>CM062587.1:5349759-5974899 GCA_031468815.1 Morus bassanus
TTTGACGAGTTTTTTCAGAAGACTTTTGTCTGCAGAAGTCAAGGTGACCTGTCTGACTTTAATATTTACGTGCTCTGACCTCAGCCTGATTTGTCACCACCTAAAGACCAACATCTCTCCCAGTCTAGGTTGAAATCATGGGTCAGTATAACTGAGAAATACCTTTGCCTTTAAATTCCTTCCATCGAATGTGGAATTCTAGTTATACTGATCAGCAAGCTTAATTTGAGACTAGTGTGTAGACATTATAGCCTACTGAGGAAAAAAGGTGCTGCTCTGCTGTCATGGTTTTGCAGTTATTAAAAAAAAGCGTCAGTTCATTGGGTAGTGTCTATAATAAGGATGCTGGAGATGAACAGTTGTGCATCTGAAACAGCGTACTAGCTTTCAGGTGTAATTCTTCTGGGACTGCTTTTTTAGAAACCTTGACTACATTGCCTTGACATACTGCTGACATGGGACAAGATAAAGGCCTACTTGAAAATTTGTGGAGATGATCTGAAAACAGAATTTAGGAAGATAAGGAAAGATACAGAAAAGGAAGATACAGAAAAAATAATTCCTCACTTTCATTTTAAATTACTGTTAGAAAAGCTAGAACTACTTCCAACTTCTTTCCTTTCTTGTTCTCACCACTAAGATGGAGAGGAACATCTTCTGATGTAAGCAGAACACAAAATCTGTGGCTATGAGATGTCCCAATGTAGGAAGGGGTTTTATGGTATGAAGTATCGGACTATAACTCAGAAGTTCATTTCCTTGCCTCATCCATCCACCTCTCCCCAAAAAAACAAACCCCGAAACCCACCCAAAATGATAACTCTCTGAAATCTCAGCCTGTCGCCTGACTACTTCAGGCTACAATTTCTTGCCTGTAAAATGAAGATATTGATGTTTTACTGGAATACCAGTATAATCTAGTGTTGCGGGGTATGACTCTGCTTGTAGCCAAAAGCAGCAAGTCCAGACCTGCATGATTGCAACAAGCAGTGCAGAATTTGGGGAAAGGTGCCAAGTGCATTTAAAGCTTGGTTTGCCAGCAAAGTTGCTTTGATCCTGGCAGAATATCAGTTATCTGAAATTAATGAAGATAGGTAACTGTACACCTCTGTCTGTCATTAGAACAGGATATTATATACTACTGCCACATTTAAAATCAGATGCACGACCATGTAATTCTGGCATTTATCATTGAAGTGCTATAGATTTGAAATGCCTGGCCTTTTTCCAGCTTAGTTGAGGTAGCTACTAAGACTCTTTCTCCACTTTTGGTAGCCCTAAGGTAGTGCTGCTAAACAGCTGTTAAGTTTGTTTCTTTTAAATTAATCTTTGAGTTAACTCTCAATGGTGAGAGAATTCCTGAGTACAGGTTGGGTTTCAAATGATTAATGAAGGGTTCCTTCTTTTTTCTTTCAGAAGGAAGATGTTTTATTGCAATAAACAATGACAGTGCATCCTTAGGAACGCTCCTTGTGGAGCATAAGGACTAGAAAATG
Source organism: Morus bassanus (assembly GCA_031468815.1). Classification (NCBI taxonomy): domain Eukaryota; kingdom Metazoa; phylum Chordata; class Aves; order Suliformes; family Sulidae; genus Morus; species Morus bassanus. The sequence continues at coordinate 5,351,256 of CM062587.1, forward strand.
TTTGTCTTGAACAACTACTAGATTTTACAAGGCATGAAGCAGGGTATTAGTTGTTTTGAAACATGTCTTAGAAAACTCGAAGACTTTGAAATTTTTCTCTAGAAATATAAAAAGGTTCATGGAGAATCATGCATAGAATAGCTGGTGTTCTTTGTGTCTTCTGTCTTTTGAATAGCAGTCACCCATCTGAACATAAAAGGAGAACACAATGACTGTCCTTTAAATATTTGTTTGGCTTTGGGAATAGCATCTTTGCCTTCTAGCAAGCTGTGTGTGAATTTTCTGATTTCTAAGGTCATTATCATTAATCAGGCACTTCTTTCCTATCCTTGCTGTAATTTTATTCTGAGGCACTGCTCTTGTTGTGGTTATTGCCAAGACTGTTTTTAATACAACAGACCTTATTTTACAGCAACCTTGTGGAGTCCAGTTGTCAAAAGCAAACAAAAATAATTACTGTTTCTGTCATGTCAAATGTAATTTGAGAAAGCCCAGTCCTTCCCTGAGGTAAATCTAATTTAGTTTGCTGCATTTCATCTATGGTTGCCTTGGTTTTCTTCACAATTAGAAGAGAAAATATGTTAGTGCTAGGTTCTTAATAGCAAGCTAACCACAAAAGATCTGGCTAGTTTCCTGTCTTATTTTGATCTGGTTCATAGGTGACCTGGTGATTTTTATTAACTAAATTCAGAACGGTCTTATGACTTCTTTTGTTTTTCTAGAAAAATGTCTATTCAAATAAAGGTTATTTTTTGTGCAGTTAATTACCTTATCATAAAGCATCTAGTTTATATTTTTAGATCACACTCGGAATCTATTACGTGTTATGGAAATGAAATGGTGGCTCTTTCTAAGCTTAAGCTGTTTTTTAATTTTTCCTGTTTTTATGCTCTTTCTTGGAGGTACAGAAGTTAATTTCCATTATCTTAAAATCTTGTTTTTTTTAAAGATTGCGTATATATTGAAAGTCGCCGGCCGAATACCCCGTATTTCATCTGCAGCATTCAAGACTTCAAACTGGTAAGGAAATTTTCACATCTCCTCCTTTTCCCTGCCCCATTCTCCAGTGAGATGGCAATATTTCTTAGTCTGTATCTCTTCCTGTAGCTCCTTGCTCCTTCTGAGGAGATCTTCAGATTCTGAAATAGTAGCTGTTTTGCTGTTAAGACAGTGATCTGTCCTTGGTATAGACTTACAGTTAACAGGGCTGTAGAGTTCAAATTGTGGTCTATGTTGTTTTAAGGTTTTGTAACCCACAGAAATATTAACCTTGAGTTGAGTGTTTTTGGGAAGTTGTGGCTCAGTAAGTTAAGTTTTTCCTGGGAAGCTGAATTTGGCTGTGCCTTTACCTCTAGCTTTATATAGCGCAGCTTTGTAAATGGAAGCATGTGGGCTGACTTGTGGTAGCCTGCTTATCTCAGCCGATTGGTGGACTGACAGTGGAGGATGCAAAGAGAGACTAGACCAACATGACAAGCTTGATTTGGAAGAATGTAAAAAAACATTGAAGAATGCTTTAGCACTTTATTCTTTAAAAGTGAAAAAAGCCAGGGGCCTGTGCAAGAAAAAATTAGTTGGAGTTATGCTTTACCCCTTTTCATCTGAACTTATATGCTTAAAAGGTTAAACACGTTCCTTCCCAGTATGCTGTAGCTGCACAGAAAACCACTTGCTGCTTACGCAGTGCAGAGCAGGAAGCTGCTGCCTGTTCAACACGAAGGGCACCTCTGCTTGTTTTGGACTTCGCAGCGCTTTGAGTAGCGTAAGCAGGATATCTGGAAGGGTAGTAGCTGTTACTGCTGATCCTCTTGCTGTTATTGGTTTATGGAAGCTCTGAATATGCAGTAAACTGTCCTTCTTATGAATGCATAGTCTACAGGTGTAGATCACCCACTATCTGTTGGTATCAGAATATATCTTCCTTTCCCAAGCTTTCTTACTCAAGTCTTCCATTTTATTCCTTACAAGTTTATTTTGTGAGACCACAGCGAAGAAGAAAGTGTAGACTCTCTTCGGTGTTGATGTCCGTGGTACTGCTTGGCACTTGGGAGCGTGTGCTCCCCCCACCCCCTTTGATTTTTTTAAAGGAGTTAGATTTGTAGTTAACAGGTTCTAGCAATGGGTTAAGCCACAGTTGTACTACTCTTGCACATTAGCAGGTGCTTTTGTGTCTGACCGGAATTACAATGTGATAGTTGCCATTCTGGGCAATAAGTTCCTGCTGAGTTGCATTAATTGCTCAGGATATCAACAACAAAAGCTGAAGCTTCTGTTGTCGGGCATTGGTCTTGCACAACACATTAAAGCTGTTTGCAAAACTATGTTGGAAATGTATTGCAGTATGCTTTAGTACCTTTACATTTTTTTGGAGTGGTTTTTCTTTTCTCATGTTTGCAGCATGCAAAGGGTGTGGCATCAGGGTTGCTGGCAACTTTGCATATTTTTTCATATGGAAATAGTATTGTTTTATGTTTACTTTTGCCTGCTCTAGAGTTCTTTAGTTTCTGTTAGATCTTTTTCTTACTGACATCATGCATAAAAGGAACTTGTAAAAATCAAAAAAAACCCTTGATGCTGATTACGCTAGCAAAAATGAATCTTCAGTGTGTTTGTCACTGATTTTACTGCTGCGGGAAAGGAAAGATGTACAGTGGAAAGGACACTTCGTTCTCTTCTAGTGCAAGATACCAACAGGAAAACAGTCTTGTTTTGCCTTCAGCTAAATATGTCAAGTGAAGCAGGGAAGTTAAAGTCAACAGCTTTGAAATGTCGCCTACTAATTAGTAAGTACATTATCATGTTGGTTGCCATAAACTAAAAGTTTTTGGCTGAGTGTATGAGTCTTTCGGGATACTTCCTGTTGTTCTAGGTGCAGTTCAGGCATAGGAGTTGATGGTGGTGGGTTTTTTACTGATAAAAACAAGGAATGTAAGCTTGCATTTAAAAAAAAAAATGGAGGAGGGGGTTAAAAATGACAAGGCAAATGCTCAGTGATATACACGTGTGCTGTCTTGCAGGGTAGAAGGTACTGAGGGTCATTGTGGGGATGAGGCTAGCATGCCGTTCAGCGTCATTCTTTTGAAGTAAACTGAAGTTTAATTTTCTTTTTCCAGTAAGGTCTCAAATCATAATTGGATAAAATTTTATGTTTATTGCAGAACTGGAAACTGGTTCTATGATGTCTGGCAGTTTCTTCTAGTTTAGTGTTCAAGCTTCCTTGATTTGACAGAGAGATGGCAGGAGGCAAAGAAGGTAGAAGCAAATACTGAAGCAGAGTGTGGTGTATTCCCTGTAAATGGGCTCACTCCCTTTCACGTTACTCAAGTTGTATTAGAAACAGTGTCAGTGGTTACAACTGCTTTGCCTGCTTCGCTTTCACAAATACCAGTGTGGCAAATGGGGTGAGATTACTTACAATTTGATGAAGTCGCACTACTCCAGAGGCAGATGTTACAAATAATTTCAGACCAGCTTTGTATTCTAGTGTTTAGATCTTGTGACTTGGAGAAACCAATAATTGTTTTCCTATGCATGCACTTCAGTTCCAGCAATTATGGCAGATAAAATGGTATACTTTGTTGCATTAGCTTATACTCCCATCAGAAGTTTCTCTTGATATTAAGATGAATCAGCTCTACTAAGAATTATACTAGAGGAACCGCTCTTTTGCTTTCCTGAAGAACAATTGCACTTCACCACTGGCCATAAAATCCTTGTGATGAAGCTTTACCTACTGCTGATTTCTTTGTAATCTGTCTCTGTTGCCATCCTGCGTTTTGTTCCTGCATGTTGCTTCACACGAAGCAGAGCTGTGATGCTGTGGAGATTGGTCATTCCCTTAGTGAGTTGTATTAGTTCTTGTATTAGGATAAGCTGAGGTTGGGAGGAAGAGCAGCAGATTTGGTTCCCAAGCATTGAGGGCAACTAGAGGAGCATAGTGAGCTTTCTAGGTCTGCCTCCTGAGTCAGAAAATCAAATGGTGCATTAAGGTTGGCCCTGTGGGAAGAAGTTAAGTGATTTGATCAATCCAGCTTAACTGTGTTAGAAACTGTCACGGGTAACATTTATTCTCTTTTGTCTTTACCGTTTCTGGGGTACTGGTTTCCTTCAAGCTTTCTGGGATTCATGTAAATAACTTCGTGGAATGGAGAAGTAAAATATGATTAACTATGATTTGTTGTGTCTTAGGGACACTGTCAACAAGAAGTGGCACTTGAAGTAATTCTTGTGTCCTTTCTGGTCTGCCATTGCTTTGTTACTTCCATAACACGGGTTTCATCGTAAGATTAATACCGTCTTTCGAAATCGCTTCCAATAATGGGTTGATAGTCTGATATGTTCTTGGGGAGAGAGCTAAATAACACCAGCACCAAAGGTATGACAGGACGACTGCTCTGCTGTGCGAACTTCTTGGCATGCTTTTAAGAAATGCACTGACTATTCCTGCAGCTTAGAAACTGCTTTGAAAAAGCAGATTTGAAACCTGTGGGAGCCTCACAGAACACTGCTAGGGAATAAAGATGATGACAGAAGGGGACTTCACCTGTTCCTTTATTGCTTGTCCTTTTCTACTCCGTAGTGCTAGTCATGAGTCTGGAAAACCATCTGTAGTTCAAACTTGCTATTTAGCATCTACTTGATATAATGTGCTTCAGACTTTGAGAAGGAAAATGCACACTCAATTCCCGGACAAACTTAATAGTTTTTGGTATGCCTAAACCTCTAGGATACTTGGAGGGAACTGTGTTCATCTCGTGAGAATCCCTCCGTGGCCCCTGTGTCTGATGGCCGTAGTTCTGGTACGTGTGTTTTTCGTTGTGGTGGTGTGGGGTTTTTTTTTTGTTTGTTTTTTTTTTGTTTGGGCCTTTGGGGGGGTTGGTTGTGGGTTTTTGTTTGTTTGTTTTTTAAAACCATGTTTCAGTGCACAAGGACATCCAGTAAAGCTTGGAGATGACGAAACAAGCTATCTGTTAGTCTTAAATATGAACGCTTATCCACTTTCCCTTCTCCCACAACTGCCCATGAACGCAAGTGGTAACTTCCATTTGTTGGGGAGCCAACAAGTTTCACTTTTTTCTCCCTAAAAATATATGTGTAGAATATTCTTAGTGAGAAAGCAATAAGGAATAATTGTTCCTTCTTTAAAAACTATTTATGGCTTAAAAGCCATTAAAGTTGCTTGTCTTTAAACTTGAGTTTGTACAAGAGCAGGAGGGGTTTTTTACTGGTGCTGGTATGGTAACTATGACTGGAAGATGCTTCAGTAGCTTGTGGCAGCTTAAGTTCCCTGATGTTTTGCTGCAATGTTGGGTCCAGGTTTTAGAATCACTGCATAGCTGAGAGTCGTCTTCGTGGTGAATTTTTAAGAAACTAGTCAAACTAATTTTTTTTGTTGTTCAGAATGATGTGTGATAGGAAAGGTACCACAGGGGAAAAAACTATTGTGTCTTTAAGGAAGTCTTCATTTGTGTCTGTTTTTTCAGCGGAAGATGCCACAGCAAGTACAAATACACTTGCTGTTACTTTTGTCTTGCCACAAAATGACAATGGATGTGAAAACCACCTTCTAAATAGATAAAATTCCTTTCTGGTATAGTATTATTTTTAGAATCCAAAGAAATTCAGTGCTTGTTTAGGACTCACGTAAAGGGTTAGCATTCAGGAGTGAGGCAACAGTGAGTATTTTTAAGGCACAGTGTCTTGGATCTCTTATTTTAATCTGTCTGAACTTTGCTTAAAACAGCAGATGGATGGTATGCAGAAGCTGGGAGTGAGTGAAAACTCAGTTATACATTTCAGCTGCTGGCTGCATGCTGAGATCTGAGTGCTGGGTTCAAAAACCAGCTGCCTGTTGTAGGAGCCTTTTAGGTTCAAAAGTTGGTAAGATTTCAGGATGGGTGAGCGAAGGGATAGCAGGGAAAACATGCGGATATTTTTTCTTTGTTTTTCAAACAATCAGAAGTGCAGTGTTGGTCCAATTAATCTGTTGAATCAGATGCTTCCTTATACCACTTAAAAATGTTCTGGTTTTTTAATAGGTCATAATTTTCAGCTTTTGCCTTCTAATCTGTTTTGTCTTTGCATAATCAGTTTTGCTGCAATTTCTATAGTGGCCACTAACTGGGGTTTGCTAAATTGATAGTAAATTTTAGTTATGGCATGAATTTTGACAGAGTCTTTCTTTGCATTCATTCTGTGTGACAAGCTTCTAGAACTGATTACCAGTATCTATCAGATACTTTGACAGAGAGGCACAGTGATCTTTACTGGCAATTGATAGTCCTTCGACAAACCATCTCAACTGTGTTTGTAAGGTATTCTCTAGGTAGTCCATCAGTCAGCAGAATGTAGCATGAAGGTAGTTTTGCCGATGGTTCTTTTGAAGGCAAAAAAATGCTGCCGAACCCACTGTAGCCTGATCTGAACCAGACCTAGTTGGCAAAGCTTCCTCTCTGCAGAGATCTGTTAAATTCCACAGGGATGCACAATCTAATACAGTGGAATAACAGAGCTGCTGGGGAAAAAAAAATTACATATTTCCAAATAGTGTCATTACGTGAACTTTTTTACTATACCAGTTGTCTTCAGTAACAGACTTTTTTTTGTTAATTTAGCTTTTATTAAGATAGCAGTAATTGCAGTGCAATTTCAGTTTCTCCCTGGAAATATTCAGGTATACATTTAGTACGGGTGTTGTCCACTGATGGTGACAGAACTCTCAAATGCTAATAATGTGTGCATTTTCATTTATAAACCTGAGTTGAGCATGATATTTTTTGCTAGAAAGCTTGATTTCTGCAACAGTACGTAGTAACCTGGTTAGTTAACCCATTTTTGTTGAAGGGAAACAGCAGAAAAGAATTGAAAGATGGGAATGGAAAGTGTTTCCTGTGAATCTTGTCTTGCTTAGGAAAGGCTATTTTTTTCCCCCAGCTGCTTACAGAGCCAAGTTGCTTAAATAAAAATTACCTGGCACTAGAGCAGACACATTCTCCAAAGCAAAAAAGATGTGCGGTGCTTAAAGTGAACATTAGTTTTCTTTTGTAATGGAGTGTTGTTCTGTACTGCGGTGCGTAGTGTATTTCGGTTGCACCCTGTGTTTTTCTTCACTAAAAGAACCAGATGCTCTTTTGTCCGAGCTGGATCACTAAGGGTACCTGTTCTTATCCAGTGCTTCTGGTGTTCTCTCAAGGCAGCAGTTCTGTTGTGAAGTGACCTGACAAAGATGTAAAAATACAGAATAATGTTCCAGTAGCTCTCATGCTATTTTGTTAGTTGTTGCTGAAGGTTTGTTTTTTGTTGGGCATTTTGCAGAACGTTGAGGATCAATTTCTTTGGAAATCTGTTTTATTTTTGCCCTCAAATACTGCTATATTTACTATATTTGTGAATGTTGACTGTTACAAGTACAGCTGCTTTTTCTTCTCCTTAGAGAAAATGATGGCACGGCGGGTCATGCAAAAGGGTGTAATATGCTATAAATGCTTTTTCCTTTGCTGCACTTCACCAGCTTTGAATTATTGAACTGAATACATTTTAAAACTGAAATTGCCCTAGCCTATCAGAAAAGTATGAGATAGTTGTCTGTACTTTAAAAAAAAAAAAAAAAAAAAAAACCAAACAAAAACCAACAAAAAACAAACCAGCAAACAAACCCAACCAAGGGAACAAAAAAACCCAAGAACAACAACCCCCCCCCCCAAAAAAAAAAAAAACAAAACCAAACAACCAAACAAACAAAAAAAACCCCAACAAAAAACCACAAACAAAACCACAAACCCAAACTAGATGTTTATTTTTTCTACTGATTAGGTTATTTTGTGCTGTTTGTGGCCCTGAATATTTTTTTGACCTCTCTCTAGTGCTAATTCGTTTTGCTCTGGATTAATACTATCTTCTTTCAGGATTCAAGACCAGATTATCCTTACAGACTTTGATTAGGAACACACTGTGGTGAAGCAATACTTAAATCTGTTTGGTTTATTGCCTTACATGTTTTTACTGATTATAAGTTCCTTCTCTTTCATCGGTGCTACTAAATATTAGCTCTCAGTTACTGTGTAGTATATGCTCTCCCTCCTTTGAAGCAGGAGCACATCAGGGCAGCTGAACAAGTGGTTGGGTTTAAGTGGTCTTCTGTAAATCTGGATTATGGATTATGCAAGGTTATGATTAGCTTCAGAGCAACTTTTCTAACCTTGTTTTGTTCCTTGGGAAACACTTCTTTACACATTTATTTTAAGCCTGTGTTATCCGTCTTACAATGTCAGTTACTTAAAATATAATTTTTTTAATAAGAAATAGCAAAATATAATTGGGAAGCTGGAATATGTGGTTAAAGCTTGTAAAAGGGCATAGTAATGTGGCTTTGATACTTCATTGACTTGACTGTTGAACAACTATAAGGAGGAGGAAAATGGTGTTTTGTAGAGTAGTGAACCTGGGATCCACTAGCATTTAATTCAGGATTTGTTTACTGTTGATCTCCTTGTCTTAGAACAGTCTTACAGCTCGGGGTGTAAATTACATAGGCAAGTCAATGAAGTGGAAGTGGTTAATGCTTAGGTACATGTTTTTAAAATTTCTTTCCCACAATAAATTTTTCTGATTAGCTTTTCTTAATGTGAGAAAATGTTAAGGTTGTTTACATCGAGATGTCTCCTGTATATCAGTCTGCTGCTTTTAACTTAACTCTGCAGTAGTACCACTGCATTTCTAACACGGCAGTTGTTTCAACAGCAGCCTACTGCTGTCGTAAATAGAAAAATTCTAGTCATCACAAAGTTATGGAAGCATACTTTTTGTTCACTTTAATTTGGCATGAGTCAAAAATCTTAAAAGTCTCCAGACTCCACAAAGTATTTCTTAAAAATATTCTTTGGTATCACAAATGCAATGATCAATGCATACGCAGCCGAACAATGATGACTGGTTCATATTTTAGTTGGCAATGAAGTGGAAGTGAGGAGGGGTGAATTGTCTGCCGACCTGAAGTTTTGAACTTTAATAGTTCTGAAATAAATAGCTGGGAATTGGATGTTGCTTCAATCCCCCCAGATGCTAATTTTCCAGCATTGGTATTGTCTTCACTCATTTCATGTAGTCCTTCAGAAGTAAACCTGACTTCAGTTGCTTATCGTGTTACTGTGGTCTCTGAATTGCAGTCTAAGCTCTGCTAAGAATAAATCAAACCTGGCCAAAATTACTTTGATCTCCTTGTTCTGAGTTCCTGGCAGAAGAATAGTAACTGGAATTTCTTGAGGAAATAGCGAAGGATCCGCTCAGCCAATCGGGTTTCTCTTTCATACACCAGTACTTTTTGTTGCTTCATCTCTTCCCTCCCCCCACCCCCCCAAAAAACCCAAACAAACAAACAAACAAAAAAACCAAACCCGAAGTTCTTTTTTTTCTTTTAATTGAAGTTGGCTTTGTTTTGGAAATGGAAGTTCTCACTGAATTTCTTTTTGGGTCAGGCCATTTGAAGAAACAGATTTGGATTCTTATCAGACTGAGGATATAGCTTCATAGCCACAGCTTTTTATTAAATGGTAGTATTTCATGGTTTTCTATTGTAGTTTAAACCTTGAAAGATTCTTTGCATTACAATGAGTGTGTTTATAAACAGTGAAGTTTCTCTTTACCTCTTTAACGGCTAACAATTCCAAAAATTAGTCCATTCGCTTTATCTTAATTAAAATGTTGATTGTGATTACTTCCAGATGATGAAAACACATGATTAAACCTTAGATGACTGACTTGTTTGAGAAAATCCAATTAATGTGCAGAAATTCAGTTAATATATATGCACACTGGTCACTGAGATGGCTTTTGATGCTCTTTTGCGTAGGACCCCACTGAACTGGAAGGAAGCTTCTTTCAGTCCTGCAGGCTGGAGAGCACGGAGGCATATATAGTGCTAGCTAATAGCTTGTATCTAGTGTGAAATATCTAGGCAGACTGCAGGGCTGATTCGTAGGGATATGTCGGTAAGACTAGCTTGAATAGTTTGCCATTTGTAAAGCAGACCTACCAGAGAGGCATGACAAGGTGTTTTAGTTACGTCCTTGAGAATTTCTTACTTGGTATGGAAACCTACGCTGTTTATAAAGCCAGGGAGCACCCTGCTGCCTGTCCTTCCTAAGTGGCTTTCTGCTGAACACCTGGAGTTGTGGACAGTTGTTGTTAGCGGCCAAGCACTGTCCTTTGTGAAGATGTGTTAATGATCATGAGAACTTGCCTGTGACGTTGGGTTAGGTAACCATTTTATAACACAGATACATAGGCACACACCCCCAGTTACATTAACTAAACCAGCCTTAGGGAGAGCTCTGGTACATGATGTGAGCGAGAAATCCGACAGGAGTATTCTTTTAAGTCCAACAGAATTTAAGCAAACACTTCTATTTCTGTGCAGAGGAGCACAGATGTGGACACTTCGTACCAAGCTCTTGATCTGCCTAGTGGTGTGAACTGCTTCCCCAGGAGACAGTAGCAGCTGCTTTAGTGGCTGTGAGCAAAAAAAAGCCTGCGGTGTTGGTTACAAAATTGTCTTATCCCAGTAAAGCTTTTCTCCTCACCTTGAATAACCAGCTGTTGGCTTAAATATATGATGCAACAGTAGTAATTGCATTTCAAATACGAATATGTTAATTATGTAATGCATCTGTAACTATGCATATCCAGCTTTGATTCCTTGTCTCAATTTAAATATCAAAAGTAGTAAAGAGCCATGGCTATTGGAAATACGTTTATCTGTATGCAGAGACCAGTAGTAAAATAAGATTACTGAATATTAGTGTTTTGGGAGAAAAAACCAAAGCACAATGCAGAACTTAAGTTTTAACTTCCATCCCAAGTAAGAGCATACTGATTTGAAAATGTAGCTAGTCACAGAACATTACACTTATGAGTGTATTGAATGTAAAGTTCTGCTTAATTTACTGAAGCCAAGGCTTAACTTCTGAGTTGAAAGGGAAAAAAGACACATCCGAAGTGAAAGAGAAAGTGGGACTGTCATCCAAGAAGTTTATATGCTTGTTCTCTGTGATGACAAGTAGAGATGAAGTGAGAAGTTAAGTAAACAAGAACAACAACAAAACTAAAGGGCAATAACTGACAGCCAAAAGAAACACAGAGCTGCTGGTGGTAACAGGATATCTCTGACGGTGATACAAGCCAGTTTATACAAATATAATACTTCTTGCAAATCTGCCCTCTAATCTTGTCATTTAAACCTTTTTTTGGTATGAATTTCCAGTGTTTGGTAAGTAACTCCAAATTTCCTTTTTAAGGTTTTCCTTTTTTCCAGAGAGACACAGAACCCAAGCAGCAAATGGATTTCAGCAGCACGCTTCTGATTTATCGTATTTTGACTTAATCTGATGTCACATTTAAAATGCTGATGGGCAATACTTTGATTCTGAGAGTCAGAGAGAAACTTTTAAAACAGAAAAATGGTGTATTTGCCATACAAAAGAAAACATTATTAATTGTGACGCAGTTGCCCTTTGTGCCTGTATGTTTACTTGATTGAAGCATCTTGACTGTAGTGCTTTCTCCTTGAAGCCTGATTTGAATGGAGTATACAGCTGGATTGCCCCAGGGCCCTGTAACAATTTATAGTCTGGATGGAAAGGCAGAAGTGCATAAAAAGACGGTTGAGAAATGCCGCTAGTGCCCTGTAATAGAAAATCTGTGTATGATGACCTTGTCTGTGTGGGCCTGTGGGATCGTTTTACTGTGATCCAAAGGAGTATAAAATGGTAAGTATTGCATCTCACCTGAAATAAAGAAGAAAAAATTAAAAGAAATATATTTTTCTAAATCATGCAGTGTATGCTTCCTCTCCTTTGCATTCTTCCTGCATATGGCCTTGCATTTTAGCAAACATGTTAAAATTACATCTGTTATTCTCTGCACTTTTACAGGAGCTAGTGTTTTTGAATGCGAATGTCTGGGTGAGGTTTCTGTAGCCGCAAGCATTTATGTATTTAAAAGCCTCATTCTGTTTGTAGATGAATTGATGTGCTGTTCCCAAACGGCAGCTGAATTAATTTGTGGCTAATTTTTCCTGGCCAGTTATGAGGCAGCATGACCTTTCCTTTTTGGTGTGGAAAAAATGCTGATTAATATAGATTCTTGCTTCTCCGGATTTGTCTCCTCTTCTACAGCCAAGAAAAGGCTCAAAGATTTTCTTTCTACTCAAAACCTTTGCTAGAACTGCTGTCCCATGACTGCCCAATCCTGCCTGCAGCACAGCTGAGTTTGCTATTAAGGTACGGAGCAGACTTGCTAATAAGAGATAGACGAATGAGACATTTGAAGGAGTGCTGAATTATTTAAAATAAAAAATTTAGTCTGAAATGAGATTGGCTTTTATGTCTAATGTGAAGCAGATTGAAATGCTGCTGTGATTACAGTGGGGCATGTGTGGGGTGGAAGATTAGTATGAAAATGTGGGTATAGGGGGCTTTGAACGAAATAGCAAGGAATGATGAAGAATCAGAGGTGACAGTTTAAGGATTGCATGGCAGGAGCTGCACAGTGATTAAATTCACTGATGCTGTCATTGAGCCGTAAGGCTGAAGATAACATTCTCTCCCTGTGCTGAAAACAAGAATCAGTACAAACTCCTTGACAGGGGCTAAATTATTAAATAGAGCCTTTCTTACAATGTTTCATTATCTGGGATTTACCTCGGCTGGTGATTTGTCAGCAGTGCAGGGAGATTTGCTGGCCATTTTGTATTAAAATCATTCCAGATGCATATGAACCCATTTTGGTAATTCCTTTCCTTTTTACAGTGCTTCTCCCTGTCTTCTTTTTGTTTTCTTTTGCCCAGATGACACTTGGAATTTTCACACAGATATTAAGCTGTGGTATACAGTAGGGTTTGGTCTTGTCACATACGCGTAAAAAAGTATTCTTTCTGTGGTAGCAGACTGTTCTTCAAGTGCTGAGTTGATTTGCTTGCTTTCGGTGTGTTAAATTAGCAAGGTATTTGAAATGTCTTTCAGATGAGAGTTCAGAATTGAAGAAAGAGGAATGAGGCTGCTCTCTGGATTTATGGGTATTGGAGTTCCACTGAACTTGGCAGAAAAATATAGCAACATTCTTTTTATTTTGTTGTATATCTTCTGAAGGCAGGAGCAGAACCATCCATTCTGAAGTAGTTAAACCAGCATATCTTGCATTCCCCAAGTGCACAGGGCTGCGTGAAAGACATCGTATTTAGACCTGGTTGATGCTGGCAGAGATCTGTGATTTCATCAGTGGTATTATTTTGTCAAGTAAAGAGTGTTTACTTGACAGCGGGGTTTTTTTTTTTGGTTTTGTTTTTCTGAGTAGCTTTGATAGCGTAATGCACCAATACAACTAAATTAATCTATACAGAGCTACAATGTTAAGTCACAATTGCATCACTGTCTTTTGGAAAGAGAGAGAACATTCAAATTTGGGGGTTTAAAACAGATGGTAGCATTGTTAAGAATAAGGATTAAACAGCTGGAAGTTAAGATTGTATGTATATATGTTAGGGCTCAACTCTAGCTCTTCCTCCATTCCCCTTCATATGGCCTAGATCTTTACAACTGAAATCCAGACCTTAGAATGACATGCATCCCCCCAACCCCCCCCCCCAAAACAAAACAGCACAGAATAATGCACGGGGGTTTTTCTTCATGCGATTACCCTGTTTGTTTTTGTGCACCACTGGGCATTCAGAAGGCCAGCAATTGGAATTTTCATTGCTGGCTTCTTGCCACGTGAAAAATGAAAGCCTCCTGTCTGGAGGCTGTTGAGGATTCACCCCCAAGAAAGGCTCCGTGAGCTCTTTCCCTGGCTCCAGCGAGCGGCTGCTGAAGCCCTTCCTGTAACAGCAGAGCTGTTTGAACATCCTGCGCTGCTGCCGGTGGCGAGATGCTTGTCTCTGTGTGTGCACCACGTTATATATGCACTCCCAAAGAGATAACATGGCGGACAGTGCCTTAATAAGAGCTGATGATGCTTGTCAGCTTGTTTCAAATCAGAAAATTGCTCCCATTCATTGTAAAGCTGTTTTATTTTGAGAGCCAACTTCTGTATAAAACAGAAAAGGGAAGTCTAAGAATTGTGGCACGACAAAAATAGGACGGAATGTGAAATCCCGTGCTCGTTTTGCAAAATGGCTATTGTGTTATTCTAATTTTATAAAAAGGAAAGCAGGAAGCACAATTGATAGAAATTCCATTAACAACACACCCACCCCTCCCATCTGCCTGTGAGCCAAGAATGAAAACAGATATTGAGCAGAACAGGTTGTGGAGTATAATCGTGATTGCTTTTCCCATACTCTGTTATCAAGAGGGACATGTGTGGCTAGTAATTTGTACATGAGAACATGTTTAATAGCAGTGGCTTGATTGTAGATACAGGAGCCATAGAATTTATTAACCTCCCTCTGTATACTTGACTCCTCGATATTTTTAGGGTTTTTTAGGCCCTATGCCATGATAGTGTAGTCATCAGCACCCTTTGCCTTTTTTTTTTCCCTTTTACTTTTCTACTGTCTTGTTTCTTCCTACTCACCCAAAGCTAACCAGCTACACCTGGTGTTGAGATAATTGGCTGCTAAATAAATCAGTGGTTGTTGACTTGAAAATATGGAGAAAAAAGATTGTTATTTCTAGCTTTTTGGGCGGGGGGGAAGCATTGAATGGTACATTAGCTGCTTTACATGTAGCAAGAGCAAATGGAGTTAGAATAAATTTAGCCATGTCCTCTAGTGTTGAATAGTGAGGGCATCTGTCATGTTTAATAATGCTTCTGACCTTTAGGATTATTGAAGTTGAAATTTTCTCTCTGGTCATTTGGGGGTACTTGAGCACTGTCAGATTTCTTGTGTCTGTGCTAAGTCTCCAAAGATACATTGTTATGCTTCGTAAGCTGGTGAAGGTAATTCATTAAAGAAATTTGTTTTCCCATTTTCAAAATGATTTTCCTTAAGGAATGTGAAATGTCACTGTGGTCACTAAATCGTAGTGTGTCCCCCATCCCTCACCGTTTGCTTGCTTGCCTTTTGCTGGGAAAGGGCAACTTCACCAATGTGCTTCTTGTTGCTCTTCAAGGTAGTGATATAAAAGCTCTTGTGAAAATAAAATGCTCAGTGTAGCATGTGGAGGTGCAGGACATGATAACCATCCCGCCACCAGCTACCCAAACTGGTATGTCTGCTAGCCATGACCCTAGTGGGGAGTTGTGTTTCAGTGTTACCATCGCTGTGAAACTGTCACAATAGCTGTGCTGTAGGTATGGTTAAGGGCTGCTTACACGCACAAGCATCTTGCTGAGCTTCTGAGTCCTAGCTGGATGCTTAAAAAAGAAACATGGGCAGAAAAGAATAATGCGTACTATGTAAAATAGGCATCTTTGATTTTTGCAGCTACGCTGGAGAAAGTGTAGTTGAGCTGTAGCGGAGTTCAGTTATGGAAAACATCACTGAGACTGCCTAACTAAAGTTTTTGTCCTAAGGGCTCTAGAGTAACAGTGCTTGGTCGAAGGTGGGAGGTGGCGTCTGCAATGTTGACAGTCTTGGTACAGAAATCTCTTTACCTGAGTCTATGTAGAGATGTGAGTGTAATCAGAAATCTTCATTCCTCCTTCCCTGCCCCATGTTGAGTTGGTTGGTCTCTTTCTTCCTGTTTCCCTAGTTTCCTTAAGATTTCAGGACTTGGGGACGCTTAAGGTTATAGGCACACATGGGTGTTCATCTTCAGTTATGGATAGCTTCCCTTGCAAGTATTTCTTGCCTTTCTGTTGTGCTGCTGCTCAAGCAGGTAGTAATTGTCTTTATCCATGAAGGGCAGCCATTGTTCCTCTTTACTATGAAGAACTTGATAACGTGATAGACATCGGGCAACTGGTGTACGTTCTGAAACGTCAGTTTTCTTGATTATCGCTGCTGATGTGTGGTTTTCATGCACTACCCCTAGTCTTGCTGCGTGATTGTTGCGTAGAGCTGTTAAGTTCTTGAAGGCAAGTGATTATTTTGTCTGTCGTTGGTAGATTTGAGGTTGATGTACCACACTGTGTCAAAAGGTGTTGATTTTGTATATCTAAAAAATACTGGGAAAGAGATCTGTTCTAGCAGACTGCTGGTGAGAGGTACAAAAATGCTGGCATGTGGAAGGGAAAATAGTATAGATTGTCTTTGAATACCTGGGATGCGTTCTGTGTTTGAGTGGCAGGAAAGGCAATATATCTCCCGTCTTTATACAGCAGAGAGACTGAGCCGCTTAGGAAAATGCTCCAAGTCAGCTCCACCTTGTGACTGTCTAATAGAGTTTCAGATCGTTTGCAAATTCTTCTTTTTCTTCTACGCAGAAGGCAGGCATGAGGTCTGTGTGCTACCTAGGGCCTGTTTAGAGAGCATCAGTGGGGCTTAGGGGCTGTTAGCTGCCTGTCTGCGTGAGCCTGAGGTTCACGTGCTTTGTGTAAATGAGATAACCAGTTCTTTTCCCTACTTGGGACTCAGAGCAAGTAAAAAGTAGGGATGTGATGGATGTGCATTTTTGACTCTCTAGTCACTGAACACTAATCCATGGAGAATTTGAACTTGTAATTTGATTAAAGTGATTGATTTTAAATCAGCCTGAGTTCATTTTGGGCCATTAGAGGGTATTTAAAAGGAAAATAACTCTTTAATTAAATTAATAGTGCATAAATATCCTGCTCTGCTTTCTAAGCAGAATTTCTGTGGTTTTTTCATCTCATTCATTTCATTGTCTTGTTTCTTGGCACATTTTAAGGTTAAAAGCAATACAGAATTATTGAAACAAACAAACTTGTGCTAAGCAAACTTTATTTGAACTCTTTCCTTTTGGAAAATATACAGGCTGTGTTGTTCTGTAAAGTAATTCTTGTTCCATCCACCTGTATGTACTGTTCATGTATCTCACGTAAGGAATGCTGTATAAATCAACAAACTGTGCTTCCCCTTTATTTGTAAAACATCCTTTTTAAAATAGCAAAATAGGAGTTGTAATTACAGCATAAAATACAAAGCAGAAATCCATCTAAATGTAAGGATCCTCCTCAGAAATAAAGTTCCGGCACTACGGAAATTCTGAGAGAGTGAGGCCATGAAAATAAGTATTTTTCAGCAGTTGCTATTTTCATAACAAATTGTGATGAGAGAGGACTTATTCTTGCAGACTGGTGAATGGACTAGGCATCTTGATGTGGATTGTATTCCTGTAGTTCTGATTTGCTGTGGATTTCTTGAGATGAGTCTTGATGAATCCTTGACTATGTTAATGAAATGATGGGAATGCCTTCACAGCAATCTTTAGAGTGCTCTCTCAAAGGTGGTCGTCTGTAGCTAAGCATACTACTATAAAATTCATTTGAAACATGAGCTGTATAAAATGATATATTGACTTGAGCAACATGTGATGAAGAATCACAAGAGGCAATACCTCTTTTTCCCACTTCCTAATAATGAAGAGAAGGTGCAGAGACACATCCTATGACTAAGCTATTTGACAGCTTACAGTTTGCTGAACCAAAATTCCACGCATGGTTTGCGTTTTAGGAACAGTAAAAGGAATTTTCTTTTCGCTGTGTGGTGTGTCAGGCATACGTACTTCATTACTTAAGGGATGGTGTGTTTTAAGCATCCTGTGTTCAAGTCTATAGGTGGCAAAATTGGAAGGGTGGTTCTTACCTTTCCAGATAGGTTTTGTTGTCAAATCAATCTTTTTACTAATTTGCTGTTATATATAAAACCAGAACAGTACAATTGTGGAGATATGTATATCTCTTCCGGTTATCCGTATGCTTTCTATGATTTTCTTAACCCATTTTGCAGTTGTCTGGGTAACTGAACCTTCATGGCTCTGGTTGATTTTCTTTCTCTTCCTTAGGTCAGTAAAAATCTTAGAAATACTGCAGGAGTGGAGAGAGGTGAAAGAGGCACCCTAAATTGAGCCTAATGTTATGGAGCTCTTTGGAAGCTCTTGGAGTTTTAACGCAAAATATGATAGTTGTAGTTTTGCTGTGAAACCCTGGGCAGAGGTAATGTCTCAATCTTAGGATGCATATAGGATCTTTGCTGGGACAAGTGTTGGAATCAGCCTATACGATCGATGCAGCAGGCTCTAGTCTAGGACATTGTAAATAAGACTTGACGAGCTGTAAAGCAGGTTGTTCTAGCTACAAATTCCTTTCCTCTTGTATCAGACATACCACTAGGGTTGTTGAACTTCTGGGTCTTGCTCATCCAGATTTCATAGCTAAGTATTTCTGCAAAGCTGTGTGTTTTCTTTTAGAGTTGAGATTTCCATGAAGTGAATTCATTACTAGTCACAGTCAGTGTGAGGATTTTGGCAGGTCAAATAATCAGTTTAGTTCCTTACAACACTGAATTTTAAAGGTGCTGTTGCTGGCCATGTCTCATCCTGATGACTGTGGGGAAAAAAGTTTTATCCCTTCTGCTGTGGTTTGCAGTTGGAGAATTCCGGTAGGTGTCTGATTCAGAGGGGCTTTTTTTCGAATAGCCTAACACCACCCAAGTGCTTGCACTTGTTCTTTTATGCTCCGTATCCTGATTTTGCTGGGAAAGCTAACTAATGCTTTAAAGTGAATGAACATCCTAAGAAGTCTGTATCCCACGTTTATGACTCAGTGTAATATGCATCTTCATGAACTGCATTAAGTATCTAAGAAGTGCTAGAGTAGCTGCAGTAAAAAATATATGCACCTTCATCTGCACAACAGTGCTTTCACATATGGAAAAGATTCTTGATTAGAGTTAAGGCCACTTGACACCATTACCAATTTGTTTACAAGTAACTGTGCAGTAGGAACAGCAATAAACGTGGCCTCTGAATGTTTGTTGTGTACAGAAAAAGAAAACGGGAGGGAATGGTTAAGCTGAGGTTTACACATAACCTTGCAGAATGCAAAGGAGATGGAACATTAATGCTAGGAATATTAGAGAAAGGAGCTGCAGCTGTTTACACCCTACTGGCTACAAACATGTCTGGAATATTTGATTTATGGAAAGAATCAAGTAATTAAGATAAAAGAATATACATGATTCACTACTGTGAAATAGAAAGACATAATTTATGCTCTGTATCTACTGTAGTTATGATTAGTGACCTAAGGCTGTTGAACTTCCTCTTTATGGATTGTGAAAATGCTGTGACAGTTTTCAAGGGAATTGCTCTCTTTGAGTTTAAAGATATGAAAATGGGCCTGCTAACAAGGACCAGCTTCAGTTTGTACGTTCATATTCTTCATGCTTAAAAAAAGGTGGGGGAGGGGAGGCAATTGGGTGTTCTGATATGTCTGAACCTTAGGAGCTAGTGGGGAGGTTGTAGCGAGGTGGGGCTTGGTCTCTTCTCCCAAGTAACAAGTGACAAGACAAGATGAAATGGCCTCAAGCTGAGTCAGGGGAGGTTTAGATTGGATATTGGGAGCAATTTCTTCACCAAAAGGGTTGTCAAGCACTGGAACAGGCTGCCCAGGGAAGTGGTTGAGGCACCATCCCCGGGGGTATTTAAAAGACCTGTCGATGTGGTCCTTGGGGACATGGTTTAGTGGTGGACTTGGCAACGCTAGGTTAGCGGTTGGACTCGATTATCTTAAAGGTCTTTTCCAACCTAAATGATTTTATGACTGTATAATACCACACAATGCATGCAATGTATGCCAAGAAATCTACAGAAAGGTGTTCCCTTGGATGCTTTTCAGAATGTCTGTTGCTGAAAAGATTGAGAAATATATTTTCAAAAAAGGAAGCCATTACTTTGTGTTATTTTTCTGGTTCTGATGTGTTGTAGTGTTTTGCTTATTTGTATTACAAAATTGTTCATAAACCTAGGAATTCTTGCTCCCTGTGCTGTGCTCATGATCAAAGATGATTATTATCGCCAGTATGGACTGTGATTGAGTGCTTCCCTGCATTAGCTGAGGCAAATTTGTAAGGAGATTTCTGAAAATTGTATACTGATTTCAGGTGCTGTTTCTCTGTGCTTTTCTGAGCCCTCAGAACATTCTTTCGATATAAGCTGTTTGAGTTTTGAAGTAGATTGCTCCTCTAAGCTAAAAACTTCACACTCTGAAGTGCAAAATTCCATGAACTGTGGTAAAATATCATCATAAATCTTTCATCTGGAAACTGCAGCTGTCATGATGCTCTCTGCAGTCTTCCAGTGTAACCTGCTACTTGGTGTAATTCTGTGTACTGCATAATCTTCACGTCTGATGAGGAAGGGCATGTCCTTTGAATGTGCTTCATTCCCCACATGTTGACTCTTCTTGATGCCAAAGAGGGCTAATAGAGTAGCTTTAGTTGGTGTTTAATGCTTGCCTTTTGATGCTGAATGTGGAGAGGTGATTAAACCAAGGGTGCTATTTGTCAGTAAAGATACTGGGCCAGGAAAACCAAGAGCTGGGAGAGTATCTGGAGCACGCCTGCATTTGAAATACACTAACTTCATAGTAAATATTTAAATTTGCGCTAATATTGCATTATATTAAAGATTCATTTATTACTATACTCATTGGAAAGCACTTGTAGGACAAGTGCTATAGTTTACGTTACTTTGAGTGTTGGAAAATGGATTTGGTGGTGTCGCTTGTGCCAGTGCATGAATATTTTAGTTCACTTTGCTAAGGTAATAAATACTCAGGTAGCTCCATGCCTTTTAGGGTCAGGTTCCCAGCGCACTAGGACTTACTTTCCTTTCCCCTCCAGCTCCAGGTGATATTTGGAGGTCCCTTCCAGCCTGGCAGCATTCTCACAACTTTCAGAGTGTTAGAGCACATGGTCAGTGCTCTATGCCGGTCTGTGCAGTCAAATAAGTGAGCTTGTGACAAGAAGTCAGAGAGACGGTATGGCCAGAACTGAAGGCAATTGCACAAGCTCCTCAAATATGTGCTTCAGTATTGATTTAAGTAGGCTTCTCCCTCTAACGTATGCATCAATGAGAGGGAGAGCGCCTAGTTTTATTACGTAAGTGAGACTCCTGGTAAGCAGTTTGAAGAACTAAGCTCGTGGTGATTTTAAAAACAATTTTTTAAGTCATGCTGAGAAGACTGTATTTGGTAAAAGGAAACTAATCTAAATAACGAGCTATCTCTAAAATGGTCAAATAAGGTTTTATGCGAATTTCCTTAAGTTCTAGTAACACTTGGTTAGGGTGTTTTGGTTTGCTTTATGAATTTTTTCTTTTTTTGTAAGGTACTCTGCCAGCCTGTGCAATTATAAGTAATGGTTGCACACAGAATTCTTAATCAGGTGTCCTGTTGTTTTCAATAAGTCTGTTAAAAAAAAAATAAATTGGCTGTGCTGATATGCTCCATATAAATCCTTGTGCCCAGAACAATGGGAAAGGTATAAACTTTCAGTAACAATACATGATGATTTCTGAGTCAAGAATCTGGCAAAGACGGGTTCCATCCAGTGCCTCTAGTAATAAAGTAAATTAATTTGAATTCTACAGGAGGACTGAATGGTTTATGGAACTATTAGTTGGTCTCAAAGCGTTCTACTTCTGGATCTCTGAGTGAAATAACACCCTGATTTTTTTTTTAAAATGGAAGCTATTAGTAGCTTCATTTGTTAAAGTTGTAGTGCTGTGATGATTATATTGCCCAAGACAAATGATTAGCCTTAGAATTGTATGTTAGCTTGGCTGTCTGTATGCACTTTAATCTTCATTCAAATGAGTGCAGATGGTGTCCCTGATACGTGTACTATATGTTTAAAAACTCTATATCTTTGTTTCAGAACTCCTTTTCTTGTGGTTCATCTTAGTTGTCTGAATGTTCATGCATGACTTCCAGGACCTGAGAAAAGGTTTTTTTCTTTGTACCTCTCTCAGCTTTTCCTTTGAGCATTTTTCTTTTATAGCAGGTAAATGCATCCATTTTCTTCTCCAGTGTAGTTATTTCTGATTTTAGCATTTTCAACATCTAGCTGTTTCCAGATGAATGGAGGCCATCTTTCCAATCTCCAGGTTTAGATTAGATTGTAGCCTGTGGACTGGTTTTGGGTATATTTATTTAGTAGTGATTTACATACATCTTTTCTTTGTATGTATAAAATCTAGGGTTGCTAATTCTAGCTATTGATATTGTGGCAGACAGCAACAATCTCCATTAGAAATTCCCTGCGTAGTAAGATGCAGTTCTATATTCTATGCTGTGACTTTTTTTTAAGATTGCTGTTTTGTTATCTTGGGTAGTTGCTCTGGTTTGTTTCACGTTAATTACCGGAAGTATGGTTTTTATTAAGGCTATATCATGACCCTGTTTATCAGAACACCCTAATATATGAAGCACATGTATAGAAAACTCCCCCTGCCCCTGATTTGAAATGTTAGCTTTCTCTATACCACAGCATGTTAGGTGCAGTTTCTCAGAGGGTGTAAACATTTAAGTAACTGACCATTTCATAAGCAAATGCTTACATCCTCTCAGAAGCTGCAGAAGGAAACGTTTACTTTCCAGGCATTTATTTTCCAAATACACTTTGGAAATACATTATAAGAACAGCATTTGATTATGTGGTGAAATAGCAAAGTAACAGGATCTGGCTGATCAGTCTTATTTTTTTTCTTCTCTTTTTATAATTTTAAAACCCAGCTTGCTAGCAGAGCAGGCCAGTTTGCAGAGGTGCTTTAATTTTTCCTGTCATCTAATTCCCCTGACTATTAGGCGATATTTTAACAGCCATATGACTGTTCAAACTCTGTGCTGGGTTTGCAGAGCAAACTGTCTCCTGATTGTTTTATCCTTTCAGCTCTCGGTATCTCTTTGTTAAAAGGTAAACCCCTTAGCGAGATGTTAAAGAAAGTGCGGCCTCTTGATATTTAAAAGGTGAGAAATCTATTTAAACTGTATATGATGGCTTCAAATAGTCCCACCGCTGTGTGCTGCTTGTTTTAATAGAAGTGATAAATACTGTGGCTGGTGGTGCTCGGCAATTAGATTTGAGCTATATACTATAAATGACATTTAATGGCAAATGTCAGGCATAGTGTGAATGGTATCTTCACTTTGGTGTTGCGTTTCGTTAGGATAACGCTTTAAAAAACCTTAATGGAATTTAATTACCAGAGCGTATATTCAATGATTAGTTAAATGCGTTTGTAATACCATTAGTTGTTAGGTAACTGTTTGCTTATTATGCTTGACACAGAGTGTATTTGATGTACAATGTGTATCCTATGTGGTGCAGCAGTAGAAATGCTAATAAGCCCGTGTGTTAAGGAGGGTCGCTATCAATACTGTGTCAGCAGCTTGCTGCCAAATTTGCTTCTGTGAGACAGGCATAAGCTGTAATCAAAGTGGAGTTTGTAGAAGCAGCAAACGTGAACAGAGATGCTGTGATCCAAAATAGTGCTTATTGCTTTCTCTAGTAGTGATTTTAATTACAGCCTATTAATGAATTCTCACCCTGTTCGTGTCTTTCATATAGAGCTTTCGTGATACTTGGAGAAGTAATGGCCGAGATGTGGCGTCTCCACTCCTTCATCTGTGATTTTTGTACAGTAGAGCTGTGTGTATCGTGTATATGCACATATAGAAACGCAGTGGGTTTTGTGTGTTGTGAAGAATTTTCAGCACGAGCACACTGCAAGGTTAGGTGGGTATTGTGTGGAGATGTGGCTTGCTAAGATGAAAATAGCAAGCCTGGATGGACCCAACTGACTCTCTGCAGCTGTGGTGTGCATCTGTACTCTGCTTTCCTCTTGGGCCTTCGTGGAGGCAGCGCAGGCAAACAGAGTTTATCCGCACAGGTTTCATCAGATACATACACACTGAACTGATTTGGATCCACTGGTGGAGACAGCTGCTTATTTTCCCAAAGAAGGGAGCAGTCAACTGGGGAAAGCTTTTTGTGCCACAGAAGCTTCCATGGCAGGGCGGGGAGGGGGGGGAATGGGTGGACACATTGTCTTCTAGCTCTGACAGCTATAATTAAACAGGCTTGTTCGTGGGTAGTTGTACACTGTAATAGTGCGGTTACTTTATGCTTTTGCTCAGCATAACTGACACCATGAACCACAGATGGGATTCAAAGAACATAAAAGGGAAACGGAGCAGAAAGATACCACAAAGGGATTAAATGAGGTAGTAAGCAATGACCCATAACCTTCGTGAAAGATCTTTTGATAGTTTTATTTTAAGCCAACCAGTTTTTAAGCATAACTGCTTTTTTTTTTACAAGATGAAATTATCTTTTGTCATTTAGAATTGCACTGAAATTTTAAGGGTATTGTCCAACTTAAGTGTATTTCACTGACAGGGAAACAGGTGACTTGCTAGAGCTTGGCACAGTGAGCAGCTTTGTTTCTAGTAAAGCTGAAAAGTTTATGGAGTAAATACTATAATTTGTTTTAAATACAGAAATCTTATGGGCGTTACCTGAAATGAGCAATGTTCTCTTTGTCCTTGAAAACGTGGATGAGGCTGTGTTCAGTTCTGTTTTCTGAATCCTTCAAAAGTTAAAACCTTATGAATGAATATATATTTAATATCTGAGATTTGATGTATTGGGGGATGTAAGGGTACTGTTTCTGATCTTCTGTTTCTGTGTCACTGCCAGCTAAGAGTAGGGAAGATGGGATTAATTTTGAGTGTTGTAGGTAAGGAGGAAATTGCCTTGGGAATTTGTGTAGAAAACACGAGTAACATGGGCAAAAGACTGCATAGAGTAGCTTCTTGTTTGGTCCCAATTGACCTCTTTTATAATCTTAGAAACAGAGAAGATGGTGTCGGTTGCTGATTGATCACATTTTCTGGGGTGTGAATATGAGTGGAATTCCAAAGGAATGAAAAAAGATGGATGCTTTTTTTGACTTTGAAAGAGAGGAGTCCACAGAGCCTGGGTACAAAAGGCTGGTTAGAAGTTGCATGTATTGAAAACTGCTCTACTTTGACAGATGGCCGATGCCCTTGTTGCTTCATTTTCAAGTAACCTTGTAGTCTCGTTTTGATCAATTCTAGTTTGCACTTGTTTTTATATAATTACATGTACTCTTTTGCACATAAAAAAGCATACCATTCTGTAACTAACTTGGGCCAGTAAGTTATACAGTAAATTTTTTTTTACATTTCTTTGTTCTGTCTCAGTAGAAAACAGGAGGCTTCATGTTAAATTTTAATGGCCCTGTGCCTTTAAAAAACACTGTCAAAAAACAGGATTTTAAAGAGTTACCTATTTTTAAACAAAATTGGTAAAGCCTAAATACTCCTTTACAGTTGGCCATTTCACAGTTGCTTTTTAGAACTTTTTTTCAAAGTCAAGAAAGACAGGCTTAATTTTTATTTGGCTCATGGCAAGTGTCTTATTAAAGTTACTGTTCCATATGGGCTTAGGTCTTGGAAAGGAATGACTATTTGCTTAATGGTATTTTCATTTGTTCCCTGTGTTTCCTTTTTCTTTAATATGATGCCTAATTCACAGATTGATGTCTTGTTGTTGGCATTCAGCATAATCAATGTCAGCCTCCCTGTGTCAAGGGGAACTGCTGACATGCAGCCCTTGGCAGTTCATTTGGAAGCAAATAATTAGAAGACATCGGTTTGAAAACAGTGAGAAATAGCGGCAGAGGAAGGGAATAGAGGTGTCTGAAGGAGTTTGTTGTTGGAGTCTGATTCTAGGTGAGAGTTACTAGCTCTTTGAGGATGAAGCTGTTATCAGTATGTTGGAGAGGATTATCTTATCGCTAAGGTGCACTTTTAGGAGGGCAGAGCTCTCTTCCCTATTGATGCCATTTTTGTGGAGTGATATTTGGCTAACAGGTGAGGTGCTAATGTGTAACGCCTCCCACCTAAATACCTGAATGGAGTTGTAACCTCTAAATCTGCAAGCACTTCCCTACTTTGGTGGGTGAGTAGTTGAGGCATCTGCAAAAGACAAAGAACTAATCCAGCATAGTGATTTTACTGGGAAGATCTGCTGGTGAAGCTGGGTCTCTGTACTGGTTATGTCTTTGTTTGAATTATAGCATATCAACTCTTGGGTGACTGGGGCTGATTTTTGGCTTAATTATTTCAGCATGTTTTGGACATTTGGACAGCAGAAATTGAGGGGAAGGGAAGACTTATGAGTGACACTAAATAAAATTAAGAGCTGGTAGGTAACATTTATTCCATATTAGTTGATTTTGGTAGAAGTGTGGAGGGGAAGACAGAGCTATGAGGAGCAGACAGAGGGGAGAGAGAAAAATGCATTCAGATAGCTCAATATGTTGACTTTGTCTTAGAATGGCATCTAGTTTAGCACGACGAAATTCAGTGCTAACTTGTATCATTATGAGGCAGACCTTGCTGTTGAATTCACTAAGGTTCATGCAGGCTTTTTAGTGCTATCTGTTGCAGTTTCTGATAGATCTTTCCCTAGTTCTCAGTTACCATAATTATTCTTTGTCTGTCATATGTGCTATAGAGTTCCTGCCTTGTGACTATAATAGCTATCCCACCAGAACGTCTAGTGTTCATAAAATGGCAGTGTAGCAAGTTTTGATAGTGCAGTTCTTCTGGTGATCTGAAGACTGTATTTTTTAAGACAGTCTAGCAGCTATAATGCCAAACCACCCACACTAGGAGACAACATATGGCAGCTACTATGAATTAACATGCGGATAAGTAGCATATCACCTAGTGTTTTTAAGAAGGCTTGAGCCTTGATAGCTGGATTCTGAGGTTTTGGCTCTCTGGTCATCTCCCCACAACACACGGAACAGAACCTTGCAGATAATGAGTCATGATTGAAGACTAATTTTGGCCATGTTTTGCATTGTTTAAAGGTGTAGGCAAACAGATTGTTTTATACTTGCATATGTGTATATTGGTGTGTACATAGGCTGAGATTTACAGGTATGTTTATGGGACTTGTATGCTTTCCCCTCTCCTTATGTAGGAAGCAATTCTGTCTACAAGTAACCTGTCCGTACTGTATCATGTTTGGCGTTGTTTGCAAACAGTTTTGTGTCAAGCTTTGTAGAAACTGTAGTAGAGATCTAAAACAAATAATACACTCAGCAAGGCAGAGTGGCTCTGAGCAAAAGGACTGTGTTTCTCATAGTCTTCAGGACAGGTGTGTGTCTCAAGGTGTGTAAGTGTTCATGTGCATATGAATCCGAGTGTAAAAGTTTGAAATTCAGGGAGAGGTGAGTGTGGTGCTTGTTTTCCATCTCTGAGTTATTTGTACACACAAGACTGAATTAATTTCCAGCACACTGAGGTGACATCATGAATTCCAAAAGGAGTTTCATTTGTTAAACTTGTGAATAAAAGGGACACGAGAAATTCTTGCTGTAAACAATCACAAAATGTCAAGAGCAAGACATTGTGAAAAAATCCAATATTGTTCTATCAATAAATTATGCTTTCTCCTAAATAGATCACAGAAATGGGACTTTACCCTGGAAATAGCAATATTTGATACCCCAGGCAGCTTATTCCCAGCTCAGCTCACACTTCAGTGAATACACTGATCGATTATCCGCGGCTTAACCAAGCCTTCTCATTTCCTGCCTTCCATTACTGCGCTCAATCAAGCCGACGGTTCTTTGTGGCCTGCCTTGTGCACTGAGATAAGCCATCAAGGCATGTTTCTATTAGAAAGCTCTTGTAGATGGAATAGTCATTAGATAACACTAACAGGTTTAAAGGTTGCAGTCTTTGTGTTGGTTCAGGTTAAGAGGACAGGGACCAAAAGGGCTGCCTTCTTGGGTTGTCGTATTTGAGGGGCAGAGAGGATTAAACTGCACACTGCCATATTTAGTGCTCTTCTTCAACGTTTTTATTTCTTGCTGAATACTGATAGCTCTCACTTTTGACAATGCTTCTGTGTTTGCAAGAAGTAATTATGTGTTAATATGCATGCATCCGAATTAAATAATCAAGCTGCAAAAATAACATTCATTTGTAGTAATAACCTCTGTATTTCCAAGCTGGGTTTTCTTGGCGTACAAATAGCTGATCAGGTTTCTTATTTAATTAGGAAACAGCCTACAAAAAGATCCTGAGAACCTGAAATTACATGTGCTGTTGCACAGTGGGAAGAAAAATGATCCTTGCTTTATCTCTTTAGCTCCTGATTTCTAGACAGTTCCATTTGTGTCGTCCCCCCTGCCCCCCCCCCCCCCCCCCCCCCCCCCGATCTGGTATGAGTGGTCTTTATCTCCCCCCCCCCCCCCCCCCCCCCCTTAATATTAGCAAGTGTCAATATTGATTAAGTGTAAAAATATGTCGGCAGTAGGAGTAGAAACATGGGTAGCAATTCAGCATGGCCGGGAAGGGGCGGGGAGTGGTGGGGCACAGCAAGTGGAGCAAGTCAGGCTAATACTGTGTCCTGGAGCATAATTAGAACTGTTTGTGTGAAATGAAGTAATCATTTTGGGGGACAAACAATGCCCCAAAGCAATGGGTTAATTTGTGGTGTTAAAAAAGTAGAACGTCCACTTGCAGACTGGCTTTGTGAGGCCGGAGCTTCTATGCTGCAATGCACAAGATGTTTATTTTGAACAGGGGAGTGACTGTTAAATATTTTAACATGTTAAAATCATCTAAAGAATTTGGTAGTGTGGAATTAACCACAGGATTATTTTTTTGCTGATAGAAAAATTTCATTGTTGAAAGTATGTTTCAAAGGAAAGATGTTCTTTTCCTTGTTTCTATTTTGCTGTTTGTTTCTTTGAAATAGCTACTATTCACTGACTCCAGCGTGCCCATCTGTCACCTCCAGCATTTGGTATATTGTTTCCAAAGCTAGTTGTGATTTAACATGGTATCTAAATAGGGCAAGTAATGAAGGATACTGCTGAAATCCCTCAGAGAGAATCCGCAGGACATCTGTGATCATTTGCACAATTTGGTTAGTCATAACCCTGGGAAGAGAATGTGGAATCTCTTAAGATACGAATTGTAACGTGCAGTAACTCTGTTTTCAGGTGTGTTCCAAAAGAAAACTGGCACCTTGGTATTGTCAGAAATGCTGTGGAAAACAGTATATTCATACTTTCAAAGAGAACCTACAAGATAATCTTTTTTCCCTTTCTAAAGGAGAGGCTCATTTTTAAATAGAAGTTGACCAGATGCTTGTGAACTGGGATGCTTTAATACATTTACAGATTTTTTTTTCCCTAATTCTTGTTGAATGTCCAAATTGATTCATGCTTTTTAAAAGGAACAAAAACCAAAACGGCAGCAACAACAAAACCCCCAAATGAGTCCTTTTTTAGTACTGCAGCAATAGACAATATTTTCACTTAAGGGGAGAATGGAGTTTTGTAGCACAGGGAATCTTTTTGAGCTGACAGACACTTTAAAGCACTTGCTGTTGCGGTGATTTCTGCAAGTCTGAATTTGGCATGTGACTATCTGCAGCTTTTCATATGAAAAGGTGTAAAAAAAAAAATAACACATTATGAACTAGGGGACACTTCTTTTGTGTGCACATGTTTCTAAAATAAATAGTCTACCACAGAAGTTGGCGCCTTGACACCTATGAGTATAGTCTGCTCTGTAAATGACATATGTATTTAGAAAGTTGGCTGAGAAAATAGCATGTCTAGGAATTTCTGTGCAATGAAGGATGTAAATGTGACAAACGATTCTGACAGACATTTTATATTTTTACGGAGATTGAAACTGCAGGTTAAAACCCACAAAATCATGCATGTTGGAGAGTAGATATAGAAAGATGAAGTTTTTAAATTAATTGAACAAAAAGCAGCAATCATGGTGAAAAGAGGTATTTAGGAAGGAGATCAGATTCCCCTGCTCTGCATACCAAACAACCTACGACCCAAACCCAACCTCTATTAGCAGAGCACAAAGAGCAGCTTATTAGTATGTCAGCATATTTTTAGTTGCATCGTTGTCCAGAGACTTTTTTGTAAAAAGTTACTTGCACATGTTGGTTGTAAATGATGATATTTTTGTTGCTGCGTTCCTCACGTATGGAGGCGTTGAGTTGTGCCATATTACGTGCGTTCTATGAGTCAAATGACGAAGAACAGTCGGCATCGTGGAGCATGTGCTGCTTTTTGCTTTGAAAGATATATAATGAGTCTGATAATTTTTAAAGATGGGTACATTGGCCATGTTAATCTTTTCCTGTCACTTATAATTCATTTAAAATGCCTACTTCATAACACTTAGTTTTTAGAAGTTAAAAGCATAGAAGTTTTGGTGCACGCCACGGCTTCAAATCTATGCTTGTGCACACCATTTGGATTGGTGGTCTGTTGTGGTGGTTTAACCTTTTTGGTTCTAATTCTAACTTCATCTTTTTTCTCCATAGTTTTTAAAGATCCATTATTTTTGTTTCTCAAGTGTAATGAAAGAAAAGCTACTCTTTTGTGTTATGTAAACGGTTGTAATTTCTTTCTCTTTGTAATCTTCCCCTCTGACAATGCCTCCCAACTACACGATCAACCTGAAGAAGTCAATACCATTCCCGTTGGCAAGTTGCAGTGTAGGGCAATTCATCATTTCCCTGAAAACTCCTTAGATTCAGCCAGCCTCCTGAAATTCAATCTCATTCCCCGTGTTCTTCCTGATTGTGAATCCGATTTCAGGGGAGGATATGTTGTTGTTCTCTTTTGCTGTGAGGAGTAACTGCTAACCTCTGGGATAAAACACAGTGAAGGGAACAACTAGGGCATTCGGTGAGTCTGAGAACTAAGTTTCCAAATGCGAAATGAGTACCTTGCCATCAAATTAAAACACTTGAACTAGCAAAAAGCTCTGGACTGTATGTAGATGTTATGCTTCCCTAAAATGTGGGATTTTTGAGTGATGAGGTGATAAAATACTGCAAAATACAGTAAATACTTTGCCTGCCTTCATTGTGTGTTAATGTGTGAATATTCCTAATAAGCTCTTGTGTAATTTCCTGCTATTCCATTTTTTCAATGCATATTGGGCAACTTGGGCGTTTGCAGTGAAGCTTACTGGAGAGGTACAGCAATAAGCAAAAACTTCTCTTTGCATTGACTGAATGACAAACTGGGAGGGTCTTTTGGAAGCAGGGAAGAGGATGGAGGTGGTCCCTGAAGGCAGAGGTGGAAAAACCTCACTTCTAATTTCTTCCGTCGAAGTGTATCAGAATGCTTTGTAAGTGTTGACTGTAGCCTCATCCCCGTGCTGCTAAAAGCCCTGTGCTATTCTATGATATAGTAAGAAACTGAGACAGGGAAGTTAATTGATGGCATCACCATCTCCTTTACAGTCTTGGCCTAAATCAAAATAAAGCTGTGACCTTCCAACTCACAGCTCTATGTGATGCCAAGGCAATGAAAACATTTGACAGTTTTGATCCCTCCTTTTTTTGTTGTAATATAATCTCAATGTATGCGTACGCAAAGGGTATACCTTCACACAAAACTGTTACGCTTCCAGAGTTCTCTCTGCAAAACTGTCCCCTCGTAGCAGAATCCCTGTAAGGTTACATATGAGGTTGTAGCCGTTCATTCATCATTTGCTACCTTTGTCCTCTACACGACTAGTTATTTTTACCAAGATACAGGAACTTGTTTCCTTTTCTCTCCGTTGAACAGCAACCAGTAGCCAGACTTTTGGTGATTCGGTTTGTAGATGAGCATTTGTAAGCACCATCCTTGGGAGAGCACAGTGTAGATTTCTAGTCCTTCTCCTCCCCCGATGTAATTTGCTATTCGAAGACACCGCCACCAGCAAAATTCAATGCTGTATTTTGTAGTCCTCCTTCGT
The DNA here is from genome assembly GCA_031468815.1 of Morus bassanus. NCBI lineage: Eukaryota > Metazoa > Chordata > Aves > Suliformes > Sulidae > Morus > Morus bassanus. The sequence goes on from CM062587.1 coordinate 5,382,993, forward strand.
GGTTGCATATACATACGTACTTACGCCTCCTTTACAGTGCTCCCTGGAGTGTTGTATTATTTGAAAAACACCCAACTTCAGTGGCACACACCAAGAAAATTGAAGCATGAGCTTTTGATGCTTGTTGTAAACTGTCCGTACATGTAAGGGAGTAGTTTTCGTGCCACAAAGTGGTGCTTTCCGAGTCTGCTCTCGGGGCTTTGTGTAACACAAGAGGGGTGCTTTCTCCTCTCAGCTCGGAAATGCGAAGAGAATTTGCAGAGGAATGCTGGGTTAATGTTTCCCATCGTTGTTGCACGCAGTTCTTGTTAGCACTAACACAATTTATGAACTCTTAGCAAGAGGGTGGCAGAACACTTGTATTTTTTTTTTCTTCAGAATTCAGAGAGACTAATCATAAAAACTGTGATGCACAGAACTATTTCAGAACAGGAAAGCCTGCAACCACCTTTTGTGAACAGCAGGCAGCAGAAATCAGTGATGCCTCTCAGACTTCGTCCTCTTGATTTTTTTATGCATCAGTCAAACTTGTTGTGTTCATGTTATTAAAAATAAAAAAATAAAAAACAAACAAAAAACCCCAACAAAAACCAAACCAGTATGTTCGGGTTTCTCCTGTACAGCACAAGTGTGTTTAGTATGTTCTTGAATGTTTTTTTGAGGCATTCAGGACGTAGAGCACATGCGGTAGTGGTGGATTAGTTAACGGACTTTTTTCTGGCACAATGCTGCCACTAGCAGTTTTTTTGTGGTATTACACGTGTTTTTAATCAAAGGCTTCCAGAAGTGCATTTAATGGAAAGATTTTGATGTTGTTTATTAAGCGGAAAGGGTTGAAAATTCTGTAACTACTAGGCTGATGTGACCAGGAGACACGATAAGAACTTTCAGGTCCACTAACCTGTGGTTTAACTTTCATATGTAAATGTTTTAAGAGCAATCTTAGAAGGGTCTGGAGAACTGTAGTCCAGAAAAAACAAACAGCGCTTGCAGTTGCCTCATTCCAAAAGAATGTTAATTTCCCTTTAGGCCTTCCTCTGTTTCTTCAAGTGTCTTGGAGCAGTAGAAAGAACTGACTACCAAGGGTTTCAAAGATAAACTGAAGCAGAGAGTCTGTAATAACTGGATCTAAAAATTCTCTTTTTAAGTGGTGTTTATGCTTCAGTTTCCTTCTGAGAAGGAACAAACGGGTAGCTGGATTCTCAAATGTAAAAGGGGCACTTGAGGAAGATAGTTTTGTGTAAATTTTGCTGTTGGTTTTGTGAGGTACCTGAGCAGTCCGAGCCTATAATTATTGGGATTGAAGTGCAGCACCCTGTTCTTCTGTGTAAAGGACTGTAATAAAGAAACATCTACGATTGTGTCTGAATCCATCTGTCCTTGGGGGGAAAAAAAAGTCTCGTATCTCTTGGCTACAACTGTTAAGAATGGTTGCACTGAATTGTGTTACTATGAGTATTCTTTTTTTGCTGTGTTTGGCCATAAATACTACTTGTTTGTAGAAATTAGCAGAACAAAGATCATGCTATATGAGGGCAAAAATTCCAATCCTGTTCTGATCCCTGCCTCTTCTCTTCTTGGGTTAGTTTTTTGTGATTGAATAGATGATTATTTGCTGGTCAGATATATAGAGAGATACAACTGCGTGACGATGCAGTAGGTTCTTGTTGTCTTTGTCTATTTGAAAGTCAACCTGTCATTAGCACATTGCCCTTGTTTCATTGTCATAGAAATATGTTTTCCTCCCTTTTGGGTCTTACCTCAGGTTTTCTTTAGTGTGAAAACAAATTTTATACTTTAGAACATTGTGTCAGATGTGGTCTGATTTCCTTTTTAGTAATGCCTTTAGACCTTCTTTTTCAGAGTAAACGGGACCATCTCCTTATGAATGTCAAATGGTACTATCGCCAGTCTGAAGTCCCAGATTCAGTCTATCAGCATTTGGTTCAGGACAGACACAATGAGAATGGTAAGTTAGGCTCCGTAGAGTAAGGCCTTCTTTACTTGTACTCTGAATTTTAAGTTTTAACAGTCCAGAAAGCCAGAACACTTTTGCATAGGGATATGAAGCAAGGACTGTTGATGAAAGCAATATATTAGAAGATGGATGATAGTGTTTCTTACCTGCCTTGTTTGTTCTAACTAGTGTATGTCCTGTAACCATAGCTATAATCAGATGCATTTCAGGTATGGTTTAAATACTGTGCTGTATTATACTAATGCCTTAAGAGATACTAGAAAAGAAAAATAACTTTGAATCCTTTGTAGGCCTTCTGGACACTGTACTAATACTGAACTGGCTGAAGACGAAGTTGTCTGAAGAAATTGTGAATCTTTTCTGGTTTTTGTGATTTTGCCATAGTGTCACGAGAACTATGTTTTTTACCTTCAAGCTACCTTGCACGTATGAATACTCACTGTAATTAATATTGCAGTAAGTGATGTAACTGAAGCACTCATAGCTGAGTTTCCCTCTTTTCTTTTTGGAAAAACAAGTGTGATCTTGGGTTTAATAGAAGCAGAAGAAACTTTAGTACATATTCCACTGTCACTTATCTCTTGCCTCTAGGGGAGACATAACATTTGCTTCTATTCTTACCAGGAAATTTCCTTGAGGCAACTGTTAAAATTCTGAAGATACTCCAAGGTGAATTGTGATGATAAAAGTTGATGCTTGAAATACGGAACACAGCGACTTTTTGGTGCATGACAGTACAAAGTTGAGCATACATTCTCCTTTTTGCAGGCATTAAGGATGTTTTGCGTGTGCTTTAAGCAAAAGCTGCACAAATCTAACATTTCTCTTACTAATTTATTTGAAACTTCTAACAACGGGATTATAGGCACAGTGTCAAGAAGTGAGCGTTTTTGATAACATGGCTGCTTTTTTATGTCACGCTCTTGTGCATGTGGAGAAGTATTTTGTGTGTTCGTCAGAGGTATAATAAAGAAGTAATGGAAAAAGTTGTCTTCTAGTTTTTTGTTAACACTGAGAATTTTCTGTATTTGAATAGGAATTTCAATATTTATCTCAAAGCCAGAGCACTAAGCAGTTAGTACGGTCAAGATTTTGTTGAAGATTTGAGATTAAATATGCAAAACAATCAAAACCTTAACCTGGAAACCAGAAGTCAGTGATAAATTCTTAGTTCCTTTGACCTAGGAGTGACTGCTTCTAGCAGGCAGTGGATAAGATGTGTCATCCAGTACCCCTAAAAGCTCTCTACATTCTGCAGTTCTTGAGATAGGGCAAGGGAGAATTCATGTGAAAAAATGGGTATCATGTTACTTCCATACCTTACAGGCCATGTAAACAATCTGAATGTTTGTCGCCTTAACACTGAGGAGTGTGTATGTAAGAAACATCCTCAAACTTTGACCTGTGAAAAATACCTGCAAAATGGCCGTGGTAGATGCTTTCAGACTACAGCTAATGTGTTGGTGGTTTTTTGTTTGTGTTTTTGCTTTCTGGCAGACTCTGGACGAGAGCTTGTTATTACAGACCCAGTTATCAAGAATCGAGAGCTCTTCATTTCAGATTATGTTGACACTTACCACGCTGCTGCCCTCAGGTAAGTTACAGAGGATGTGGTTCAGTGTCTCGGAGGTGGATGAGAAAAACCTTACTGAGAGGTGCTTTTTCTGGTTTTGTGTGGGGCTCATTAGCATACTACTCAGCTTTCTCCTCATCTCCTGCAGTAATTAACTTGTTTTATCCGTTCTCATTCAAAAAGAAGCTGTAATTCTACAATCTCGTTTTAATCTCAGTTAATCACTGTTGCTCAGAAGATATTGTTTCCCATCATTGCCAATTTAGGTTATTGCTGGTTCCTGCAGAAATACTACCCTTCCCTCCTCTGTGTTAGATTTCACTATTAACAATAGCGTCTCCTAGTAAAGTGACTGTTAGGATGTTGCCCTGATTAAATTGCGTTAAAGGCTTTTGCTCTGAGGCACTTGTCATTGTTGCAGCTCAGCTAAGAGCTCCATTAAAAACGAGCCGTACAGACAGGAGGTAATGGACCCCCGTATTGTTCTCTGTACTGTCTGCTCTTCCCTGGAGGTTGCTGCTCTCTTTACCCACAAGTTTTCAACTTAAGTGGCTAACCTTTGGCTAGGCTGAGGGGATACATCATTATGTAAAAATGTTTTCAAATAGAAACAGCGAGGCATTATTTTTAAGTACATTTTCAACATGCCAGACATGCATGGATATTGTCAAAATGCAGATTGAATAACCTCCCTGATAATAATGCTCAGATGGTGTTTCGCTAGAACCATCTGGAGACACTTTTTGTTCAGAGTCACTTTGCTGAAGCCACTTACTTCAAGACAAACTAGCTGCAACTTCTGTTGTAAGGGTGGGAAGCAGTCTTTGATTTACATATTAGACTTTTTTATAAGCTTGGAAAATTCCAGTGGTGTACTATAATCTCTTGAAATTCCACAGTGCTTCTTCTGAGTTACCGAAGGTCGTCCTCCAATTTTAAATCGGCATACTTAGAAACAAGCTAGCAGGAGGTTGGCTGTCTTGATGGAATTAGTCTTGGAAATCTGTCTGCTTAAACAGAGAGGAGCTGAACTATGTGTATGGCATTTTCCCTGGGAGTATTTTAACTTCTCTTCTACATCCTTTCTGTTTTCTTCTTTAAAGAAAATATCAAAATGGAAAGATAAAAATGGAATATATGTGTCTACCAAGCAAACTTGAAAAATAACCTTCTCTTCTCCCCTTCAAAAAAGAGTGGAGGCTGTTCAAAGACCAAACTGATCACTTTCTCAACCTGTCTTGTGTTTTATCTGCCGCCTTTTTGTTTGGAAGTGCATAACGCCGGCACCTTTCAGATGATTCTCTTGTTTCTCTTTGTTGGCACGTGGGTTCACTGTTCTGTTGTTTTCTGGATTGTTCATACTTTTGATAATTCTTACAGGCTTGTAGATGGTATCTAAACGTGCTGGTAACTCAGAATATACCTTTGCAGGATAAATATTATGTTTTTGCTGATTACTTTCTAGCAAATCGTCGTTAATACACATCAGTAACTTCCAGTGTACAAGACAAACGTAAGGGTAATTGCACTTGATGTTCTTACAGTTTGACGACATAGAGTAGGCAGAATATATTGTGATGCATGAAAGGAGAGGAGGGTTAACATGAAGTTCTAATTTATTATAATATGAGATAATTTCCCTGCTTTCTGCAAACAAATGGCTCTGGTCAGACAATGAATTGATGACAAACTGGGAAATAAAACCAGTGAGTGTAACTACCAATCTTCTGCTCTAACCAGTGGAAGAAATTAACTAGAGGATACTCGCAGATCCCTATGGAAGCGTGTAATAAAAGTTACGTTCTTTTTACCTACATGGTCAATCTTTGTGGTAATATGTAGTACTACTTGTCTGGAATGCTGTGAACAAGATGTACTGCTTTCATGAATATAGAAAATACAAGCTTATCTGGAAAACGCTTATTAACTGTCAGGTGAATTATTGAAAGGAAAGGGAATATTTTTCCCCAAAATACTTTTAAAATGTGAATTTAATGTGAAGTATCAAAACCAAATACCCCTTCTCATTTTCTTTCTTTCTAAATGACTAAACTAGGAAACTAGCTTCAGCCACCAGGGATAAAATAAATATTAGTGAACAAGTTTGTCTTTCAGCATTTCTGTGTGACGTCTCAATTACAGACCTTGTTAATGTTCCATTACAACCTGACATGACCTGTGCAAAATCCAGTGTTGCTTTGTCCTTTGCCAGAAGACCAACACACTGAGAATGAGGCAATCATAGGGACAATCATGCAGCCTCAGCTCCCAGGATAGCTGTATCGATTTTGTCTTAGAACAGTGGGCAATTTTATTCATCTTTCATCCTTCTGGTGTGTTTTTTCCTCACCTGTAGTAGCTGATGTTGTCTATCGGAGACCTTGTGTTACAAGGCAGAGTTCTTAGTGGCTGTTGATTGGTAAGCCTTTTTGAAGTGCTGTACCATGAAAAGATTAGGAAGGGAAGCAAGCTTAGCATTTCAACTTTCTAGTGCAGTTTTTCAAGTACGCCACCGTACTTTTAAGCTCTGCTGAGAAGACGAGGCAAACAGATCCAGTATTGCAGGCAAAATAATGATTCATCTTGGTGTACTGGTGGCAATAGCGCTTTTCACTCAATTTTAACCAAGGCTGGCAAACCTTTTTTACAATGTTAAATAAGCCCCATAGCAGCTTATTTGTAATAGCAAATACTGTTCAGTAAATACAAGTGAAAAGAGATGCTATCTGTATTAATGCTAGAAAGCTTGACATACTGAAAAAGAGCAAAATCTTGTGCTTTGTTTATTGCATCGAATCAGGTTTAGATAAAAAGCACTAACTCTTTGGTTGTCTGGCCCGTTTGTCTCTGCCCGCTTCTAATCTGATTTACTTGGCGGCAGTAAACTGCAGAGCATTGAATGAGAAAACACGCGCAGCTGTTGAGCATTAACAGTCCAGCAAACCCTTGAGGAAATGAGATGCAACTTCTTACAGCTAGTCTTGATGCTCACCCTTAAGGATAACGACTTCATCAACAAACTATATTAAAAAATTTTAACAGTCTGTTGTAGAACAAGCCAATAAATCCTCTTTCCTCTTTTTTCTCTCTATTTTAAAATGTCTTTATTTATATATGCTTTCTTATGTATGAAAGTAGAAGGAAGAAACTTATTCCTGTTTGCAATTTGCATTGTTAGGATTGCAGTTTTGCTAAAAACAGCATAGCTTTGCTTTTTATTCGGAAGTGTTATTAAACTGAAGTTTTATTTAGCTTTCTAAATAAAAAGCTGACTTCCCAAATAATATCAGTAGTCGTATTTTTGAAGCTTCCTTAAAGATATAAGTGTAATGGGACTGCAAAAACTTAGAAAATAAGACATTTTCAGGGTTGTATTTCTGGGGTAGATATTGTTCATTAGCCTGATGAAATTTGGGCTCCTCGGGACTGTGTGCTGGCTGCATGAGAATTAATGACTGGCTGTGGAATACCATCTGAGAGATTGTAACTGAATTTTCTTCCCTTTCCACCATGGGAAGAATCTGCATGGTTATTTGTTGCAACAGGCTTATATTGATGAAGTTTTAGACAATTATGAGAACATGAGGTTGTCTGTGGCTTAAACACAGATTGCAGTGGCACTTAATTAAAATAGCTGTTATTCAAGATAGAATTCTAATACCATTTTCCCTCTTTCTTTCAGAGGGAAGTGTAATATCTCCCATTTCTCTGACATATTTGCTGCTAGAGAGTTTAAAGCCCGAGTGGATTCATTTTTCTACATACTGGGCTATAATCCAGAGACAAGGTAAGTGACTTCTAAAGGCAAGCTTTACTGCTGCTCTGAGCCTGTAGCAAAAGGAAAACTACTCAAGGGAAGATAAGTTTAAATCAAGTATGATGCTGATAGGAAGGTGGGGTGGAAGAGAATGTGAGGGAGAAGCTAACTGTTCCTGCTAAGTGTATGTATAGGAGAAAAATAAACAGTAGATAACAAAATTGTGCAGGTCATGATGTCTGGTTGCGTGTCTAGGTAAATAACATACTACTTCAAAACAGGATTTTAGAAGTGTGAAATTTTTTAAAGGTTGCAAACATAAGCAGGAATTCTTAACTGTATCATTGGCTAAGTGCACACCCCTGGAAATACTTCCAAAAATACATTCACATCTTCTAGTAAGCAATGTTGAAATTTACACACTTAGGAAATCAAATGTAGAGTTTAAGTATGGGAATTCATGCTTTCGTGTGTCAATACTCATAGAGGGTCCCATATCAATAATTCCTAGTTTATGCTTTGCTGGTCTGGAGCAAATTAGAGGTACAGAAAGAACTTTTTTGGGGAATTAATACATATTTGAAGAAGGTATGTTCAGCATGCTCTTTCATTTCACAGTTCTCTTAACCTGCCTGGGAGTTGTCCAGCCAGTCTTTATCAGTTGTGTTTGGAAAGCAAAGCTGATGCTTGACTGTACCTTCATTATTTTTCAGGTCCAAACCCTAACTCTTACGTTTTCGTTCATATGGTTTTGTAAACACAGAGAATGCCTTAAAAATACCAGCCTTAAAGAGTGTGTTGTCTAGGGGTGTATTTCTATGAGCACTTGACTGAAAGATTAATAATGCATAACAGGGCTCAGCAAGGTCTGTGCCGACTGAAAGCTGTATTGTTTCTTTCAATGCAGAAAACATAATTAGCTTGTGGACTTTTATTTCTAGAGATATTGTTGAGAAAAGTATTATTTTAGTGGGGATTAGATTGGCATATCAATAGTAAATATTTGAATTGTTACGTTTTGGATGTACTGTTTTTAATGCAGATACGAATCTTTATGCTTCAGGGCAGAGCCGACCACTAACTGCTCGCAGTTAGGAAGGAAATCCCTGTGTGGGCATATTATTATGTCATTGCCTGTTTATGAGGCTTCTGGTACCTTACTCTGAAGTGTCTTAAACTCTCCGTATGTCTGAGACAGGGTATTGGACTAGGTAAACTCCCTTAAACGATTCAGTTTACATTCATGGCAGGTGTTGGGAGCGTAAGTCCCTGGGAGGCAATCTTGCTAGTATATGGTGCTGAGCTCTTGGAAAAGGGTATGAAATCCTATACTTTAAAATACAGTATGTTAAAATGTTTTTGAAACATCACTTGTCAAACTGCTCCAAAAAAAAAAATTACACAAGGCAAGGCATTTGAGGTTTGTCATGATACACCTCTCTGATATTCGGCACCATGCTCGACCCCTATATTTAACTTTGTCGCTTTCCTTCAATGCATTTTAGTTTTGAGGGTGTGAATGCTAAATGAACTATTTGTATTAGTGTTCAAGCTCTGCGTTTAATGGATGATTTCTCTTACGAAATGTGAGTTGTCAGTGTGGTTTTAAACCCACTTTCTGTGTAGAAGTAGCTGTTAATTCTTCCAGCTATTAGAAAATGACTGAGCCTGAAAAGATCGGTGGAATGCCAGAGCATAGCACTTAGTGATCAGCTAATTACTCAGACTAGCCAGCTCTCAAACTATAGGTTTTTCTTCATTTGGTTACAGCCAGGGTTTGTTTTTTTTTTAATTCTAGGTCTTCTAGTCTGTATTTTGTCTTGAAATGGGGGGAGGTTTAGAAAAAGGGGCTGAGTCTGGGTTGCTTGATTATTTTTGACCTGTGTCTTTGCTACTGCTTTACAGTGCATGCTGCTTTGAGTACCTAATTCTAGATTTATTTTGCTTTTGGAAGTACAAGTATTGTAACAGACCTTCCAGGATGACCTTTCGGTGGTCTGTCTATAAAAACAAATCTTTGTCTTGAACTTGGATCTGCTTTTCTAATGTAGTGTTTTGTTTCACGTGGAAAGGATGGAAAATGTTCATGGTAGCTTGAAGTAATATTATGTTGTAGATAAGGTTCTGAATACTGCAGTGTGACCCCTCAACCGACTTGTAGGAATGTGTGATAGGATATGTTCTTAGACCAAACAAGCCTGAGCTGCAGGTTCCATCTACAAAGATAGATTTCTGTTTGAGTGATTTTGTGTTCAGCATAAGATGCTCGTATACTTCTCCAGGACTCTCAAATGCAGCTCAGTGTCTTGAGAATCTGACTGTTTTCTATGTTTTCGTGTGTTCTGTTTGCAAAACAACCCGCAAAAATCCCAGACCCCAAAAAGCATCCAAAACACTGGTGTGGTGGATGTGTAATAAGAAGCCCTTTTAGCACTGTGTGCTCCAAGAACAAAGTAAAGTATGCTTTGTCCTTTCTTTTCTATTTGAAAGCTTGCTGACTATAGGTTTATTTTGGGAAAAAGCAACCGTGATCCTGTTGTTGATCATTCTGTGGTCTGGAAGTGGTAAACCTGTGTTTTGGGATAACTTTTTCCTTTACAGTCTATATCAAGCTGTTTTTTGGGGTTTGGTTTGCGTTTTTCTTTTTTTTCCTGCACACATCAGTAAAAGATTACATGCTGTGTTTCAGTAATTCTCACATCAGTGAGAAGAACCTGATTGTGGAATAAAAACCTGAGCTAATCTTAAAGCTAGAGGCTGTGTGTTATCACCTTGAATAGGGTGTTCATCAAGCTAGTAAGTAGACCTGCAGTATGTTCCTGGCTCTCAAAAGTGTGGAATACATCCACTAAACTTGTATAGCCAGCTGAGAAAGACTGTTTATTTTATGGTAAGTATTTTAAAATAATGAATTTCATGCCTCTTCAGAGAAGTGACTGCTCTGACACTGACTAATTCTGTGAACATGGAATCCTGCTCAAACTATCGGGTTCCCCAGATGGCCAGATATGAGACCAATGCTTTATCAAAGAACAAATGTTAGATGAATTGTATATGCCCTGAAATTAGTTTAGAAGCATTTCAAAGTGCATAGAATAGCAGTCAAGAAGCATTATTAGACAAAGAAAAACAGACCTGATGTCCCACCTCAGAAAATCAGTAACTGCACCAGCTTGAGTTAAGCTGTTGATTTTGGTATTTGAGTCAGAAATCAGCTCTGCCTGTTAAAAAGAAATATGCAGCAAGGCTTGGGAATGCTGTTGAACATGCTACTTGACCTCAGACAGCTGGTTTTCACCAGCTCACATCATACCACTCATTTACTACAACTCTAGTTCTTACCCTATCTGTAGTATAGTGGCAGATGTAGCTGATTCTGGCAAGAACTTCTTCCAGGCCTTCCTTTTGAACTCTGTTATCCTGTAAGGACTTACAGAAACAGCTTTGAACTGTCTTACTCAAGGATGCAGGCATGCCAAATGCCACTACTGGTATTGGCCCGTTTTTGTAGTGTACTGGCATGTACTAGGCAATCAGATCTCTGATCTCGGGAGTAAATAAATACATTATGAAGTTTTGTCTGATACTGACATCTGTAAATATACATAGATTTAAATGCTACTGAATTTTTCCTTGGAACTAGAAATAATCAGGTATTATTCTACAAACACTTTTCATGGCCATGAATCAAAATTACTCTTCCACAACTTTGTTTTGCGTTGTAGAACAAAATGGTAGCAAACAGTCAAGGCCTGTGTGAGTTTTCTGAGTAGATGTTTTGGGAAGACCAGGATCTTGTCTGTGTTTTTACTCCACAACGTTTGCTTTTCCTTTATTTTCAATCTTTTTCTTCTGAAGTGCTGCTGTGATGTGTGAGCTGCAGTGATGTTGTGAGCTAAATGAATGTTGGTGTGTTTCTGAGAGGAGGGCTCACAAGAGTAAAATTGAAGGTGACTTGCTTTTTCTATTTCTTGTCCTTCATGGCTGCTGCTTTGCTATTGAAAGTCTGAATCAAGAGCCTTTTCTTTTTTCTTTTTTCCTCTTTTTGCCTTTCAATGGAAAGCGTAGCAGGTGGAGTACAAGTTTCAGTTCCAGAAACAGATAAGAATAGTGTATATTCTTACGAAGTCAAGAAGCCGGTGTGGAGTTGCGCGTAAGCAGGATTTTCAGGCTTCCTCTTAATATTGCCCTTCTTTAGGAAAAAATTGTAGTTGAATTGATAAATTGATATATACAACCAAAATGTGAACAGAGGCTAAAGAGGACTGCAGAGCTCTGTTTTGCTGTTTTGATCCTTTTGTCTGGTTAATTATTAGCAGTCAGAATACTTTGATTCTAGGCATATTATAATGCCCAGGGCAGTGATAGAGGGTGAAATGATCATAAAGGTTTTTAAATGTATTCATCCTTGGGTCTCAAGTCAGAGCCTTAAAATGAGTACTTACTATACTTACATTTAGTAGAGCACTGACAGTTTGTGGCATACTTCGTTTAAATAAAAACGATTCCTGCAGCATATCAGAAGTCCATTTTTTTTAATAGGTTTAGCAATTTAAAATACAATCAGGAATCCTCCTGATAGGGGAAATTGGGGACTGTTTGTATGGTATGCCCATGTGATGTGAAACAGATGTCTTCTGTGTGTCTTACTAAATTACAGCAGAGTTGTTTTGTATCACTCTTGTCTAATATTCCTGGGAAAGAATTAGGGAAGATGCTGAGCACCCTGGCTGCATGTCTGTAGGTATTGTCATGCGTTGAAGTGCCTTGCAGTTGGTTCCTTTTAAATGAACAGACAAAAAAATCCTCCCAAAACCTGTATTTAGGTAGATGGATGTATAACTTCCTTGGGTTGCTTTTTGTGGCTGATATCACACATATATTAATATATATCACTTGGAATACATTATGTGTCCGTATCTCAATTTATCTCTGGAGGGTAGCATAAAAGCTGAGAACTTTTTCTAAAGTTCATGTCGCAAACTTGAGGGGGAAAAAACCCCAACCCAGAACAACAACAATAAAAAAATCCAGAAATACATTTCAGCTGTAGTTGAAATGAAGACTCAATACATCTGGCCTTTTAAGTGCTCTTACTTAAAAGTGGTCAGCTGGTAAAGGCTGTTCAACATATTTGGAGTAGTTATCTATCTTCTAGTCTGTAGTCTGGGAAAGTTTGGTCAGACAGTCTTGCTCTGAATGTGTTGTCTCCTCTAATATTTTTACAACAGAAGTGAGCTGATAGAATGTTATGGTGGTGGCATTTTTTTTTTTTTAAGCTCTTCATAAAGCTTCATTGTGTTTCTGGAAGTTTTAAATACGTAGCCTAGTATAGCTTAGTATTAAAAAAAAAAACCAACAAACAAACATAGAAACTTTTATCATATTTGGTTGTGTTTGGTTTTAATTTTTTTTTTTGCAAGTGTGAGCCAAGCCCCTCTATCCTGTATTTTAGGGCATGGCTCCTTGAGATTACCAGTGAGCTTTGGTAGCATCAGGTAGCTTCAGCAGAGCCATGGTAGCTGAAATGTTCAAGTTACTGAATGTTTGTGGTGTTATTGCAGTTGCGTTGAAGGAGCCAGACTATGTGGGTGAAGGTTCCCAAGAAGGGGGTGGGAGGAAATGTAATATGGGCAACAGGAAGGGTGTATCCGCTGGTGTTATAAAGTTTTCTCACTGGATTTTTGTAAAAGAGAAAATCTGGGATTGTTCTGTGGCCTCATCTGTGTTGCTTAGTCTGTTTCTGTCTTTTAAAATTCAAAATCTGAGAAACTTTTTATCGTGCTCTAGCCTCGCAGTAAATATGGGCATCACAGCTCCTCTAAAATGGAGGCAGGTATACTAATTAAAGCATTTTATGCTGTAGGAGGAAGGGTTATTACCTTCATAGAAATGGGTAGCTAAGATTTTTTTTTAAACTTACATTAATAAATAGGGATGCCGAAATCAAGGGTGATGAAGGAGGTTCAAACAGTGAGTCAAGTCTGGCTCCTCTTGGATTTACCTTGTGTTCACAGGTGCTTGTAAATGGCAGTGGCATAGTTGCTGAGAATTCATATTCTTTAAATATTCTCATATATTGCATTATTAACAGGTAAAATAAAAGTCATTTTGTGAATCAGCTTGCTGCTTCGTCTCCTAACAAATAAATTGTATGTTAAAATATGAGGCTTCTGTCATTTGCATCTGTGAAAACCTCTAAGCCTTTTAATCAGTGTTGTTTTTTTTTTTTTAAAAGCTAATCGCAAACGAGGAAAAAAAGCTTTTAGAAGCCTTTTTTAAATCGATGTGTGTTTCACTTGGAGGAGATATAAAAAGTGCTGGAACAGAAATCTCCAGACTTGGAATTGCTCTGCTCTCAGGCGTTGGCTGTATCAGATCCCCTAGCTAAGGCCCCACTTCCCTGCACACTAGCTTGGTATGCAGAAGCTGCAGAGTCTGTTCAGTGTGCTTTATTTACGGAAACAGCAGGGTTGAGATTGATTGCGTTGTAAGACAGTGTGTGGATGAGGGAGGGTCACAGCACATGCTCAGTCCTGTCAGTCCGAGGGCGAAGTTTCTGCGTTCTGCGTGCAGGCTTAGGTCATAGCACAAGCTCAGTGAAAGCTCTCTGAGGTCTCTCAGACTGCATGTGCCTCCATTTTGAGTTGGTAGAGTGGAAAAGGCAGAGTTTTAGCTGTTAAGTAGAGGGTTCAGGAATACATCTAAACCCACAAGAGCCTGTCATAGTCATGGATGATCCATTCAGCCCCTGCAGGTAGGCTACATCACTCTGGCCTCCCCTAAACGATGATGATTTTTGCTGTTATTTGTGACTTCTGAAATGTTTATGAAATCATTTCATTACTATTGCATGTTCCTCAGAACCTTGTAATCACGTCAGCATTGCCGTGCAGCTGTTCGTATGGTGCATGAGGGCACTGAGCAGGGAATCTGCTGCCTAAGGGGTGCATGTAGCAAAACATAGACGCTTGTGTGGGCTTGCTTTTTTTTTTTTCCCCCCCTCGTGGTGCAGTTTTAATTTCAGTTGTGCTGTCTGCATGCCAACCTTATGGCAGGTCTGTAGGGAGCTGCAGAGGTGCTCTGCAGGCTGCAGTGTTACCGAAGTGGCTATTAGGAAATGTTTGGGCCTGCAACAGACTGTTTAGATAATGTTATGGGGAGGGTTGTAGATCAGCAGCCATTGGTTGCTCTGAGGATGGGTGGTTCTCATCTTGATTGAGGGGCTGTGATCCTGCTAATACTTCCTCAAGTATTAAGAAAATAAAAGTAGCCAGCATGGTTCTGCTTGCTTGTCAGTCACATGCAAATAACACTTATGCATCTAAAATGCAGCAGTGTTGTCTTGTGCATTGAGAGGCGTGTCACATGCCAGCTGTGTCAGCGATACCCACATGGGTTTTATCGGGCTAGCAAAACACTTAAATTTTTAGACTGATCTGAATAAAATAGAGGACCGGGGCTCTGCAGTTCTGTGTAATGATAGTATGGTTGCAACTGGCTTTGAGGTCCTCGTGGGACAGCCGTCAGTGGCTTGTCACTGCTAAATAGAAATGGGTTTGAGAGGATTTGGGTGTGTTGAAATGGGAGTAGACGTGATTCTGCAGCGTGTTCTCACTCACAGTCGTGTCTGAACTTGGGCGAAACTGGGTGCTGTTCTGCTGTGGCCCTCTGCCTGGCCCATTGGCTTGCAGAACTGATCTTGGCACCTGGGGGCCTGGTGCTGAGGGGAAATATTTAAGTCAGGGCAACTTGTTTGCAGGTTGCTGGAGCGTGAGTCTGAGGGTGACAGGGGTGGTTTGTGCTGTTCTAGCGACATCTCTGGAACTTTATAGCAGAAGGTTGACTTCTAGCCCTGCACACATAGTCATTCACCAGTGCAGCGTGTATTCCTTGGGCTACCTTCCCTCTCTTGTCAGAAGCTGAGGAATGGATGATGAATAAGGCTGCATAATTTTGCCCATATTAGTGCCACATCTGTATCTGTATGCTATCTGAAGTGTCGTTCCTTTTTCCATTTCCTTTTATCAAGAACACCTATTTAGTGCGGGTCACTCGTCATTTTTGCCATTGGCCGAAGCAAAGTCATGCTAGTGATTATAGAGCACAATTCCCTTGAACTTCAGTCTGGCTGAATCACATCATAGTTGAAAGGGTTGTCTCCATAGGCCTAGGCTTTAGAAACATTCTTATTCCTAATAAAGGAGCTACTGGAACACATACAGGAATACGACACTGCTCTGCAGGATTACAGGCATATGGCACCTTGAGTCCTTAACATTTGTTTTAAATGTTGACTTACAACCAGAAGAGAATGCATTAAGGGGTGGGGAGGGTACAAAACAGTCTGCTTTGTGCTGTTTTTCAGCGATAATTTGTGCATGCATTTAAAAAAGACTTGGAAAAAAATGCTGCTTCTAAACTTAAAATTAAATGTGGTCATGCTTATTTTTAAAAACTGAGTTTAACTTACAACAGTACAGGTGGAAAAAAATCAAAACACCTCTAGGTTGTAACAAAACAAAATCTGATTGTCAAACAAAAGTATTACATTTGGCAAAACAAATACTGCTGGAATAATATGCCAAATAAGGCATTCTTCACTTAATCGCTTGCACGTGAGAACCTGTGGATGTAATGTTGGCTGTATGGCCTCCCAGAGCTCCCCCTCGAGGGATGCCTCTGGTGTCCATGTAGAATCAGATGGTTCCTGCTCCTAGCAAATGTGGAGATACTTCTATTCCCTGTGGCAATTCTCCTCTCACAGCAGACCCTCAGTGTGTTTGAGATCTCAATTTTTCCTTTCCACGTGCTTCAACACAAATGTCTTTCACCTGTATGTTGTGGGGTTGGGCAGCCAGTTCAGAACGAAAGCAGTTCCTTAGGTTTGTAAATAGGTGGACAAGACTGTTACACTTCGGTTTAAAAAAAAGGCAACAACACAAACAGAAAACCAATCTACCCTTTCCTCCCAAAACAAAACAAAAAAACCCAACAAACACCACTCCCCCCCCCTATTCCCCCGAAAAGAAAAAACAGACCAAAAAACCCCTTGGTGTAGTAGAGGTTATCCGTGGTACTGGCAAGACTTTTACTGTGCTGAAAAGACCCTTTCTCCTTGATCAGAGTGTTCTTAGGCAGTTACTACTAATGGTGAAGTTTTAAGCTGGCTGGATGCCCAGAAGATTCTCTCCAGTTCAGAGACTGTTGATAGGTGGTCTGGTGAGTTACAGTTCCCCTCCAAACAACTGTTTGAAGTTACAAATATATTATGAGAAGTGCTTGTATTTTGTCCTGTAGATGAAGAAATAGTGGCCAAGTACCGATAGTCTTACTTCCTCTTATTCTGGCTTCATTTGAACTTTTTTCAAGACTTAAATCAGTAAGATTACCTCTTCCCCCTTCTTTCCAGTTCTTTAGGCTGTAATATGTTTTAATTAGGACATTGTACTTACAGGTGTATGGCGGAACTAGAGCTATCTTCAAGCTTGTTTTATGCTTCATATTCTTCATACTTATCACCTTTAACATGTGCTGTTGCTTCTCCATGTGTCTGCCATTAAGCTGGAGGTTTGTGTTGTCAAGCAAGCCAGGAGACTGAGTGGCAGATCATTGCATCTAACCTTGATGAAGCTTTATGGAAAAAATGAACTGCTAGGTTGCTGCCTGGTTCCACTGTCCTACATAGAAACTGTGACTGTGATAAAGAAATGCTGCTGAGGTAGTATATAGTCTGTTTTAATACTGAATATTTGCTCTGGGAAGTGCAAAGGTACTGCCCAGCCATTTTAGAAACTATACAGGGTAAACACTTAAAGCGACGTAATTCCATATTGAATTCATTTACATATTTATCAGTGTAAATGTTGCTTGTAAATAAGTAACATTCTGGTTCTATTAAAATCACACGTAGACCAGATAAAAAAAACGCCGTATCATGCAAAGGATTCCACTAATTCATTTTTTTGAAGTTGTGATCAAAATACTGGTGTCGTCTTTATATTAGAGAGGCGATAAATGAAATCTACAACCAAATATTACCCCCACAGGTAATTCCTATGGGGAGAGAGTGCTTGTTCCCTTGCAAAAACTTGTCTCAGAATGGCTGTATTATGATCACTTCCATCCTACCTTTTGAGTAGGAGACAATATATTTAAGGACTGCACAGTCTCTTTTCTCATATGTAAACCTGATGGAAAATAACATTATCTTGAAAAAGCTTTCCCTGTCTGACTCAAGCTTCTGCAACTACTTCCTTCTCCAAACAGCAGCACGGGTGCAGAACACCGAGTCCTCCACTTCCTTAAAGTTGTGACTCTGCCGTCAGTCAGCAGGTTTGAGCCTGTACCGAAGATAGAAATGTTAGTACATGTTTATTCATTCCTGCTTTAGATTGAGCAATCACTAAAAACGTTCCCGTATAAGTTCATTTGCCTGAAATACAGGTTTGATTTTTTTTCACTCGGACACAAAATTGCTCGTAGATTTTTTTATTATTATAACACACTATTACAACAGGTTTTAAACAAAACTTAAACTTACTGGAGGCTGACCATTAGCAGGAATATTTTCTGAGCATTAAGATATTTTGTCTGGGAAAGGGATTTTAAAATCTTGTTTAAAAAAAAAAAGGCTTAAGGCATAAGTGCAAGCTGGATGTATGAAATTGGGTGCCTTGAAGTAAATTTTTTAATGTGGAAAATAATTGGAAAAAGCTAACAAGCCATCGTTTAATCTGCAAATTGATATAGGTCCCCATACAATGAAAACAAAGCAATGTGGCTAACTCACTGCCTTTAAGCAAGAATTGCTGTTTGTTTGGGGGGAGGAGGAGCTAATTCTGTTATTCTTAGGCACCTATCACAGGTTTGTGCTAGTTGTGGGGTTTTTGGTTAAAGGTTGAGTGGCCTGAACCTGATTGTCCCTTTTGTATTTTGAACTGTGTCATGTAAGAACATAACATGCACAGGAGTGGTCTTCCTGGGTCAAACTGAGGATCCATTTGGCTCAGTGTCCTGTCTCCCAACAGTGACCGTAAGCAGATGCTTGGAGAAAGTAGGAATAGAGCTGTGATGTTTGACAGAGGCTTATTGTGTGTTTGTGGGCAGTCTATTTTGCATTGCTGTGGTGAAATCTTATTGCTTCTTTAGTGCTGCAGAGGAGCAAAAATGTATGTAAAGCTCTTTTTTTTTTTTTTAAATTTGTATTTAAGTCTTTGCAGGCAGAGCCTGCATAGCATCGGATGAGGGAGGAGCATGGCGAGGGAAGTTCTGAATTTTGTTTCACGGATGCACAGAATAAAATGAAGTAGAACGTTCTACCAAATGGATCTCTTGAATGTAAAAAATAGTTTATCAGGGCCTGAAAGGGACTGGCATTAATCAGCTGGAGTGGAGGAATTTTGTTCTCTCCGGTTTTGTCCCTCTAGAGACCGAACAATGATCCTTGCCAGATGTTTTTAGAACTGCCTCTGAAGAGCATTTTTTTTTCCAACTCGGGTATTGGATCATTTGCATAAAAGGATTTTTTAAAAACTTTTTCTTGAGACTTTCTCTTTCCTGACTACTTCAGATTTATAAAAATTTTACAGAAATCACAAATATCTAGGAATTGCCTTACTGTATCATGCTTTCAATTTATGTAACTGATTATCTTGCCAATAATAGTGACTGGCTACATCAATGTTAGTGTATGATTGCAATTTATAATCTCTTCTGCCTATAATATATATAAAATTTGATTTTGGTTTTATTTAGTAAGCCATTGATTTTCTTACCAGGCTTTATAAATAAACCCAACTGTCATAAAATTTATTGTTTAGTGTTGTAGCTCGTTATTGCTTATTAAAACCAAAAACCCATCCCCGCAACCCCTGCATATTCTAGCTTTAAGCTGTGTCTTTCCTCCTTTAAAATTTCACCATATAACAATAATGACCTCTTCTAACTGTTTTTGCACGCTTCTTTAGCTAGCAATCTGTCCTCACGCCATGCCGGCTGCATTCATGGTAATCGCTGTCCTGGTACCTCGTCTGGTCTCAACTTCAGAGAGCCCTGTCCCCTCCTACGGGTGTATTCCAGGATGGTGAGAGCTGCTTAGACTGATAGTGCTTCTAGTTTTAATTGTTGAAACTTCTTTTTGCATTGTGAAGTTTGCCTTTAGTGATGCGCTATATGTTACAGTAGGCAGTGTTTTTAGCAAGCTGGTTTTGAAAACCCTTTTTGGAGGGCTCTGAAGAGAATTGGAAAGACTGCTGGAGAGGTAGTCTGTGGCTGAGCGATTTGGACGGTTTACAAACCTTTTTCTGTTGAAGCATCCCTCTAGTTTAATTACAGATCTCCTCAATATAAAGAATCAGGAATGATTATGCCGAGTGGTTAAATGGGTAGCACAGAATGCTGTCCTACACGTGACGTTTGGGTTGTGGTGTTTTGTTGTGGTGTTTTGGGGTTGTTTGGGGGGTTTTTCTGTTTTGTTTTGTTTTTTTTTTTTTTTTTTTTAACTTTAGTAGCATTATTTTCAAGTCTTCTGAGCTGTTGCTGGTTAATAGCAAGTGTTTCAGAAAGCCAGTGGAAGTGCAGTATGTGGTGCATTGAGTGCACGGTGACCACAGCAAAATGGAATTAAACCGTGTCTGTTGCTGGGTGAAATGAATTGATGAAGAACATAGTTGGTTCGGTGTGATACTGCAGTAGTACCACCTCCCTCACCCCCGTCTCAGGCATGTAAGTCTGTATAAAAAAAAATGTGCAATTACCGCATAGCATGTTTCTCGCTGAACTTCGATAGTAAGGGAGAAAACATGAAAGCAGCGGTATCACAATTCCCAAGATTCTTTCTTGTACACGTGATCCCTGACCTTGAAGGTCCACCTTATGTATGCAGCACGTGTAGTTTCTTCCAGAAGCCTGATTTCCTAGCAAAGATCTTCGCTAAATGTGCTGGGTAAGGAACTGACTTGGATTCACGTCAAGGATAGGACAAAGATAGGACAATGCAGAGAAGCACGACGCAGAAATCTGCAAATGCCTTTTGCCCTTGCCTCCAAACTCTGGAGAGTTTTGCTGCGTGGTTCCAGCCTTGGATCCCGTACGGCTGTGGCAATGCCGTAATACAAGTTGGTGTTGCAAGTCCTGAACCAGAGTTATCCTCCAAGCTGGTCTGGTGCACTTCCCTGTAGCTCAAACTCCTGTCTTGTTGCAGTTCTTTTGTTGCCATGTTTCGGTCCTCAATGGCATTGCAGTGCTGCGTTATTTTCATGGACAAAGGCTACCAGTTGTGCCAGCTTTTGTGTAAATGGTATGAGTCTGGTGTACAGTATAGACAAGGAGGTAGATGATAAACAGGGTTAAACTTGTTTCTGTATTGGAAATAGTGCAGGAACTGTTGTTGCCAGCCTTCCTTCCTCTCTCTCTCCTTCTTTCTAAAGCTGATAAATTATAGCTCTGCACCACCCTGTGCTGTCTCCTATTCCTTTCTCATCGTCACCTCTGAACTCCTTTCTCTCAGCGGTGCTGCTTTTGGCCTTGAACCTCCAACCTCCCCTGTTGCTTTAGAATTGAAAGGACAAAGCTTCATTGAACTGAACATCCTCTCTCTTCTCTCCAAACTGTTTGGAACAAGCCTCTCTCGGATTAGAGTGTGCTTGTTTTGCCCTGCTCAGCTACAGAAGCTTCTTGCCTTTTTGATATTCAGTCGCAAGCTTCCATCTCCTTTCTGACCAGCCCCTGTTTACTTTGCAGAATACAACGTTGTCATGGCAACAGGTTACTTTTCAAAGGGAACATCTTGTCATTATATTTAATCCACTGCAGCTGAAGAGGACTGAAATATTAAGTTGTTGTTGCTATGGATACTGCTTTGTTACATCAGTTTCTTTTGTGTCAGATTTCATATACAGTGTTGGGTCCTGGTTTTTTTCTTTCCCATAGAATAAACTCAGAGTGCTGTTCCTTTATTATTGTAATTGCTTTCCACCAATATAATTTAGCTTAAAAATCTATGGTGCATTTTAGTTTCCATAGCAAGAATTTTCTTTCCGTTTGCAAACCCATTCCTGGAGATGTGGAAACAGTAAAAATTATTTAACAGATTGTGTGCCCTTGCAGAGCGATCGGCTTTGTGCCCTTTTAAAAAAAAAAAGCATGATGCAGTGCAGTCTGAAGGAGCTTCCTGCACAGCAACTTAATTCAGTGCAATCCTTACCTTTTGGGCCAGGGGGAGGGAGTACCTTTAGGGTGTGAATACAATCAGGAAATGGTAAATGAGTGATGAAAAGGCACACAGAAATATTTCTCTTGAAATTTCATTTTCATGTGAGGAATCATGGTTGGATAGCCCCACTGAGTTTCCCCAGCTAACTCCACATGAATAGTTAGGAGCAGAAGTCCCATCCAAAACTTTGCTTTTATCTTCAGCATCCTGTCATGGGTCTTGATTCTTAAATGCTTTATTTATCATATTCAGCGTGATGTAACTGAAGACATTGGGAGTTGGGGGATATTTGGAGCGCTGTGTTTTTTCCTGTCTAAACAGAAAGTAGTTTAATTTTCTGTTTAAGTACGTAACCTACTTGTATGGCCTTTGGCTGGTGTGGAGTGTTGTAGCTGGCAGAAACTGCATAGACGTGTTTTAAGTTTGACTTGCACTGACTAGCAGAGATGTGCATGGCTTTAAAATGAATTCTGGGAATGAGGAAGAGCATCAGCTTTTTCTGTTGTTGGTTTCCCCTTCATTCCTCTGACACCTTGTAGCTGAAAAAACGTACCCTAGTATTTAATTTATAACCTTGTTGTAAATGTAAAATTGATTTTCTAGTTCAGCCATTTCTTTGCGTAACCTGAAAACAAGAGAACAGTGTCAGATCATGTCTTGCAAAAGTATGTATTGGAGAAAAACATGTTGACATGTTCTCGCTCTTTTCAGGAGACTTTTGGCACGTATTTTACAGTGGATCTGCTTACCAGGAAGGTAGCATTGCGTAGACATCATGACATAAGACTGAGTATTGCGAAACCTGTGTTTATTCCTGTCCGACAGGTTCTCCTGTCATGTTGTCTTGGATAAGGTGTGTTCAGATCTCCTGCTGTAGTTTACCCACTTGTGCACCAATGAATAACATTTCAGAGTGGTCAGCAAGGTGAAGTTTAACTTAATACACTTATGCAACATACTTTGAAATTTTGAGATGAAGATGTTCATAAAGATAAGCAAATGATCATGTCAAAAAAAAAAAAAAACAAACCAACCTCCAGTGACCTTGATGACTTAAAACAGCATTTAATGGCTTGGGCTATCCATTGTTAGTTTTGCTCAGGGATAGCAGTTTACGGTTCCGATCATAATTTTTAAAG
The DNA here is from genome assembly GCA_031468815.1 of Morus bassanus. Taxonomy (NCBI): domain Eukaryota; kingdom Metazoa; phylum Chordata; class Aves; order Suliformes; family Sulidae; genus Morus; species Morus bassanus. The sequence continues at coordinate 5,405,655 of CM062587.1, forward strand.
TTTAAAGGAAACTTTCTCAGTCATTGCGTATGATCACTGTGAACACAGCAGGGCGAGTACGAAATCCTGCAGGGTGGCAGCTTACTTGTAAAATGATGTCGTTATTCCTGTAACAGCAAATTGCAAGGTGAATTCAGGTTCGCTGTTTCTGGATTAAAGATCGTAATCTGTTAGGTTTATGTGTGTACTCTTCCTTGCTAGTGTGTTGAGACTCGCTTAAATGTCTTGCAGTTACTGAAGTTGGTCGTGTAACAGCTTTGAATTTTGTCATCCTTTTAATGTCATATGCAGAATGTAAATAAAAGTTGTCTTTAAATAACAACAATTTATAAGGAAACAATGTTGATCTTAAGGATATTGAATTTCTTTGGATTTGGGAGTCTTAGAAGGTCATTTAAGTTTGCAGACTGTAGCTGCGTTCAGTGTCCCAAATACCAACGTTCAGGCACAAGTGCCTTTTTAAACTATACGGATCTGGCTCTTGACGAGAGCTGGATATGGGAGATTACAGCAGAGAGGTCCCATGGGTTCAACTGTATCCTTGAGAAATTAGTATTTCCGGTAAATAGTTTTGTTCGTGTGCTTATGTTGTAATATACTTAATAAAGAAAGAGGGTCAAAGGGCACTCTTCAGTTATAAAGTTTTATTTACTCTATTAGTCTGTTAAAATTTAGGAAGATTAATACGTTCTGTTATGTCAGATGTGTTTTTCTGGTTTATATTGGCATACCTTTAACTTCTGTTGTTGCCAGGGTAGTCCTACTGCGACATGAAAAAACAGTTATTCTTCTACCATATAATGTGATGTTTCAGTAACTCCAGCCAGGTGTGAGCAGCACAGAGCCCTTCAGAGTATCATTCTCACTGCATGGAGGAGAGTTCATTTGGAACTTGAAGTTTTTTAAATATCTTCCAAAATAGTGGAAAAATATGAGGGCCAGGTGTATTATGTAGAAGGGAAGTCCTTTTTGGATAAATTGAATTAAATTCACTTCTACAAATGTTATAAGGCATGGTTTTATTGCTTTTTAGACTTTCCATGCTTCTGTTTCATGCTGTCTGATGTGATGTAGGCAAATGAATTAACAGCAGCAATAATAATTTTAACTTCTTAAAACAAGAGCTAGGTCATTTTGCATGTGAGATCCAGAGTAACTTGAATGGTTTTCCATGAACACTGCCTGGAAAAAGAGGAATTAGTTTTGCCAATTCTGGTAATGCAAGGCTCTGTTCTTCAAAGATTAATAGCCCAAACATTTTTATTTAAGATATTTTGTCTTTCAAAATGAAAATGACCACAAAGGTGTTCATGAGGAACATGGTATTTTCTATGTATTAATCCGTAGCATAGTGCTTAACATGTTGGCTGCGTTATTTTAGGTTTGGTGTTGAAGTAAGCAGTTAAAGGAACAAAGTACTAGTAAAGTCAGACGCTTGTTGGAAGGTGGTTCTTTGCATAGCAGGCTTTTGAGTTGACTGGCTAAAGCATAGAGCAATTCAGAGCTGTAGAGAACTGCAGAGGCTTTTAAAGGATCTTCATTAGAAGTCAGTGCTACTTCTGTATTGCATGAAATATAAATATCCAAAAGTAGGAAGATGTGTGTCCCGTTATCAGCTCCCCAGTGCTTTCTTGCTACCATGAGGACAGATCACACTGATCCTGCTTTTGACTTCAACTGCTTGACTAAAAGTTCCAGATTTGCTCTGTTGGTTTTTGCCATTTGCAGTGTGGCCTGTAATACACCTGACTATATCCTTTCTTGTTTTCTTAAAAAGGTATTATTTTTGCTTCTTTTCCATTTGCATTGGAAATGCAATGACAAAAAATACAGAATATGGTCCTAAATGTCATTAATTGTAATTCTTTCTCGTTACTGTTTTTCCTTTATTTATTAGGAGGCTAAACAGCACCCAAGGTGAAATCAGAGTTGGACCCAGCCATCAGGTAAGGGATTTTGTTCATATTCTAATATCCAGAGGGCATGCTTTTGCCACTTGATCTGTTAAGAGGACACATATACAATGAGTTTTTTAGATTCATCATGAATTCTTTAGAATTCCTTAGCTCAGTTAATGAGATCTTTCTATGTCAAATGTTGGTATGTTAATGTTTTTTACTAGCAGAAGTGCTGTTGGGTTGATTCTAGAATAAGATTGAAGGAATATGAGTACTGAAAATGAAGGAAAAATCTCACCTGTTATTGGGCACATTCTGGAGTTAAAAATGAATGCATTCTCAGCTGGCTTTCACCAAGCAATGTTTTTAATAAACTATAAAACTTTAATTTGTTGGTGTTCTCCAGTTATATCGAAAGTAGATCTTTTAATTTGCATAGTAAAACTGTCAGGTTGATAATATGTTGCCTATAACAGTTGGTCCGTTTTGTGAATCTATGTATTTAAACAAAACGGAGTTCTATTAGAAGTGATCAAAAAAAAAAAGCAGTTTTCCAACAACATTACAAAATTAGAAGGATGGGGGAGCTTTAAACCTGAGAAAGGTTTGTTTCCTGTACAGCAACTGTGTTGAGATATCCATATATATTTATGATTAATCTTTTAACGCAGGATACAGTGCTTTTGAGCATGTCTGTTCATGTAGCTGTTGTTAATGCAGAATTCACTGTAAGCCTGCTCTCCCTTTTCTATCAGAGTGTGCTCTCTCGGTGTCATGTCTGCGGCTTTGCATTTCCTCATTGACTTGTGTTTACACTTGAAGTCTGCGCATGTTCTCTTCTTATTTTTGTATGTTAAATGAGTTTGGCCAACTGTGGTACTTCAGCATAAAGTCAGTGGGGTATTTTGTATTTAGTAATTCAACAGTTGTCTTAAAAATGAAATCAGTATTTATAATTGGAGCCGTTTTTGCAGCTGTTAGGGATAGACCTCTTTCTAAATACTCTCTTCCTGTGTTGCCATGTGCCAACATGACCACACTCACTGCCTGCCATTCAAAAAGTTAGCTGGTCCTCACCCTTTTACCTGCATAATTTTCATACAAAGCCATTTAAATTCTTTTTAACTAGGAGGCACCGTAATTCTGGAGAAGTATTGAAATATCCCTTTTGTCCGTAGTCTACAGAAGTCATGTTATAATTATTAGTCTCTTATTTGTAGTCTCTTATTTATATATTTCCCAGGAAGCTTTTTATGCAGTCTTTCTTTTTACTTTCTGATGCCGTAGCGACGGTAAGTTCTGATTTTAAAGATGGGGAGACCTCAGCTGTATTGTTTGTTTGACTGTGAGAAGCAATACAAACTGTAAGTTCTTGAGACCAGTGCCTTAAGTCATTTGGATTGTTAAAACAGAAATTGAGAAAGCATGCTGAATGTGTTCAAACATCAGGAAGGAGAATAGGGTTAAGACTCTAGATGTTAGTTTGTTCCTGGTATGTTAGTTCTAATTTGAGGGAAATCTTCATAAGGTTTGAAAAGAATCTGTTCTTAAAGAGCATGAATGTCTAACTTTGGTTTATAAGGCCAGATCTGTCACTGGGAACTGAGTGTCCTCCTTTACCCGTGGAGTTGACTTTGTACTGTCCAAGTGCTGGATTTTTGCACCCAAGTGATGAATATTCATTCAGACTCTCTTAAAATGTTGTTGAATATCTAGTAAAAGTAAAGATTTATGGAACCTATGCAACATTCCTAAAGATGTTTTTGCATTTAGAGGAAAAAAAGTCCTTGGCAATTAAACCTATAGTATTCTTTTCACTAGTCATAATAAGAGTATTGTAAATGGTACCTTCAAAACAACTTTCATCTGAAATTGTCATCTAATATTTTGGCAGGTATTAATCAACTGTGCTGTAAGGTATAATTACCAGATGCATTTATGGATGAAAAAAAAGCAGGAAGAAGGTCCACTGATTTAGAATACTGTTGATCTTTGCTTGCTTAATAGTTTAAACTTCCATTGCTCTTTTACTCATTTGCTGAGCATCTATGTTTCTGACAAATGTCATGGCTGAGAGGCTATATGCTCATCCTGGTAGTTAGGATAAGGAATAATCTTAAGATACATGCACGGTTGATTGTAGGCTGTGATAGGAAGTCCGACTGAAGATGATATTTGCAGCTTTCTGTTCTGTAGTCTGATTCATTCTGTGGAAAGTGTAAAAATTGTCTCTACACACTGGACTTTGTTAACTCAGGGAATGGGTACGCTCTCCTCCACCCACCTTACTGAGAGTAAGGTAGACGTAGCAGAATCCAGAAACCTGAGATCCCAGTAGTGGTTTCTGATGAGTATCTGTTGCCTTAATTTTCCTTAAATTGTGCGTGTTACAGATGCTAGAGGACTGTTGGGTTTTTTTGGATACTTAGTGCACAGATACGTCAAATGACTGCTTGTATTGTCATAGCAAGTAGGGACGCAAGGTAAGTGTTTTGTAGAATTGCGGTTGTTCTCAAAATTCACATACATAGGAGGAGGAGAGTGGGTCTCTGCTAAATGTTCTCCTTTGAAAACTTTTGACTAACAAATTAATGACCAGAGGTGTTCAAGAGGAGGTTGCTCTTTGGAGTAACTCTAGTAATTTAGCGTCTTCCTAGGGTACATGAGGATGAACATTATTTGTGAAAGCACCCTGGTTGCTAGAATGCATAGCTCTCATAGAAATCTCATCTTGGTATAATGCTTGCTTATCCTTTTCTAGAAGAGAAGTTCAATGACATATCCATTTTCCCAGGCAAGAAGTAAAATAAAGTACAGATTAAAGAGCAGAACATGAAAGACATCTGAACCCGTGACTTGTAATTACTGGCTATGTATAAATGTTACCTCTCAAATATGTTTAGCGTTGTAAGCATAAGAGGTAATTACAGAGCTTAAAAGCTGTTTCTGAAGAGGCTCTCAGCTATCTCATCCCATAGCAGTAGATGACTAAAGATGCTAATTGGGTCTCTGGATACAGTGTAATGCTTATTTAGTAGCAGAGTTGGTTTCACTGAGCTATCTCACTTTCAGGAAATGGCTTTGTTTCTCTTCAGAGTTTTAATGATTTACTGAGGACTTAGTTTTAAACTTAGTGTCAAATGTATAGGGCTTTTTACTGATTTTTAAAATGGTACACATATGGTAGCCACATTCTTGCCTTCTTTCGTATTAGTATGTTATATTGAGTATGTTTTAGCCTGGCAGGCAGGAGTTGTAACAGCATCTTTTTGACAAATGAAAACTGTCTCTTTGAGGGTAAATTGTTCAACAGTGTCTGACTTCTGTATAACAGAGGACTACATATGCAGTACAAAATGGTTTACTTTCAAGCTGTGGTATTTCTGCAGATGTGTTTTGCGCTTGGTCTATATACAGAAGGGCTTCACTGGTGGTGGACTGAGAGGTGGTGTTAACCCTGCCTAATTGTCAGAAAATGAACTGCCTTTCTGAAAGAAAGAACGCTGGATAAAGTGAATAGATTGGGGCTTGGTGACCCAGTTTCCTCAGACTTCTGAAACTTGGATCACATAGCTTTACCGCCTGTTGTCTGAGTATCTTCCATCTGTGAGATCTTATCATTCCAGACAATTTACAAACTTTGTTAGAAGGACGCACAAGTCTTATTAATAACATTGTTAACAACTGTGATGTCTGTATGAACTCTTTAATTTTTTTTTTCTAGGCTAAGCTTCCTGATCTGCAGCCATTTCCTTCCCCGGATGGTGACACAGTGACGCAGCATGAAGAACTCGTGTGGATGCCAGGAGTCAATGACTGTGACTTACTTATGTACCTTAGGGCAGCAAGGTAATTTCAGCCAAGACACTACCAATGTCTTCAGAATGCTGTAGTGGAAATGTGGACTGCCATGTATGTGCAGCTGGCTACGGTCACTCCTTCCTGTTCTGTGTTGGTGCAGCCTGGACGTCAACCGGATAAGCTGAAATGTTTAGTTCGAGACATGAATGCTCTGATTTGATGTTGGGCCCACACAGGATCTTTCCACTGGCTGTGGCTTTTGGATTTAAAATGCCAAGCCAGCAGCATGTGCTAGCATGATAGAAAAGAGCTTTAGATGTGTACCATGTAACACGGGAAGTAACTACTACAAGTGGAATAGCTGTGATAGCGTAGGATTCCTGCAGAGACTAAATGGTTTTTTTTAAGGAGCTCTGGTTTGCCTTTCAGTTTCATAGATCTCTGGTATGCCTGGTAGATTTATCAGATATATTGGTGGGCTTCATAATAATGCAGAGTATGAGTAAATGACTTGTAGCTTGCAAGAATTCAGAGACGTGGCGAATCTGCAATTTGAGTCAGTTTTCTAACACAATGAAACTAAGATAACAACAAAAGGTTTGCTGTCTCTGGTGAGACTCTGTCCTCATGTATGGATGTTATATCTTCCATAATCCTGATCAGGCTTTGGTACTACTGCAGTGCAGATTTTTAATTGATGAAATACACTTAGATTGGATTTAAATTTTGAATTAAGTCTTCCATATGCTGAGGTGACTCAGGTTTGCACAGCAAATAGTAATGTTTGTGGTGCCTCGTTTTACTTGTTTCAACAGTATTGCAAGGCCCTGAAATTTAATTTAAGGAGTAAATATGCTATTTGTGTATTGCATGATGTGTGCATCAGACAGTAGCTGAAGAATTTAAACTTTTTTTTCCCCCCTCAAACTGTAAAGGAGCATGGCAGCTTTTGCAGGCATGTGTGATGGAGGATCCACAGAAGATGGTTGTGTTGCAGCTTCCCGTGACGACACTACACTTAATGCACTCAATACAGTAAGTATAGAACTACTGTGTGGAAGAACAGTCTTTCCATTTGTTTCTGGACTAAAAAAGCATGTAGTGCGTAAAATATTTAGCAGATAAAATAGATTTTGGAATCACGGTATGAGTATGATAGTAGCCTAGGATATCATAACTTCCTTTCAAATACCAACTAGTTTTCAAAAATCTAACCTATGGAACTTCAGTGATAAACTTTTGGGTGGTGCCTTTAAGATGACACCTAGGGAATGTTCTGCATGGGAAGCCAGTCAGTCCAGTACACCAGCTGGAATTGTTGCTTATTCAGCTGACACCTGGCTTGGCTATTGATCCTTTCATTCAGTCCAGCTAGCTTCTAGCTGTAGGAAGACAGTAGTTATCTCCTAGAAGGAAAAGTCATAATGCCATCAGATGTGTAGTGTCAGGTATGTGGTAATGATTGTCTGGAAATTGTCCCGCTCATGATCCAGTCTTCGCTACTGTTTATATTTGGATGCATGTATGTCCAGTTATCTCTTGCATAAACATTAAGTGTGTAAATAAAGCATTACTGAGTAGTTACATAGATGTGAGTGTTGAGATGCTCACACAGTTTCAGTGCAGCCACAACAATGAACTGTTTTGGGGAGGGTGGGGGGCACTAACACCAGTAAATCATGATACATGAAACGGTATTTTAAGATCAAGCTGAAGAAACTTGTCTGTTATTCCATGCTTTTTTGGTAACATAGTGAAATCTGTAGTAGTTTATTTCCCCGGAGGCCTATCTGCAGCTTTTGGAGAGTCATGGTGGTACTGGCTCTAAGCTGACCCTTGTGTCTTCATTGTTTTCTTCCTGAAATATAATAAAAGGAATTGTGTAACTGGTCATATGTTGCTCTGAAGAAACACGTAGACAGATCTGCTGACTCTACCAACAAACGATTTTAATTCATCCTCTTTTTATGCCACCTTTTATCTGTAAAACATATCTTGGAGGTATGAACAGTTGAGTTCTGTCTTGTCATTTTCATGGTTATTGGCTGCGTTCTAATCACATGCACTTGTGAAAGCTGTGAAAAGGACAGAATGTGCCCTTTGCGGAATGAGTTTCTAGCTAAATCTGTGAAATGTTTTGGGGACAATCACAATAGAAATGTACAGACCCCAGGTACAGCTGGTAGGACTGGAAGCTGGGAGCAACTTCAGTTGAGCATGTTTTTTCGTGAAACTGCCAAGGGAGGATGCAGTCTGTAGCTTTAGATTTAATTTTTAAAGACCTCCTTTCCTAAAAGTAGCTTTAAGCATATTCTGCCTCAGTGTCCAGCACTGTAACTATCTACAGCGACTCATACATTCCTTAGTTCACAATGCTTGAGGCTCAAGTAATTTGTTTTCATTCAGTAAAAATAAAAGTAGTGATACCTACAAAAACCAACTCAGTATGTTGTACTCCTTCCTGCAAATGGGCTAATGTTAAATACCACCCACCTAAGGACCACAATATTATGTCTGCCTCTGCTTGCTATGCTTTAATTATTTCCAGTTGCATATTTTTTAACAATTTATTTATAAAATTCTTAAAAGCTTGTAGGTGGCTGTGATGCACATCAGAAACTGAGTGATAATCACTGCAACAGAGAACAGATTATCTGTTTGTTTGGAGGAAGTATCCTAAGCATGTTGTTGTTTAGTTGTTTTATTAAAGTGAGTGGAACTGACTTTATCAAATTAATCACATTAAATATGCTTAACTGATTTTTTTTTTTACTGTCAGTAAGACATATTATTACTTCAAGCTTTTAAATACTTCAGAATGTTAAGAAGAAGCTCAATCTGTAGAAGTTGTAGAACTGGTTTGTAACCAGTCAAGTCCCTGATTAGGTATGTATAACTTGATATCTGCACTAAAGTTAAAATGCCTGTATTCTTAACATGAAAAATGTTACTTATGTAACGTTAGCTTCCCAAAACCATTCTCGTTGGTTTTTTGTTCTATTTGATTACGTGTGTTTCATAGAGTGCATCAATTCTTGTTTTGTTTCCTGCAACAGACAGGAGTAAAACAGGATTAAGATCTAAAATGTGCCCCTGTAATACTTAATAAATAAACAGCAACGGAACTTTCATTCTTACTCTGCAAAATTGTTTAAATATAGCCTATAAGCTCGCATGTGTAACTAGCTGAAATCCAAAGACCATACTTTGTACCCAAATTAATTGCTTCTTTGTTGTTCCCACTTTTACATCTGCAAAGCCAAGTGTTATTTCCCAGTGCTTCACAGTGCACTTCAGAACTGAGGTGAATGTAAAAATCTGAGTCCTTTGGTTCCTTTCCTAAAGATAGCCAGTTAAGATTTTTATACAGTTTGATAAGAATTGCAGTTAAGTCTGTATTGCACATCCCCTTCAGTTTCTTACCAGTTTTACATTTTATTTCCTTCCTTTCTCTTGGGATGGATGCCATCTGGTTCTGGTGGCTTACTGCTCTAGAGTTTTCTGAGTTGTTCCCTAACATCCTGCTTAGAGGCTCAGATCTCTGTTAAGGCCAATAATCATCATTGGAATTGGAATTTCTTTCCCTTGGTCATCTGTAATAAAAGACTAATGCAGAGAATTCATTTAACTTCACTGCTTCACTATCTATTTTAATTACTTCCTTTAATCACTGGGGAGTCTAAGGAGCCTGTAGTTGCACTTGTAGGCTTCTTGCTTCTGAGATTTAGATTAGTCCCAAAATATTTTGTATCTGTTCTTCTGATTCTTTTCTCTTTGTATTTCTAGTGCATATCTATTTTAGAAAATCACTGCTGATAAATTTTTTGAATGGGGAAGGGTTTCACGTTTCTGGATTAAAAGCACTATACAAACTCTTCATTTATCCTCTTAAGAACCTTGTTTGTCCATGTGTAATATTTTTGACTGCTGTTGTCATGACTTCCCCTTCCCCCAGTACGACATCTTAATGCACAGTGGTAAGACTTACCCTGTGGTGTTCTTGTAATCATCTCATTAACTTCAGCTTTGCTGAAGTTTCTCTCTTGTACGTATTGCAGTGCAAGGCCTCTGCTCCTCTCTAGGCTAGTTTTCACCTCTCTGTTGACACAGTGTAGCTCCCATTATGTAGTGTGCCTGGACCCGGACTGTTGTACTTCCCAGAAGATACAATCTGCAAGGTTTGACCTTAATGACCCTTGAAAGGTCCTTAGGCTTCTATGATGTTTGACTTACTCATGCTTCAAAAATCTATTCTGTGTATTAATACTGTTCATTGCAATTTTTAGAAACCACTGAAAATACTTTCCTTGTTCACTTTGACTTTTTCTAGAAAAGTGTTTTCTTCTGAATGATAGTTCTGTCAGGTGGGATGTTTTAGGAAACTTTGACTTATTTCTGAGAGCCTACATTTTTGAGTAACTTGAAACAGGTTAGATAGGTAGCTCGTTGTCCTGACAAAATGGTGCCCTTTTTATCTTTCTATTCACCATCTATCTAAAACATATCAGATTTATCTGATAAATAATTTGTCAGAATCTTACCCTGCACTAAACTGTGTTTTTGTTTAGAAATTATCATATGCAACCCAGAAGATTAATGTAAAAAAAATTGATATGGTATGATTTCTTATTATGGAAATCCAATAAACTTCAGAGCAGCACTTCATATAAATCAGTCTTGACAAGCTCCTTTGCCAGTGTTTTATTTATGCAATAACAGATGCTGTAGCCCACAGAATGATTTATTGTTAATTATACAAGATAGAAATGAAGATCATGGAAGGCACGATGCAACACATACATCAGCTCATTGAAATAATTATTCACTTAATGTTCCAGGTAAATTTCAACTCCTGTTCCTTTGTTTGGCTATTGGGATTTGATGCCACATTTGTCATTGTAACCCTTAGGAAGGAAATAAAGTTTTTCTTTGGAGTTTGTTGCCCTCCTGATGAGTGTTGGCTGTCATACCGAGAGGTATGGAGGAGGACATGTTAGTTCTGAAAGCCTTTCACCATGATATTTTTAGATAGAGAGCGGCTTTTTTGTTATACTACCATAGAACAGGTAGCTGAATTTGGCTGGCTTTCTAAAACTAGCTGTTTTTTCTGCTTTGTTTAAATATTCATGAACAAAGGCCATTTGATGCGTTAGACCTTAAAGTATTAGTGATGTGAAATGAAAACATGCATATTCAGTACATTTTTATTTTTCCAGTTTAATAATTGAACCATAATGTCCGAAGCCATTTTTATTGGTGAAATCGGAGGTGATGGAAACATTTTAATTTTTTTATAGCTACCCAGTTCCTCCTGTCTTGTGAACTGGAGAACCACATTGCTTTGCAGAACTCTTCCTAATAAGTGAAAAGGGAACTGGAAATACTAATTTGAGTTACTCCCAAACCTTGTCTTGGGTCACTGTGGACAACGTTATTGCATCCTGAGAGCCAGCATGGTTGATGTCAAAGTTTCATAATTAATACTGGGTAGTAATTCACTTTGCCTTTTTAGCACTTTTGGGCTTTGAGTGTGGATAGGCATCACTTTTTAATAATCAGAATACCATCACAAAGTCCCTCAAAACGCTATATTTATGAGATACCTGTGGAGATCCTTAGTAAGAAAATGACGCAGGAGAGCCAGGACTTAATCAGCCAGTTGTGGGTTGCTTTGGTTTGGGGTAGGTTTTTTTGTCTATTCCAAGCTAATTGAAATCTGGAAATCAATCGAAAACCTGAGAATTTATTCCCTTTTTAAAGTCAGGCTAGTTTAATTAACTACCTTATTTTGCTTAGCTTTCTTTACTTGCAAGTGCATCACCCACTCTAATGATATGTGCAGTGTGGGAAAGCATCTGACATACTGTTTTGTTCTCTTGTGTAGAAGGAAGAAGAAAGTCTTGTGGAAGTATTTTAAAAAATGGCCAGCTGTGGTGCCAATATGTTTTACTTGTGGATAAATTTCTTCTGTAACACATGTAATTGGTGGGTAACCTGGGCTGTCTGTAATACTTATGTGGAGCATGGGGAGAAGGAGTTCCAAGTTTTCAAATGAAAATAAAGACAACCCTGCAACTGAGTTCTGTGGCAGGATCAAATTCAAGCATGTTCAGACAAGCAGGTGAAACTGTATTTTTGTTTCTTTGTGTGTCGTCGTTCTCCCGTGCTCCTGCGAGACTCCAATTCTGGCATTATGTGTTGCAAAACTCCTCTTAGACGTAGGAAATTCAATACTGAGTGTTCCTTTGTTGTGGGACGGAGAACTTCTCAGAGGTATGATCCTAGCGCTTGTTACGGAGGGCATCCTTCTTGTCCACATCATGCTTTTAAGCTAACATGAAGTGCCAAAGCATTTAAGCAGATGATTGGACTGGGGCTTGCAGTGTTGGACAAGCCAGGTTAAGTTTTTCCTATGCGGTTCAGTATTGCCCTACAAAAAAGAGTACTAGGAAGTAGTTTAAATGTTCTTAAAAGCAGAAATGACATTGAGTTTTGCCTTTATGAATTCTCGGATCAGGAAGCATTAAAGGTCAGGTTAACAAAGAATACCAGAAAACTTACAGACATCATCTTAAGGGCCGAGTTTTAAAATTACACTTCAGCCCTGGGAAGGCTCATTTCAATGGCACACAGATCGTTGGAGTAATTTTTGTCTTGCTCCTTAGGAATCTAAAGAAGTTTCTGCCTTCAAATGTAGTAGGATGAGTCCTTCTCTTAATATCCAGAGCCGTGCAAATCACTTCTGCAATTTAAATTCAGAAGTGATATCTGTACTGTAAGTCCGTAATTTCTTCCAGGTTAATTTACACTAGTCCATCAGTAGTAGTCCCTTTTTGTTGCATTTGTTAGAAATGCTGTAAACTCCTACGGGATAGAGAGCTTATAGGCAAGTCAGTTAAAGGGCAATCATTTTGGAACCTGGTTTTGTAGATGTGAAAAAGTAACATGCAAATTTAGCAAGCAGTAAGTCTCCAGCTCCATCGTGTGGTTTGGGTTTGGTTGGGTTGTGCTTTTTTTGAGGTGGAAAACAAATATTTGTATGTACTTGTATCATAGAGGTGGCTCTTTAAGCATGATACGCAGAAGGACCTTATGGAAGCTTGTTACATAGCTTGGTACATACACACAGTAGCCAAAGTTTTATCAGTATGTTTTCCTGTGAATAACTGTCTTTGTTTTCACAGGTGTTTTCCTCAGTGTTTTTCTCCCTTTTCTTATCCCACCCTTACAACTTTGCCTCCTGTGAGAATTGTATAGGAGGATTTTGGCATGATAGTTGTAGACTTGTAAGGATCTGCAAAGGCATCTTGTAAATATAGAGGAGTGTTTTGTGGCTTTTTGACAGTTATGAAAACTTCAATGTGACCTCCAAATTGTTACTTCTGTGTTTTTGTTCATTTTTCAAAACAAAGCACGTACTGCTTGTGGGATGCTCTAAAGTAACGTCATTTCACACGTGCAGCGTGCAGGACAGCTATCGAATAGTTGAATCGCCACAACTGAGGAGGCAGGAACATCTCAAATCATTCTTCTGGTGGAAAGATTTGTGGTGGCTTGCCCTTAGTTAAAACTTAGGGATGTCTTTGTCAAAGTTAACAGGCAAGGAGAAAGACCTTTTCATTTTAAAAACCCACATTTCTGTTAGGCTGGAGATAATTGCAGCTGTGTTGGATCCCTTAGCACTTTGAATGTGCTTTCATTCACAGTGCAAGAAATAGAGCTAAGGGAAACAATCCGAGTGAGCTGGTACCGCCTCCTGTGTGCCTTAATACCGTGTTCATTTTAGGCAGAAGCCTGTGTCTGTTTCTACACCTCGCTGGTTGTGGCACACAAGCAAAAACACTGCATTCATCTCTGTTGCTCAAAGTTGTTCACTTTTTCTAAGGAAGTGGAAGCTGTTGCCTCTGATGTATTGTTAAAAGAAAGCATGAGAATTATTGGTGTTCCAGAGTACTGCATTAGGAAGCATTTGCAGAAGCTAATTGAGCTGAGCTGTATGTAGGGAGGAGGAGGAGGAGGAGCAAGGGGTTCTTCCCTGGTTGTCATCTCACTTTGCACCTTAGGGGTAATATTAGAACTTCACTGAAATCCTGGCTTCGTTGAAAGCAGAAGAGTAGGCAAAAACTTCCAAGGGTATTAGGAAGACGACGTATCTAGAATTTGGGTACGTAAAGGCTGGAAGAATTGATTTTAAAATGTCTTCATTTGGTGAAGGCCTTTTACAAGAACTGGAGCTGGCAAGCCCTGCAGATTAGAACTATCAAAAGAAGCATTTAATAGTATAACAGTGATTTTGGAGAGCGGAAATGGCTGACAAAATCCAAACCTAGGAAGTTGATCCTGCTCTGTGGTAGGAAAGCTGATGCCCTAGATCTGGCGATCCATGGAAAGACTGTAACATGGTGAATATTGAACATAAGCAAAGTTGCTGCTGCTGGCAAGTACTGTGGGGTAAATCTTGGTGTAGTTTCCTGTTCCTCCCTCCCATTTCTTGGCCTCTGTCCTCCAGAGCTCTGATTTAGTATCAGGTCTGTTTTAAGATCCTCTTTGTGCTCTGTACTAATACAAAGCCAGAAACTCATGACCCGTTTTATCCTTTGGTGCTTTTGACCGATGCCTGCTGTTCAGAGTTTCTACAGTTCTCTTCTCAGAGAATCCAGGTCAAGAAGGAGTTAAATTACTACTTTGTTCTCACTTTTAAACAAGTCCCAGAATAATAATTCATTCTCAGTCTTCTGCCTTACCCGTTGTTCTGATTTAAGACTAAGTGTGAGCATCAGTTACATAGAACAGCAGACCCTAGGAAAGAAATGGGAAATGACAGTGTGCAAACTCAGTGTGTAAGAGTGAATCTCAGTTTGTGGTCGTTTTGATGTGCATGTTATTTTTGTTGGGGAAATTAAAGAGCCGGCAACTCTATTTATCCTCATATGGGAAGAAAATACCACCACTTAAGCTTGTGTACTACTACGTGGAAGAAAGACAAAACAATCGTGTGCCAATATTGAATAAATCTCTCTTTACTAATAGCGTTGTTCTGACTTTTCATAACACACTATTACATGGGAACATGTCATTATGAGTGACAAACATGACAGTGTAATATCAGTTTAAGGAAATTCTGTTCTAAGTAAGGTGTCCCCCAGACAAATTAATCCCTGTTTAAACTTGCCCTTAGACCAGATTTTCTTGTTCATTAACTACAGACAAGGTTGAAAGCATAAAAAATTATTTAAATATATGTTAGCATTTCTTATTATTACTAGTTTTCCTTTTGGATGAGTCTTAATTAACAGCTACTCTCATGGTTCAAATGAGGTAGCATAGCACTTCAGGGGCCATCACTCTCTGCCTGGGCATGTTGGAAAATGAAGCCACTTCTAGTGCATAAGACAATTTTGCCACTTGGAATTTTCATTCACCCTTACCCTTGCTCTTAGGGGAAAAACTTCAGCACTTCATTTGTAAGACGAGTCAGGAAATCTTTCTAGAGAAACTGTTGAAATGGGCAGATAGAGCCAAAAATTGCTGCCATGGTTACTTTTAAAAATTGTTTTGCAGTATGTAAAATATTCATATTTTTCGAAAGGTTTTTTTTTAAATGCTGTTCGGAATTTTGCAGGTATTTAGCAAGTTTTTGCCGTGGAAGCTTGTGGAGCGCTAGCCATGGCTGTTGTGTTGACCCACAAAAAGAGCCGGCACAGTTAGCTCCCCCTACTGTTCTGTATTTTGCAACTGTATTTTGAGCTGTTTGGCAGAGCCCTGGCAGTACCAGCGTGTGACAAGTGGATGTAGCACAAGCATCTGGCTTTTTAATCTCCATCATCAGCATCTAGATCACTTGGTAGCAATTAGAGTTACTTAGAAGCTTAAAATAGATTAGAACTGGGGGGAAGAGATGGAAGTTGCCCCCCCCGCCCCCGGGACTGATTTCTATATTTTCAAGCTCTCAGATACCACAAATCAGATATTTAAAAAAACAGAACTAGTAGTAATTTTCTCTTGAAGTAGCTTACTGATTTCTGTCATCATCTTCTGTTCTTTTTAGTTTCAAATTTTGTTGTGGGCCAACCTGTGTCAACTACTTACTAATGAAAACTTTCAAGTTAGCTGTGGCAGCGTGTTGGCAAAATAAGATTGTTGGGCAGAGTCGTCTTGTTGGATAGTTTAGGTTCTTGACTGGTTCAAGGTTCCGTTGTCCTTGGGCACCAGAGGGAGCTCAGCAAAGTAGTTTTGTTGTTTGTGAGAGCAGTGTATTTTTTTGCTGTTCCAGATTGTGTAGTGGGTTGAAGCAGGTGGGCAGGAGGTAGAATTTCCAAGAGGAGGGGGGAAGGAAATTCCTGGAGTTAAAGGGCATTTGGGGCTAATGTCTTGCTGGGTATCAGACATGGTTAATAAAAATCAAATCTTGCCATTCTGGAGGATGAGCGCTTTAAAGAATGCTGCAAATTTGTAAACAG
Source organism: Morus bassanus (assembly GCA_031468815.1). NCBI lineage: Eukaryota > Metazoa > Chordata > Aves > Suliformes > Sulidae > Morus > Morus bassanus. Next base: position 5,421,814 of record CM062587.1, read on the forward strand.
ATTTTGCTGTTTCACCTAATGAGATATACTTGCTGTGGAGCATATTCCATTTGATAGTAGGGCAAGATGTCCGTAGCTATAAAAAGTATCTGCATCAAACTGAAATTTGTCAGCTCTGCTACCGAAAGAGGTGGCCTGAACTACATTTCGTATTAAATTAGGTGCTTGGATTAGAGTAATTACACCAAAAGACCTAGCTACTCAGGCCACATGGCAGTAATTCGTGTTCTGCTTTTCATTTTCCTTGTGTCTCCCTCTTAAACATGCTACAGTTTTAAAGAGAGCTACTGGGTATCTTGACCAATGCCCCCTTCAGTCAGAGGAGCAAATCCCTCATTAATAATTACAGCGTTCTTAAGCCTGCATAGATTACCATAACTGGTGCTTAAGTAGGGATGTTATGTAAATATCGACAGTGCAGTACCAGGCAGATACCATCTTCTTTCACAATTCCACTGAAGTATCTTGCTTGGCAGCAGTGAAGAATTTCTTTTGACTCATCTGTATTACTTGAGTCGTAAAATGCTCTTGCAATATTGGTAGTATTTACCTCATGTTTGGTAGGTCAGGCTTTATACCTTTGCGCCCTGACAAATGATGTGATTTGTCCATGACCAGTGATCGTTCAGTACAAGAGCCAGCACTCGAACCTGGAGAACTCCTGAATTCCAGTGCTGTCCTATAAATGCTGGACATGACTGCATCCCTGCGAAAGGGAGTTCTGGCTGAACAATCCCTTCTGCTTTTACTGGCTTTTCTGGGTAGATTTCAAAGCAGTTCAGTACTACTCTCACTGTATAGTAGCAATTTTTCCTTAGGGAAAAAGACTCTGGAATCTAACAGTGTTCTTAATGGACTGCAATTATTTAATATTGTAGCATGAATGCAGCCTAACTCAGATGGGCTTTTTGACGGAGATCATAATGACTGTAATTGCAAAAGGATGCCTTGCTGAAGTAGAAGCTGCCAGATGCAATGCCATTCTGATCTAAAAAGGTCACAGTAAAAGGGACATTTAAATTAAGTTATAAATTACAATTGAAGAACAATATTTTGATGAGCAAGACCAGAGATGTCAGAGCCGCAAGATGTAATTCATGGGTTCATTACAGAACAGAGGTGCCTGACAGCTGAGCCATGCCAAAAGGAGAATTTATTTGCAACATCACGCAGACAGAAAATGGCAGCTCTGCTGAGGAGCTGTAGTAGAAACTTGAAACCTTGTGGTAATGTGCAGACTTTATGGTAATAAGGCTTGCCTGTGATCTAGCATTGTTTAATGACTGTTGTAATATAAATGAGGTTTTTGGACACGTGCACATTCAGAGTTTTTCTTTAATCTAAAATCCTGTCCAGTGATGCAGAAGTTGCTGTATTTTCTGTTTTAAAAGTATAAGTACCTTTGTGTCGGCTCCTTTTGTTGCAGTTGTAGACATAGATAACGTCACAGTGGTTCAAAATTTAGATGGCAGAGTTCGTGCTAAAAATGGTGATTCTCCAGACGACAGGATAGTAATCTAGTGTTTATAGCAATGCCTTGAAAAGTTCAACCAGAAGTTAATGAAACCATAGGCAGTCATCATTAGCTATTATTTATATGTTTAAGTCGCTTGCCAATAAAGTGCTTATATATATATTAAATGACCGAAAGTAATAAGCAGAGAATGAGCCAGATTGAAACATGTAAATTTAAACTCTGGCACGTATTAAAAAATTTTTTTTCCTTTTTTGCTGCTTTATCCTACTCCTGGCACTTACAGCAGCTTTTTTTTTCCCCCGCTTGATAAAAGTGATGTTTTTCAGGAGACTCTGAAACTGCATCAGGTCTCTTGTTTTCACATCTCTCTTGTCTGTTATGACTCTTCTTTCGTCTCTGTGCTTATGGGTTTTGTGATTGTTATTACTGTAACTACTTGGTCAGAAGTTAATGCTCATGTTTTCTGTTGCTGATTTGGGACAGTTCTGATGGCCTGTAAACTATTCTGTTTTTCAGTAACCAGAGTAGCTGCCTGTTAGACCAGTCCATTCTTTCTGGGCTTGCCTGTTTTTTTGCAGATTGAACTGCTTGGGCGATAGGGCTGCCAGGGAAAAACACGTGTTGTCCTTGAGGCAAAATAAAGATGCCCTCCAAGTTACAAAGAGGCTTTGGCATTATCGTATGTTTTGGGAGGGAGCAAAGAGGGAAGAGAAACAGAAGCACTATTCTTTTCAACACTGTCAAATTTCCTGAGTGAAAAATCTTTTAGGTGGTGGCATGCACAGAAAAAAGCATTTGCAAGGTGAGCTGGCAAAACAAACAGTCCTTTTTTCTTCAAGATGGATCCCTTCCCAGTGCTGGAGTGCAAACAAGGAGAAAAATTAATGTGTACTCAGTAGAAAAGACAACATCTTATTTTCATGCCTTTAAGTAGGTATTGCATACCACAGGAGTCTTAAAAAAATAAGTTAAAAAAAGTTTAAAGTCAGTGTTGTTTGAGTGTTGGCATTGAGCACTGGCACTGCAAGCCTAGCTTTCCACTCGGATAATTTGATTTGTGGCTTATGTGAGATGGACAGAGATCATTGTTTCACTTGCACGGAGGTGCAGTCATGGGAGCTGACACTGATGTAGTCAACAGAGGCAGATTTACAAGCCGTCGTTCTGTTGTACATTAGGAAATTTCACCTGGGGAGACAGGTTTGAAAGCAATGGTTTCTACTAAGTGATCTTGGGTAATGCATCTCCCTGACTTACAGTGGTGTGAGGTGCTGTTGATGGCTCTGATGTGTTAATGCATCTCTTAGCAGCAGCTTGCAGAGATCAGGTAGCTGAAGAAGGTGGGTGGGGAGGAAATTATTTTTTGGAAGCTGAAGCATTGTTTTCTGTGGTTACTCTGCGAAGGTACATATAGTTATAATTGTTGCACAGACTATCTGTAACTTCCTTCCAGGTGCCATATAGAAAGCTGAAAATAAATAGAAAAACCACTCTGGCTTAGCTTGCTTTCTTGTTCCCAAGAACAAGACCCATGGCTCTTTTTTGTGGGCTTCACTATTGCCCATTTCAGTGCATTGAATTCAATTGCATATTTCAATGTTGCACATTATATTAGCCAAGCGCTTGTTTTACTGCAAAAAAGACTAAACACAACACAAAAAAAAAACAAAACAAAAAACAAAAACAAACAAAAAAAACCAACCCCACCAAAAAACCAACCAACAAACTCTATATGCTATTGTTATTTTAGTTGTTGGTAAGGGGTGGGGGGAAATGTTCAGGCCACCGGTTAAGGGAACGTTGTTTGTTCTAAAAACACATTACAGGTAATGATCAGAGGTCTTTGCTCAGTAGTGACCTTTTATTTTTAGAAGTACTTTACTTTCTTTAAAAGTCCCTCAAATGTAAATAAATTTTGAATGCCCCATAACTTGGTGGAGGTGGAAAGAGCACCTTCATCAGTCCAAGATCTGTTCCTACCGATAATAGATTTGAGTCAATTTGTGGGATGTGTAACCCATAATGTACTTATTTCGTCTGTAACACAGCTGGTAACGCGTTCATCCCTGTCAGTAGGAGGTATGCAGTGTGACTTTTGAGTGGCCTAATTTTCTAGAGGGCTGTGCACTTCTGCTTTTATAGCTAACCTCTGCACTTGTGGACCTCAGACCGCCTGTTTGAGATGTTCAGTAACAATTCTTGATCAAATAATTTTCTGGAAATTTGGCTCTTCGGGTGTTACAAAGGAGGCTCAAAATTGGATGGAGCCGAAATTTCATCGGCGAATGGAATAAATTAGCTGTTATTTTTAATACTTTGAGGTACATGTGCAGGGACCTTTTTTTCCTGAAGAAAACCAAGTAATTTCTAGTGTACTTTGTACTGCAAATGGATTGGCTTTAGAGATTGTCACAGTCTGTTCTGTGGCATTCATGACCAGAAAACTGAGGTGCTAATAAAATAGATGGGAAGATGGCATGGCATGACAGGTGGTATCCAAAATCTACCATTTCATAAAGTGCCACAGTGCCTTGTGTGAAATGGGCACTTTTTGTTCTCTGAAATTCCCTGTCCGTTTATGGTATCATTTTTACTGAAAAAGTAAACCCTGTTTTATAAAAAAAGCAGTGTATGTACAGATGCATGAGCTATTTAACACCAGAGTTGACAAAAGCCAGGTGGTGAAAGTGAAGACTGCTTTTATACTAGGTCTTACAGATGTGCTTTCTTTTCACAGCTGCATGAGCCCGGTACAGAGTGCAGAGCTTTGCTTTCCATTTCCCAGCTTTTGGCAAGTTCTGCTGGAGCTCTTGAAGACTCGTTGAATGTTCTTCCCTGTCATTGACAGAAGTACCATGGCTCTGCAGCCGTGCTGGCTTTCTTACAGCGGGCTTGTCCCATCTGAAACCCAGATTCAACAGTGTTGCAGCTTTAAAGAAGTGTATTTTTTATATATATATATATGTATGTTTATAATGCGCACACACATAGGCATGCAGGTCTGTATTTTGCTGTAAAAGTCGTCATAGCAATCTAGGTTGCCATTTGACTTTCTTCCTTCTGTAAGTTGTACAGTGTCTTTCAAAAGTCAGTGCACGAACCCTTCATAGAGAGATTATTTCCTGGGAGAACTGTACAAAGCTGGCTTTCAGTGGCAACTGATTTTTATTGTAGTCTCACTAAAAAAAATTTCTGTAGGACCAATGATTTGTGTTTTCCCTTCCCTTCTATCTTGATTTAGATGTCTGCCTTTATTTCTTAGTAGAAATCACTTAGACCTACTTAACAGAAGTAAATTTGAGTAATTTATTTAGAGCTTTTAAAAGTGTCTGAATCATGCTACTGGATGCAGTATGAATGCAGGGCATTCTTGTGCACCAAAGAGCTTACAGTCCGAGTTAAGACCAGACAAAAGACGCAATATAAGGAAAAACCAGTATTGTTAGGAGGTGGCCCTAGGGTGGAAGGGGTCTGACCATTGTCAAACGTACATAATCGGTACTTAGGAATTGGCTGGGAGATGTAAATAGTAAAGTGAGCAGCAGTTATAAAGTAATCTTGCCATTTTTATTTGAAGCAGAATGCTGTTCTAAAATTTGAGCCTTTTGACATAAGAAAAATGAGGGATTTTTCCTCTTGTAATCAGGTTTTGTTATAACTTGATATTAATAGTGACAAAGTAGTTAATACCTTGTTGCTGTTCAGTAATTGTGTGTTGATCCCTGTTCAGTTCATCAGTCTTGGGAAAAGTTCAAGAATTATAATACTTGTTGAAATGTTTTCTGAGACTGATTAAGCACAGGTCTAGCAGCATGGATGCTTCTAGAGAGTGGGATGCAGATGGCTTGGGATACGTTCTGGGTGGGAAGGAAAAGCAGGAGATAATCAGTGTACAGAAACATGTTTTGGTTGTCCCTGTTGTAAAGAAACTTTTGAGGGTCTGTAAAATTCTGTGGTATTAATTGATAGTTTTTGAATCTGTGGTTTGCTTAGCACGTTGTTTAGAGAAACTGCCTCTTGTCTGTGTAGGGAAGTTTGCATGTGAATCGTTCTCCCTTTTCGGTGTAGGAAGATAATTCAGTTTTTGTCACCCCAGCAATATTTATTTTCCTTTGAGATCATTTTGAGAAGACAGAGCAGGCTCCTGACTAGTCCTTCAGTTCTTAAAATCCCACTGTACTTTGAAGATAGGACAGGCTATAAATCTACGGTGTGCTAAATGTTTTCTATCAAGAGTTAAGAGCTGGAGATTCTCATGGGTTCATTGTTGAGTGTTTTTTTAGTGTAGTTGTTTTTCTACCTCACCCTGATTTAAATGTCTACTGTCTACTTCAAACAGCTTTTGACCATATAGATACTGAATTTATGGTAGAAAATATGGTTACACTGTAGGCTGTGACCAGCTGAAACGGTAACGTCAGCTTAGACATCCTTAGTTGCTTTTATGTACTCCTGTAGCTATCTGTAGGGGTTTTGTTCCTCTTCCGTACTTGTTTTCCAACAGCATGGTGATCTTTGCAGTGCAATAAAAATAAAGAGAATTTTCTGGATGGGTCAACTTGACGTCCCATGACTTGCAGTCCCTCCTGTGTGTTAGTTTTTCCAGTTGCTTTTACTAATCTGAACAAAATATGCTGCATAAAATACAACTCCTTTTGAAAAATATTTTGTTGGAGCTTTTTAAAATTTTCCTTGGAATTTCTAATGTAAAAAATATTTTTTAAAATTAGCCAAAAAAATCTTCAGTGTTTTAATGGGCTCAAACATTTATCTGGGAAAAATTTAGGAAGGAAGGGGAAAGTATACTTGTTTTAATGCTGTCGCTTCTATTAATAAAACCCCAATTACCCTTCAGGTTGTTTAAATTTCACTTCATATATCAACAGTAAAAATAACTAGGCATAGAACATCTCACATGGCCCCCTTCAGTGGTTTTTCTCCAATGTCAGATCACTGCTAATTCCACTGAATGATCTGTTTCTCTTCTTTATTTTTTAGCTACATGAAAGTAACTACGATGCTGGAAAAGCCCTGCAGCGCTTGGTGAAGAAACCTGTGCCAAAACTGATTGAGAAGTGTTGGACTGAAGATGAAGTGGTAGGGAAATGAATTATTCCCTTGAGCCTTGCAGTTCATGTTGCTTCTTTTGCTTTTTTCTTTTTTTTTTTCTAAAGAGGTTATCTTTATGGGAAGGAAGAGGGGCAAATAATTTGCTGCACAGGATAAATTTTTGCCCAATTCTGAGTTAATGGGCCCTCATTCGATATACCCAACTTTATTAGTCTGGGGAAAACACCTTTCTAAGAGCAGAAGAAGAGAGGAAAAGAGCAAGTGACTGTTTTCAAGAGGATGCTATAGGGTATATGAGCAGCTGCAGAACTTCTGAACTCTAAATTGAATTTTCACCTCCAGGAAGGCTGGCCACTTTCGTTAATTGGAGTAGGACAAGATGTAAAAGGCATACCAAGTATTGTCCCTGGTTTTTTTTTTTTTCTGCTGATATTGGAGGTTGCTTATAGTGTCAGCTCAAGTTGGCTAATGGGAGGTTGGGTATCAGTGTTTCTCCTAAACAGAGTTCAAGATTAAGTCCCTTCTTCCCCTCATACGGAATATTAAGTGTTTACTTGCATAGTTCTGGGTGGATGAATCTTTGACAAAGAGCAGACCCAAAACAGATAATCTGAAAGGTGGGATTCAGCCGTGGCATCCCTATTTATTTTAAAGTACGTAGAAACGGTCAGGCTCCAAACTGTACTGAAAACAGTGCATCCATCTGATATGTAGCTCCCGAAGTAATGTATGGACATGATGAACTTGGGGCCTGCAGTAAATATGCAGCCCAGTATTGTGTCCTCACACTGGCATTGCTGAGGGATTTGGGCTCATACAATTTAACATCCTGATGTACTGCAAGTAGTCGCAGTGCTGTTTCTTCCACGTGGCTGCTGTTTCAGCATGTGCCGGTAGTTAGGCTTTCTAGGTTTGGGGTTGTAGTGCAGGCAGGGAAGGAAAGAACGTGTAAACGTGTCATTCTTTCCTTCAGACAGAGGTGAAGGTTTTTGTGTATATGGCTTTGGACTGAAATGTCACCGTTGTTATTAGCCTGCTAAAAGATACTGCTCTGCAGTCTGATTAGTGGAGAAAAATAATTCTGACCTGAGAAAGACACGTCTTCATAAAAGCTGTAGTTGACAGAGAGGGTGTGCTGCTGGGTAAGCACTTCACACTCAAATGGACCAAGTGGTTTGTGGTTTTTTTTTTATTTCTGGGTATTTTTCCAGAATTTGGGGGAGATTATATCTGTGTGAGAATTAGTGAAGCAAAGGTGCTTCTTGTGGTTCATTCTGCAGCTTAATTGCGGCAATTGTGAGGTTTCTGCTGGCTTGATTTTTATACGTATGATATAATGCAACTGTGCTTATTAAACAGTTTTCTGTAGGGTTGTAAACTGAAATAAATCATGTGAAGCTGGGACCAAACTGTACATTCTTAATTTGCTGGCACCTTGTAAACAAACAGATTCTTAAATATTGCATTCAACACGATGCATTTTCTGGCAGCATTTGGATTCCAAATGCCGCTGCATTACAACCCTTTGTTTGTCAGACCTCGCAGCTTAAGCTAGCACACAAGTACTTGACTGAAAAAATAATAATAATAATTAAAAAAAAAAAAAGGTTAACTCGTGCATTTTGAGTACCCAGGAGAAATGCTGAACGTGTTCACTTGGATGACATCCTAAAAATATTTTACATTTTAATGCTGATGTTAATTATGCTTAACAGAATAGATTTATGTCAAATGTAACATGTAAGAAGGCAGTATCTCTTTAGCAAGCTGACTAGGCATGTCTGGTTTTGTGAAAATGGAAAAAGGTTATATTTCCTAGCTCTATAATTAGACTGCAAAATGCACTAAAATACAAAATCAGATGATTGGAAGTTAGTTATGATAAAATATTTATCACAGAAGAACTTCAGACTGGCTTGTCGTTTTTACCTTTCACTATTGGAAAAGCTGCTTCTCTCACATACTGTAGTGGAATAAATGGGGCTACAAACTCAACTTGTCATGTCTACTTACCCAGGTATATTAATGCAAAAAACCTGATACAGGGCATGAGAACAGTGCTCGTGTAGAAGTGACAAGACAAAAGTTTTTTGGGTTTTTTTTTTTCCTTTGAATGAATGAATTTTTAAGCCAGTTAGTTAACTGGTAAAGTATTTGAAGAAGTAAATAAAAAATAAAATTTTGTGGTCTTGTTAAGCTACTAATGAAGTTGCAATGGTGCTGTAAAATAGAACTGATTAATAATGGGTGAAACTTTCGTGGTCTCTTAGCATTTATTAATTATTCAGACAATGGCTAGAGAGATTTTTTTTTTAATCTCCAGTTTCCCTGAAAGTCTCTCAGGGCGTTACTCCAATGTGTGCTTGCTCCCTCCTTATGTAAACCGTTTTGCAAGGGCTAGATTAGGCGTAGGCCAGACCATATAAACCTGTATTAACGTAGGCTTACTCTGAAATCCAACAAAGAACGTTTGCGGTAAGGAGGCTGCCTGAAGTCGTAGAGTGAAAGAGGATCATGTGCTAAACACTGGCAGCGAAGCAAAGGGAGAGGATGAGTAAAAAGCCTATAACACGGTTTCCTGATAAGTTTTACAGTTATCTTGTCATAAAAGGGAGTTTTGTTTAGGGAACTGACTGTTGGAACACATACTTCAGGTGTTCAGCCCTGCACTTAGTAAATTTGTATTCATATTGTTTTAACCTCTGTTTTCTCTGCAGACATTCTTTCCCACGTTCATGGTTAAATTGTTCAGTGCCTACACCTCTTTTTCGGCGTAGATTTTTTTCAGTCTCCTTGTTTTTTTCCATTAGCTGCACTGTGCTGTGAATGCCGTAGCTGCTGCAGCTCACGGTTTTTTGAGGGGTCCGTGTTAAATGACAGAGCCTTACAAATAAGAAAAAGCAAAGTTTATTGAAAAGTGAAACATTACTCCAAAAGTGCAAACTCTGTGAGTACAAAATAATGATCACTGACTCTATAAATCATTGTCAGTCTCAGCTCATTTTATCATATTTGTTCTTGTTATGTTCCATCCAAGTTTCCAGAAACATTTGGCAGCCCTCCAGCCTCAGCAGAGCCAAAGATCAAACTGTGCTCTTATTTATAGACGGTTAAGCTCCACCTGCACAACCTCATAGCATGTTTGTCCCTGGCAGTTTGTAGAAAACTCCAGATTGAAGCAGCTGTAGTGCACTTCTGAGGATTTTGGAGACTTGCAAGGGAAGTTTCCTTATTGTTGGCTCTGTGAAACTGAGGAAAACTTTTTCTGTGTGGTCATAGGCTGCTAGAGCTGCGTAGGAACTCCATGACAAAGTATTTGTCAGAAAACACTGTGTCAGACCCGAAGTCTGGCCAGAACAATTAAATTTTGGTGAGATCCTTACTAAGTGTGTGTGTTCCCTCCATCTCCTGATGGCAAGTGATGAGCAGGAGGAAGCCTCTAGTAATGTGGCTGGCTGATAATCTGAGACACACACTTTGAAGGGAAGTGGAAGACCTGCGTCCACGCCATGTCCCTATTTGTGCTGGACTTAGAATTAATCTCTTCTTGTGGCCCAGCAAATAATTACTTACTTCATTTTTACAACTTGGATAAATAAGCAGATACCACACCAGGTACAAAGCTTTGGTTAGGTCACGTCCTTAACTGAGAGAGGTTCTGTGGCATGTGACCAGTTTAAATAATGTAAATCATGGCTTTTGTGGTCTCAGTTTTTCCATTCCTGCCTTTCTAATCTTGTAATTATATTTTGCACCCTGCCATGCCTCTGGACCCCAAAAAAGTCACCCTCCCCCTTTTGTTATTCTTCAGTTTACTTTTTGCCAGATTTTTAAGATGAGTGTCAGAAAAGTTCTGTTGCAGGGAAGATGTAAAGTTGTGCAGCTGGGCGGAGCAGAGGGAAAGGAAGCATCGTGGCAATGTCAAGTAATTGGGCAGGTGGCAAAAGCAACCGAAGTAGAAATGTGGTCATGTTGATGCAGGCAAAGAACTGACTTAATACAAAACTAATTTTTAAAACTTTACACTTCCCCAAGTCAAAAATCCTCTCTAAGTTGATTGGTCTATTACTTGCACAAGTATTTTGACGGAGTCCATTTCCACTGTGCTGAATGATTCATGTAGTTGATTTTGTTGTGCACGTGATCACAACCCCGTGTCCAGCACAGGTCTCTGTAGTATTCGATAGTATTTGTGATATCATACTCTGTGAATAACTCGGATTTATTGAAAATTTATTATTGGTAAAGCTTTTAACGTGTTCTGTGGACTATCTGTTGCCCAAAGATAAAGCTTTTCTTGTTAATTAAAACAGCTTTGTTGTCTGTGACCAAACTGTCAAGTAAGAGCTACTTTGCAGAGATCAGAACTGATTAAAATAAAGGATGGAATTTATGTTATTTTTACTACTGATGATGTAGTTACAGAGGTTTAGATCAAATTAAACAGAGGATAAAATTTGCCAGTGATTGAATTAAATGGAAGGCTCTGTAAATATGAAGATGGAGGTTTGTTGTCTCCCTTGTGTTTCTAAACCTATGGCTATTTTTAAACCTTTTTTTATTCCAATATGTAAATTCAGAGGCATACTGTGAAAACCAGTCTTCCACACTACCTAATAAAAGTGGCTAAAGAAACTTCTTTACTGATGCATCTACATGCAGCTCTAACAGCAGCTGTTTCCTGTTTATAAAGTTATGCTACACCTGACAATATCGATTTCCAGCAATGATTTGGTATGGGGGGGTTGGTTTCTCTTGTAATGCTCATGAATTTACTTCTGTGGACAAATTTGTTGAGCCGTTGTCATCTATAATGCCATATTTAAGCACTTCTTAAGCGTGCACCCTGGAGACCAACATTGAGCAGCATCACCTGATGGAATCTTGTTAGTGTTAGGCTGCACTTTCAAATAGAAAGCAGTGCAGTTCGGAGTAGATGCATTATTCGGGAAGAAACCACGGAGCAAGTCCTCTGTTTTGCTACAGCTGGTGGTGGTGCCACCTTACAAGTTTCCTGGCGTTGAACGCCATGCCTGACGTGTGGCACGATGCTCGCTGCTAGAGCAAGGTCAGCGTAGCTGGGAAAGGGGGACTGCCTTAGCCATTGGGCATGTGTTCCATGGGCTATCTTTTGCTAATACGAGATTAACCACTTTTCTCCTTTCATTTTCTTCAGCCATCTTTCCTAGTGTCCCTAAGCCCTGGTGGCACCCAGTCTCTAGAACACTGGTTTTGTTGTTCTGTGTGCAACAGTAGGTTGGAGTACAGGCAAGATGTAGTTAGTATTTGTCTTACTTTCAATGCACTGAGAAAACAAAGATGCTTCACTCAAACTCAGCAAGGGATTGTCAGAGGGAGAGAGGAGAGAGCTCTACTGTGTCTCATGGTCACCTCTAAAACTGTCTTTCTATGAAAAAGTGCAGGCATTTTTGACATAAGCAATCAGAAATCCCTAATAAGAATGGAATGGTCCTGGCCAATTCTTCTGCAGTTGGAAATATTTCAGAACTGACACTGAAATTGTGTTTTGAAACATGCAAACTTAGAGTTTCTTGTCTTCTGGGGAATTAGTACAACAAACCTGAAGCTGAGTGCCTATATTTAAACTCTGGTGCTTGCCCTGATGATGTGCTGCTTTACTTTCCACAGATTCCAAAATCGGCAACTATGATCATTAGCTGCTTTCAGTTTAGGTTAAACTGAACATCCGTATTTCCTGGCGTGGTTTCTCTGGAAATATTTCACGTGAAAAATTGTCCTTACAGAATTTCCACCCATCTTGGGACAAAATCTTCGCTGCAAAATAGCTTTTGTACTTTCAATGATGTTCAGTACAATTCTGACCCTACACTTGCTCCGGGTCCAAAAATGAGCTTATTGTGCATGCTTCCATTTCAGATAAATAACCTATCAAATGGCTGTCATTTACAAAGGATACAATGTTCATCTTAAGTTTTGTTAATTTAATGAAATGATTTTCAACTCTGGTATGCCTCATGTATTGGAAGTGGTAAAGGAAGTAGACTAGTTCTGACTGTTCTTCACACAACAGTCCTGCTGATTTGATCTTACATTTTTGTCTCTTTATTCAGAATGTGCTTTTTCCTGTCGTTTTAGCAAAAGTACTAACAAAATCAATACGGCTTACAGAAGAGAGAAATACAAATCAGAACCAAAAGCACCTCTAGTTTATTAGGTTTTTAATTAAACATGATGAACACATTTTAAATAACACAAAGGCCTCAGGCGGAGCTGCATCTAATCGAAACAGATTAAGTCACCCGTCCACACTTGGGTAGTTATTAATTCTGTTTACTTATGCATGCTAGCTAAAGGCAGAGTTCACTGCTGCTGTGTTGCAGTTTATTGCACAGGGATGCTTTTGCTGCATGGAGTTGTGCTCCTAATTAGCATTCAGATGTTGATTATGAAGAACACTGGTGAGGCTAATTGAACCACCTTTGAAATTCAGGGCTGTGTCCTCCAAAGTTAAAGAGAGTCTGGGTGAAACAGTAATATTGCTTTATTTCTTGGACACTTCCTTTTTCCTCTATGCTTGGTCCCATCTTTTTCAGAGATGTTAAATTCTCGAGAAGAAGTTGCTAAGAGTTCCTTAGGAAGAGGGTTTTTGTGGTTGTTTTTTTAATTTTTTTTATTTTATTTTACTTGTGCATCTCCATGCAGAACCGTCGTTGACACACTGTGATGGCCCTGATAACTAGCTTTTATCATGAAATATGCTGCCCTTTAAATATTTTACGTTGCTTTTGATGTAGAGTAGTTGAGGTAAACAACCTAGATTCAAACAGCCTCTTAAATTTATGTGCAGGGATAGTTAATCCTTGCTGGTGATAAACCTTAATTGGCCATGTATGTGGATTTACAAGTTCATAAATTTTAAAATATCCACACCTGGCTTCAGCTTAAAGCTCATTTGTCATAAAATACAAGTGGAGATCCTTCTGCCAAAAATGACAAGACACAGGGAACTAATTTCCTAACATGTTTGCAAGTATTTGTAATCCAGTGTAGCTGGTCAAGAAATTACTTATGCAAAACACACATACTTATTTGCTTGGCTTCTTTGCCTAGAATCATCTTCGAATGTCTCTCATCTGCCCTTTTTGGAGTATCTGCTCATGGAAACATTATTTTCATTGCTCACTCCTTTGAAGCCAGGCTTTTCAGATATGCTGGAAGACAGAGCTGCTTACTGGGGCAAAAATACCATGAATTTTATTTACTGTTTATATGGCAGCTATAGAAAATGTAATTCAGAGCAAAATTGAAACAGAGCCTCTGGAATAGTTGGGGGGGGGGGGCGGAAATCATCAAGGGATATTTGAAAAGGAGGCTGGCATTGCAGGGCTGCATTTGAGTAATTGACTGGGCGTAGAAGGTTAAGATACCAGTTACTGCTTACTTTTAATTTTTTATCCCCAAGAAGTAAACGTTACAGCTTCATGGTAGAGTGACAGTTCCTCCTGAATGAACATTTTCTGGACTTTAGAAATCAAGCCATCTGATGGCATTTGCAAGCATGTTAAGCGGGAACAGTTGAACATTAACTGAGCATCGAGATAAAAAAACAAAACCAGCAAACACAAATTACCTGGTCTAGTAGGACCTTTATTTTAAAAAGAATAAAGATTTTTAGTTTAAGAAAGAGTGGGAATGTACAGTCTTGTCTGTAGCTTATTCTAAGAGTTTAGAGTGTAAAAGAACCATCAGTCCTCACAGTAAAAAGTAACCAATGAAGGATGAAATTATTCTGCTTGGGGAAGAAAAGTTATTATTTAGAAGTTGCATAGAATTAGTTACTTGGCAGTTGACAGGTTGACAAAATTCTAAGGTTCAGTACAGCTAGAAAATATAAGGTGTAATACGGCTAGAAAAGGTGAATTTAGTTTAAACACGGGTTTCTAGACAAAAGATAACAATCTTTTTGGTTGTGATGAACTTGCATCGGTCTTTGATCCAAGTTCTTGTTTGAAGGGATCAATATTGCACATACAGCACTGAGTTTATTGTCAAGTCTTTTCGGAAATAAGATGGTGAATTAAAAATCAATTATATGTGCAGAAAAGTTTGTGTAGGGCAATCAATTTTGTCCTTTTAGTTTGCAGAAAGATTCTATTGTTTAACCAGCTGTGAAAAGGAATGAATTTTAAAAGCCTCTAGCAAATGAGATAGCCCAAATGGGGTGGGGAGGTAGATTAAAAAAAAAATAAATAAATTATTTCAGCATTTCATGTTCAGCAAAGGCTGCCTTCAGGGATAAATCTATAAATCCTGTCAGTGACCTTGGCTTCAAAATGGGTGATTTCACTGCTTTCACTAATCTTGATCTTTCCACAGCTGCCAGATAAGTTAGTCTTTTCTTAACAATATCATTTTTTTATTTGCTTTGTTTAACCGCCATATGTTTCTTGATTCATCATCTTTCTGCCTTCATGGGGAATATTTTTATCTATTAAGCACTTACCATAATGCTGATCCAAAAAAATAACACAACAAATATTTACACTGGCCGGTTGCCACAGCTTAGAAGGCTATTGCTGCGTGGGGACGGGAAGCTAAACTCTAAACTCAAAGTTTAACTCCAGTATAAACGAAATAATTTGTAGGTGCGTTCAGAAGCTGGTGTCTTGTTTTGTTTTCTAGAGAAAGGTTTGTAATAGAGAGACAGAAGCACATACACGTAGTTCCCTGTTGCCAAGGGGAAAGAATCTGCTGCTTGAAAGATTAATAAATACGACAGCAGTTGATTGTTGAAACCATGTTTTTCATCTCATTTTCAAGGGCATCTTAAAAATGGAGATCACTTACACTTCCTAGCATTCTCGATCATCTTTCTGTGTTCATTTAAAAATGAGAACAAGACACTGGGGGACTTGAGAGATTGCATTCGTTCTCCCATAGGGCAAAGTGGTTATTTTATAAATGAAGAGGGGCAAAAAAGCTATCCTTGGTAGTTTCTTAGCAACAGAGCTGGAGTCAGTTTTAATGGTCGTGTATATCTTACAAGTTCTATGTATAGAAGCATGAGCTGTGCAGCTCAGCAGTATTGCAACTGAAACAAAAGACTATTCACCCTAGCCTTGTGCAGGGGAAGAAAATAAACGAAGCGTGCTGATATGCTGCATGGACTTGTCTGTCTTTTTTCCTTCTCCCCATCAGAGGATATTCTGGTTAGTGACACAGTTACTGTCTTCAGTACTCTGACCTTTTATTCAGATTTTATCTGCTAAGAGATCCGGAATCTGGTCTAAATATAACACCATCCCATGTCCTGTTCTTCTCCAGAAGGAAACTGAGTCATGATATTGTAACAGTAAGAGCATCTGGAGACTGCAGGCATCATCAAAATTTTGGGAGTTTCTAGGGTTAATGCTTTTGCCATAGCAAGCAGAACCAAGTGAGCGATTGCAAGTGTTCATCTTTTGTGATTATGGGAAAACTTTCTGTGCCCTGCATCTGTCTTTGGTGGTGGTGGTGGGGTGTGCATCTTGATTTAATTTTAAAAAGATACCTGTATCAAAGCTATCTTGCTTACATTCCACTGACCTATTTGCCCTCTGTTTCTTTGTACGTAATTTCCAAATTCTGAAATTTATTTTTTTTTAAAGATAATCCATATTTGTTAATAGTATGCCTTTTAAAAGACTAATAATGTTAATAGGATGCGTTTCACAGTTTGCTTCCCATTCTGAACACACATGTAATAAAATGGCCTTTCGGTAGATTTCTGGCTCGTGCTCCCTGGTGTACCTTATCCCAACACCCCAACGTCTAGGAGTGTATGAGATTGTTTATACTTTTGACAGCAGTTTTACAATTTAAATATAAGACATGTTGGTTAGCTGTCTGTTTTCAGAAGATTTGTTTTGTTTTGGAAATGCTATAAATAGTATGATTTAAATTTAGGTTCACCTTTTGTAGGGTTAAGGAGGGGTGACAGGTTTATTGGCTTGTATTGACAGCAGCATCCAGAGTTCTTGGTTTGATTTCAAATTATTTCAGTAGTCCTGTCATTTCAGTAGTTTGGTTGACTTGTAGTTATCTGTCTTGCAGGTGTTAAGAAACTTAAATTAGTCTACAGGATCTCAATACCTAAAAGTGCAATTGTAATATAGTAGTAAATAATGGTGAAGTGCTTTGATATTTTTCCATGTTAAGTGTATGATAGAGATCTCCAGCATCTTTCCAAGTAATTTTGGCTTAGTCTAACTTGATATAGGTAAAAGTGTTTGGTTTTGAAATGCTTATGTTGGAATTACACTTGATTAAATACATAGAGCCAAGGAATGGATTACTTCACATGGCAAATGACTGTTTTGAAAGAGTTGTTTGCTGTCTAACGCATGGGAAGTGGCGATTTGCTGTTCCTAACGAGATTGCTTTAAAAACACAAAAAAAAAATCTAAAACAAAGCAAGTGCAGAGACAGATTACAGTGTTGTCTCCAACTTGACAAGGTGACATTTGACACCCCACCCCACCCCCCTGCAAGTTTTTTTTGCTAGTGATAGTTTGGGTCCCTGTCTTAGCCTTGACTTTCATTCTCTTTGAACATGGAGTCTTGTCAGCTCGAACTAAATAAGGGGAATCCTAAGGGCTAAACTGTAGCTGTAGAGGGTGTAGTTCAAAGGGGTTCAAGAATGAGCAGAGTTGGAAACAGGTGAGAGAATTTTAGTCAGAAACCAGTATGGAGCTCCGTCCGTGCTTCCATGCCTGATAGGGCAAACAAACCAAGTTCTCTGTTCCGGTGCTCTGGCAGCAGTCGATGAGCAGATGTTCGTTGCCAGAGCAGCACTTGCTGGCTTAAGTGAGGCTCTGTGGAGAAGTAGCAGAGAAGCCGTGTTGCGTTCTTTGCCAAGCTAGAAGTATGGAAGCAAACAAATTTCTTTTCCAGTGTCAAATGGTAACTAATTTAAAATAACTGTCTAGCTTCCTAGGTGTCTTCCTAGCATCTCCAGGCAATGAAAGCTAAAGGGTGGACTAGAGGGGGGAGAGGAAAAACAACTAGGTTTGCCACCTGGCTTGTAGAGGGTAAGAGTACCAAAACGTGCCGTCTCCGAAAGCTATAGCCTAATTAAGGTTATATTTGAAATGCAGCATTCTTGTTGAAGCTCTGATTTAATGTTGGAAAAGGCTCTTTTTTTAACAGGTATTTTGGTTTCTCTAATGATTATGGGAAAATTTTTTTTTTCTAACTTCTCAAATGTCACTAGATTCTCTGTGGTTCTGCCTGACAGCCTATCTGAGAATTGTTTAGCATGGCCCAGTGGCCATTGCAGCAGATGATGACAAAATGCTTCTTGAAATTGGTATAGCGACATAATTCTTATTTAAGAAACTTTGATTACTGTCACAATATGGATGCTCTGTGTGCTTTAGTGCTCAGGACTTATCTTTCTTGCACAAGCGTAAGCAGTATGAATGCCAAAATACACCTAATTTGCAAGTTCTGTTTGCATGATAAATTTTATTTTTCTAATCTTCCCTATCAACAGCACCAATTTTTTTTAATCTTTCAGATGACATAAAAACGCATTTTAATGAAGCAAATTATATAGCTTTGTCTCTTTTTGTGTATAAGCGGGGCGGCCATATTCAATTAGGCTGAAAAATGATCATTTGTTCTATTACAGGCTGTAACAGAGTGAGTGAAAAAACGGTGATCCATCACCAGTTGCTCAGCTTTACGTTACTTAAATCACTTGCCATTCTGTCGGTGCCTCTGAATCCTCTATGGGAGCCATTATTTAATTTAAGTTTGCGGAGGTGTCACTTGTTTGATAATAGCCTTCTTCTGTAGTAGACGCATAGTGACTAAATATTAATCATTTCCTGCATCCATCCAAGATTCCTAATTAGTTACAAGGGTAACAGTGCCAGTAAAGCTAATGATTATACTGCCATAAACAGAATTTGACAGAAAATAAGGACTCGATCCAGAGAGATACTTGGTACCTGCTAGTACTGAGGAAGTCTGCTAGAGCTGAGAAGACTTCATTTCCAAGCTTGGCCCCGTGTTGTTTACGTAGCAAACATGAGGGGTCTCCTATGATCTGGAAGGAAACTTAGATCGGAGTGTGGAAATGCCACCTTAGAAGAACACTGCCCTCCGTTTCTTAGTAGCTGAGTAACTTTGCTCTTAACCTTTTTAAAAGTTTACGTAGTCGACCCAGATGAACCCCGACGCAGCAGTCCCTGGACAGCTTGTAAATACTGTCTGTGCTTCTGCAAAGGCTCTCTTAAACTAGCGTGTGGTTAGGTTTTCCTCTTCCTTCCTCCTTGTTTAAGTGTTGTGTAAAAGATGTGTTGTGTTGATCCATGCTCATGAGGGTGCGTTTAAAAAGTACTACTTTGTGCTCCTTGTCCAGTGTTGCTTTTGTACTTTCGTGTCCCTGTGGTTTTGAATATATTGTGGTGAAGACTCAAAGTGCACGTAGCTTCTGGGTTTGTGGTTTTGCTTCAGTTTTTACTGGCCTCTTGATATCTCACTCGATCCCCTATCCAGTTGTGCATGATCCACCACGGTTTTTCTTATTCTTTTGTTCTTTTTCTTCCTTTCCTCCTCCCCACCCCACCCCCTTTCATAGTATCCGCTCAGATTTATATAGCTTTTAGGCTACATGGGGAGATTGATCAGACAGGGGCTTATGCATTTAGAGGAGCTAATAAATAAGCATCACAGCGTATTACCCTCCACTGCATTGGAATAACTTCAAACACTCAAATCAAACATTCCATTTGTTACAAATTGGGGAAGGCAAAAGAGGGCACCTCTGTTTTATTAGGGTGCATATTTCATTTATCTGTTATGGAAGATATTGTCCAGTTCTCTGTGTCTGGGGCAGTAATTCCATAGTCTCAGCACCTTCCCCCTTGCCTCCCTCCCCCCAAATATCTGCCTTTCAAGTTTCCTTTGCCAGTGTTCGCCTTTGTCATGGATGCATTTCTGATGCTTCATTTTCAAATCTTTTCTTTCCTCTCTTATTTGTGGGTCAGTTTTTCATATTTGGCACCATATTCCTTCCCCCCCCCCGATGTTTTTATTCAGAGCCCCTTACCCAAAAGAAAAGCGAACTTACGAATCATCTGATTCTTTTTGAAACTACTTTTATACGTTACTGTCAGGATCACCGTATGAGCCAACATCTTCCTCAGTAATTGGATGGCTGCGTTGCCGAAGTGTATCATTCACTTTATTGCAATATCTTTCGTGCTTTTGGCAAAAATACAGTGGATAATTGAACAGTGAGGGTTGTGGTGTGGGTTCGTGACAAGAGCTTGCAAGGAACTGAAACCTTGTGCTGTGGGACTTACTGGTTGAAATAATAAAAATAATATAAATAATAATTATAATGCTTAGCTGACCATTTACCTACTTTGTTATAAGCGGTGGTCTTGCTGATTTTGGTGCTCAGGTGCCGCTTGTACCCGCACTGGCAGCTGGCAGTAGCTAAAGAAAATTTGAATCTTACTATTAGGACAGCATTGGTGCTGTTTATTACCTTCTGATTCTTTTCAATATAAGGCTATGAAGACAATCTTTAATTAGCAATCAGTCAAAGTCCTGGAAAAGGTTAGGCCTTTTTACTTCCTTATTTAGAGAGAAGGCTACGTTATGTGCTTCCAGCTTGGAGTCTTGTAAATTGGGGGTAAATGCTGCCACTCTTCCTAGGAACTGCTCCATAGCTGGGTCAGACTGGGCTACGCAACTGAAGTAAAGAATTCGTTAAACTACTTGAATGCCAAATTTGGGCGTTCAGTTCTTGTAGAAGTGTCAAAGGATGTGTGTCTGTAACTGTCGGGAAATTAGTCTCCTCTTTAAACTGTCACCCATCTTCTAAACAGTGCAAAGTATCACAAGTAACGTGTTAATATCTTTGGCCTTAGCCTTCAGAGCTTACGAGTATCGGTCACAGACACTGCCGCTGTTGCCCCAGCCCACATCTAAAGAGGGGGTGTAGGGACTTGCTCACGTGCTAAAATCTGCCGTCTTTCAGTGGAGACAGTATTACATACCTAGATTCCCCTGCGATTTCTCATCTCTCCAAATTTTTTTGAGCAGCAGAATTTTCTTGTAATAGAAGCCTCAGTGGAAGAAAGAAAACACAGGTTAAAAATCTTAAATTATGAGGCTTTGGAGACTGAACTTCCCAAAGAGCTGTATAGAATTTGCAGTGTTCTGAATATGCTCGTTTTGGTCTTAGGTGTTCAAGGTTTTCTGATACTGTATCGTCTTAGGTGAAAGTGGGAATTACTAAATTTTCATTTCTCTAACTATAAGAGTATGAAATTCTCGAAACACGTCAGGACACCCTATTTTTCTTGTAAACGACTCGGCAGCATGAAGAACTCCTGTCACAGGAGGAAGTTTGCTTTCTGCTTGATGTAAGAAAGATCTGTCACTGAGGATATGTGTCTCAGCCTGGAATTTGATTTTGTCGTCACCAGTTGTCGTGGTTTAACCACCAGCTCACTAGTATTTCTCATATCCAGATTTGTGCGCTCAGGTATCTCTTCACTGCGCTGCAGTCGGTGGCAGACTAATCCTGAGAGGAATTCGGGAAGTTTGCAGAGGTTGCCTCATGTCATTTTAGTAAGGGTCACAAACTGGAATTTGTGTCTTAGTGCTAGAACTCAACCCTGGGCATTGCTGCCGTGAACAGCCCTGCTGTTTAATTATTTACTTGGCAAAGTCACCTACAGAAATATTTGCCTCTATATGTATAATTGCCTTGGGGATTCTTGCCACCATTTTGTCTTCTTATTCTTGGGTTTGTTCATCGCTCTGAAGTGTGGGAGTTCTTGAAGTGGTTTTATTTGTTTCCTTCTGTCATTTGTATAAAGTCACTGTTTGAAGGCAGAAATAGTCTCCAGAATAATTGACAATAATGGTTGAAATCCCAGTGGAGCAATATTTCTGCAATAGGGAACTTCCACTAGAAATACTATGTTCGAGTCTTGAAAGGATCACACAGTATATTTCAAGTAGTCCAAGTGCAGCTTTTTTGTGTTAAGTGTTACAAATTGACTGAAAGGACAAAAAAAGTCACAGTGAAACAGAACAACTTCAGGCTTGAATAATAGTGTTAAACTTGAGTAAGTGGACGTGTATTTTCAGGACTCTGTATGATCTGTGTAACAAAAAGAACATTTTCTGGGGAAAAAAGGAAATGATCTGATTTTTAAGAGCTCAAGTGGAAGCTTATTTTGTATTAACCCTCACGTTAGTTATTAGCCTTGTGGTCTGATCTTGCTTGAAGTACAGCTCATGGGTTGGGGGCTGGTGTATATCCGTGTTCACCCACCCATGTTATTGCCTAGAATGGGCATTTTAGTATTGATGATTTAACAGAGATCCGCTTTGTGTTGGCGGGCAGACTGGTGTTCCCTACGGTATTGTAAGTTGAGTAAAAATCCTGTTGTTAAGAAAAACAGTGTGAGGAGAATGAAATTCAGAGGGAGGCTAATATATGGTATTTTCCTTTTGGCTTGTTTCTGCCCAGTAAGGGTGAGGAAACATAAGGACCATCTTCAGCCCTGTGGAAGGTCATATACATTCTGATGATGGCATTATTCAAGGAAATATTCGTAACTTTAAGAATGCATTGCAGCTTTTGGTGTAGGCATTTGAGATTCAGAGTATGGAGGAAGAGAAAGGTTAATATTCCAAACTGATGCATGAGAACCATTCCTTTGGAGGAAAGGTGGTATAGTAGGGCATTGTTTCTATTCCACAAGTGCTGCTTTTCTCTTTTAGTTCATATTACGTATGCTGCTTATATTTATTGTTATATCTGCTTTTGGATCCTACACTTCGACTAGTTTCATCATGTTCAAAAAAAAAAAAAACCAACAATTGGAACTATTAATTTTTTTAGAAAATGTATTTTTACCAAGTCTGGGTGAGCATGAGTTTGAGAAATGAAAAGCAAATAGCTTTTTTGGGTTTTAGCTTGAAGTTTGCAGGTTAAGTGCTGAATTATGTTAAAGGGAGATCCTTTCAGATGTCACATGGAAAAGGAAGTATGACCTTGAAAAGGAACATGTTATCCAACTTTTTCTTTGTTCTTGCTCTTTAGTTTTGATGTATAAGAAGGCTTTTTGTACATTAGCATTTTAACAGCAGTTTAAAATAACAATCAGAAATGAATCTCTTTGTGTACAGAAGGTGGCAATCTGAAGTATAATCAAAAGCTTTCTGTTGTCTCTTGGCAGCAGCATGTTGTTTTGCTTCTCTGGGTCATAAATGTGCCAGACCTTTGTTTCCTTTAACTCTTAAAATGCATCTTTAAAAAAATCATTTATGTAAAAGCACACTGAAATCATTTTAGCTTTGTTTCAGCACTGAGAAACTGTTGATTACAGGAGACAACAATCTACAGATTGTGTTATATAAATAGTGCTTTTTTTTTTTGTCAATGAAGGCAGTCTCCAATTTGGTGGTTTTTAAAGTTTGCCCACAGAAGGGGACAGTCTTAGACTCACTGTGTGAAACGTGGTTTATGGACATGTGCAATGTGATTGTTTTTTGAATATCATGAAAGAGCAAATGTCTCAGGGAGGCTTTGTGAGCAGCTGGGGTGTTGCACAGATCTGAATCTGCCTGTCGTGCCTGCATAGGTGGACCCTTATGTCTGTCGTGGGTATTTATATTTAAATGTGGGCATGTTGGCCAACTGAGTTTCTTGCTCGTGGGAATGATTAAGTTTAGAAGAATAAGGAAATGCTTGCCTGCGTGTTAAATATAACTGCCTTTCTGCACTGCTGTTTAGAGGAGAGGTACGTGGAGTCCTGAGGGACTGTGCTTTTCCAGCCTTGTGGAGGTTCAGGATTTGTTTGCTCTTCGGAAGATCTTCCTGCAGCTCGACCCTCTGTTGCAGTGCCACCAGGGGGGTGAGGTCTGCAGACCTGGTTTGGAAAAACGAATGCCTCCTTTTCTCACCCTTAACTTTATTAGAGGAAAGTAAATTGCAAACTGAGCGGTCTTCAAACAAGAGTGCTCCTCTGTCCCTGCCCGTTCATCTTCCCGTTGCAATGTGGGATCACACAACCGCAGTAGTGCTAGGATGGATAATAATGCTTGTAATAATCCACAAATTGTTTTTCCAAAGAGTCAAGGTTGTTTATCAAATACCCCTTCTAGAGCTCAGGAAAAGTAAAGTCAGGTTTTCTTTCTTCCTTCTGCTGCTGCTTTAATATCCAGCCTTTTTTTTTTGATCTGTGCATCAGCCTCTGATGTGCCACTGCAGGCTGTTCTTAGATCAGGTTTCTCGGCGTGCTGTTGACTTTATCTTGTTTACCGGATCACATTTCTGTTGCCATACGCTGTGTGATCGCAGCCTCCCCACAGCTTTTTAACAATTAGTAATTGAGCAGGAAGTGTGTGTTCATTACAATAGCCTTTTGATTTTGATTTTACAATCACGCAGTGTTTCGCACCGAGCAGAGGCGGGGGAGGCACTTCTCCCGAACACGTTTTTGACAGAGAGAAGTCTGTTGTTGCAGCCACTTGGCTATTTGTCAGCAGTTCTCAGACATCCCTCTTGCGCAGGTTGCTTGGCAACCCGGGCCGGAGCCATCGCACCGCGGCCAGTGCATTTCCAAGAGCAGGGTGGGAGATGATTTATCGGCGGGGCTGCGAGCGTGGTGAACCCAAGAGGCAGGACTGGACCTTTTAACAGGAATCGACGGGAAATGTGAAGGCGAGAGAGAGACTGGCTGGTTTGGGAGCGTTATCTGGGGATGTGCAGTGAAAGCACCCAGAGATGACGATCAGAGGGCACAATTAGAGCAAAAATAAAGGTTCCTCATTTAGACAAAATTGATTTTTTTTTTTGCCGTTTAGTTGTCTCTTTCTCATCTAGGATCTCGCACAGAAACAGGTACAATGCAGAAGGTGAATCAAAGCTTTGCGTGCTGCTTTGGGTGAAGCTGAAATCTCTCTCTTTATAAAAACAGCTCTGTTAAAATACTGATGGTAAAATAAAGCTGGGGTTAGCATGTAAGGTTAGCAGCACCCTGACAGCTCAAAGCCTGCGATGAAGGAATAGTTGAATTCTCCCCCAGTTTTGGAAATGTCTGAGAGCTGTTGTGTCGCCTCGCTATCACGTTGCCGTTCGTACAGGCTTTTGTGTTGGTCCCTGGCATTCAACAGAGAAGGGAAAGAAGGGTTTTATGAACTGGCATTGATTGAGGTAGTAGTTCATGCTGTAGTCAAATGGCCGAACTCTTACACCCTCTCCACCCCTCCTTAAAACATCACCTTCAATAAACTAAACTGAAGGAAATTTCAATAACCTTTTAGGTAAGCGCCCCAGTTCAGTTTCTTCTGCTAGCCTGTAAGTCCTTTTTCCAGAGGAGTTGTGATGAGGGACTGGCAAGACACGGAAAGCGTGTTGACAACAGCATTTTTGCGTACTTCTGAGAAGGCGAAGAGGAGAGAAAGGATGATGAATCCACTTTGACCTCTTGAATGGCAGTATAAATACTTTATTGAAAATTCTAAATAAATGTGTTTGTAACTAGTAATCCTGCTCTGCATGCAATCTCATTTAGCCAACTGTGTATGCAAATGTGCTATTAATGTGTTTGCATCCAGTATAAATATACAAATCTAATCTGTTTATATATGTAATTTACACACAGCTGTGCTCATGCTCACTTAATACCAATATTTTCAGCAAGCGAGAGGTATCATGGGAGATCTATTGTTCAAAACAAAAGCCAACAGTGCAGCACCATGGAAGGGGGATCATTATCATCTCAGGATCTTTTGGCATTCCCTTGAGGGAGTCTGCTTAATGACTTTCTGTCTGCGTATATGGCTATGGATATACGGAAGGCAGACTGGTGCATGTTGTGTGCGCCTCTGCATCTGTATAATGCTGTGGTGTCGAATCCCTTACAGTTTGAGGTAGGGTTTAAATTTTCAGTGTAATTTTTCAGGAAGACAAAGCGATCTGATTGGGAGGGAAAGCTAATTGTTCGGCACCTTTAAGCCTTTCAGCCGATACATTTCTTGTCGGTTTGTTTATAGAGAATACTTGATCTTACAGGCGTATGGCCTGAGGAGTAGAAGATGTTTATCACAAGGAGATGACCAGCAATGCACTCTGAAGAGGTGCTTTGAATATTCAATGAGGACATGAATGCCTTTTAATATAGTTTGGTATCTAATAAATACCATCAAAATATTTTTGTTTTTCCAGAATGTCTTTAAGTAAGAGAATTTGGTGAAAAAGAATTTCATTTTCGAAATAGCGCAAAGGTTAGAGGACAATTTTGGCTTGACACAACAGAATTATTTCATTAAAATAAATTGACAAGAAAAATAAACAGACCAGTACCTATTAAAAGAAAGCTGAATTTGGTTTTAGTATATAATTTGAACTAAGGTCACAGTCTGCTGAATGAAGAAGCAAATTGAGTAAATGTGTTTTTGGGGGTTAAGGGATGCTTTGAACCAAAAAAAAGTATCTATACACACCCCCACATACATATATACAATTATTCTTTTCCAGTCTTGCTCTACAAAATGATCGCCTGCATGTGTGCCTTCTCTCTTAGACTGGAAGTCTGGAAACATGTTTGTGGCACAACTTAAGAAATGTTTACCTGTTTACAGTCATGAAAGGGAACCAGTAAAAAAAACCAAAACAAATTTGCCTCAAAATTGGTTACTTAAAATTTGTAGTTTGTAATTAAGCAGCAAGAAGTGGCATTGCAGGGGTTGGCTGGCATTTATTACTGTTCATGCTTCACTGTCATAGCTAGCTGGTACAGCGTACAGCGCACCAAGTACAAGGAAGGATCTTCACTTGCTGTTATTCCACAACTTTCTTCAAGCCAAACAGGTCATGAAAGAGCTCGTGTGTATAGTGTCAGTGGTCATCAAAGCACAGACGTTCCCCTGCAACAGAGGTCTCTTGCAACGGAGTTTTGTACTAAGTGGTTGCAGACATCTTCAAGGAGTTGCCAGGTTGTGCGAACAGTTTCTCCTACCTTTGCATGGTCGTGTCAGAGAAGAGAATAAGGTCCTTCGGATCATGACCTGTGCTTCAGTGCAGCCTCTTCAGGACGAGACTCTTAAATTGCAAGCTGGTGACAGTCTTACTTCCTGCAGGAGTAGACAAAGAAGTGCTGCGGTTAGAGATGGGACAGAGCAGTAAACTTAACCTAAGAGCATCTGAGATGTTGTAGGCTAAAGGCAGATAACACCGAGGGAACAGTGGGAACACAGGTATTTCCGCGAAGATCCGCTACTTCTGCTTGCGTGCTTGTGGTCTGCGCGCACCTCTGATACAGTGCCAAGGTCTGTGGAACAACATGCAGGGACATCTAGGGAAGGCTTATGGTGTCTTTCTATTAAACAAGTTTGCCAGCTAGGTGACTCTTGCAAGCTTGCTGTTAACTGATGTAACACACCCCAGCCCAAGTATCTAAGGCTAAGGGTAAAATGGCTTGCTGCTTCAAAACTAAATTCAAACAAACGTTAAGCGGAGTTACGGTAGTGACAGGAAACAATAAAATGAAGTTCAGATGAGGTTGAAGCATATCCTGTTCTCCTAGCAGCAGGGCATGTTAAAGGAACATAGCAGAGGCTTGAATGTAGGTTTTTCTTGAGAGTTCCTCTTTCCCAGTGGACTGATTTTTTTTGTTCTTTTTAGCAAAGATTTCAGGTGAGCTTCGTTGAGTCATCATGCTTGTTCTTCATTCTACATGCTACTGTCGTAACCTAGAATGTGGCGTTACCTTGGGACCAGTCCTTGTTCATGGCAAGTTGCTCTGAGGATGCGCGTTCTTAGGCCAAGACATTTCTGGGGAACATGTCTCCCTTCTGCCCTAGAAGAGAGTCTTTTCCCCTCTTTTCTTTTGTAGCTTTCTCTCCTCTTTAGCTTGCAATTTGTGCATCTTCAAATTGTGTTGTGGAAGTCGCTGACTATCCTGTTCTCTCTCTGACCGGGCAGAACATCTGTCCGTCTCTCCACCTGCTTCTCCATCAGGCAGCTTTCCTGGGCTCAGTGCCAGAAAGTGTTTTCCCCCAGCTTTAACCAAGCCGCCAGTCCCCAGTCCGGGCTGTTTGAGAAGGCAGGACTGAGAAAACCTGCCAGCTAAGGCTGGAAGTGGATGGGGCACAGCAAGGGCACAGCAATCTGATGGCAGCTTCCCATCCCGGAGAGACCCTCCCTTCTCTGGCCACAGTCCTCGCTGGTGCAGTGTCTTGGGGCAGTTGGAGTTTTTCTGGGTGGGAGCGTTCAGGGAACAAAGCGGCTTGTGCAGAGAGTTAAATAGGCATGCTGTGTGTCTGCAGTGGTTTGGTGCATTCTGAGAACAGCTTGGATATGTGTGACAGCTGCATTTTCTTTAAGTTAAAGCACGTCTTTTTGCCTCTGATGGAATTAGTGAGCAGTACTTAGTCCTGTCTGTTATTGAGCATATAGAATTCCTTTGAGGAAAAGATACAATAAATACTAGCATCATCTTCTGCTACAGCCAGGTATAGTTTGGTGAAAAAATATGTGTGAATAACACAAGTTACATTTTTGTAAGAGATACCTGACATCTTTAGGTTGAGCTGTGTCTTCTTAAGGAAACTATCAGGATGATTCTGTTTCTAGAGGACAGTATATATCATTTAATGTTATCAGCAATTGCCTTTATTTGCACTGTACGCACATAAGCGAAATATGATGTTAAAACTCAGCCAAGCTTTTAATAAAATGCACTCTGTGCACTGAAATTCAGCTAGTGTGCATATACAATGTCTGCATGCTAAAAAATTGTTTGGGGCAATCTGTAAATGTGCTGTACATTTACCAGAAGTTTTGCAGATATAAACAGATCTCATTTTCTTTTCGGAACAACTGCCGTAATTTTTCATCTTGTGAAATTTCAGAAGTAAAGATGCTTTTATGCATTTAGCGTTTCCTTGCTGTTAGCTATTAAAACCCTGTAAATTTTCCTACCATATTTACTATAAAACTTAAAAAGGCATATTAAATACGGAAGATGGTGAAAACTTCAATTGGCATCTGCCTAGAAAACCTTGGGCCTTTCAAAACGTGCACTGTACCTATTGCTTTCATGATAGAAAAATCTTCCATTTTTATATGCTCATAATTAAGGAAAAGGTTGAGAGAAGAACTTGCTGTTCTTGGACATGGTCTAAAAAGGATGTTGGTTTTTTGGTTTGGGTTTTTTTGTTATTTTAGGAAAGATTAAAAAAAAAAAAAAAACCAAAAACAAAAAAAAACACCCAGTAAAAGTCCTTATTTCCTGGATTAAGAAGGAACAGAAAAGGCTCTGTTTGCGTGTTTGTAAATATATTGCATTACAACATGCTCTTCGCTAATTAACCAGGTGGAAGTCATGGGAAGGGAATGAAATAGCACATGGATTTTCTTAGCAAAAATATGTTTGATCTAAACCTGATGGAAGCATTGCCTCAGAAGAGACATATTAGTAGCAGTTAGGAATTTACAGTTCTATCAGAGTCGTCCTGCCTTTCTGAAGCCCATGAGGTTTCAGTTTGAAATTCTTAAGTTGATTAAACAGGTTATTTTGTACCAGCTGTTATTCTTGCATGCTTTTAGAAACAGCTTTATTTCAGATTTCTGCAGTAAAGAAGAAAACTGAACTGGGAACCTTGGTTCCCTGTTAAAACCTGGGGTGCTGAATTTCAGCATGCAGCAGCAAATTTTTCCTGCCAAGCTGTAATCTCTTGATAATAGAAACCCTGACGCATAACCTTAACTACAGCTTTGCAATGGCATTATCATCACGTTGATAAACATGCCATCTGAGCTCTGTTAGTCTGAACATAATGGCTTTGTGTATCTTGTCATGATATTTGTTTCTTGGGATAAAATATGGGACCTGCAAGTAACACGTATGCAAACATTAACGTGCTTGTTCCTTGTTCTTCCTTGGTTATTTATAGCTCCCCGTTTACACATTGTAGCAGGATACTGCAGAATCTAATACATTTCATTGCGGAAGCGCAAATTATAAAATGGTATTAGGAGATCTTGTGTGGTGGCTGGTCAATAGCCATGGTAACCACTTTGTAAAACAGAACTGTGGTGTCTGTCAACATTGACCCAGCAAGCCATGGGATTTCCTAATGCCACTTCACAGCAATAACTATCCGGAGCATTTTCTTAAATTGTGTTACAGTTTCTCTTCAGTGAACAGGACAAACAGCAATGCCGACAGAGTCCTGTCCTAAATTCTCTTTTAAAGTTAAACGTGAGTGGTAAAATTGAAATGTTTATTTTAATTTTTGAAAGTACAGAACTTGGATTTTTAAACCATTACGCTCTAGAGCCACTTCCACTTTTTATCAAAACTTCTCTTTCTCGTGCATCCATAGGTTTAAGCCTCATTGTTCTACCGGCCCTGTATTGTAAGACTGTTTGAATTCCGCAGCTGTCATTTTCAGATGCCTTCTGTGAGTAGTGCAACATCTCCTGCACCGTTAAAATGCAGACATAAAATTTGTTGCATGTCATTTGTGCAGAGGAGAGAAAATCTAAACGGTGTTATGCAGTCTGTTTTATGAGACGCTGGGGAGCGACAGGTCACTTCTGATTTGGTGTGCAACTATTTAGTTCTTTTAGATTTAAAAACATTTACAGGTCTCTTCTGCTTGACTTGGAGAAAAGAAGTAGCTGTTCTTGCTGCAGGCTAAGGGAGAACTGAACGTGGTGCCTGAATTAATGGAAGACTAGAATAGGAAGGAAAAATCTGAAAAGGAAAATGTTCAAAAAAAAAAAAAAAACAACAACAACACCCCAACTCGATCATTTTCTTAAGCTTTAGACTTTCTGTCTAAGTTTCTGAAACTAATTTTTGTGTGCTTTGTTCTTCATGTATTAAGAAGTGGTGTGCTCTTGCCTTTCCGTAGAGGCACACAACTATTTTATAGGTGGATATCTTGCACTGCCTCAGTGGCCTAGTGATAATTCTGTATGACACCGATAAAGGTGACAGCGTAATTGGCCAAAATTTCAGAATGCCAGAAGGGTTGACTTCATTCATATTTGGAAATTTTGGAATGGCATTTCAAGCTCCCTCTAATTCTGTTATTCAGAGAGGCTATATGCTAGGCTTACGTTCCCAGTAGGGATTTTCAAAGGAAAACAGTTTGTCATAGGCTTTTTAATACAGAGTTGAATCACAACACAAAACAAATGTAAAATAGTTTGGTTAAAAGGAATCTTAAAAAATGATCCCTTGAGAATTCAGATCCACCATAGTTAAGTCTTTGGCAAAATGAGGAATAGGGAATTGGGGCTTTTCATTTTATGCAGCGGACCAGATTGCGCTCTCATATTTCCTGTGCTTTTTCATCTGTGGTTGGAGTGTTCCAGCTCTGGTTTCTTCTTATTCCCCTACAGCTTTTTATGTCGCCTTTTCCTATATATGCTCTGTTAACTGATGCTGCAAAAGCACCGTTCCTCAGATACAGTCCATGAGGCAGCGATGTCAAAGCCAGGAACTGAGCTGCATCCTTTAGAATCTGAGTTCCCTTTGGATTGCCTGTTTTTAAATGCTTCTTGATTTTAGTTGATATTCATTCGTTATGATGAGCTGCAGACAGGAATTATATTGCTCCTTGGGATGTTGGGGGTGGTGTGAGGGCAGGGTTGTTTGCCTTGTTGCTGCTGCCATCTTTTCTTGCCCGGAAGCGCAAACCAGAAGAGGTACGCATATGGTGCCCGGGGAGTGATTGTCCTGCCCCTCAGCGGAATGAAAATTCCTCATCTTCCACATGGTAAAAAGTGAGAGGTATGCGTGTGCGTCGGTGACCAGTTAGTCAGTCTTGGCATCTTGCTCCGCAGATATTTGCGTGACTGCCCTGCGATGGGGGGCTGGTACCTTGCTATGAGTAAAACTGTCCTTGTTCAGGAACCCAAGCACCCCGTCACTGCGCTCGTAGACTCCCGAGTCCTCTGGTCGCTGGTTTAAATGGAGCAGGTGGGTATGAGCAAATGATATGCTGGAAGGGGCTGTAATCTCAAAGCATATACAACTGGTGGTTAATTCTTGTCTCTGTGCCCCCGGGCATGTTCTTGGCGAACCCTAGCAGTCTTGCTGGTTTTGAGGGTCAGGGTTAGGTAAGGATAGATCCCTGTGGGAACATATCTGGAGAATAATATGCATGAGGTTCCAAAGAGACTGCTTACTCATATTCAGCATTGTGGTGGGAGCTTAGGAGGTATACAGAGCACTATTTTAGTAGTGAATTACCCTTTCTGGGATTCCTTACCTACTTCGCAATATGGAAGCCTCTGATCACCTGCCCCCCTCCTTCACGCAGACATTGGCGAGAAGATGTGGCCCAAAATGCATTAAGCCGATGCGAGGTACGTTTCTCTTTAGGGAATTACCAATTCTCGTCTCCCCCAGAATGTTAGGGCTCACATGCTCAACATCCCTCGTCTTTTTTTGCAGGTGGCATTTGGTATTTGCTAGTGTTTATACCTGTGTGTTTATTACAGGAAAAAGAGATGTCCTCAGGACTGGCCCTTCCAAAAAGAGGCACTGTGCTTAGTTGTATCTCCTGGTACCGCTTCAGGGTGGTGAAATGTTGGGGTGTAGGGGAGACTGGTCCCAGAGCTGCAGGCTGAGCCGGATCTAGCCCGCTGCAGGAGATGCGCCGAATGGAGGTGCTGGCCCGGAGAGGAGGAGGAGGAGGAGGAGGAGGGGGGCGAGCGGTGCTTGCAGCCCCGGGGCTGAGGAGTTGTTTTGCGGGGAAGGGGGCGGTATTGCCGAGGGGAGACGTGAGTGCGAGGGGCAGCCGAGGGGGGGCCGGAGGGTCAAGAAGGGCCGCCGGGGGCCGCGGCCGCTGAGTCGCAGCAACTGGCGGGGCCACGGCGAGGCCGCCGAGCCGGCGGGGGTTAATCCGGCGGCCGATCGCGGGGGCGGCTCTGCCGGGGGCGAGGGGCCCGGGGCGGGCGCGGGAGCGGGCCGGGGGGGGGCCGGCGATCCAGGCCGCCTTTTGCGGCGCGCCCCGCGGGTGCCGCGCCGCCCAGCCCCGCCGCCATCACATGCTGGGCGGCCGCCGCCGCCTCCCGCTCGGCTCGGCTCGGCTGGGCTCGGCTCGGCTGGGCTCGGCTCCTGCGCTCCCCTTCCCCGAGCCGCCCGCCATCGCCGCGGGGCGGCCCCGCCGCGCTCCCCACCTGCGCCCGCACCGCCGGGCCCGCACCGCCGCCTCCCCCCCGGCCCCGGCCCCGGCGGCTGCAGGGCGAGAGGAGGAGGAGGAGGAGGAGGAGGAGGAGGAAGTGTCTCGGCGTGGCAAGCCACCGCGGACCGCTGCGAGCCGCCGAGGGGGAGCGGCGGCGGCGGCTCGGCTCTCGCCGGGCGGAGGAGGGCTTTCTCGGGAAGCAATTGCTGGGATTCCTCTGAAAATTCGGGAGGGGTGAAGCCGGAGGGCTGGCGTCTGCAAGGACTCGTTAACCCCTGCAGCACCTTCTCCGGAGAGTCACTTTTCTCCCCTGAAAATCAGCGTTGCGTATTTTCCTTCGCCTGCTGCTTCTTAGTTGCAAAATAGACTTGGAGAGAGACGTGCGGCAGAACGCTTCGGCCGCTTTGGAAAAGAACTGACTGTGGTACTGACTTTTTTTTTCTTTAAGCTTCAAATGTTGGAAGTTTGACATGGAAGGGAATGCGGTTTGAATTTCTCGGTGTCTTTTCAAAGCCTTTTCCCCCCTCTCTGTTCTCCGCTGCTCTGTAGGTATACGTTTTCTTCTACCGACAGTCCTTAAGCTAAGAACATTGTTTGGCTGTTGTGCTGATTGACGAGGTTTTTTTTTTTTTTCCCCTTCTGCTGACATACTATTTTTGTTATCTTTTATCACAGAAACGTTTTATTAAAGGGTTGAGGCAGTACGGCAAGAACTTCTTCAGGATCCGAAAGGAGTTGCTTCCAAATAAGGAGACCGTAAGTACATTTGGACTTTATGTAATTTGCTTTTTCTCTTGCTGTTTCGGCCTTTGATCTTACGAAACTGTTTCCTTTTCACCCTGAACCGAATCCTCTTGAGATAAATGGAAGAGAAATCCACAGCCGAAAAAGGTAGCTGTAATTTTTAGTGCAGTTTTTAGGTCTTACTGTATGAAAGCTGTTACATAAAATAGTCGTGATCGCTGGACGGAGTCGCTGAGGTTGGATGAAGTGTATTTATGGAGACCAAATCTAATTTTAAATTCTGACATTATGATGGGATAATACATTTATGTCACCCAGTTGGGCTCAAATGGCAGTGGGTAATTAAAGAAAGCCTAAACCAAAACAAAATCTAATTGAATCTGGAAGGCTGAGGTATGTGCCTGCTCCTGCGACCTGCAGAATTCGGTGGTTGTATTTAACTCTTCATGTTCCTGAAGCATATGGATGGCAAGCGGGTAACTTCAGTTTCTGAATTGATCTGTGGCTTTCTACTGTACTGAACTTTGTAAAGCTTCCATAACTATCATTCTGCTGAAAATCCTGGCAAGTGCTTAGAAGGAAGATGGATGGGGGGGGAGTGGTTGACTTCTTCAAAGGAAACGGGGTTTGGGAAGCCTTGGGAATCTAGTTACTTTTCCATTAGTCCTAATTGCAAAGCTTCTCTAGAAGCTTCGGTTTCTGTTCTGAAGGTGTCATTTAACTGCTGGGAAGGGGGGTTTTGGAAAGCGGTTTTCATATTTGTTCTGAATTTCAAGGGAGATAATGAAAACTGAGTGAGACTGTTCTCTAGCAATGTGTTAGTGATCTGGAAAATATTTATTTAAAGCATAACTGGTTGTTTAGACTTGCGTGTATGTGTGGAATTTGGATGTTCAGGATGGAAGGACATTACTGTAAAAATATTTTGAAACTTATCGCTTACTGTAGGACGTTTCCATTCTCTTGTGAGACGATGCTGTGATATCACAATCTTTCACTGGTAAACAGTAACACCGCATAAGGCAAATAGAAGGGGGAGGAGGAGATGATTCCTGAAGTGCCTCAGTTGGTGTACGTGCGCACTGATTCTCCCGTTGAGAACGATGAGAAAACTTTAATTACTGATCAAGTGTAAGTAGACTTTGCTTTAGTGTTCTGTTGGATTTTGAGGCGTGAAGGCCCAGTGTTGGAAAGATGGCAGCTTAGAAGGAATGCCAAAATAGTGTGCTTCTTAGCAACATCTAACAAATCCAGCACATAGCTTAAGCAGTCCTTTCCTCTCTTCTTTAGAGTATCTCCTAGCAATGTATTTAGGAAAAATTGGTGTTTACTTTAGAAATGAATTCTGCTGATGGTAAAGTTACTGAGAGGCAAAAAAATGTCTCTTTGTGACAGAGAAAAACAGTTTGCAGGAGAAAAGAAAAGAAAAACTAAAGAACGGAGAGCTGGGAGCAGGTGTCTGCCCCTGTTTGTATGACTTGACTTCTACATTTGAACTTGGGTATCAGGCCTAAGGCGCTTTGTGTAAGTTTTGCAAGTTTGCAAGTGGTGGGAAACTTCACATAAGCTATCATTTTCCAAGTGTTACGTTTGCGTTTCATTAGGTCTAAATTTTTAGTGTAGAGAAGACTAAATACTAAGTTTGAGCAACTGGGAAGCGGTGTGGTGATGGTTTTGAGCAGGCTTTTTTAGCCTCTAGTGGTAACTGATCTACAAATAACCTTTGACCTGCAACGGATTGTTTAATCTCTGTTTCCTATTTTTGCCCACAGCTCTTGCTTCTGCTTTCTTTTAATTCCCGATCTTTTTCAGACGAAAGTTACAGCACTCTTGCTATAGTCAGACACGCAGAGTAAAGGCTGCAGTAAATAATATTTGACTACCCAGTTTTGCCTTTCCTCCTGAAAGTGGAATAATGTAAATTACAGGGCCGTGGAATTAATTTGTCTGTATTTTTTCGTCAGCAGAATAATTTCAGATACTTTGCCTGCCATTTTTCTATTGCAATGTGAAGTAACCCTCTAGCCATTCCAGAAACGCTAGAAAAAAAGGCCTTATTTTCCTGTTTAGCCACCATATTAACATGAGGTGAAACTCTGAAGATTATTGTATGGATGCAGAAGCACTACGGCAACTCCCAAGTTCTGCAAAAGCTACTTGAAAATGAGTCGGGGCGTTCTTGAAGTGCCTTGCCCTAAATGGAAACCAGGCTATAGGTCAATACGTCCTGCACGTTTCTCATTTACTAGAGTTTACCTTAGCAGTCACTGAAGCCTGTGGGGAGGGGAGCCAGGGTTTTTGCCTCTCTGCAAAACCCACTTAAAGTTAAATCTCCTTATTATCATGCTTCTTGTATAATGTGTGCCTTTCCTAGACGCTTCAGTTTATGCCGCTTTCAGTGAGGGAGAACCCTTCCCAATATCGCCTTAAGCCCTGCGGTCGGGGCATTGCAATAGTGGAAGATAAGTAATGCAATAGGAATACAAAATGATTGTAGAGACTAGGCCTATTTTACATTAAATCAAGCTGATGCTGCTGCAGAGGAAGTCAGAATATAGAGGTCAATATGACATTGTATTTCTTTTAAAATACTGGAAGGTGTAAAGTGGCCATGGTGAGAGATGAGAATTAGGCCATACTGTACTAAGTTTTCACAAGCATGTTAGGGAATGTCCTATTTGAGTTGTCCCTTTGCTATTTTTTTCTCTCGACAGTTAATGTACCATATCTTCTAAGAAAACCCTGTATTTCTCAATGTGTGTTTTAATTAGTTTAATGTAGTTTTTCCCCATTTTCTAAAAACCGTTTCTTCTAAAGAATAACCGGCAAGAAAAAAAATCTTTATGGAAAAAAAAAAAATATTTACTGCATACCAAAGCTGTGTGTGTGTTTAGGTCTTCACTCTTCTAGTTTATTTCAAATTTCCAGTTTATTTCAGAGTTTATGTCCAAGAGGAGTTCCCAGTGGGCATGAGTGTAAATAGCTGTAGCATTCTCTTCAGGCTTTTACAAGCAAGAGGCACAGGAGCTAAAATCAGCTCTTACCTGAGCTGGCCCTCTGCTGAAACGAGAATGCTGAAACGGATCAAGGAAAGCCAGTAGTTTGAAGGGCTGGATCAGTAAGTGCTCACCTTGTGCTGCTCGGGAGAAAAAGTGCCTCCATGTAGATGAGCTTAAATAAAACTTCTGAAACTTCCTTGGGTTTCCATTGAACTCTGTCTTTACCTTCTCCTCTCTTCCCATGTATCTCTCGTCCTTTCTCCTGAATAGTTTTCTCTTCATCAGTTATAGCTGTAGCTGGATGGCACAGCTGAAGTATCCCACTCTCATTTGGCTTGTGTTTAGTAGCGCTTTTGATTCTTCTACATGGTAAGCGGAGAAATAATGAATTTTGGAGGCACCTATGTGACCACGAACAGTTTTCATTAATAACTTTCATTTAAGTTCATATGTTGTGAGAATGCAAGGTACACAGCTGGCAACAAGTTTTTTTTAAGTATCTGATTTGGCTTTAAATGTGGTTTCTCCACTGCCCCCCCTGCCCCCATTTTGGGTTAATGTGCTAAAACTTTGTCATAATATGGGATTTTCAAAGTATTTAAAATTCTCCTGCTCTGAATTCTTTAGGTGATTACACTGAGCTACTTGAATTTGAGAGCTTTAGAAGCACCAGCATTGCGATAGGCCTGGGATAAATGTACTTAAAGGCCTAGGAGGGTGGGGATTGACTTATTGTGTTCTTGTAAATAGCTTAACTCTGTGTTAGTGACATGCAAAAGGTAAACAGAAATGTGGAATGAAGGTGAGCTTGTGCAGAGCAGTAATGTCTGGTCAGAGCAGGAGGAGGAGGCCGCCAAGCGTGGTGTCAGCTTGCTCAGATTTAGAGCTGGGTCCTGTTCCCCTCAGCCTGCCCTTGCGCTGGTCTGGTCGCTCAGAAACACTTCTGTAAGCTCCAGTTAGGGTGCCGTTTCAGTTTGCCTGAACTATTTAAGGCCACAGTCCCAGAAGAAATAGATTTGTTTTCCTCTGGCTGGAGTTTCTGCAGCCTGCTTTATGTCAGAGGTGGTGTCTGACCAGCGGAAGTCAAACATCTTACGCTGGGTAGTTAGCCGCTAGAAATGGAAGGGGATGTACGTGATTGTTCCTTTGGCAGCCTCACATAGGTTTAAGAATAATAAAATGTTACGTCATGAGATAGCCATGGCATGTGCTGCAACTGAATTGAGGTTTTGGAAGCACTGTCTTTCATGGGAATAGGCCCAAGTACTTTTGACCTCTTCTTACCTATTCTTAAAACTGGGGATGACACCCATCTGACTGTTTTGAGGTTCTCGAATGACTCCTGCATTCTTCGGGAAAGGTTTATGGTACAGTGATTGTGACCACAGTTTATTTGTCTACTTGTCTTTTTTTCTGGCAGGCTGAAGCTCCTTGGTGAGCCCCGTAGAGCTCCTTGCTTAGTGAGAAGTCTAAAAAGAGGACAGTGAATCTTTGTGGAGGCATGCAGACTTTGGTCTGATTTTGTTTTGAATTTCCCTGTTGAGCACACAGGTATCTTTGGTGTGTGTGACTTCTGGTTTGGCTGCTTTAGCAAGAGACGACAGAGCGCGATCGAAAGGTCTTGCCGCTGGGTGGATGCTTCTGTATTTAGCTTTAAAACACAGTGTAAATAAAAGTCACGAATATCAGCTGCTTTCGTTAGATCAAAATACCTGCAACAGGCTGTATTTGTGCGTGTAAGAACTATATATGTCACTTCCTTCTTTAGGAAAAATATTCTCTTTTCTGGTAGTAAAATCCTCCTCTCCAAATTAAATGCTGTTGGGATTTATCTCAGACTAAATAAGCTGTGCTCTGTTAATGTTAGGAGGCAAAACGAGTGCAGTGTGAGTTCTCAGCATAAAGTTCTGTTTAATTTTAGATTGGGGTTTAGATAAACAATTTTATTCTTGCCTCATTAATGCTTAATCTTGTGTTACATAATATACAATATTGGCTTCCTGAATAGCTCTTAAATACAGTGCAAATGTGTCGTAGCTGAAAGGTCACTGCAGTTACCATATGTGCAGGCTGGCAAGGTGTTTGTCCTCTCTGAGGGCAGGCTGTATGCTGTTCATGTCAACAAACAGCCTTAGTAATATTTGTGCAAAATTCTCGTGAGCATATGAAAGGTAAAGATTCTCCCTTGACATAATTGTTCAAATAGCAGTTTTCCTTTGATCAAGAGAGGGGGATAATTAGGTGACTATATTTTGGTCTGTTAGTGTAAAGTGATTAGTTAGCCCTCCGTTGGCTTTTTAATGTTTGCATTTAGTGGTATAACTTATTTGTACCAATAGCTGAGTTTGTGTCAGCGGCATGGGCGTTATCACTGTCCTCCGTTCCCAAAGGAAAGAGATTTTATTCGATGGTATATTCCCCTAATGATAGGATATTAATACATTGCATAGTCAGGGCATATTCTTTCCTGACTTGTCTTTGCTGCAGGAGTGTTCAGAAAGGGACAAGCTATGTAAGCCTTTTCGTTTGAAAGCTGAACCTTTTTCCTTAATAACTTGTTCTAGCCTAGAAGCAGTCAGAGCTGAAATTTTCCATTAGGGTTTGAAGCGACTGCCAACATAAACAGCCACTGCTTCTTTTCATTTAATCTCTGCTCACTGCTCCTAGTGCTTCCATTGCATGGATATTACAGTTGGAGGGTTTTGTTCTTGTTAAAACAGGGACTATAGGCTTCACATTTTAAAAATGATAGCCTAAGACTTTTTTTCTTTAGTCATAGCAGCTATCCTACTGGGCTTCAGTCCATTTTGAAAAATGGGCAGAGGCATCAGTTAGTTGCTTTTCCTGCATAAATGAAACCATTGATTTATTTGCATAGCAAATTCATCTGTAGGGAGCATGTTGCCTTTTTCTTATTTTTTTTTTGAGTGTGACTATCTTAGCTGATTGAGGGAGAACACTAAATTAATATGTTTGGCTTTAAGGTAAAGCACTGTACTGAGGAGGCATACAGTAATTCAGTTCACGCTTCTCACCGGGAGGAGAATAAGTAAGCCAAAGATTTTAGTGAAATGCTGAGCTCATAGGAGCTGAGCTCAGATGGAGATATTAGTAAATTTAAGTGGCACTGAGCTGAAAGCTGTTTACAAAGACCAGATCATCTGTAAGGGATGTTCAGTATGTGTGTTCACTGTGATCTGGCTTGTTTTTAAAAGTTTAACTGTTAAACCTACTGCAAATGTCATCATTTTATTGGATAATAAAACAGAAGGTTTGGAAAGGTCTTTAAAAAGACATAAAGTTTTAACTCTAGTATACACCATGTCATCTTCATCTCTAAAACTGATTTCAGGTCTTAGATGTGAGTAGAGCTGCTGACCGTATACCTCATTGGACAAGCTTGGGCCACAGTTCCAGCTTTGTGGTTTATATACCACGCGTGTTCCTTTTGTTTCAGTTTCTTGAGTTTCTTCTTTCGACTTAACGTATCCTTGAAGGTACATATTGCTTATCTCTTAAATCCTTGCTCTGTGGACTGCCTTTTTACGTCGACTGTTCACTTTTAGGGCCCAGTGCCACTAGTGTGTGGTCATCTGATTAATGACTATGGTTACATCTTCCAAAGACCAAAATACCCTTTTGCATACCTGTGTGTCTCGATTTCAGCTGAAGCAAGTAAAACCAAAGAAAGAAAGTACCTACTATTTTTTATTTGTTTTAAATCTCTTAAGCTTTCTCTTAAGAGAATAAAATAGTTCATTCTCAGTTGTATTATTTTACTTTTGTATTCTAGAGGTAATTTACAGTGTCATCAGCTCAAAAACTGGGCTGCTTATTTGAGTTTCTTGCTAAAAAACCTTTGTAGGTGAAGAGCGTAAAACCAGAAGGTGTATTCACTGTGCCAGCTGGACTCTAGGATTGCATTTAGCATGGGTAACAAATCAACTCTGCACTCTGGGGTTCTTTCATTATTTTACATTACAAGATTGAAACTCGTTTATTTTTTTCTGAAGGTTTAGAGGTAGGTAGGGGTAAAATATTGTTGCAAGCAGAAGAGGGCCATTAGGCAATTGCATTGAGTTCTGTCAGAGAGCCAAAAAGGACAATTTCTGCTTTGTAGTGAAAGGTATGTAGCTGAAGATCCAAGCCAAGATTATTTGGGAAATTGATACAATATTGTCTGAGTATTCCTCAACAACTGAGGGAACACAATGCTTCTGTGACTCCTCATAGTTCTGTTACACCGCATTGGCCTTACCTTCTGTTCGTAGTTCACCGTCAAAAGGCATTTTGTTTTGTTTATTTTCTTATTGTGAATTCTCTTTTTTGCATCTATGCTGAAGGGTGTGTGTGACGCTGATTAAAACGTTTTTGTTCATCAACAGCTGTATACTTTTTATTCTGTGTTTTTCTTTCCCTATGAGAAAAGATATTAGCTTTTCTCCTTCTGTAGCAGCTGTCAGATTGTATCAAATACTCAGACATCAAAATCCTAAGGTCCTATGAATCTCGGGTACATAAAATAGGTATCTATTTGAGAATTTGTGCAGCTTATTGTCATGGTTGAGTGTCCTATCCTGGCAAGATTCTTTTCCACGGATGCTGTGCGCCAAACCCTTCATGATGTTTGTCTCCCATCCAGCTAACGACTGAAGATATGCTTTACAACTTGAAGATGGCTTTCAGAAAGGCAAAAATAAAAAAGTCATATAAGCAACAGTGATGGTTGTGGGACATCCTGTCCTAGAACAATGCTAATCTTATAAAATTTGGGTAACCCCTTGAAGAAATTAATCTGTATAATCCTGCCTGACTTTTGAGATGGCTTAACAGAGAAATATTCTCCAGGTAATCCTCTCTGTGGTACTAACTCACAGAGCCACAGCTGATAACCTGAGGATCTCATGATCTTTGATTGTATACCGAATGTACAGCAGTGCTGGGTATGGAATTGAAGTTTTTACAGGTTGAGAGCTGAATCAGAAGCAAACCTAGTGACTTGCTCAGGGAAACCGAAAACACCTGTGGCAAAGCAGGAAGATAAGCCTTGACATCCTTTATAATAGTTGCATTGTTATAAAAGTGGTGTGGCACCAATCTCATCCTAGAAGTACTTGATTTTATCTATGGAAGATACACATGAATCAATGGTTTTGTTTTATGGCAAGTTAAAGACTTCTGTTATGCATGAACATGGCATTCTAAGATGGCATTGTCTGTTGGGGGGGGGGGACGGGACGGGGAGGACGGGGGACGGGGACAACGCAATGCAAGTCTTTTTGGAAGAGCGGTGCTGAATGTATGCTTCGGATGGTGTGTACCTGCTGCTGGTTAGTCCCTCTTACCTATGCAGTGGGAATGCTAACTTCTAAAAATTGCTGTATGGAGCAGACAAAGGAATTCTTTTTAAAAGGGGTTTTTAGAAAGGGAGGGAGATGTGGAGACAAGTGGGTTTCGTTGGCAAGTGGCGAGTTTTATGGCAATTGCTCAAGTTTGAGATATTGAAAAACAAACTGCAGTGAAACTCAGGCAGCTTTTGCAGCTAATTCAACTTCTGTGTTTAAACTTGATGTTTATGGCCTGTAAGTAATTTCCGATTTTGTGTGTGTGTACTTGGGCCAAATTTGATCCTTAGTTACCGACTGGAAGCCAGCGCAGGCTGCTCACAGACAGTTTTTGCCAGACTGGTGGCTTGCTTACATTTGGGGAACATTCTGTTTTGCTACTTGATTTTCTCCTCCTCAGCGCCCACACTGCTTTCTTATCCTAGTCAGGGATAATGAAGATTAATTACAAATGTACCATTAAGGGGAAAAAAAATGGAGCAGGGGCAGCCAGATTGTAGCTAACATAACTGGGGGTGTTATCTAGGTGTTGTCCCAAGTGGTGCTGTTTCATGTGTGTATTTACAGTGAGAGAGAGAGAGAGAGATTACGATTTCAAAAGGTATTGCAGCAGTTTTCTTTGAATTTTCAAGTTCAAGGAGTAGAGAAATATGAACAGCTTTGACCTGTTGAGAGAGTCATGTTACAGGAGAGTCAGGGTGATCTGGAGTGCTTAGTAGTGCAAAGCAGTTTTCAGTTCCTTAACACAGACATTCATAAAATTGTTATCCAGGTTGCGTGGGGTTCAACAGAGCAAGCCATTGGGGAGCAAAAGATTGTGCACCAGGAAAAAAAAAAATCATCTGTTGGCAGAGAGTAAACTATACTTTTAATGTGTCTTGCCTGCCACACTGAGCATGAAATTAACTTTCTTCTTATACAACAGATCATTGGCCTTAATCGTTGCTTCCTGCCCCAGATGGCACCATAAGAACAGTATCTACAGTGTTCTTTTGGCATAGAATCAGCCCCCAAATACATTATTCAGTCCTAAATATCCTGTAATATGCTGCTATAACTGTACTATGAGAACAAGACAATAACAACTTCAGTAGACAGATGCACTCATTTTGTCATTTTTGTTTCAAACCAGCTGTAAAAAAGAAGCAGTGCTTGATTACTGTTTTTTTGTTGTTTTTTTCTTGCCAAGGAAAACTCCCAGGAATTACACAGATTGTGGAATAAACTGAGAATGGGGAGTTCAGAATAGTGGCTTTTGTTTAAAGGGGCTGTGCCACAGGGGAAACTAAGGCAGATTGTGGATATAACAGGCTCTGTAAGTCTTGTACTTTAAGAAACATTGAACATCACAAGCTGAAATCTGCTACGTTTGCTTTTGTTTTGTTTCCCCTTTCTATTTTGTATCTGAAAGAAAAATGCTTAGGAGTATGATAGAATTCAAATTCCCAGGACATAAAAATGCTAATGATTACTTAGAGGTGATGGTTTCTTTTGGGTAAACATCTACTGCTTTTATCGCAGCAGCAGGTAAGGGAAGAGGGCTATTCTGCAAGGTATTCGGTTGGTAGGAGGAAGGCTGCAAGTCTGAACCGTGGC
This sequence comes from Morus bassanus, assembly GCA_031468815.1. Taxonomy (NCBI): domain Eukaryota; kingdom Metazoa; phylum Chordata; class Aves; order Suliformes; family Sulidae; genus Morus; species Morus bassanus. The sequence goes on from CM062587.1 coordinate 5,465,253, forward strand.
CATACCTGTGTATGATGGTGGATTTTTGGTGGGGGATTGCTTTCCCTGCCAAGAGGTAGAGTGCGTTTTCAGACGCCTTGTCATCTTCTGGTATGTGGAAAACAAAGATAATGAAGAAGCTGTGAGCCGTGTGAAGTGCTTAGGCTTTGGGTTCCCCGTTCCCGCTCGGGTGTAGTATCTTGCAAGACTGGGGTCCACCGCTTGTGCTGTTCGTGCGTTTTGCTTGGAGTAAAAGGGGCTCCCTCTGCTGACTGTGCCTCCGACATTGTCCCAGGTAGAACTACGTTCTTATGCTGCAGCATCACACGTTCTGCAGTAAAGAAATTCAAGACACTGCTTCACTTCTTGCTTTTAGCCTAGTTAAGAAGATACAGGTAGTGTCGCATCAAACACTTGAGTAACCGAAGCAGGTTCCACAGAAAACCTTTTGCCTTTTACATCCCTTATTTTTTAAAAACCTTAGAATGTTGACGGGTGTGTTTCCTTATGATTTAGATCTTTCGAGATTAAAATTTTCAATTCCCCTTTTCTTTGTAAACATGAATTTAGAAACTTTCTCTTTTGGGGAGATGGAAGAGACGGTTTCCTCAGTAATCGCTGTGTTTAAGAACTCGGAGTCTTAAGAAATAGACAAAGGATCATGAGATTAATGACAAAATCAGAAATGCTGACAGTACTGATGGTTGGGAAATCCTTATTAGCTCTGGTTGTCTGGTGTGTAGGGGAATATTGTTTCTTTTTATGCTACCAAACTCATGTACAGCAGTAAGAAATCGGCCATGAAAAAGGTGCTGTTAAGTGCTTCTATTGCCATGGTGAAATAGATTGTTCTTGTTGGGTGGAACAGTTGATTCCTCTGCTTCCCTTCCCCCAAACATACTTTCTGTGCTCCCTTTTCCCTTCCTCCCAATGCCCCTGACGCAAACTGAATTATTTTGTACAATTCTTCTAGACCCTAACATTTGAAGAAAGAGAGAGTGCGTTCCAGGTTGTAAAACAGCGCTTTCCTCGTGCAATTTGAGAAGTCCTCCCTGTTGTTTAATTCTGAGCCCGCTTTGTGCCTAGTGCCTCTTGTTGTGTAAAGCGCTAGGCCATCCCACAGGAACTCTTGATTTATTTTGCTAACTCTGCCCTTCTCTGTGGTTCAGAAACCTCTAATGATCTGTGAAGCTCCAAGATTTTTGAGTTGAACAGTAGTAGTTTTAAGAACCTCCTCCACTGCATGAAAGTCTTAACACTTTCCACATGCTGGGTTTTTGGCCTCGTGAAAAGCTGACCTCCTACAAATATAGTTTGTAAAGCTAGGCATCCTGGGCCAGGGCTTGTTAATGCTATTGTGAAACGGGGGAGAAAAAAAATGTAATGAAAACTCTGGGCTCTTGGCCAGCAAGGAAGATGCGATACAGTGAACATGTTTCTGTTGCCCTTTGTTACTCTTCAAGTTTGATTAGCTTTGTTTCCGGTAAGCTTAATTATGTTGGGGTTGGGTTTTTTGTTTGCTTGGGGTTTTTTTTTTTATGGCTAAGGAGGGGATCTTTGCCAAAGCTCAAGTCCTTTCATTACCTGAATTGCAGTGGGAGGGAACTGGAGAAATAAATCATGTCACTTCCCCAACAAACAAACAAACAAAAAAACCCAACCAAAACCCCCAAAGAGAAACCCCATTGAACTACGAAAACAACCCTTTTCTCCCTTCTTTCGTTGTTCCTGCAGCCCTACCACGATTATTTTCCATCTGTTACTTTCCCGTCCCTGAAGTTTCTCTTTGACCTTTGGGGTTAGGAGTGAATTTTTACAAATACGCAATGCTAACTGCGTTACTTGGATTTTATCTTTTCTATTCAGCAGCACAAGATAAGGGAGAGAGGGATCTTGCCATTCTAAACGCTTATTTCTGCGAGCCCAAAAGACAAATTGGTTGCCTGTCTGTGTAGGAGAGGGTGTGTCACGTCAGTGTCATGACCTCATCAGAGATCATATACTTGCTAGTTTGTGTAGTAAGTTTGTGTTTTGTTTTTTTTTTTGCCTGAGCAGTGCTCTTCGTGTTTGGTGTTTGTGGTTCACTAGAGCTCAACTGACTTCTCTGCAATTTTGACATTGCACAGACTACACTTTCTGCATATGTTTCTTTTCGTTGTATTAGAGTAATACAGTTGCAATATATAATGGCTTAGGTACTGGAAGAACATAATTTACTGAAATAGGTGGGTTATGGTTTGGACCCTGGTTTTGTTCTGCAGAATTTCATACCTTGCAGATTCAGCTGTGATTAAAAATAAACCATAAACCATGCATGCTCTGGATGCTTTAAAGAGCATATGGAAAAATGCATTTATCCTAATTCCCACTCTTAAATCAGATCCAGTATGTAGAATAACTCTGTGGGCTGTATAACTGGACTTTCACCTTGTTATGATGAGGTGACATGGACAAAGGCCTTCCTTCTACCTTCAATGCTGTGTTAAAGTTGTATTAATTTAACAATTCCAGCTCATGTTCTTATTCTGTGCCATTTGATGTCATAGATTTTTGTTGTTGTTGTTGTTGCCTGGCTTTAAAAGAATGTTCTTTTGTTGAGAGCATAAGAGCTTCTGAAAAGAATTTGCCTGCTCACTGTGGGCATAAAGCTCTCCTCCCTATCTTTCCCTTATTTATATTCTTTTTAAGGTGAGTCATGTTTTTGTTTCAGAGAAATCTGTGTTTCTTAAACTTGTAAGCATTTCAAAAATGATTCAAATGATTTTCGACTAAAGGATGAAAAGGAGGAAGCTAAAGTCTTGTTAGATCTGAACAACCAGAGAGTTTTAACCCGTAGCTGTCCGAGATATATTTGGAAATAATGCATGTACTTCTAAAAGTTTTATTTGATAGGTGTGTATCTACCGTAGAGAGACAAATGGACATTGTAGGCTGCTGTTTGTGGTTGTTACGAATGACCACACTTGCCCGCTCTTACCTGAATATTTTTCCTTGGAGCGTATTAATAGTGCTGCTGAAGACAAATCAATGGGATTGGTAAGTGTTTAAGTGAAAACCACCCTACCATTTTCCCACCTCATCGGATCGCTCTTTTATAGTCCTTATTACACATTTACACAATCTCAAGTCATGACTCAACAAAAAACAAAACAAAAAAAAAACCACACCCACAAAAACCCACCACCACCCAAACATGCCGGCACTTAGAAATTGCAACTGTAGAAGTTTTCATTGCTTCAGCAATTAAGTAGTACGTAACAAATTTATGTGAATCACCACTGAATAGCTAGTTTTATATATTTATGTCTGTGCCAAACCAGTGTTAAGTTTTTGGGGTTTTTTGAATTACTGAGGTTTCGCGTGGACCTTTTCAAGTAAACTAATGTAGAAGAGATACCGGAAGTCTTTAAAACTGAGTTTCACATTATGTTTGATTGCTTTAGTTTTCATCTCGGAGCTGAAAACGTGGATGGAATCCTGCAGGCTGTAGATAAACAGCCTTTCTGGTGCACTGGTCAGTCTTGGTTGGTCATTCCATAAAGGTCATGTTAAAATGAGGAAAAAAACCCCAAAACCAAACCACACTAAAACCCAGTCCAGCAAGGACTTCTTAGTTTAGGATTAAGAAGTTCTTTGGGCTACTGATTTTTTTTTTATATACTTGCTTCAGTCTCTCTCCAGGAATGTATCATTTCTCCTTCAGTGCTAAAAAGAGTCCATTGTGTAACTTACTTCCCAGATACTCTGTTCATCAGCCTCCAGCTTTTGCAGCTTCATTGCAGCTGTAATACTCTATTGGCAAAAGGACGGCTAATAAGAAGAGGTAGTTTCTTTAATTGGGTTAATGTCTGTAGTTGAAGTCTTTGCAGATTGAGCAGTGCAGGGGGAAAACCCAGCTAGTGGCAACCTGGTGGATAGACATTGATAGATACAGTTTGCTCTGACACTTCAATTAGACCTGTCCGTTTCTGAGTGGTTGTTACCAGATGGAAGGACGGGGCTGGGGGGGAGCTGGTCTGTTGGGCCTAAGATCATCCATCTGCTTTTATTCCTCTTCTCCCCCACTTCCCAAGGTCACCTTCATCCACAGTATATAGTGGGGATTTCCATTTTGTTTCATTAGAAGTGTTTTTGAAGGGCAGCAGGAAAGTAAGTTAGATGCTGCCAAAGCTTTGTTGCCTCTGTATTATTTTGCCTTGTCTCCGTAATAATTAATGTTGACGTTGCTTGCTTGAAGGCTGCTGGGTTCCTGGCAGCTCTGCTTTCTTACTCCCCAGGGGATGTGTTAGCCACGGGATATATGCCCTCTGAGATGCAGACGCTGAAAAAATAAGTTGCAGGTACCTGCATCTTTTCTGAACAGAAACAGCGTGCCCATTAATTAAATCCTTTAATAGGTTAAAAGCCCTTTTGCAGGAGGCTTCCTCTGTTAGCTTTGAAGCATTTCGGAGGAATTCTGTGAAACAGTGCCTTCTGAACGCTGTGAGCTTTGCATACCTTGGTGCTAGGAGGAGGTTGCAGGCTCTACACCTGTTGGGCCCTCCTGGGTGTCTGGGGTCATGCTGTTGCAAATTTTTCTAAGCCTAGTGAGTAACCAAACCACAGTAAAAAATAGCTAGTGAACCACAGAAAAAGCTTTGTTCGTATATTTTACTATTAGAATGGTTTCAATTATGAGACCACTTTGCAGTAGCGTGTGTTTGATGGATTAGGGAAACAGGAGTAACAGAAAACCTGTCTTGCTGCTTTGTCTCTGGAGTCTTCTGAAGGGAGGAAGTGCATGCTCTTTGGGTTAGCAACAGCTTTCTTCTCAGTAGGGAAATGCAAGTTAAGGCAGCCTGCGTGGTTTCACATAAAAAAAAATAACCAGAGTAAGTACACACAACCACTATAAGAACTTTCTATTTGAATTCAGGGTTGTGTGATACTCGCTTATATACTTTTTTCTTCTTTTAATACATTTTTGAAAATTGAATTTTCAAGGGGGCTGTGGGAGTTTATGCCTAGCCTTCATTATTGGGCGTTACTCTACTCAAGAGAATTGTCTGCTGCGATTGACTGTAAGGAAATAATTTGTATTAGTTGTGGGTTTAAGTTTTGTTGTTGGGTTTTTTGTTTTTAATTGCCAGAGCACTGAACACAGAACAGGTACTCTTCTAACATAGGTACCAAAAAAGGACACAGGTAAATGGCTGTATCTTGTAATGCTTTCTCACATGTTTAATCTATTTAAAACTTCAAATGTTCTTAGAAATCTGTGTATCTGTAGAGTAAATAGCTGTTCTTTTTCTGAAGTTAGTACCGCTATCTACGGCCAGAAGGAAATTGGTGTTTTCCTATATTGTTGGATGTAACACTTTGGTGTGTCAAACAATTACTTTCCTTTACTGTGAATTAAAATATGCACAAATCCGTAACTGCAGTCAGTACCTGGAGAATATCCTAATTCGGGAAGCAGCCTGCTTTGTTATCCCTTCCACAGTTCAAGTCTTGTTAGCTGGATTGTTCCTCTTGGGTAAGAACCACAAGACAATTTAGTAGGAAGGAAGCAAGTTTGATGGTTGGACCATATAGCTTTTCCATGCCATGCGAGTGACACGGTGTGCTCTGCTGCCCCGATAACCTTCTTTACTACAATTCATGGTTGATTATTTTTTCCGGTTGACTGTCTTTTGAACTCTTCCAGTATGGAGAATTATCATAGGTTTGGAAACTAACACAATGAATTTTAACTTTTAATCTTCTCTGGACTGGTTAAACTTTTATTTGAATTTATTCCAAGGAGCGCAGCATGTGTGGCAGACGAAATGACTAACAGACTCGTTACTGATCCACATAATCCCGAAAAACCATAATATTAACAGTTTCCTCCCTCCCCGTTACCCAGTGGTTGGAAGCTAACACAGTGTTACTGAAAGCCTCACTCTTTTCTCACTAGACTACCAACACTGGCTGCCACGAAGGACAGTTACAGCCGGTGGTAGTCAAGTATCCAATAATATAGTTGCCTGCCCCTTGATGACTGAATTAATGTTAACAAGCAAATCTCCTAGGATACAGTGCAATCATCTGGTTAATGACTTGGGATGGGGGGAAGGCACATGTTTCAAGTTACTCTTCATTTTTGGTTTTAAAAAAATAGCACCAGTGAGTGTTCATTCTACAATGGAAAGCAATAGTATGCATAGGTATCTATTTTAGCATTGAAATTGCAATTAATGTGGGTTTTATGTGATGTAGTCTCACTCTTAGCTTGTCCACATAGGCAAATTGACTACTGCATTTGTACTGAAGGATTGTAATTTTACTGGAAAAAGTTACCCATTTCCAGGGTAGCATGAGTGTACTTTGATATGATCCACTACGTTATTGTTATGCCCCTGTCGTTCTTTGGTTCACTTTCCTTGGGAGACAGAAGCTGTGAAAGGTGATTGGAAGGAACAAGAATGATAGGAGAATGTAGCATTGCTTTTTAAAGAAAAAGACAAACCAAAAAGCAAACCAAAAAAACGAACCAAACTACAACAGTCAGAACACTCACAAAACCCCTGTCGTTCCAAATTCATTGCCTAAATCTAAGAGAACTACAGGCTGGCATTCGGGCAGAGTTTTCAAACACAAAGGGTCTAACAGCCTTCTGACAGCATGGCTGTTCCCGAAGGTTAGTTTTCAAATGTGCAGTTAGCGTCAGCCTTTTGGAGATCGTACACTAATGCACTACGGGCAGCCTAGCTCCTTTTATCTTGAAAGGGGCTGCTTTTAATGTTGGAAGTATGGAGCCAATTATTTCAGGGTTACATGGCAGTTGTTGTGCGTTTCTTTTTTTTTTTCCCTTTTCCTCTGGCATGTTCCATGAGTACGCCGTGTTTCTCCCATCCTTTTCTTTTAAGCAATTCTACCTTGTTTCACATACATACTTGTGGTGTTGCTATTGAAGATAAAAATGTCTTTAAGAAAAAAATACTGCCTGGTGAAATAAGCAGTGCTCTGAAAGCTTGGCATTCTGTTAAAAAAAAATAAAAAGCCTTTTATGGTAATGGGGGAAGGATTGATTAATGATGTGCATGGACAGATATGGTCAGACTGTGACAACATCTTGAAAACTTCCTTTGAATGCAAAGCACAATGGTAGTGTGTTTAACCAGTAGTGCCAACCACAGGAGAAATGTTTAGGATAAAGGTATGTTCTCGTTTGTTAAGTACAGAATAATTTCACAAAAAAAGTGAGATCTACCAAGCAATCTCCCCTTGACATGGAAAAATTACTTTGTTTTTTTTTTCTTTTCACAGGTTGATGTTGCTTTTTTATTTTATGTTGTGTGTGCTTCAAAATTTATGAAACCTTCTACAATGCAAACTTTCATACCTTGCCAATTGGAAATTGTTGTTTGGATCCTTGTGAAATAGAAATCCTCGAGAACGACTGTTAAAATGTTACCTTATATTCATAGCAGCAGCATTATTCTCTGACACTTGCATTAGTCAGAAAGCTGCTTTGCGAATGGTTGAAACTTTACCTGCAAACATCCCTCCAGGGTTTCTGATCTTCCAGAGGAGATGGCTGAGCTGATAGAAACTTTCACCATAGGCTTGCAGCAGATGCCCTGGTGCTGGCTTAACAAATGTCAAACATAACTCATTACTGCCTCCTCCTTTCCGAGTGGGCTGGTGCATTTTATAAGTATTGTGGTTCAGGAGGTAATTAAAGCTGCTAAAAGGGAGAAGGACTAGAACGGGGGTGCTGGGCGGAGAGGTACAGTGAGCTGGACGGGACTCTGTGTGTGTGCAGTTGCAGTACTTGTTTTGTGTTGACAGGGAAGGTCAATAGTTTCAGGGTTTGCAGAGTTTCTGCAGAGGAAAGGGTGGCCAAGAAGAGGGGGAGGTAAGGGAACTGGGAGGAACAGTAGTTCTTAACATGGCCTGCTTTTGATATTTAACTTAATAAGGAGCTTCAGACAGTCAATTTAACAGGATTAATGGGTTATTTGTATGTTTGAATGTGGATATTTGTATGCTTGCTTTTGTAAAGAGAGAGTTTGCTGAAGAGTGTGGAATTTGCAAAGGGTGTTTCTTTGCTTCTGCTCCGCCATCTCCCACTCTTTTTTTAGTGCTTTAGTATTTCTCTGGCTTCAACTTTAGATCACAGTTCACCCATTTCACAGAAGTTTGAGGTTTTGCAGTGTTGCTCTCTTCCTTATCACTCTGAAGAGGGGCCAATTCAGGAAATGGAAGCAGCTCACAGTGATTAGGGTTTACACAAAGTCCAGATGAGTTGCTTATTGGATTTCTCTCGTAGTGTTTTGTGTGTCTTGTATACAGAAGGGTAGGAGTGGATTTAGACTCCTGGACTCCTTCAAATATTCTGATGCCTCAAGATGCGTATTTTCTTCTTGGGAATGCTGCCAGCTCTTCAGCTCTTATGTCACTAATGCTTCAGACTGAATTTGAACCAGTGAGTTGTAAGTGAGGAATTGCGTATCTTACCCATTCAAAGTCCCTTTCCTGCTTTGGAGTCATGAGTGTGTGTGGTGGTTGCCTGCTGCTTGCAGCTTGGTGTTTTCAGACATTGAGCTGTTGATGATATTTTTACATGGTATAAATAAGCAATGTAAAAATTCTTACATGCTTGAGTTGAATGTCAGGTGTTTGTTGGGCCTCTTGTGTGTGTTTGTCTATGAAAGATTCATGAGACACTTTAAAGAGATGGTAGTACTGTTGTGAAAAATACTGCTACAGAAAAATTCCAGTAAGTGATTCCATTTTTTTAGTGCATCATTTTCTCTATTTTCCCTCTTGTTTCTATTGTTTGTTCTATTTGCATGAAAACATCTGTATTTGTCTTAATTTGCTGCTTTTGTTTTACTGCCACCTGAAGACACCACTTTTTGTCCTGCTAGCTTGGTAGCAGCTAATTACAGCAGTGTATAGACCTGGGGAATCCTGGTTGTCCTCGCATGCATATAGGAATGGGCTGAATCCCAGACTGCGATTTCACAGATGAGACCTAAGCAATAGAAACATACAAATAAATTGAGAAATTATTCCGTTACCTTACAAACAATACCTGCAAAAATGGACCAAAAATAAATGATACATTTTAGCGGTGTTACTGTCATTAGTTTAATGAGGGGAAGAAATACGAGAGCTAGAATTACGTACGAAATGATAAGAGACGCTCAAAACATACCCTGTGCTTATAATGTATGTGGCTAGATCCAGCGTAGTAAAGGGATTTTTAACTGAGGAAATAGCGGTCTCTCTTTCATGTGTCACAGGGTGTCTTTTCCAGAGTTGTGTAATGTCTCAAATCCCCGTTATTGCAAGATGTCTGCCTTAGTTGTGTCGGCTGGTTGGGTAGTTGAATGTATTTGTAATCAGAAGGGAGCTTGCATCTTGAGTCCGTGGCTTTTTGTTTCTTTGAATTTTCCTAAGCCTGCAAGATACGGGGTTTGTGCTTGGTAGAACCAGATGCTGCCGACTCCAAAACTGGACAATCAGATAGGGAAGACTTAAGCAGAACAGAAAGACTGTTGTGAGGTAATAATGTTGCTATTGAGTAACTTGAGGTGATGAATTGTTTGTAGCAGCAGACGCCTTTAAGAGCTGAGATGGCTGTCACTGTTGTGTTTTGCTCCTAATTGATGGAGAACTGCACGTAAAGCTGAGAGCATTCTTAGGTTATTGAATATTTCATATGGAAAACACAGGGATTCTGCATTCAGAGAGGCTGCAAAGATTATCACCCACAAAGAACCTTTTTCTAGTGCATAGCTTTAGAACGTACTTCTCTTTCATGCCTGTTGGACCAAACTGAGTCAAACGCATCATGCCTCTGACTGGAGTAAGTCACCGCTCTTACAAGGCACATAAGTAACCTCATGAAGTTCAACAAGGCCAAGTACAAGGGTCTTGCACAAGGGTCGGGGCAATCCGCAATATCAATGCCGACTGGGTGATGAATTGATCAAAAGCAGCCCTGCAGAGAAGGACTTGGGGATACTGGTGGATGAAAAAGTGGATATGATCCAGCAATGCGCGCTTACAGCCCAGAAAGCCAATCATATCCTGGGCTGCATAAAGCGTGGCCAGCAGGTCGAGAGGGGGGATTCTTCCCCTCTACTGTGCTCTCATGGGACCCTACCTGGAGCACTGTATCCAGCTCTGGAGTCCCTGCTACAAGACAGACAGGGACCTGTTAGAGCAGGTTGAGAGGAGGGCCATGAAAGTGATCCGAGGGCTGGAACACCTCACCTATGAAGAAAGGCTGAGAGAGTTGGGGTTGTTCAGCGTGGAGAAGAGAAGGCTCTGGGGAGACCTTATTGCGGCCTTTCAGTGTAAAAAGATGGAAGGAAGACTTTTTACCAGGGCCTGTAGCGACAAGGCAAGGGGCAACAGTTTTAAACTGGAAGAGGGTAGATGTAGTTTGGATATAAGGAAGAAATTTTTTACGGTGAGGGTGATGAGACACTGGAAGAGGTTGCCCAGAGAAGTTGTGGATGCCACATCATTGGAAGCGTTCAGGCTCAGGTTGAACAGGGCTCTGAGCAACCTGTTCTAGTGAAAGATGTCCCTGCCTGTGGCAGGGGTGTTGGACTAGATGATCTTTGAAGGTCCCTTCCAACCCAAACCATTCTCTGATTCTGTGTCTGCCCCAAACTTTAGTTTTGCTTAACCCTGAACTGACACTTTTCTATTTCACTTAAACAGGTAGGAAGGAGGTGTGATGATCTGTAATGGGACTTCGGTGCTCCTGTAGAATCTATTTAGTGAGTCTTCAAGCACTGAATCTCACTATGGTTGAGCTTTGGTTTTTATTATTCCTTCCAGTGTAAAAGCTTGGTGTTAGCCCTCATCAGTGACATCTGTTCTTATGCTCCCCCTGAGAGCAGTTACCTGCTGGAGCAGGAGAATGCTAGTTCCTTGTGTCTGGGCTCAGCATAGCTCAGATTCCCTGTGATCTTCATGTCTCCCAATTTTCTTCAGCTACTGCTTACAGACAAAATAAGCTTGTTAAAGGGGCATTTCTTTTTAAAGCTGGTAAATAAAATGCTTTGGATGTGGTAGTCTAAAGAATGTGGAGGTCTAAAGTAGGCCTATGTGAAATCTTTTTTTCTTGCTTTCTTTGGCTGAAATTCAGTTTTCTGTCTCAGCAAGTCAGGGTTACTCTAAGTTAAACCAGGTTTTATATGAGTAAGATCATCACTTTATCCCGGATGCCTTCACTCCTTTTGGACGCCAGAGCACTCGGACCAGAAAATTTGCCTGCATCAAGCAGAGGTGTGTTTCTCTTTCCCTGAAAAATATTACCTGTCTACGTTGCCCAGAAAATAAATTTTGCAATACCAGACCAATGAGGTTTTCTTTGAAATGTTGCTATGATCTTGTGTTTTTGAGGGGTTGACAGGAGCAGCATATTACAGCGTGGGACTTAAATAGGCAGGATACCATCTCTTTATCTGCATTCACTCATCACCTAGACCCTGCCAGGAGGAATTGCAGGGGTCTTTGTGTCTCATGTGCTCAGCCACTGCCCCTTCTGGAAATTTCTACCCTTTTTGATTCTGGAAGGATTGGAGGGAGGAAGAAAAAGTCTGACAGGAGGCCCAGAGAAAAAAGCGGAAGGGTGATTTGACAGACCATGAAGTTAGCCTTGTAAAAAGAAAACTGACTTAATCTCCTTGCTCTTTTGTGGGCCTTCTCTTCTGGCTTAACTAGTCTCTCTCCGTGTTCTGTGAAATGGGATAATATCTCAGCCTATTCTGTAAAGGTGCTGTGGAGATAAAACCACTTAAGATTTAGAGAGAGAACTCCAAAGCTTGGTTGTAGGAGAGGCTTTGTAAGGACTGAGGTGGACAGGGAAAAAGGAAAATGATAGGAGCTGGAGGATTCTCAGAATGATTTGTCATATGATATCAACATGGCCTTTCTAAGCTGGCCTTTTTACTACGTGTTTGATGTGATGGGGCAGTATACAGAGAAATCCTTTACAAAAGTTACAAGTATTCAATGTCTACAGGAAACGTTAACTTCTGCACTACATGTGGTTGTTTGCTGAACTTGGCTCTGAGCCCAAGCACTGTGTTAAACACTGGTCTTGTTTCGCAAATGGAAATCTTCCACAGTTAGAAGAAAAAACTGAGAATGTGTCCCCACCAAATAGACTTTAGGCATTGCAGTTTTCAAACTTACACGTGGCAGTGAAATCAACACACCGAACATCCATCTTAAGCATTTTTTCCAGCACTGAGCTGTGTCGTTGGGTCTCAGCATGTTTCTGAAGAATTTATTTGTGGCGTAATATTTAACTGTAGCAAACCAAATCCAAAATGTAATGCAGCTTAACAATAGAAGAAAGCCGGTGTTGCCGTGTCTAGAGCCACAGGTCGGTTGGTTGGTTTGTTTGAGGGGGAGAAGTCGGTTCTTAGATTCCTTCAGGGGAGTGAATTCTTAAGCTAACTCGGTGTGTACCCGCTTCAAGTTAATGGAGTTTTCCATGCAGTAAATCACTAGATTTTTACTTCACTCTGTTTTGCGCTTACATAATACTACTGATTTTATAGATCATCACTAAAAATGAAAGTATTGCTGCACGCGAAGTTAAGGCTGGAAGTCCTAGCTGACAGTATAACCTCACTGTAAAGTATGTGCTTAAAGGTAAAGCCAGGCTAAGTTTACAGATGCAGTTCTGCTTGCTACTGTCACCTTGATTTTTTCTTTCTAGTGATGTGTTTAAATTCTGTCTGTAATACCTTTTCAGATTCATGATGGAAATGCGAACTTGTATCTTCAAGTAGAGCCTCCTGTGACACCACTGTAGTTCAAAGATATGTATATTGAGGGCTGATTTGCAAGTGGCATTGCTTTACAAACCTGCAGTCACTGTTACGAAGCAATTGAAGAAGGTGGAGGATTCCAGAAAAACAAAGTTTAAGAAAAAAATGCAGTGGCAAATTTTGGCGGTTAATAGGGATGGAAGTGTTTTGTTGAAAGCGCAAGATGCTTCTGTGCATAGTTTTGTTTGTAAATAGTGCAGCGTATAGGTTGCCCTCTGGTAAACGTGTGAAGATTCGTATTCCAACAATTTCAGAATCTTTGTGGCTGCAGCTTATCAGTTAATAATGGAGTATCCTTTTAAGAGGCACGCAAGTATAAATGTATGCTAGTGGGCTTCACTTTCTCGAAAAGGAGGCCAACAAGTATTGATATAACCTTTTTTCTTGTTGTTTTGAAGTTCTCGGTTATAAGTGGTTCTCTTTCAGTTTGTGACACCTTGGTTGCTGTGTTGAATACAAGTCACTAATTAAAATGATCACTCATGCTGCCTAGTGGTAGGCATCAGCCTGCTGTGACTGTTAGACATGGTGGTAGGGAATAAATGGTGTAATACTCTGTGTGTCTGGAATACCTGATCAGTCAGTCTCTGTGTTTCTAAGGCTTAGTGCATAGTCTAACTGTAATAGTAAAGAATTTCTGAGCTCTTATTGATGCAACTGGAATGAGACTCTTCAGTGTTTATAAACTGGTAATGGGAAACAGGTCTATGCAGTGGAGGGTGGGCTGGGTGGGTGAGTGCCAGTCTAGGCTAAGCGTGGCGTGGTGGGAGCTGTCAAGCATTGTCCGGAGGAATCGGTTATATAGTTTTGCATATCTAACAAGGCAGTACAATGAAGCAGTCTTGTCTTCATCTTAATCTTCAGAAGATTGCTGACTGGGTAAAAATGACATATTTTTTTTTTTCTTTATCAGAAGCTGTCTCAATCTCCACCTAAGTTGTAGAAGAACTCTGGAAGGCGGGTAGAGGCAATACAAGCCTAATACCTGTGAAGAGGGAAATAAACCTGACTTTGTTTACCTGAGGGAATCGAGCTTTTCTTGGGTAGTAAAGCGAAATGTAGAGAGAAGTGCTTCAGGGAAGCAGAAAGGCAACTCTAGAATAAGCTTGTCAGACTGTTGTAAGGAAAACGTTACGTAAGTGGCAGGCTGGCTGTATAACAGGTCAGCGCCCTTGCTTGACAGGTTTCCTGGGGTCTGCACTTTTTTCCTCCAGCATAAGAATGCAGGGCCAGAACAGGCCGGGGGGGATTGCTGAATCTAAAGTTCTGTTGTCACAGGCAACCATCCCTCAAATCCCTTTCATGAACGGATCAAACTTCATATTAAAGCTCGTAAGGTCTATAGCCATTTGTTCTTTTGCCAATACTGCCCTTTTGCTTTAATGGCTCTTCTATCTCCCTGGTGGATAGCTGCATGCGGAGCTACAATTCTGTATAATAGGTATTGTGCAGAGCCAGATAGATGAAGATGCTTTTTCTAATACTGCAGCTGCTTTATGTCATCCAACGGGTCAGAATCTGAAATTTGCCCAACTTGTGAGAAATAGCTATTAGAAGGTTAGCTTGCCTAGTGGTGTGAATCAGAGCTCTTGGGTTTTACTCCTGTCTCCGAGGTCTCTGGTTCTGAGTGGCAGTTGATTTTTGGGTTGATGAAAAATATATTGCCTTAACTTCCTTGTTCCATCACACTTCTTTTCTCTCCTGCTTACATGGTTCCTCTCTCAGAGGTTAGCATCTCTGTAGTGGACGTGACAGAAAGGTGAAAATGAGCCCACTGTTTCATTGCAATTGACAGTGTAATCTGACATCAACGACATTTTGAGTTAGCACACTTTGTAAAATTATCTGCGGCAGCCGTATCACCTGTCCTGGCACCCCTGCTGTGGATGTGGGCCATGTACAGGGAGGACAGGATTAACGGCAGCAGCCCGATTTCATCTCTGAACTCCCTGTAGTATGATTTGCAAGACCTCAGGAGTCGGAGCCCTAAGTCATGTCCCACATTACTGGCGCCTTTTTTTCTTATCCCTAATTTTGGAGTGCGGATTGAATTCACTTTCCAGGGGAGTAGCTAGGATTAATGTTTGCTGGAGACACCAGGGCGGAACAGAACTGTAAAGAATTAGCAACTTCTTCTCAATTTTGAGCTCACTGTATAGGTATTATAGTAAGCTACAATGAATTGGTCTTTGTAATACTGCTTTACAACTCCTACCATTGTCTTTTAGTTAAATTTTGCTTGCTAAGGATTTTTTCCTGACAGAAGGAATTTGAGACTGGAGGGAAGCGACAATAACTGAGGGATAAGCAGCTTATGTGGCAGTTCTTTGGTGGTTTGGGGAGGTGGGGGGGTTGCTTGATGTCCTGCTTTAATATTCTCTTTTTTCATATATTGCTCTGATAAACAGGAAGACACTTAAGTACCCCTCGACCCTCCACACTTAATCTAGAAAATCTACTGGTTTAGAGAAATGTTCTTGGAGGGCAGTAAAAGGGAAACAGCTGTTCAGGGATCAGATCTGAGAGAAACTAAGTCTGTTTGAAATCAAGGCTTAATGACAGGGATGTCTGTCGGAGAGTTTTTGTTCGCAGGTTTGTTGCCTTGTCCATAACTCAGACTGAACAGTAGAGCGGGAACCCGTCCTCCTTAAACCTGTGTGTGTGTAGTGTGTGAGTAAAGCTTTCAGTGATAAGCCTGGTGGTATGAGTTTATTTGATACTTTCCAGGCGTAAAATGGATGGCTTTCTTCCTCCATCTGGCTTGTTCAGGTGTTGGACATCCTGTGACAGAGATTTTTTTTTTTTTATTAAGAGGTCAAGTTCTAGCTGTCTTCAGCGTGGAATTGGGGGTTTTGATAGTTTTCGTCATGAAATAACCAGTTGCGAGGACTTTGAGGATAGCTGCAATAAAAAAGGGATGGAAAATTTTTCTGCTTCCAGGTGATTGCATCTTCACTTCCTTCATTAGCAGTGAGGATTATTTTACAAGTTTTGTTGCCTCCTGTGTAATTGTCCTTATTTTCTGAATGCTGTTGGTTCTAACATGACTGTATAATGAACTATTAAAACTCAACAGCTCCCCTGTAGGTCATGAGCTGCAAAGGGAGGAAGCTGTGTGTCAGGGAAGGTAATGCATACATTTGACAAGCCAGGCTTTGTGTGATTCATCACAGATGTGTTTGGAAAAACCGAAAACATCTGTTACGTTGAAATGTGGAACGCAGGTCAGCGTTGCAGGCACATCAGCAGTCTGAAACGGTGCTGCTAGTGGCAGAGTCGCGTTGTTGGTGATTTGTCTCAGAACTAAGCGGACCTTCAGTTCTTATTTCTATATTTAAAAGCAGTTAGAGAATGTGACATTCAAGAAACAAATGGCTAATTCCTTACTCACCTGTCAGCTCTTCTTGCCCTATTTAAACAGGAAAATCTGATCAAACTCAGAATTTCCATTTGTTTATTTATTTGAGTGATCCTGTTTCCTTGTTTTTGTGGTATGTTATCTTCTCAGTGACCACTGCCTGCCCAGGAAAGAAGTGGGGCTAGGACTGCAGAGCACAGTGTGAGTAATCTGTGTTCTTAATCTAGAGGCAAAACCACGCTCTCCCAAGGAATAAGGGGGGGAAAAAACCTATCTGACATCATGGGAGTGAAATCCTACTGAGAATGACATTGGATTCCAGTAACAGAATATGGCAAGAATCAGAATTGTTTTGAAACCTGGTAACATAGTACGTTCTAACCTAACCCGGGGAAGGCATGAGACAGACAGTTTCATACAAGGAAACAAACAGAAGGACCAGCTATAATAAAAAGGGAGGCAGTCCTCGGTGCCCCATAAAATGTCATAGGATTTACACATTTGACTTATTACAGAGAAACTGCAGCAACTTCGGGATTGGAACTTTTTCCCGCACCATCCAAGGAGCCCCAGAAGTGTTGAATAATGTAGTCTGTTCGACCTGAAGCACTTGCCCCCACACGGACTAATCGATGACTTTTAAACGGGAGCTTGAAAGACAGCTAGAAACTTCTTTGTTAAATGTTAGAGAGTCCAGTGTCTTCTCAGGCAAGTTGAGCCAGGAACTTGCATTGCAAGATGTGAGCACTTACCAGTTTGAAATCATCTTTTCAGATCAGTAAAATGGCATCCATCTTATCACTGTGTAAATTTGCAGCTGAACAGAGGGAGAATTTGCTGAGCTATGTAATGGTTGCCTGTTTTAACTAATGAGGAGTGTGAATGCGTGGGGGTTATTTTATTGCCCCTCCCCAATATTGTAGTGAGAGAAAACCTTTCTAATTCTGATCAGCTCAAAGTCAGTATTTCCTGTCATCCCTTCAGTTATGCGTCAGTGTCACTCCAGAGAGCCTGAGGCATCCAGTGGAGTGTTGCAGTAATGCAGAGTATTGATTCTAAGTGACAATTAACTGGAATTGGTTTGTTTTAAATACCAACTTGCATTATTGCTGTGAAGTAGTCGACTAACAGAACAAATAAAGCTAACAGTTATAACGTGGGAAACGTTTTGGTAAGTATAGTTTGATTCTATTCGTAAAATTCTCATAATGCAATAATAAAAATATTTTTAAAGTAGTAAAACTTTTTTAATAATTGCAAGCCTAATTTCAGTTGTGCAGAATTAGAAAACAAATTAGCATCAGTATACCTTACTGAAATGCGGGAGGATTAAGTTCCCTGCTGAACAGTAGAATTAAATTTTTAATACTTCGTTTAAATGGAAACTATGAAAGTAGAAAATGCTGCTGTCTTTGTGTTTGGAGTGTCACTTTCCGCACACACATGCACGTACACAAACTGGTCTTTAGTTTAAATTAAAGTTGACATGCAGACAGCAACAGAAGGTAGTCTAGTTGGGAATGAAATTACCCAAGTCTGTCGATATTTTCTGATCGGTTTGAATAGCTGATTGTACTTGATATAATTCTCAGCCCCTATATAAAATCCATAAAAGAGAGAAACTGCTCTGGTTAAAGGAACCTTTTTCATTTTCTGGCAGCCATTACATGCTGCCAGTACAAAAACATTTTTTTCTTAAGAGTCCTTTCCCAAGCTCAAAAATGGATTTCCCCCCAGCCACTGTCATTCAATTATCACCTCAGGAAATGCATAGATATAACTGATGATCCCTTTAAAGCATCCTGCGGTATTCCACTCTACCCATCCTTCATTTTTCTTCTCGCTCCAGTCATTAAATGTAACGTTGCCGATGTATATTTCATAGGGTGACCCTGACGGCTGTCGCTTTTAGGATGTACAGAGATAATAAGATTGTGCATGTAAAGAAGGGCAGATAAATAGAAAAATGTTTACGGGATGGACTGTGGTAGTTTTAACTGCTTTATGGCTCGCTTCTCTCTCATATACACATCCGCGTGAACCACCACTGATACCTTTGCTTTAAATAGTGAAAATGTGATGTATTACAGGCATTGAGAAAGATCATTGGGATGTAGTCAGCAGCAGTGAGATGTTTGTTTGGTTTGGGGTTTTTTTGGTGTGGTTTTTTTTTTTGTCCTGCACCTGAACTCTAGCAATATGCAACGAAGAAACTTAATTATTGAGCTGGTACAAAAAGAAAGTCCAGTTAAAAGGGATAATGTCTCGGTTCTTGGCACCTTCATTGAGAAAATCCTATTCCTTGTGTTGTGCTGCTAAATTCTCGACGTCAGCGTCATTGATGGAAAAGTGTACATGAAGGGGGAAAGACATGATCCGGTGCAGACTACGGTGAGCCCTGCTCTGAAAGCTTTTCTGAACACCTTGCATTGAATTTATCTGGGTATTTATCCCACTCTCCTTTTTGTCCTGGTGTGTGAGCTCCAATATTGAGAACTTCTAGTTAACAAGAGACTGGCAGTGAAAGATGTTGCATGAAACAGCTGTGAACCCTAGGACTTTGATGTGGGTTGTAAAATGGAATGAAAGAATTGCTGGCTCAAGAAAATAGCAAATTCTCCCATCTTTGCAAAAGCATTTGATTTCTGTTCTTCAGAACTACATTGTACTTAATTCACCTGGCCCATGTACGTTTTGTTAGGGGTAGCGCTTTGGGCATCAAGATGTAAGTGAAAAGGGAAAAAGGTTGAATATTTGCATGTGCTAGGGAGAGCAAACGGATGTTGAGCAGTGGGTTGGGAGGAACCTGCAGTGTACGCCAGCCTGAGCCTCAATAGGGAGAGAGATGCCCTGGCTCCACAGGGGCTAAATTACATTCTCCAGGCTCTGTCTGCGTGAAGCAGTTCGTACCTGTGTCAGATGAAAGCATCACATCAGTGCCGAAGAATTGGGCTGTGCTGCAACGGGAGACCCCTCTGTGCTGCCGATTGGCGGCTGTGCCTGAGCAGAGGCTGGTAGAGGTGCGTGGGAAGGCTCAAGGTAGAGGGTAAGCTTAAGAGAGGAAGGGGGAAAAAGGTTAAATCATTGGAGTTAAAAGTGGTCGAGCAAATCGGGATTTCTAACCTCAGAAATTTTGATAATATAAGTTGCAAAGGGGAGCTGAGTAGAAAATAAACTCTTGACAAATGTGTATAAGGCGAGCAGGTTCTTAACTCTTTCACTATTTTGATAACCTCTTAATTGATCAAGCGCCAGAGATCCCTGTGGGGCGTAGCTGGTGACAGTGGCAGTGGTTACGCAGTCCTGGAGACTGTAACTGACACTATTAAAGATAGGCTCTAATAATTAATAATGGATGCAGCCAACAGTCTGTGAGTTCCTACGGGGATTAGGAACTCTGTTGATTAACAAAGAGGAGTCTCTGGAGGAAGAAGCCTTAATTACAAAAGCTTTCTTCTTATTCTGGCATGACATACAGCTAGAGAGAGGGTCAGCAGCTTTTAACTGTGGCTGAGGCTTAAAACAATGCACTAGCGTGCTATGCATTTGCTTTTGCGGAACTGTTAAAGCTGGTACTTAAATCCCTGAAAATGGAAAAGAAAAAAAAAAAAGTTCGAATAGAACAGATAGCAAGGGTAAGTTCCATAATATGTGATTTGTCTTATTTCTTACCAGTATATGCAGCCTTAATTACAAACACTGGAAAAGGTTAGCAAATGAACTACATAAAAATTGTGAGTTAGATGTGGCACAGAGACATGGAGTTGGTGTTTTTTTTCAGGCTGTGGACTATAACATTTAGATTTCTCTGTGGTTTGCTAAAACCATACAATTAAGTGGTAGGAATGAAATAAGAATATCCAGTTGAAAGAAAACACAGCTTGTATTGAGGGCGAAAGGAAAGCTGAACTGTTGAGGAACAGTCAGCCAGTTCTGTGCTTAATAAGGATGGATAAGCCTATCCAGTAGGCCTGGTTTTGAGTTATGAAGGAATTTTAGAGCCTGACTGTCACTGGTGGAGCTGTTCACATAGTTTGAGGTTAATCAGTACAATTGTACTTCTCACACAGGATTGATCTCAGCCAATTTATAAATCTTCTGTCTCTTTCTTTCTCTACTCTATAAAATTTCAAAAGGATGTGCTGAGACTTAATTTGTAAATACTTAATTGACTTCGTCATCAAATGGAAGATGCTATACAATGGTTGAGTGTTACTGCAGATAAATGTTTGTTTCAAATGAGAGATTATCTACATCCTATCTTGTGTATTTCCTTTCCTTTTTTTTCCTCCCTGCTTTGCAGTCCCTGTTCACTGACTCTTTTCTACCAGCAATTCCATTACTCTTTGTGTCTCTTGCCACTTCCAGTTCCCATGCATAATTTTTTAGTAAGTGTTGGGTTTAGTTTGCACTCGCCTGTTATATTTTTTTTTCAATTATTTGTGAAGGGAGGGCAAATATATTCTCTTGAGAATTGCAAAAGTGATCTGTGTGTTTAGGTAACATGAAAAATTAAATTATTTTAATTCCTTCGCTGCTTGAGGAACTTCAGAGTAAAATCTTCAGGTTCCAAACTTGTTTCAGCACTATCGGGAGTGACACAGTTCTCTATTGACCTGTTGTATCATAGGCCTGCGTCAGCTCTCTAAACAAAATCATAATTTGTGGGAGATGGAAGCTCTTTCTTCCTCTGGTCTGTAGAGGACTAAGCAGGTTAGCAGTGCTTATTTAACACAAACAATTAGAAAGCGTAAAGCTGTATCTGATTGCAGGTTTTTTCCACAACAAAATGAAATCCAGAAAATACAGATGGAGCCTCGGCTGGGTTCCCAGGAAATTCTGTGACTGTTCCTGTATTGGGCGTAAATTGACAGCATAAAAAACCAAGGAGTTAGCCTGGGTTTCTTATATACTGATTTATTTTGATTCCCACTTGGCCAGCCTGTTTTGCCAGGAGTTTCAAATAAAAAATGATACCAGCTAGCTTACCTTGCTGGTTGCAGAACAAGGAAACAGAGTCTTAGGACAGCCAGTCTTCTCCTAAAATTATAGGTAGAGTTCTTAGCAGAGACCAGGGAGAGAAGGCTGTATTGCCATCCAAAAGATAATAAATGGCTAGAGGAACTCCTAGATAACATGCCTATACTTATAAAATATGCTAGAGAACGGAGAGACCTGCACGATAGTCCTTAGAGAGCATCCCATGATTTTTAATGTGTTTTTTGTAGTGTTAGTAAAAATATTGCCCGGTTTTTAAAAGCCTCTCTTAAAATTTCAGTAATGTTTTAGGTTATGCAGTATTCCTGTGCACCCAAGGTGGACATTAATCAGTGCTACTGAACAAGCTGCTGAGACTTATTGCTTAATTAGAGCATATGCAAACCTATTTGTCAGAGTTGGCAGAGGCATGTAGACCAAGCTTGAAATTGTAAAAATGCCTAGGTTCAACTCTTCTGAGCTGCACACAGCTGTTCTTTTTCCTCCCTGCTGCATTTTTTCAATACTTTAACTTGTTCAGACCAAGACAAGAGTTCCAAATTTTCTGTATCTAGATGGAGGCTCATAACAAGAAATATCCATGCAGTGCTCTCTACTCGCTGACCCATTTCTACCTTGATGTGGTAGGCGGTGCTGTTCAGGAGCTCAGAGGATTTGTTTTGCAGGATTGTGCTAGCCTGTTTGCATACATTTGTGCCTCTTGTATTAGTAGCTTTTGAGTACGGAGGCGTGCATGGTGTAAGGGACCCATACCTTCAATTTTGTCTCCCAGTCTAACAGTGTATGGCAATATTCTGGGTGGCTCTGTAAAGTTTGAGGAGGGAACCTGGACATGACAGACAGCGGTACGCTGGCCTGTACCGAAGGTGTGTACTATAAAGCTCCTGTTACGTGAAACGATGCATGTGCAGTCCGTTTTCTTGCGAAGCCCCTCGGCGTGCAGGCATTTGAGCAGGTGTTGTAACCAAGACTGTTAAAGCCAAGGGGGATTCAGTGATGGAGGGAGGTGCTGGGGACAGCGTTCGTACCACAGGACTTTAGTAATAGCCAGCATTAGCTAAATTGAGTTGACTTAATAAAATCTTGATGCATTCCAGAAAGGTTGTGAATTCATTAAGGCCACAGCTGGACAATCTGTTCCCCTCTGGTCTGCCATGACTACTTTATAGCCATTGAAGAGAGCTGTCATTTACCTTTTCTGTTTAATTACTGTAAAGCTATTCCTCTCCCCCCCCCCCGCCCCCATTCCTTTCCCCCCCCACCCCGCCGCTGGCAGAGCTAGGCTCTGGGGAAATTAAACAGCAATTATTATGTTTGCTCACTCTGTTATACCATAACAGATACTTGAAGGTAAGTTGATGCGTTTGCGTGATTGGCTTCCATAGGAGCAGTGTCTGTGCAGCAGGGCTGTCAGAACCTTTCAAATCCAGAAATGCATACACAGTGTTAATCCTTTGTTTACCTAAGGCAAGACTAAACACAAACATGGGGCACAGCTTGTATTGTGTATTTTACGTTTGAAAACTACTGATACGAAGTGAGAAACCAGGGCATGTAGCACTTACTGGTGCTCATGTTAGTTTTTTAAGGGTATAGAAGAGTTAGGAAGGCCTGCCCTGGTGTTTTGTGATGTGGCTTGGAGAGCTTGATTGAGCTGCAAAAAAAGATGGGTGAGAGCAGTGGGTGAAAATGGTGGGAGAGGTAAGAGAAAGGGGCCACATGCCAAGGAAGCAATCTCCGAATAAATGCAGGTGGCCCGTGCAGTGCAAGCAGGAGTGCTGGGTTAGGGAGGATGTGGGCTGTTGGGCGCTTGAAGATGACTCTTGTCAGCTCTGCCTCCAGAGCCGAGCTGCAGAGAAAGTCTCAGTGCTGCATACTCCTGCAGAAGTGGATCTGAACCATTTCTTTCTCTTTTAAAATAATCCCTAGAACAGAGCTAAAAGGAGATGAAGCGTGACTTTTTTTCTAGGTACCCACAACATGAGGTATAATGGCCTTGGCAGGAGAAGGCAAGAGATTTGAGGAGCTGTGAGCTCCAGATGTGTTTCTGAATTGATGAAAGCTGGCTTAACGATGGTTTTTAAGTGAAGAATGTATCCCCTCTGTCTTGTGAAACTTCAGTAATGGGAAAGTAGATGTTCTTGAGGAAAGGTGGAATCAAAAGCCTGAACAATGCTTCTCATTTTGCTTTATAGGTGTTTGGTAAATTGCTTGGGACAGTTAATCAGATGTTAACATAGAAAAATGGAGTTGTGTTTGCAGAAGAGGGAGGTGGTATTGTATCAAGTGGAGGTGAGGCTGTTACTATGAACCACTAAGCAGGTTGGGGGAGAAATGAGTCTTCTCCCCACACTGATGGGAAAAGCTGGTCCTTGATGGAGTTGATCTGGGAGGGCACTAATAGCATCTTCCTTGGATGTGGCACAGTACAAGAATTCGAACTGCTCATTTGAGGGGTGGTGTTGGAGTAGACTTGTGGGTCATTTATTTGGGACTTTCCTTCTAACATATTGGACTTCCTGTAAGTGATACAAGTGGACAGTTGTGTGGGTAACATCAGACCTGGGGGTCTGAGAGATGAGGTGGATTTCAGGGACAGGAAGCAGCCCATTAACAGTTCTGGTGAAAGAAGCAGCGACTTGGACATGGAAACCCTTCCTGCTGGACAGTTGCCTCAAAATATTGGCTATATTACCACCGAACATCTGGAATGTTCCGACTGCTCCGATTCATTAGACTGGGAGCATTGCTGAAGAATGGTTTTGCGTGTGCTATGAGGGATTGCTTCATTGAACGCTCATGTTTCTCATCTGCTTATGCATTATGGGTCATCCATGTATGTGCAGCTGTAGGAAATTTTGCTACTTCATGTTCGAAGTGGTGATAAGCTGGGCCGTGCATCGCTTACGTTTAGCACTTCATTGTGAGGCGCTGCAGTGGTCGTTAGCGCCTGTTTTATTGGTGGTCCCAGAGCTTGATTAAGCAGGAGCATGTTGTTGGGTGCAGGGAAGAGAAGAGGGTGGCAGAAGCAGTTGGATGGTGCTTATTGCAAAAGGAGGCAGTCTCCTCCTAACTTCAGGTGGTCTGTGCACTTCAGGCCACTAAACTGGATTAGAGACTGACAAAAAAGGTCACTGTTTCATGCAGCAGGTTCAGCCCTCCCTGAAGTTGGCTTGCAGGCCTTGAGTTTCTCTTCCACCATCAGCCAGAGACCTCACCACAGGTAGTAGTTGCTTCAGTGGTCTCACCCCTTCCTTAATTTATCTCTGAAGTTTGGAAATGAGGGGGATGTCACTCTTCAGTTGAACGACTGTGATGGTGCAATGAACGATGGTTCAGTCTGCTTTATCTAATGTGATTTTAGGGTGTATGCTGCTAGCAGTACCCAGTTCCTGGCACAAAAAAGCTTCAAAGGAGGCAAACAATATATTTGGAGGTTGTTAGGTTAGGGCTATTCCCCTGGGTGTAGACCTGCTACCCAGAAAACCAGATTTGCAGCAGCTGCTCTCAGCCGTCCCCCAGCGAACAGGCACCAGACTGCCTCAGTTCATCATGCTGTTCGCAATTACAGGACAGAGATGTGGGATGTGTTGGCTGCGAGACCTTGTGGTGAGGTGAGGTGAGATCGCCAGGAACAAAATGATCATTACAGGCCACTCATGTCAGCAGCGTTTATGCTTTGCTGTTAGCTTGCAAGCAAAAACAGCCGCTAATTTGCAAGGCTGCCTTTTGTAAAAGGGCCTTTTGATCAATGCTTGCCTGTGTTAATGTTTCAGTAGGCTATTGATTTCTGCAGCAGCTTTTGTTCCCTGAATTTATGTGCCATGGGTTTCGGCAGCGCACATTATGCATGTTTGATTAAAGTTCATTTGACTTCACTTGCAGTGAAGCTGGAAGCTGTTTTTACTCCCTGTTTGTAGAACCAAAGCTTTCCCACTTATTCCTTTGTGCTCAAGCTTCTGCCACCCATGCAGTCACCAGTGTATGCTGTTCCTAATCCTTCCAGACTCAGTCCACTCCAGCATTTAATCCCTTAGGTAGACAGTATAATATTAGATAGCCAGGCGGTTAATAAGATCTGGCATGGAGTTTTTTCAGTGTAGTACATATCTAACCAGTGTGTACGTATATAACATTAGCATTTTCTGTGTATGCTTCCTCTCTGACTTTACACTTCTCTGTCTTTGTCAGAAAGTTGAGTCATTTACTGAGTCATGTAGCTGCGCAGTCTGACGATGAATTTGAAGTACAGAATATTCTCTAGTCCTTCAGTGTATCCAGATTTCATAGATGGGGTAAAACTAGTTGTTGAATAAACTTCTATTTCATCTTCATCTGCATGCCGTTGTGACTGCAGTGTTGGGAGGGTCTCAGGAAGAAAAGCATTATGGTCATGAAGTTAGTGTTTTTTATAAATATACACCATTTGTTTTTTTAAAAGTTTGGTTTATGATGTAGCGGGTGCATAAGTTGTTAAACCTCCCTTGGGACCTGATGGGTTTGTGATGTGTAAACAGAGCTCAGATAGGTTCCCATTTCCTCTTTTATGGTAGGAGGAAAACAGATTGGTTTTCACTCTGCTGTTGCTCTGTGTCAGAGGACACATTAATTCACTGACATAAAGACATGGGATTTACTGACTTGCTCCTTGGTGCTGACACCTCAGATTTGATATAAATGTATTTATAGGTAAAATGTGGCTGTAGTTTCGTTTGCAAGAGACTTTCTACCTCTGAAAAGCATTGCATAAGCTTTTCTGCAGAGCTTCGTCTGCCTCCTGGCACAGGTCATATCCTCAGTTTGACAAACAGTTGTGCTGGATGGACTTTGAGCCCACTTAATGGACTCGGAGTAAAATGGTATTTCTAAAGCAAACATGTACAGTTGAACATGCAGGAGCAGAGCAGGGTGCTGGCTGTCAGAACTCTGTGTTCCTCCCAGATCTGACGTAGCTTGAATGCTCATCGCCAGCCTGCGCCCATTTTAGTTTTAGAGTCTCTTCAGGAAAGATAAAGGTGGTTTTTTTTTTTTTTTTTTAGTAGGGCTGTTGTCCTTCAGAATCAACAATTGTAGGTAACGATTAATTTTGCCCACTTAATCCTTCCTCCTCCTAACCAAGTATCACTCTGAATACAGTTTGGTGTGAATATTTTTCAGGTCTGCGGTGGAGGTCAGTAGCATCAATCCCAGTCTGTAGCAGTGCAGATTAAAAACACATCTATTTTGCCGATTGCCAGAAATCTAAGTTGTGTTTGTGTTCTTCTGGTGTTTCTATTTTTAAATTAGGCATTGGTAAAATTTCTAAGTGTCTTAAATGTCAGCAGTTAATGTCTAGAACAACATCCTCCTTTTGTCTTTCAAGTGTTTCAGTGGTACAGATGTTAGTTGTGGCTGTAATTGCTTGTTTGAGGCCCTTGGGAGAGTTTGGATTAAGGGTGTGTCTTTATTAGAGTTAACTTGAGTGATCTGCCTTGAGTATAGGCGGCAGGATTTCCCCACAGAGGGAGAGGGCTGAGGTTATGTTATTTGATCACATAAAATGCAGTTCAAAGAAACCCTTTTTGTGGGCAATTCAGGTATGTTTGTTCTGATGTTGATTTTTCAAGGGGTTGGTTAGAACTTCTCAGTTTTTTCTCTTGCAACTTGAAAGAAACAACACCTTTTACCTTAGAGGCAGACAAGTCGCCAGGAAATGATGGGTTTCAAAGTAAGAGAAAAGAGATTAAAACCACATGCTGTTCTTTCGGCATTACATCCGCTAGTTTGAACGGCAGCTGCTCCATTTTTTGAATGTAAGCCAGATTCATTATGCTGTGAAATTATCGCTCATTTCTCTAGGTGTGTGCTCTTTTAACTGCTTAATTAATTTAGATGTGGGCATATATATTCAAATTAAAACACGATTTACTGTAGTAGGGTTGAGTTATGGTTATAGACTTCTCATTGAACACGTTTTTATTCTAACTTTCAGCTTCTTAAACAGGAATACTTAAGAATATCGGTACGCAGAACGTAGGTTGACAAAATGGCAGTATCTGTTTGAATTGATCCTTACTCTTTCTGTAAACACCAGAGAATTCTTCGCAGTTATTTGTTCTGACACCTCACTGAAAGGTAGTCCCTCTCCGGATGCGGTGCCTCCTGAGCTGTGCAGAGGTGTCAACAGGATGCTGACAGCAAGGCAAGGGCACCCCCTTCCGAATTGCTGAGACCAGCAGCACCCAGGTGGAAGCTGGATACTTGCTACCCCACCTCCTTTCTTTTCTAGTGGAGGAGGAGAGGAGTGAGAAGGCATTTATTTACTTCTGTTCCTCCCCTGCAAAAGCAAACAAAACATAATGAGCATTTTTTTTTTCTGTCTTATCTAAAGAATTCTTTTGTCTGGCTGAAATACATCCTGCAGCTTCCTAGAAAAATACATGTGCACGCATACAGAGAGCAAAAGGGAGGAAAAAAGCTGACAAGTCAGATTTGCATGCCCCTCTAACATACTCCTTCTGTATTTGCAGGGAGAACTAATCACCTTCTATTACTATTGGAAGAAAACCCCTGAAGCAGCAAGTTCTCGAGCCCACCGTAGGCATCGAAGACAGGCTGTGTTTCGGAGAATTAAAACTCGAACTGCTTCCACTCCAGTCAACACTCCCTCCAGGCCCCCCTCCAGTGAATTCTGTAAGTGGAAGCTAAAAGCAACGCATTTATCTTTGTTTAGATTCAGGGAGCAACAGTAATGTAATGGTGCTGTACCTTCAAGTGAATGAAGCAAGGAAATGGAGTTCAGGCAGTTGCCCTCTCCTGTTCCTATACCATTATGCTGGAATGTGGTAGGCGTCTTTGATCACCAAGTGCTTTGTGCAGTTCTTAAACATAAAAGCATCCTGTAAGGATGGAAATGTTGCCCTGGTACTGAATTTCCCTACTCTTTTCTTGGTTTTGTGTTGCATTTTCTCCAGGCTTATTACAGTAATGGGAATTAGAAAATGCAAAAAGAAGGAAGTCCTTCAACCCTTTGGAAGGAAGTCCCTTTTGTCCTTACTTGGTGACCCATACCTTCTGCTTGATCTCAGACGGTGTGCTGCAGCCAGCACTGTTGTATCTTAATGCACCTTGGAAGAGCTTTGCCCTTGACTGAAGCAGAAGTGTCTAAACAAAGAATAATTACCCAAACCAGTGAAATGTACTGCATTGCTGCAAAGGGTTATGATTAGTAATGCCCATACAGTTATATAAACTTTTATCCTTATGTAAAAGGCTTATGTTACTCTGTGAGTTTTAAGTCTTTCCATGGTCTAAACCCAGCACATTTCACATGCCTTCTAAGGAGAAGGGGCTGTGTGAAAGGCAGAAATTGGCAGAATCTTATTAATGTGGGGGAGGTAGAGGATGTGATGGGCAGGCAGGACAGGGAATTCTGGAGAGGGTATTACGTAGTAGGAAAGGGTAATTAGCTTCTCCTTGCTGAAACTGCTAGGATTTATTGCTGATTTCTGTGTACAAGAAGTGTGAGGATCTCGGCTCTGCAGCCTGATGCGAGACACTTGCACTTTGGAGTGTGTGTGGCTGGAAGGACCCACCCATATGGATCCGACTGCAGGATGAGAATAAAAAGCAATTTAGTAAAAGAAAGCAAGTTTTAGCCTGGTGTCAATTGTGCAGTCAAGGTTTAAACACCTGCAAGAATTAATGTAGAAATTATGGTAGTGCCCTGTGTTAATTTGAAGGGTAATGAGTTGATGACAAACGCTGATGGCAAGTACTGTGGAATCGCTCCCTCTCTACAACCTGCATGTATTGCAAAGTATTCTCTTGGAACCTTTAGAAAAACAGCATTCCTGCATCAAGGACTTGTTTTCTAATTAAAGATGTGGACAAAAGAAGCCACAGGACTTTCTGCTTGTGACAAATTGTAGACCTGTTATGTTTTGAATTTATAGCGGTGGTGCTAAAAAAATGCAGTACTCTGAATAAGAAAGGATTTACTCCTGAGTTGTTTTAGGAGATGAGGTGTAAGATACAGTTTTTGTGATGTCTGGGGATTTTCAGTTGTTTAGATGGTGCTTTTTAGCTCACAGCCTTGTAATCGGCTAATTTGCTTTATACTGCTTGCCACAAAGGAAAGTGACCCTTTCCATATTGTCCACTTCTTTGAAACATGACATTCTTGAAATGTAAGTTTGCCACAGGTTAAAACTCTTACGGAGGCTTGCAGTAAGAATGGGAAAGCCGGTAGTATCTTTGTGGTACCTTTCATCCAAAAGAATCACAGCATGGTTTTCAAACAGGTACACGATACGCAAGCATCGTTTCTTCCACCCACAAAGCATATCTAGCTCTTGGGTTAAATATAGCCACTGTCTAACAGAGCATAGCAGCAGTCCCCATCTGGTTTAGAAGATGAAGTCTAGAAACAAAATAAAAACCAGAAAAGCCACCACAATATCTGCTTCTGGAATGTAGTAAAGTAGGATTTAGGTATAGAATGTTTGATTTTAAATTTGAGCGGGTTCTAGAGATACAAACCTCCTTTCTCTTGAAAATTGTGCTTTTGGAACACAGCCTCTCTAACTAAGCATGAACAGTATTGGAACGGCAACTTAGTTGGAAGAGTACTGTGTACTGAATCAAAAGTTCTGTGAATTGTATCACTTGGTGCATTCCTGGAATCCTCCTTTAATCTGTAGACTGATCAGGTCTGGCCTTGCTTAGTTTGCAAAATCAGAAATAATGGCCATCCAAGGCAAGGTGATTGTAGGAAGTCACAAGATTTATGCAAGAACTATTATTACTAATGGTTATTTTAGCCAAGTAGGAGGAAATAGAAAATCCTGCTGAGTTTTTCTTTTCCATTTTCTTCTTCTTCCCTTGTTCTTTACTTATTCAGTGGACTTGAGCTCGGCCAGTGAAGATGACTTTGACAGCGAGGACAGTGAACAGGAACTGAAGGGCTACGCCTGTCGTCACTGCTTCACAACCAGTATGCACCTGATTCATTGCTGTATTTCTCTCCCTTCTGCTACTGCCTATTTAATGCAGGTTCATTCAAGCAGTTCATGTGCATGTACAGCTGTTCAAAAAAAAATGTGGGGTTGAATCAGGTAAAATATGCAGCATTCCTATCAGAGTTAATCATGCTTCGCCATTGCAAATTAATACTGCAATGACTAAGGAGAATCCTGAGAGGTAGACATTTATACAGGAAAAACATCTACATAATCCGTAATCTATATAATCCATTTGTGATGTAGCAAATCAATATTGGACTGTGACTGTCACACACAAAACTTCTTTAGGCTGCACTAAATCTCTTCTGCAGCAGCCTCATTCCTCTAGGTATTCCTGAAGGTTGTCCGATACTTGGGCACATGCATGGCATGGAAGTGTGAGCCCTAAAACAGGGAAGGGAAGGAAATGAGAAGTTCATAGCTCACTTCACTTTAAGAAACCACAGCTTTGGAGACTAACAGCTGCCTGTTAGCTCCCAGGTAGAGCAGATAAGGCTTCTTTCTTTGTTTTCAAAGGTGTAGTTGCTTAAGTAAACAGATAGTTTGTAACTTGAAGATGTGCACTGGAACACAGACTAAGCCTGGAACAGGGCAAAGTTTTCCAGAAATTTCTCCCAACTTTGTTGCCTGTAGAAAAGCAGCTACTTCTTTAGTTGTTGTGGGCTGCTTTTTTTTTAATAATGCAATGTGTTTGTGCTGCGTATCTGGTACATTGTGTATTTCTAAGCTGTTGCTTTTCCCACCCCAAGCCTCCAAGGACTGGCACCACGGCGGTCGAGAAAACATTTTATTGTGCACTGATTGTCGCATTCACTTCAAAAAATACGGAGAGCTGCCACCCATTGAGAAGCCTGTAGACCCTCCACCCTTTATGTTTAAGCCTGTCAAAGAGGAAGATGATGGACTTAGTGGAAAGCATAGCATGAGGACAAGGCGGAGTCGAGGCTCGGTAGGCTTAACACTCTTGCATTGCAGCTTCTTCTGTAAAGACGAGGTGTTGTCTGGAAAAAGGTAGTCAAACTTCTAAAATAATGCGCTCTCCATCTTGCTTGTTTGCCATGGAATGTGCATTTGTGGAGATTTGCTGAGGTTGAGGCTTTCTTTAGAAAAAGGAGCTGAAATGTCTGTTCTGCAAGTTCTAGTCAAACTTGTTATTTTTGTGCTTTTAATGACTGGCAGTGGACTGTCATCGTAAAGGGGCACTTGAACAGTGTATCATCACAGATATTTTGTACTAGTATGTATCCTTCTTCCAGCTGGATCCTGCCAGAGGTAAGCCCTTGGGCTCATTTTAAAGGAGGAGTTTTAAAAAAATTAAATGCTATTCATGTGGTCTCCTCATATTACTGGAGTTAAAAATCTCTTCCCTACAGAAAACTGTAGTTTGTGCCTGTGGTCAGCGTGCTCTGCCACAGAGTTTTTACTTGGGGTGAAATGCCGTGAGCCTTACTGTGCACAAGTCACTTGGGAGAACTCTGACAGCAGTTCTAGTTAATTTGATGTTTGCTTTGGGTTTTGGCTGATAGAAAGCAGCAGATATATTTCTTTTTCTTGCCCTCCCCTCTCCATCTTTCTGATCATGATGATATGACCATTGCTTCTAAATATCTTGTGAGGCTACTCTGTCAGGTAAGGTAGGCTTCGTTGTTTTTGTGGTATCCAGTCATCCAAAAAAACGGCCAAACTGGGAGGGAAACAGCATTAATTATTGAAATATACTCTACTGTGTTTCCTTGTTGCATAGCAGGAGCACGTTGAAATTGCGGTTTTAGAAACCAGTCTTGGCTGCTTGAATGCCAACAGATAGGCTTTTTTTTTTTTAATGGAACATGAGGGTCCCCTCCTACCTCATTCACTGTGTGTGTACGCGTGCTTACAAGCGCGCGTGCATGCGTTTTATGAAGAAAATTTAGCATGCAAACAGCAGCAGCTTTGGAACACCTTTCTAATGTTGTCACTTCTAGCAGCCACTACTAAATAAAATAATCAGCACTTAATGTTTTTGAGTAGACAAATTAAGGACTTGCCTCCTTCTACTTTTAAGTCCAGATGAATTTTCAAGGAAGAATTGTTAAAATGTTAAATGCTCTTCGTGGTTCATTTTTCAAGCTCTTTGGGGTGGTCCGTCCATACCCGTGATGTAAGGCAGAAAAAAGTAGAGGTGTTGGGCAAATGCTGACTTTGATACACTTCTATTTCTGTTAAACAAATAGATGTCTACACTACGTAGTGGTCGTAAAAAGCAGCCAGCCAGCCCTGATGGTAGAGCATCCCCTATTAATGAAGACATCCGTTCCAGTGGCCGCAACTCTCCTAGCGCTGCCAGCACCTCCAGTAATGACAGCAAAGCAGATTCAGTGAAGAAGTCTACCAAGGTAAAATTATCCCATTCTTTTGTGTTAGGACTGGACACCTGAGGCCTCTTCAGTCAGCATAATGAGATGCAGATTCTAGGAGGCCAGGGAATCTCTGTGTCCTAGAAATTCCTACTTGTGCAGATAAGCAAAAAATTTAATGGTGCATCTGACTGATGCTTTGTTCCTGTACATAAGGATGTGTAGTGATAGAAACCATTAAAGTTTCCCGACGTAACCTTACCGCTCTCACGATAAATTAATCCTTCAATTTCAGATGCAAATGCAAGCATTAGGCTCATGGAAGTAATACAGATCAGAAATGCTATATTTGAGACAAGTAGGCAGTTTTGGGGACTGTTTTTTAAAGAAGTACTTAGTCTTTGTTTACCAAGGAATAGGAATATGTAGTAATTGAGACTACTTCTGTTACTTTTTTTTCCTGTATGTACATTTGATTTTTCAAAGCAAGCTGACAGTTTAGTCTGTTTAAATGAGTAAGTGCCTTTCCAAGAGAGTACTGAATAAACAAAGCCAGATGAAGCAAGAAGGCTTGCCATTAAGCAGTGTAAATTGAAAAGTAGCAAGTAAAAAAAAAAATTAAAAAAAAAAAAAAAAAACAACCCACCCAAAACCCAACAAACAAGTCAAAACTGGAGTATGGAGCAAGTTCTCACATGATAAAACTGAGAACTTAGCAAAATTATGAAGTTAGGTTAGGTAATTACGTGATATATAAAGCTGTCCCAGGCCATGAAAGAAGGTAGTAATCTTGTAATAGCTACTCAGTGTTAGCCCTATGTTTGAGGGGATATAAAAATATCCCTCTCAAAATATGAGGAGTAAAGCAAGACTTTCATGTAGTAGAAAGAGGCTTATCTACTGCAGAAATTCTTGCTCCATCCTCTGTTAACAGCTGGTGATGGTCTGCATTAGAAGAGCATACTGGGCCGGTTGGTCTGGTATGAGTTCCTGATGGATGTGATTCTGCACAGCTGAAGGTGGAAATACAACTGCTTTGTTTCAAATACTCCTTCACTTTCAGAGCTTGAGACCGCATCTGCATGATGAGTAATGCTTTACTCAGCGTTCCTGTTTCCTACTAGCTTGTGTTAGAAATGCGTGCAGGGTTTGTGTGCAAACTGCCCTTTGGTTTTCTGTCTGCAGAAGTAAAATCGCAGTCTGTTTTGGGTTCTGTCTTAATTTTTACCTCCACAGGGAGTGGCTAGAGCATTATGTAGATGCAGGTCTTCTGGGAGCTGTTCCTGGCAGATGGCAGAATACAGCAGCAGCTCCAGAACAGATTCCCCTGCAACCTGGAATTGGACAGAGGGGCACATGCATATTGGATTGTTGTTAAATACTCAACTTCTGACCAGTTCTTCTGCTCCATAGGAACCATTCTTGTTTATTTGTATTAAATATGGTAGCGCTGGCATACGCTCAGTTTACTTTTGCATTTATGTCACTGGTAACTGTTGTGTTCTGCTTCATTTGTGGCAGAAGATAAAAGAAGAGGTATCTTCTCCTCTCAAGAACTCCAAGAGGCAGCGGGAAAAGGCAGCTTCTGACACAGAGGAACCTGACAGGTCCAATGCCAAAAAATCCAAAACTCAAGTGAGTCCCACAGAGGAATATTTTCTCTGAGGAGAATGGTTTGAGGGCGGGAGGGGGTGCAAACCCAGTAACAAACCAAAAACATGAAATCAATTTAAGCCACAGCAAATTTTAACTTAATCTGCGGCTGGAAAGCAACCCATGTTTTAATGTGTTCCTTCTGTTGAAAAACAGTGGAATGATATGGGGTAAGTCCAGAAGTCTCTTTTTTTTGTTGTTTTTGGTTTTTGTTTTGATATCAATATCAACCATATGGGAGTATACTTGGATTATTTTCCACCGCCTCCCACCAATTTTTTTTTTAGTTGAAATCTGTTTTTTCCTCTTCTGTGGCAAGTTAGAAGAGCACTGGAGTTCTCTTGATTTAATGGTATCAAAGCTCAGCTGAAATACTTTTAGGATGTGTGTTCACCTCCATGTACCTGACCAGGTTCACTCTGTGCACAGGATTTGGGAATTCTGGCGCTGAGCTTTCCGTGTTACAGAATCACAGAATGGCTGAGGTTGGAAGGGACCTGGAGGTCATTTAGTCCACCCACTCTGCTCCAGCAGGGCCACCTAGAGCCACCAGCCCAGGACCAGGTCCAGATGGCTTTTGAATATCTCCGAAGATGGAGAGTCCACAGCCTCTCTGGGCAACCTGTTCGATTGCTGGGTCACCCTCACAGTGATGAAAAAATGTTTCATTACGTTCAGGCAGAACCTCCTGTGTTTCAGTTTGTGCCCATTGCCCCTGGACACTACTGAAAAGAGCATGGCTCTGTTGTCTTTGCACCCTCCCTTTGGATATTTGTTGCCTGTGCTGTTTTGAGTCCTGTGAGGGTTCAAAGGGTGGTACTTGCACTTGTGTTTGCACAGCGTGTGTAATAGGTTGCATGCTGATAATGTTCCTTGTGCAGTTTTCTCATGCACGGTGGTTATTCTTCCCTCTCACCCTGCAGGAGATCAGCAGGCCAAACTCTCCCTCGGAGGGTGAGGGCGAAGGTGAGAGCTCTGACAGCCGCAGTGTCAATGACGAAGGGAGCAGTGATCCCAAGGACATTGACCAGGATAACCGGAGCACGTCCCCCAGCATCCCTAGCCCTCAAGACAATGAGAGTGACTCGGATTCATCTGCGCAACAGCAAGTGCTGCAGGCACAGCCCCAAGTGCTTCAGGCACAGAGCGGTTCTGGCCAGGCTCCTCCTCCTACGCCACCTATATCAGCCCAGTTACCAGCATCGCTGCCAGCAGCGTCGAGTGCTACGTCAGCCCCACCGCAGGTCTCGCCATCGGCATCCCAGCCCCCTAGCCAGCCCCAGGCCCCTGCGCCGCCACCTCCTCATTCTCACATACAGCAGGCCCCTGCTTTGCACCCACAGCGGCTCCCATCACCCCACCCACCTCTGCAGCCTTTGAGTGTGTCGCAGAGCCAGCCGACCCCTGCCTCTTCGCAGCCTCACTCGCAGCCTCCGCTCCACAGTCAGGCCCAGCCTGCCCCTCACAGCCTGCAGGCTCAGCCCCTCCTGCCTCATCCTGTACCTTCCCAGCCATTTTCCCTCCCCACTCAGTCATCTCAGTCTCAGGTTCCCCTTCAGACACAAGCACCGTCTCATTCTCACTCTGCTCTCCAGGTTCAGGTAACGCAGCCTGTCCTGCCAACTGCAACCTCACTGCAGCAGGCTCAGCCTCCGCGGGAGCAGCCCTTGCCCCCTGCACCCATGGCCATGCCTCATATCAAACCTCCCCCTACTACCCCAATCCCTCAGCTACCCACTGCTCCATCTCACAAGCACCCACCTCATCTCTCTGGCCCTTCTCCATTCTCAATGAACTCCAACTTGCCTCCCCCACCTGCTTTAAAACCTCTGAGCTCCCTCTCAACTCATCATCCTCCGTCTGCGCACCCTCCTCCTTTGCAGCTGATGCCTCAAAGCCAACCACTGCAGTCTTCGCAAGCCCAGCCTCCTGTACTGACGCAGAGTCAGAGCCTTCCCCCTCCTGCTAATCACCCCCCATCTGGACTCCATCAGGTATCCTCCCAGCCCCCCTTTTCTCAGCATCCATTTGTCCCAGGAGGCCCACCTTCCATCACCCCTCCTTCCTGCCCCTCCACTTCCACACCACCCACTGTGCCGGGCATCCCACTTCAGACTTCCATCTCCACATCAGCAGCTTCTAGTGGAAACGTGCCAGTAGTGACAGCCTGCACGCTACCACCTATTCAGATCAAAGAAGAAGTCCCAGATGAAGCTGAGGAACCAGAAAGTCCACCCCCTCCACCCAGAAGCCCATCACCAGAACCTACTGTGGTGGATACACCAAGTCATGCCAGTCAATCAGCCAGGTATGGAGGTTGTCAGCAGTGCTTCCTGTACGTGCTCCGTTTTTCTGTGTAGCAGGGCACTCCCAAAAGCTGAGAAACGAGCTCCTGTGGGAGCCGGGTGTATTTTACATGTGCATCTTGTCAGCCTCTCTTTCTAGCATGATTTTGCTCTGTTTCTCCGGAAGGGTGCTGCTTCAGCCAGCATATTCAGACAGGGTGTTACAGTTTGTAGTTGTGAGACGGGTTTTATACTCCGCTTGTCTGTGGAGTAATATGGTACAATTACTTTTCTCATGGCTTTCAGGGAAGCTGGTAGTGCTATTGTATAAGTGTAGAGTGTTACTTTTTTGGTTTTGGACATACAGCTCTTAAATCCCAGACTCTTGCATCTTTCCCAGGGCTAACCTCTTTCTGTTTTGTTTCTTTCAGGTTCTATAAGCACCTGGACCGTGGCTACAATTCATGCTCAAGAGCAGACTTATACTTCATGCCTCTGGCAGGGTCGAAACTGGCCAAGAAGAGAGAAGAGGCCATTGAAAAGGCCAAAAGAGAAGCAGAGCAGAAAGCCAGAGAAGAGAGGGAAAGAGAAAAAGAAAAAGAGAAGGAAAGAGAGAGGGAGCGAGAACGTGAAAGAGAAGCAGAAAGAGCTGCGGTAGGTTTATTTGTAGCTAAGAGCTGTTTAAGGGAGTTGGCGTGGTAGGATCTGACCTGGACGGTGACTACAGCATGCAAATCCCCAGAATCGCTTTAATGCATGTGCAGTCAGGTATTTGCGAATATGGGAGCCTTGTGTATTAACTGAAAGCCAAGCAGGTATGAGCACCTCCTGGCCTGCCTGCGACTTCCTTCTCTTTAAAGGAAATGGAGAGTTTCTACTCCTGGTCTTTCCGATGTGTGGGATGCCAGTGCAGCTGGGGGTAGCTAGGCCAAGTATTGATGTTTGCTGGCAGTAGAAAAGCACTCTGTGCAGATACAGTGAATGCCTTTGTGTACCTTGTACTACTGTGCAGGCACAAGAGCGCTCTCTGCTAGCAAAAGGGGACCTGAAGGCTTTTTAAATTTGAAGTAAACTTAGTTAAAGGCATGTAACTTTTTTTTTTAATGGAGAGACCCAAACTCCAGTCTTGGTATAAAGAGCTGATACAACTAATCCGTTTTTCCGTGGCCTGTCGGAAAGGAATGATTACTTCTGGGCCCACAGAATTGGTAGGCTGGTAATGCGTTATTGATGCTGAAAAAGAAGGTGCTACAGTCTTCCTGTTCCATGGTGCATTTCAGAGATCTGAATGGTAGCTATGTGTTTCTGTAGGATTATAAAAGTCAGGATATAGCATCTGTCCATTAAGGGATGTGTCACGTATGGGGACTTTGCTTTATTTTGAGGATAGGGATCCTTGGGCAATTGCATGGGTAAACTGTGCTTATTGCCCTCCCAGAAGTGCTGTGCTGTTCTTGTACAGGAGGGGAGAGCAGGATGCAAAGTCCTGGTGTGAAAGGAGTGGAATTCGTTGCGCATCGTGGAGATGAGTTTCCTTGGGTTTAGTAAATTTTAGAATACAAGCGAGTGTGGAGAGGAGAGGGAGAACACACTGCAAGTAAGACTGGGAGTCTGTAGCGGCATGTACCAGCCAGCTGTTGCCCACAGCTGTGACATGTACCAACTAGTTGCTGCTATACTAACTGTAAAGCAGTTAGCGTAGCTTTGAGGCTGCCGCTCCAAAGTAGTTACCTTCTGGCATACAGGATGGAGAGAATCCAGTTCTTCCCCAGACCACACTGGAGCGCACCACTGCAGGAGTCACAAGGCTCAGCAGGCTGAACTTGCCTCCTCTTAGAGCTTGAAGCACAAGAAGGGAAGTGTGTGCCTGCTGTGTTTTTAAGCCAAATGTGTTGAATTAAAATTCTCTTCCCCCATTCTGTGCAGCAGAAGGTATCCAGCTCCTCCCACGAAGGCCGTCTTGGAGAGTCTCAGCTCAGCGGGCCAGCCCATATGAGACCTTCATTTGAACCTCCACCGACGACCATTGCCGCTGTCCCACCTTACATTGGTCCAGACACACCTGCTTTACGAACGCTAAGTGAATATGCCCGTCCTCATGTCATGTCGCCAACAAACCGTAATCATCCCTTCTTTGTCCCCCTGAACCCCACCGATCCACTTCTGGCCTACCATATGCCTGGCCTCTACAATGTGGATCCCACCATTCGGGAGCGAGAGCTGCGAGAGCGGGAAATCCGGGAGCGAGAAATCCGGGAAAGGGAGTTGAGAGAGAGGATGAAACCCGGCTTTGAGGTGAAGCCTCCAGAGCTAGATGCACTGCACCCAGCTACTAACCCCATGGAGCATTTCGCCAGGCACGGTGCACTGACTATTCCCCCAACAGCAGGACCTCACCCATTTGCTTCCTTCCATCCGGGTTTGAACCCCCTCGAAAGAGAGAGACTTGCACTGGCAGGCCCACAGTTACGGCCTGAAATGAGCTACCCTGACAGACTGGCAGCGGAGAGAATACACGCTGAGCGGATGGCATCGCTGACAAATGACCCATTGGCACGGCTCCAGATGTTCAACGTTACGCCTCATCATCACCAACATTCACACATACACTCGCATTTACACCTACATCAGCAGGATCCCTTACATCAAGGTGAGCCCCGGGGAAATGGGCTAGGCAGTTTCCTAGGGAGCCTCTCTCATGAGCTGTTAGAAGCAGTCTGCCCAAAACAGGGCAGACTGTGACTCTGGAATTCAAGTAGCAAAATCCCTGTTTGCTTATGTATGATGTGACTTCTGTACTGTATAAGGCTGTGATAACTGAAATGCAAACAATTATTTTTTTGGGAGGGTGGACCAATAACAGTGATGAAGTAAAATGATGGTACCAGTACAGCGATCTTCATTGAGACTGCACACTGCCACTGTAAAAAGTTTGCTGTTTTGTTCCGGGTTTGCATTTTTTGGTTTTTTTGGAGTTTTTTTCAAGTACTGGAGTCCTAGAGCACCACTTTACAGTGGTGTCCAGTGTACAAAGAAGATGGAGACTGCTTTGGGTGAAGGGAATTCACTAGGAGAGATGTCATGGAACTGGTAACACTGCTAATGCTAATGGCTGTTATGAATTATAGCTGGAAAGGAGCTGAAGCTGGTGTTTCCATATAGGAGCTGAAAAGAAAAAAATAGGAGAGAAAGACTTCATCTCTTCAGCCATTTGACATGCCAACCATCTGGCTTTAGTGGAGCTGAAATTCTCTGTCACAATTCTCATAAGAACCATGCAAATTTATGGGTTGGCATCTTTTTAGCTACAGTGTATTCTTATGTGTGGAAATTTTTTTCCCAAAGTGTTTAATAGTCTCAAAAATGAATTGATGCCTTGCTCATTTCTAAAGCAAGCTACGTGGTTACTACTCTGGAAGTCTGGAACCTGGAGTCTGGAAGATGAGGCACTAAGCAGAATTTTTCTGATTTTTCTGGTGGCAGACTGGAGAGAACATAGCAAGCAAGGCACCAGGTGCAGTAGCTGCTAAGTAAGGGGGAAAAATAAGTCCAAGTCCTTAAAAGTGCAGTTTCTGGTGCAGCTGGCTACAAATGTAGTGTTTGTGCAAGCAAAGATAGCATACTTCGCCTTGGAGCAATATGCGTTAAATGTAGCTGGGGTGTCTGCTTTCTGGAGTTTGGAAGGAATTTGATTGCTCTTGCACAAGCCAAATTGTATAGCAAGGAAATCAGCAGGGTCTTGTGAGATTGTTAAGGGCTGGGGGGTTACAGGTAGGAGATGATGGTGCTGAATATCAGCATTCTTAAAGCTGTCAGCTGTGGGCTTTGGTTGAGACCGACTGCACAAATTACAAACTGGTTCAATTTGAGGCAGGTTTGCATACCCCATTGATAGCAGAAGAAATTTGTCATAGATCGTGTCTATACAAGGATTCTGTTGTCAGGTAAGTCACTTACCACCTCTGTGCAGGTAAGTCTAGATATTCCCCCATTATTTGTTCTGGACAAAAACATGGCTAGTACATGCTCACTCTCAGTCTAGTGGGAGACTGGTGCAGACAAAGCCAAGTCAATTCGGTGTCAAGTCTCTCTTCCCTGTATTTGAAAAGTCACTTGGCTTTAATCTTGGATGCCAGGTTAAAATACAGTTAGAGGCTCTTGAGCATCTCCAAGAAGTTCTTGCTCCAGAGCAGTTCCATAGGTGGGTAAGGCCCTAAAGTGCATAACCTGTATGTCTCCTTAGAGCGGGGATGAATAGAGTGTAAAATGAGCATGCATTAGTGCTCTGGACCAGATGACAGCTGAGGGAGACTTGTGTTAGCTGTGTTGTGTTCCTTGCATTTGCAGTTCCTCTGCAATCTGCTAACAGCTTAATGTGCTGAGATTTCAGATGAGCTGATGAGTAAGTATTTTTCAGGTTCTGCCGGTGTCTTTTTTTTCATCATATTGGTAAAGTGACATCAGAGAGGTTGTCTACAGGTGTCCCTCTCCACACAAGGATGGTGACTGTCATCTTAGGCCAAAAGCTGGCAAAACCCTTTGTTTGCCAATCAAGTAGTATTGGTAAAGTCAGAAGCTTAAGAGCTTCTGTACTAAATCTCACTAGTGATCATTCAGTTTTATGTGTGTAAAGGGGGAAATAGGAGAGAGTTTGGGGGAAAATTTTTCTCAATGTTGACCATCTTTGTGGTGAAGAGATCAGAGCTCTCTTCAGAAAGAGAAGCCAGGTGTCAGAGATTGATAGTTAAAGAACATGTTTCCCTGTCACAATGCTGCAATGAAGCATTCCACAGTTCTCTCTGATGTTTTTTTCTCAGTGTAGTTCTCGGAGTTGAGCATATTCCTTCCTCTGGTTATTTGTGGGAGCGGATCTGTAATTCAAGTCACTTGCACTGATAGACAAAAATGGGTTTGCTTATTTCCAAGGAATCTCCAGAAAAAACAGCTGAAACAATTCAGTTTGTAGCGATATGTTTGAGGTTAACTTGTAAAAGCCAAGAACAAGAGATTCCTAGGAGGGCAGAGAGCAGTAAAATTTGGCCCAGAGACCCATGGATTAAGAAGAGGCCTCACATATAGCAGCACTACAGAGTTGAAAATAAAGCTGATGTGGATTTGCCCAGCTGCTTATGGTTTTGGCTGGGTCTTTATCTCTCTCTGTCTTTTCTGTTTGTTGGGATAATAGTGGCCTGTTCCCCGGGCCAGTCCATTGCACAGGCCTACCAACAAGCAGTGATAGGTAGAGGTGGGAACAACTGGCTGGGAGGTAAAGACTGAAGAGCAGATTGCTTTTTTCAGAGTCCTCTTAAGGTGTTTGACAAGGTGTTTGCACTGTGAACACAGGGCAAAAAAAATGTAATTATGATAAGCAATTAGAAAAAAAATCTGTACAAGGAAGAGACCTGGGCTAAGTAAAGGTAAAAGCAGGATTTCTTTTTTTTTTTCAAGTATGCAGTTATTTCACGGCAACATCTCAATTTGCCTATAGGCTCAGCAGCTCTGATTAGCAAGCACTTCTGCAATGTATATGGGGCGAGTGTGGAAGGAACATCTGAAAATAAAAGCTTAGGTGGTTCAGTTACTTGATTTTTTTTTAATATCCCCCCCCCCGCCCCTCCCCACTGCTCGGTGGATTTCTTTTTCTTGTAGAAATTGAAAGCCCTGCGCTGTTGCTTTAACAATTAAGATTGTT
Organism: Morus bassanus; assembly: GCA_031468815.1. Lineage (NCBI taxonomy): Eukaryota > Metazoa > Chordata > Aves > Suliformes > Sulidae > Morus > Morus bassanus. The sequence goes on from CM062587.1 coordinate 5,507,389, forward strand.
TGGTAAGCACATGTCACCTGAAGATAGAAAAGTGGGTTTCAAATTGGATGGAGCTAAGCTCCTGGTAGTTACATGCCAGTTAGGCCAAATGCTGATCCAGCTCAAGTTTAACAGGGCTTTTGATCTTCCAACACTGAGCAATGTTTGCCAAAGGAGTTGATTGCTTTCTTTCTTTCCTTCTTTTAAAGGTTCAGCAGGACCTGTTCACCCGCTGGTGGATCCTTTAGCAGCTGGACCCCATTTGGCACGTTTTCCCTACCCACCTGGGACCATCCCCAACCCATTGCTAGGGCAGCCACCTCATGAGCATGAAATGCTCCGACATCCAGTCTTTGGTGAGAGCATTTTATGGTCCTTTACGAAGGCTGGCTCTTGATCTGAACTGTCATCTTCTGGGTCTTAGCGCTTCTCGGGAGGGGAGTTGGTGGAGTTGAGCTGTAACTTAGGTTACAGCCGAAGGTTGGTTGGTTGGTTTAAAAGAAAAAAAAAAAAGCTCCATGGGACAGCTGTCTGCAGACCTCATAGCAAACAAGTGTCTAAAAATGGGCAACTCTCTCTTAGGTACTCCTTATCCACGAGATCTGCCTGGTGCCATTCCACCTCCTATGTCAGCAGCCCACCAACTGCAGGCTATGCATGCCCAGTCAGCAGAGCTGCAAAGACTGGCAATGGAGCAGCAGTGGTTGCATGGGCATCCTCACATGCACGGTGGTCATCTACCCAGTCAGGAAGATTATTACAGGTGAGGGGTACAATGAAGGCTTTTGGAGGCTCGGGGGTGCTACAGCTTCCGTCATCTTTTTCCACATTCCATCTTCTTCTTCTGAATTACTGCCTTTCTTACTATGTGCTGAGTCAATGTCCTGATGCTGTTCTGGAAGATGGTGAAGCTGTTCTAAGACCTAACTTGGGCATAGGTGATAGGGCAAATTGGAGCTAGATCCACATTTTTGGCACAGGATGTAGACTAGTTCCAATGTAGACATTGCAGAATTACCTCTGATTGGGGTTTTTAGTGTGATACTTAGTATGATTGCTGCTTCCATGTCTCTCTCTCTTCCTTGAGAACAGTGGAGGAGGGTGGGGAAAAAGCTTTATGAATGAGAGGAGGGGAGGAATCCGTAAATCTTAAGAAAAGATGAAGGGCGGTAGGAAGTTGAAATGTGTGAATAATATGGATCCTGCATTGCCAGCTGAGAACGCGTAGATGAATCACGTGAGTTCTTTCTCCCCGGAATGCTACATGGTGTTGGTAGTAGAGTGGTTTCTCTTCTTGGCCTACCTTACGTGACGCCACCTCACTTCCTGTTTGGCAATGACTGCTGGCAGTACGTCAGCTAAGAAGAAAAAGCCACCAGCACCTAGCAAGGGTCATTCCGCATGTCTGTGGATAGCAAGGGTATCGGGGAAGCAGCATATTAAACACCTGCCTTGCACTGCTTTACTCTGATGTTTCAGTCCTTGCTTCTGCCATCCAAAGTCGCCTGCGGGCCTCGTGCCACGGGGGCAGCCAGTCTGTCATATCGGCGAGTGCAGATAAAGCTAAAGCGTGATGAGCTGGCACTAGTGATGTCGCTCACATGTAAGGAGCGCTTCAGTAGCAAAAGGTCATCGCTTCCTCCCGCAACAGACAGTGTTATCGCCGCTGTTACGATGGCTCTCATTTTTGTGCTGAAAGCTCACAAGTCCTGTTGCAACCTCTCTTCCCTTCAGGGCGCCCGGGTGAGGTTAGCAGGAAGGCAGGCTATCTCTGAAGTGTCATGACACCTCCTTCGTTTTGTTAAAATGAGTTTTCTTTCTTTTTCAGTCGACTGAAGAAAGAAGGCGACAAACAGTTGTAATAAATTATTTATTTGTAATGCTGGCTATGGAAACCCCAGTCCTTGGGAAGGAGTGGAACATTTTTACATACAATAAGAGCTACAAAAGGAAAAGAATATCTTATAAAGATTTCTTTATATATTTAAAACAGAACCAACCACCCAACAAGTAGAGACTTATCAGCATAGTGTTCGTTTGTAGAGAAGATTTCTCAAGACTGGTGTGGGTCTCCCTGCATGACAACGTATTCAGAAGCCTATTGAAAGTACAGGACTGTGTGGAATATTCAGAGAACTTCCTGCAATCTTGTTTTTTTTTTTTTTCTTACTAGTTTGTTTTGAGTAGGTGCTAGAATCAGGTTCACAACACAAGTCACTGTGCGTGAAGAGACACTCAATGCATCTATAGCTATTTTAAAAAAAACAAGGATTGCAAGTAGGTGACATAACAAGCTCTGAATCGAAGTGCTATAATAATAAAAATCTACTTTTATTTTAATACATTGTAGGAAATCTTCATAATTTTAAAGAGAGCTCAGTTCTGCAGCATGGCTTTTTAAGTCTGTAAATAACTTTTTTGGGTAGAGGGGAGAAACAAAACAAAACAAAACTCCAGAAACGTTTATCTTGATTTTCAGTAACATCACAAATTGTGAATTCCTACCTGGTATTGACAGAATACAGAGTTGATTTTTTAATAAAATATATATATATAATTATCCCTTTAATTAAAGGGAATGATGGGTATCAATAATTTCAAATGGGTAAAAGCTTGAAATTTGGTTTGATATCAACAATAAGCATTAAAGGGAGTTGCAGGGATAATGTTGCAAATGACTGTTTCTGTTCTTGGTTTTTTGGTTTAGTTGGGTTTGTTGGGTTTTTTGTTAGTGTTACATCTCTTTGTTCTGCAGATGATTTCTGTTGAGTTGGGTTTCTCAGCAGTACAGGTGTCCCTTGGAACTAGCTTACCCTTTTGATGCCTACTTCAAGGATTAATTTTCAGTGTGGCCATAATACACTTCTTTCCTATTACCTTTTGAAACTTAATCTAACTACATTGGTTTTAGACTTTAGGCAAAGGTTCAAAGAAATAATCTGTTCTAAAATCTCTTTTTAAAAATGTTCCGTGGCTCAAACTAGTACAGCCAGAATTTTGTATGCATGTGCATATTTTTGGAGGACGTGCTCTTTCTGGCCTCTTACGTTTGATAAGTTCTTAAGAAAAGCGGATAGGCAACTCAGTTAGTGTTCTTAAAGTTGTTTTGCAAAGACCAGTCTGTACTTCTCTTTGACTGTTTTAGCTTTGTTTTTGTAAGCAAAAACTTTTTAATTGCCACCGGTGTTCTGTATCTCAGGAACTTAATGCTTTTGGATTAACCAGATATATGGACAGTAACATTTACTGACTCCCGACACAACAGGTCCATGCAGAATAACTCCTGTTGGCTAGTTCCCATGTGGATGGTAAAAGGAGAGGAATACACGGAAGGCCAGTGAGCATTATTCTGGAGACAGCTCTGCTTACTGTCTAGGCAGAATTTTTTTCTTTTTCCACTGTTTTGCCATGGGTTTTCTTTGCCAGAGCAGAGGGTGATGCAGCCGATGGACATCTGAATCTGCTGGCCGTTTTTTTTCTGCTGGTGCATAACTTCCCCCACCCCATTCTCTCTCTTAACTCACGAGTGCTCTCTCTCTGCTGTTGTAAACTGTTCAGTGTGATGGTTGTGTCATAGGACTGTACTGAGCCATGTTTGATAAACTTGTAGTTAATCATCCATTCTGATGGAAGGCATGGCATTCACAGTGCTTTATCCACCTCATGGGTCTCAAAACAGTGTCAGTGTGCAAAGATTACTGTCGGGCAGTTAGTAACATCAATTTACCAATTAAAAATATGCATTGGGGTATTCTAGGCCCACTTTAGGCAAGAGTGTTTAGGAAAGAGGAGGACTATTTCAGCTGATGTTGATATTCCTTTTTTTTCTGTCCTCCATTCCAGATTTCTCAGTGCTAGAGAACTGCAGTAGCCTTTAATCAGTTCCATCTGCTATATTTGAACTCTCTGTGAAGGTATTAGGAAGAACAGCTAGTGTTTCTAAGATTTGGAAACCATGAGGTCAATCTAGAATCGAGGATGGTAAACTCTTCAGTCAATGCCTTCGGTCGCTGTCTGCAGTGATCAGGTGAAATGGTTTTCTTCTGAGTAACATTTTTTCCTTTTGCTGACAGTGGACTAGCTAGTAAGATCGGTCTGCTCAGCAGAGAGAGTGCCTCAGTTTAAAGGTCTAATTAGGCTCATTTCTGTTAAACCTCCCCTCCTTGTTTTTACCATGTGGAATTTGGGAGTTTGGGGGAGTTCAGCCATTTCTTCTGATCCTTCTCTTTTGCTGTTATTTTTAGCTATAGGTGTTCTTAAGGAAAAAAAAAGTTAATTGCCTCCCATGGTCCTCTCTCTGGTTTGGTTTTTTTTTTTCAGCTGAAGTTTGCAGTCTGTTCAAAAGCTATTCATTGATCTCTTTTTTCTTTTCTTCCCCCCCGCCCCAGCATTCTTATAATCTGTGGGGGGAGTTTTTGTTCACATCATTCAGCAAATAAGCACTGAAATTCTTCCATTTTAGACCAGTGATTAACTACAACTTTACATGCAGTGGTTTTTGAAGCCATCTTGGTGTTCGATGCCCTGTTAAAACAACCCAGACCTTTTGGTTTTCGTTAAGAAATCTCTCTTATTTTTTCTCTGATTTGAAAGTTTATTTTTTAATTTTGCTTTAGTGTTTTTGAAACGTCTCTCTTGTTCTATGTCGTCATGGTTGAGCTTGTTTCACTGCACCGTTAAAGCAGAGTGTACATTCTGACTGCTACATTTATATATATCTTGAAGCTTAATGTATATATGAGTAGTTTGCCATGGGATAACACAGTGTAAACAGAGTAGAAACCCAGAAATCGTGACTTCTGTGTTCTCTCCATTTGAGTATTTTGTAATTTTTTTGAAATATTTGTGGACATAAATAAAACCAAGCTACACTACAGCAGCCAGGTTTTGCCTGCAAGCGAAATGTGTCTGTTGATTGTTGTTAGTGGGAAAAGAGTTATTTTCATCTGGGATAATATGGGATGCCTGCATGGCCGTCTTGTCTGTTTCAAAGCTGTCTTGTCTTTCTTGGTTTTATTTTTTCCTTCCTTGAGGTCATTTCATTTTTTAATATACAGTACACAAAACACCAACATCGTGTCCAGTTCCAGAGTACATTCCGCCTCCCTGAGGCATGTTTATGCTCTAGGGCCATACTGCATAACTTTGGTATGTTTTTCCATAAGTTAAGTCGTCAAATTGATAAGAACGAATGTGTAAGGATGTTTTGGCTGTCATGACTTCAGGGGCTTTCACTGTACAGTGGTAATATATTGTAGCCATTGATCTGTCTGAGCACAAACAAGTAGTTAAAATGAAGCGTGTGGATAAGCTCTTATTCCATCAGCCAAGAAGAGTAGAAAGACGAGAACTTCTAAACCAGAGAGGACAGTTCCCCTAGTTTCAAGAGAAAAGGAAAGGCTGCATGCCGTCATCTTGTTTTAGATTTGCCTGTGAACCAAAGGTGTCCAGAAGACATGCAAGGGAAAATGAGGCCTGATGACTCATAAAGTGTAAGCTTGAAATTAGATACAGTACACTATATATACCCCAGTAGCTGAGGTTTTCATGCATCTTATTTTCTAAGAGATGTTACTTTGTGCCAGTAGAGTCGTCTTGCACACGACTGTTACAGAGTTGGCAAGAGATGCATTCCAAAGGGACGATAATTGTGGAGAGGAAGATGCACAACAACTTGTTGTCTATTCATTGCCTGCTGAAAAGCTAAAATTTGCTTTCAAATTGCATAAAGTTACATGTTTGTGTGCATTTGTAACGGCTCTTCCATCTATCAGGGATTATAATGTATTTGTGTGAGCTAGCTGTTTGGGTGTTCCATATTTGCAGTTCATGGTAATCAGCATCTCCAAAACTTAGGAAAATGTTGTGATGCCACAGAGGGAAGTTGTATCTTTACAGAATAAATATTTGGTCAGAAGGGAGACAGGAAGGCTGCATTCTTGATCTGGTCCTGCTTTGGTTTTGATCTGTGATTTTTCAGAAATAGTGAGGTATTTTGACTCCAGTTCAAGCTAATTAGCGCTCTAAGTACAGTGAGAAGAGAGTGCCCTGTTGTCTGAGTGTGCTTGAAGCAGACGGAGAAGTATTCATGACAAATTGCATGGGATTTTGGAGCTACGTATTTGAAGTGGCTGCTCTATTTATACCCTGTGGCATTTTATAAGGGGAAGGTCAGTTCTCGTCTACTGGAAACAGCTTCTGAAAGTGCTTTGTCTGAGGCTGGCTTGAACATGTGCTATGGTATTTATTTTGACATTTCTTTGGGGTTTTTTTAATTCCTTGTACTTAACATAGAACTTGAATGGGCTTAGGCTGCCCTCCCTTTCTTGTTACAGGTTCTAAGTTTCCAGACTTTAAATTATGAACCCTACAGGGACAAGGCGGAAGAGGATTTTTATTACTGCATAAGTGAACAACACAGTTCCTATTGCCGTGTTGGTCTTGTGTTAGTGATGCCTTGCCAATGCAAGGGTAAAGGCTGGAAAGCCGTCTATCGCACGGCTTTGTTAAATGCACATTACCAGACTTCATTCGAATGTCACGTCAGCTGTAAAAGGTAACATAGGCAGGGTTTCAAGCCTTCGTAGGCCACGGGTAGCTTTTTACAACTTGCATTCATTTAGGTACAAGGAGAAAAGGTGAAGCCTGGCGTTTTGCTCAGGGATTTGATTTTCTGTTCTTGGACCATGAAAAAAGGAAGCTCTCGCATTGCTTGTTGTGAAATTTCTGTTCTTTGCAGAAGCTCCTGCGCATTGGGTTTGGTCCCTGAAGATCTGAAAGCAGCTTTGTTTTAGGCAGTGGTAATGAGAGAGAGGGGCTGGGCTGCAGGGGCGGGGCGGGAGGGCAGGCCCGGCCCCGCAGGCCGCACCTGCCCCGGAACGTTCCGGAAGGTTCCGGCAGCCGCTGCGAGCGCGTCCCTCGGGCCGGCCGGCGTGGCGGCGTGCAGGTAAGAGCCTTTCCCCTGCCGTGACAGGGAAAAGGGTGACGGAGAGGTGGCGGGAGGGAGCCTGGGGGCGCAGGTGCTTCCCTGAGGGCAGCCGTGCCCGTTTGCCTGCGGCGGGAAGCCCAGGCCGTGGGGTGCCCTGTCACCCAGCCCCTCCTGGCAGCGCTCCTCCATCCCAAAGGCAGCCAGCTTCCCCTGTGCGCCTCCGGGTGGTGTCCCTGGGTCCCTCTGTGCTCCTCCCGGCAAGTATCCTTTGGTCCCTGAGGCAGCCGAGACCTTGCAGCCCAGGGGCTTGTTCTGTTTGCTCGGTTCCGTCCGTGTGGCCGTGACAGCTGCTCCTCCATATGTCCCAGTCAGCTGCTCCTGCGTTGGCAGTCCCAGATGTTTTTCTTCCCGTGCTCTCATATGCGACAGGTAAGCTTGAGAAAACCTTGCTGGTGTTTGTATTGGGTCTTTTTCCAGGGTAGTTTCTTACCCAAAGTGTATCAGAAAGACTCAATGTCTGACGTTGGAGGGAAGAGCCTTTTGGGTGCCCTGCATTTACAAGTCACCCTTTGCAAACTACTGTTCTGCTTGTTTCCGTCTTATATTCTAGTGCAAGGTAATTAAGCCTGATGTTTTTTCTCATGGTGTTGACTTTGCAAAAACAAACTGGAGCAAAAGATAAAACCAACATAATGCAAACCACAAATCCCAAGTGGACAATTTAGCCAGGCTATTTTTTGTTCTTCGCAAATGCTCATCTCTACAGAAATGATAACTTGGCCCCTGCAAAATGAGCTACTTATATATATATATATTAAAAAAAAAAATATATATATAAACATATATATAAAAAAAGAATGTACTTCTCTGCCCTGTTTCTAATCCCTATCCTCCTTCCTACTCTCCCTCTAAAGAAAAAACAAGTGAAGGAATCTGCAAAGAATATTTATCTACATAAACTCTCAGACATTTTGCAAAACTGTATTCCAAGAATGGTCACCCACGGCACCTGACAGATGTACCAGTGAATGTTGATGCCCTGGAGGCTTCTGACACAACATAAGCATGTCTTCCTTGGGTCTCACAAGTGAGATAAATGAGTCTTCCCAATAAATATTGTTCAAATCCACTTTCTGGTTGGATGAGTAGTGGGAAGGGTTAGGCTCATCTTGCATTGCTCTGCAGAAGGGGGAGAAGACACTGTAAAAAATAGCATTTAGTGAGTGGAGGACACTCATCAAGTCGAAGTCACATCCAGGACAGGATTGCATAATTCCATTGCTTGCACATCTCTCAGGTTTTGGAAGTCAGTGTATGTAAATTTTAGGGCACGGAATCAAGCCCAGCTTCAATGTAAGCATGAGTAAACTTTACTGATTATTAATATTAATGAAGTACCTTTCCCTTACACCAAGCACACTTGGGGTAACTCAGAAGTACAGTTGTCAAAGCAAAAGACCTGGAAAAGAACGAAGCAATCGGTCTTGCTACCCATTCTTTTACTCTGGATGACTTTATTGGGTCTCTTCAGTTTCTGAATCTTGTTGCAATTCCATTTCATTATTTGTTAACACTTTAAATATTTGTCCAAGGTCCTTACCTGTGGCAATGTCACCAGAAAGAAGCATGCTCTGCAAAGTTGTTGCTTAGCTTATGAACACTCCTGTCTCTTGCTATAGCTGCAAGGCTGAGTTTCCTGCACTGGGGAACATGTGTACAGGAGAGAAATTACAGAATAAATTGATGCACTGGCCTTGGAAAATAGCTGTGTGTGATGTCAATGGAGTTGTATTTCACTTTGCCTGGGGTCTTGGTTTTGCTGGAACAGACTATTAGTCAAATCTGTAAGGTGGAAATTTCTCTAGCATTGCAGCTTGTTTGAATGAACCCTAATTACAAAGTCTAGGCAATTACAAAGGATCTAGTGTTCTTGGCCTGGTGACATGGTTGAATGTATGCTTTCAAAATACTCGGCCACAGCGTCGTGGGGGGTTTTCCTCCCTCTAAGTTGGATTGTTTTATTGCCATCTAACTGTCACTGGTTTATCCTTCTTTTGGCTTCTCTCTAGTCTGTTCCTTCACAGCTTAATGCTTTTTATATGGTAGCAAATAAAATGGGTATCAATAACAGTATTTTAAGAAGCACAAGAGGATGCTCAGTCGCAAAGCAGTAAAGGAACACACTACCCAGTTTCCCTAAGAAGCTCCAGTAAGCTTCGGCACTTCATAGTACCGAAGGTTTTGTTTGTTACTGAGGGAGTGTCTGTGACAATGAATTGTAAGTAGGAGGAGAGGATTAATGGAGGGAGCAGTCAAAGTGTCCATTTTTAAATACCTGAATTTTCCAGGTGCTCTTATTTCTTCCATTCTGTGAAAGGGTCCACTCAGCCCTAAATCTTTTGATGGACAAAATTGCACAATGTCCAGTGTATCTGCCAGCAACGTCTTTTTATGTTGCAAATGTTCCTCTAGCCACTATTTAAGGGGTGGAAACATGAAGGTAAATGAGGATCATAGTTTGGACTTACTCAGCACTGTGTAGATACAGGGCCACTAAAGATACACACTGGGAGATAGGGAAACACTCCCCTTGTAGCTGATGTGTCAGGAAGGATGACGAGCTTGAGGAGCACGTCAGAAGGAAGGCTGGAGCGTGTCAGGTGTTTCAACAGTTTCTGGAGCTGTACCTTTGGGAATTTTGAAGGGTTTATCTTCAATACATATGCAAATCCTTATAATACACTGTGTCCTTGTGCCAGCACATTTTTCCTCCTGGTGCCACCATGTTACTTCTCAAGAAGCGAAGAACGAGTATGATGCTGATTTTGCAGAATGAGCAGGTGCATGTTTGCAACTGCTGCCACAGTTTGAAAAGCGTACAAGTGTCTTGAGATACAGAACTGCAGTGGTTTGTAAAATGCTAGGGTTGACATAGCACCACTGTGAAGTGTCTCACCGCTTGTAATAAAACAGCACTTAATTAAGCATTCCATCATGTGCATGTTCTGTGCTGATGTACAGGGACCCTCCAGGTGAAGGCAGGCCGTCAGGAGAGCAGCAGGGAAGTTTTTTGCAGCTGCCTCAGCATATGGGGAAGCTTTGTCTGCATTTGTGTAGGTTGTAACTTGTTCGGAGTTGACCTCAGACTTGGAATCTGAGCAGAGACTTCAGTCCCTAGGGTACCACTGAGCTGTAAGTACTAATTCATTCAGATGACAGTACTTAAATAATCCCCTGACTATATCCTGTCTCAGAATCTGAGGCACATCTTTTCTTTACTTTGAAACTACTAATGAGGGTTTTTTTTTTTTGTTTCTTGCCCCCTTTTCATCTGCTCCTTCAACAGGAGAAATGTGCTGGACCTAGAGGGGTTGTAATCTCTCTGTCCTCCTTCATCCATCAAGCTGCTGCATTAAAGCCTGGTCTGTGCTGAGTTTTACTGTAGGTGGTATTGATTAGGGAGGTGGAAATACTTTTTTTTTTCCCAGCTGACTGATTGCAAGATATTTATTCCTTTACAGTAGGTAAGACAGTAAAACATAAAATTATTGGTTATACTTGCATCTATTGCTTTTACTCTTGTAACTATTTATTGTGAAGTGCTGAAACAGGACAAATATGTAGCACAGACAAGGCTTTCAATGATGGCAGCAAAAAATGCGGGTCAGTCATTGTTCACTGACATTTCTGTGGTAGCTGGGGACATGGATGCCAAGGGCATTGAAAATCCTTGTCGGATCTGTGCTCACTGGGGGGAAAAAAAAAAAAGCATTAAAATAGGTACCTTTGCAAAGCACTTCCACTCTGTCAGTACTGAAGCAATGTACCGTGCATTTCATTTGTCAGGTGTCTTGAAGACTTAGAGTGTAATGAACTGAGTAAAGGCTGGAGGTAAAGCCTATGTGGTGTAAATTTGTGGTGGTACGCCAGTGTTTCACAGCAGCATTGAATGTAGTCCATTGTCAGTGGGTAAGGGGACTGTTCATAGCCGGGTGATAGAAACCTCTTTAACTGTTTGGGATACACAAAGCAGGGCATTTTAACAGAGTCTGTGCTGGAAAGAGAGTTTGCAGACATAAGCTCTTTGCTGTTTCTCCCTGATGTGATGATACTACTCTCCCTTCACCTGTTGGCATTGCTTTGCTACAGATTATGTGATTCCAGACCACGATATGCTTGCAGTGGGACTGTAGAAATAATTTTTTTCCCCCTTTTCTTTTTGTGTTATTTAAAGCAAAGCTCCTTGACTTCACTAATTTCTTCTGGAGACAATACCTGGAGCCAGAAACTGTTGGGAGGTGCTGTGACAGAAACGCCTTCATCTAAATGTAAATGTTGCTTCCCTGCCTCAGGCTGCCTTTAAGAGGCTTTTTCTGTGGGAAGCAGCTACAATGTAATGGTCCCAATCAATTTATTCGTGTCAATAAAAGGTCTTTTGTATGCTTATTTGAAATGTATTGTTCTGGGGTGATAGGACCACATTTGTTTTTTAAGCAGGTGCCTCAGAGGGAATCAGAAATAGGGAACATATAAAGGAGAGGGAAAAGAAATTGTGTAAGGCTTGTTGCAGTCTCTGCGGGGGGTACAGCTTGGGCTTTTGAGGGCAAAGGGTGGAAGAACTAGGTGTCTTAACAGTGGGGCACAAGACCAGTGTGCTGGGTAGAAGTGGGACAGAACTCCCCTGGTTCCTCTCCCTGTGCACTGGGACAGTCTCTTCTGACTTTGGCTGGGGGTTGAGTAAAGGAGTTGAATACAGAGTCCCTGACAAAGATAGAGGGAAAGATTTTTCTGAGTCACTTCAGTGAAGTAACATCTGCTTGTAGATGACCATCTTGGGCAAGATCAGCTTGAAATTCTCTTATCGTATCCCCTCCTGTCTGGTTAAAAGGGAAAGCAGGTAAAGAGGTGCCACATCAAAGTGCAAAACATAACTCTTTCTTTATATAGTTCATAATCCACATGAAAGTGTGAATTCTGTATGTGTGTGTCCTGCCGGCACCACCTATGAGTGGTGCCTCGTATGCATGGTATTTCATTTTCTTTAGACTTGGACTTCAGTTTGAGGTAGCCTTACTGTACGTTCCTGACAGCGAGAGGCTAATAGGCATAGGCAGGCGTTGATGGCAATTTAACTTACTCTGCAAATGGATCTCAGTTGCTGTAATCCTCCCTGCAACTCCAGGCTTTTATTTCTCTCAAACAGCATTTTGGCATTCATGACAAATTACCTAATGGCCCACAGCAAGATACATCTGTCCCGCAGGGCCTGGGCTGATGGTTTTGCCGATCTGTCTGGAGCTGTTCGGTTCTGCCACAGATCACAGTGCTGGTGTGCTGTGCCTTGGTCTCCCTGTGTATAAAACAGAGGTGAAGATCCTGAGTTGCTCTAAATTCTGGTTTTGCTCTTTCAAAACAGCTTTGAACAGATGGATTTCTACTATTTGTATTTGTGCAATATAGATGGAGGAAAACTTAGGGGTTTTGAGACCCTTGAATCCTAATGGCTACAGAATTAATAATTGCACTCACATAGCTTCATATGTGATTTGAACCTAGGTTGCTGGGGTTACTTACACCTTCTGCTCTGCTAATAAGGTCCTCTAGTTATGTGGTGTGGATCCGACCCTTAACGCTCTGGCGCTGGTGCTTTGGGGGAGGCAGTAAGATAGTGCTTCCATCTCCGTTGCTCTTCTCCAGTGCTCCTGACCAATTACAGGTTGGAGCATAAGCATCTATTCTGAAGTGGTCCATCGTGAGCTGCTGGTTACACCACCATAAAGTAGGAGAAATGCTGGATTTATCTGGAGTAATTGAGAGCAATCCTTACAATATTCTATCGAAATGTGTAATCTCTGTAAGACGAAGAGCTTATTTGCACAGTGTGTGCCACGTTGTGTAGTCATGTGTTTGCTCTGAGGTACTGGGACGCTACAGATGATGAGGTGAGCATTTGCTGCAACATTTGGAAAGTGAAGATCTGCGCTTGTACTTCTTACGTTATTACTTGTTATGTGTTTGCTTGTATTACTTGTTATGCCTTTGCAATGGATAAGGTCTCTCTCCTAAGACGATGGCCGGCTTTTTCCTATTGCCTGACGAATACTTAAGTTTCAGGCATCCCAGCTCTGTCCCCTCAGAATGTCTGGGTATGTGGCTGCTTCTTTTTTTATCAACAGTCTAACATACTGCCATGCAGTGTTCTTGGAAACTGCAATACCCTGTGTATTTTTGCATGTGCCAGACTGAGTTCTGAGTCATGTAGAGCAGACGCTCTCAGATGATGGGGGACTGGACTGTTTCTGGCGGGGCCCCCAGGGCTCTTGTCTGACTGATTTTTATTTACAAGATTGCAAATAAGAAAACATGAGCTGTTGGCTGATGTCCCTGGCATGCATTCCTGTGCCCAGCTGGAGTGCAGGGACTTGGCAAAGCCACCTTTACAGTGCCTCTTGGCTGCTGGAGTGCTGGCCCTGGGGCAGGGAAGCTCCCTCTGCCACCTTGGGGCAGGGGAGTAGAAAGGATAGTGGCATGAGAGGAGGCAACATCTGAAGGAAGACCAGGGGATGCAGGGGGATTAGTCTTGCGCTAAACAGTTGTCCCGACTTCAGCCCTCAATGTGATTTGATAGTTCCCTGCAGCAGTTGATTTCTGTCTGCGATTCACCCAGGTCTTTCCGTGTCCAGATAAGCGTGAGACAGCTCTGTCCCTCCTTCCTTCCAGGAGCCACCTTCTCTGGACACTGGCCGGTGACGGGGGCCAGGCTGCAGGTTGTCACCAGGGCTTGGGCTGTCGCTCTGCCAAGGGTGCCCTGGGAGGCCCTGGATGCCATTGCAGCGTTTGCCACCGGATGGCAGCAGATGCTCGGAAAAAAGAATTCAACCCTCAGCCTTGAGCATCTGTTTCCAGGAAAATTTGAGGAACTCGCGGTAATTACTGTACCGAAGTCATGGTCAAAAAGGAAGACTTCCACAACCATTGCAGCATGGACTTCCTCGTAGCAGGGGAGATAAGGCCTGTGAGATCGAGGACCACCTGCTCCCACACAACCCTGCAAGTCTGTGGCTTTCCTTGGGTTTCGTTTGTTTTGCAAAAACAAGTTTCTGTTGCCAAAATTTGCCAGCTGCTTCCTCTTTTACTCTCACGGCTGCGTACTGTGCACCTTTTGACTTCATCTGGCACCGCAGAGGGGTCGCAATTCTCTTTTGCTTTGCTTGTTCCACATTAGGGGCTGGGAGACACAGACCCTTTAAGTGAGTTGCTCTGTGGGTGTGCACATTTATATCCTGGGGGAACGCAGCCTAGGAATTCTTGTTTGGACTCTGGAGCAGCTGTGTGGCCTGCGCGAGTTGCACCACCTCCTGGTGCCTTGGTGTCGTCGTCGTCCCCCCCACCCACCCCGCAAGTAATGCTTTTGATGCCCTTGTATGGAAACAGGGATATAAACACAAGGCAGCTGCCCTGAGAATATTTGTTTCTTTTAGGTGGCCTTAACTCCAGGCTCACTCTTAAACTTGAAAAATACACAAGCCATGCGATAATATTTAATATAACAATCCCAGCTAACAGCCCTCTTCTTCCACACCATTCAGCAACTGGGTGATGGCACAAGGGGTTTTCTACTAGGCTTTTTGGCTTTCTTGGTTTGACTGTTGCAGCATCTTGAGAGCTAGCATTTGTCTGGAAGGCATGCCAGAGTGCCTGTCAGTTACTGCTGGAGATAGATGTCATTTATCAAGCAGATGTACTGCGGTGATCAATGGCTACTGTCAAACAGTATTGGTCTAGTAAAGACTGGTCTCTGTTGTATTGGTAGAGGATGCCCTACATAAAATGCTTTTGACCTTATTGATTAGTCCTCTTCTCTGCACGTGGTACTTGTGTATTGAGAGGGGACCTATCTCAAGATGTCTGACAGGGAGTTTGGCTTTCTGAAGGTTTCCCTTAAAGTAATCCTGTCTCAGAGTGGGTACCCAGCTCCTGGTGTCAGAGCACTAAGGGGCTTGTGGAGTATGTCCAAAACTGGTGTGCATGGACTGTGCTTGGGCACAGCTTCACCTGTACGTGCCTGCAGATGTGGAGCCAGGGCCCCTTATTACCCAGCCTGCGTTTGCGGCAGCCCAAACCCTGCCTTTGCAGTATGTGCCGCCCAGTCCCTGACAGCCTGCAGGACTAAAGTGGTAAAGGAGGTCAGAGCTCCAGGTTTGTTTGATCTGTCTGGTAGACTTGACATTTGTTTGCTGATCTGGCTGCTCCAGTCAATGGCCCTAGCATTTTCTGTTGAGGTCAACGTCCAACTCCATTGAAGGTCTCTGAGGGTCTGGGTAGCAAATGAAGTAAGTGAAAGCACAGGCCATTGGGCAGCAATGCGTGGAGGCAGAAAGGCAGGCAGTGAAATAATGTGGTGGGCAGGAGTGTTACATGGGATGCACAGGGTTCCTTGGGGCAGGCAGGAAGAAGACTGCTTTTCTTCTATGTGGCAAATACTTTGTCTCTGAAAAATCAATTTTAAAAGACAAGAAATGATAGTAGGAGCCCACTTTGGCAGTTCCTGCCATCTTCTCCGTTACTTCCCTGCCCCCAACCCTCCAAACCTCAGAGTGTTGCAGAGCTCCCCTGAAAGTGGTTCCCCCTCAAGGGTAGAGTTGGGATAGGATTGTTTAATAGAATAAAATGTTTCAGTTCAGAGACAGATGTGGAGTCTTTCTGCAGCTCTGGACCTGCTCTCACGTGAGCCGTACTGCTCCCAAGCATGGCATGGCCAAGAATACTTGAGGATGTGACTTGGTCACAAACGCCATGCAACTCTATGCTGAGATGTTTCATTCCAAATTGCAGACCGGGGTCTCCGCTGCCTCCTCTCTGTGTGCAGCCGAATTTCCTGGCTGCAGATGATACCTCTGTGTCTGTACATGAAATATGCAATAATACTTTGTGTAACTCTTTTTTTTTTTTGTATGTAAAGGTTATTAACAGATTGCGGCTAGCTGACAATATCTCAGAATTATTTAAAGTAAATTAATTAAGGTAATAATTAGCTATGTTACACAGTATCTCTAATTACTGGTGTTAGGGAAGGTCTTTGGGGGTAGGAGTGGTGCCTTGCCTGTATTAAGAATACCAGCAGCACTTTGTCAGTGCTACAGAAAACAAATTGTGAGGGAACAGGAGCTCAGAGCAACTGTGTGTCTCGAAGTCGCTGAGGGAGGCAGAGAGAACTGACAGCAGGTGCCTGGCTCCTGCCTCCTTCAGTGGTCTGTGTTTATATATAAAATGTGTAGCGTGTGTGTGTATATATATACATGCTGCATTTGTGTGTGTGCATAGTGCTGCTTGTGCATGCAAATCTGCCTGCAAAATGTCCATAGGGGGCTGGTCTGGGTGTTGATTCCAAGCATTGAAATGCCTTTTCTCTTCGTCCCAGTTTCTTTTTGTCCTGCCTGTTAGCTTACTAGGACAGAGGTCTGTGCTTACCAGGTTGTCTGATCTTGGGTTTTCCAAGGAAAGCAGGCTCTGTCTGTGTGGGAGTGCTATTGCAACCTTCTTGGTACCTTTTCTGAAGACCAGGGCTCTGGCCCTTTGCAAATAATGTCATAAAGGGGAGAAGAAATTCTCTGAGTTGGATCCCTTTTTAATTTCCTCTAACCCATCTGTCTAGAGGTTGTTCATTGTGATGTGTCTCCAGCCCTAGCTCTTTGTATGGAAGTGTTTCACAACCTCTCCCCATCCCTCTGTTTTGCTGGGGAGCTCCAGGATTTGAGAGAACTTGACTATTGCAACATGCTCTCCCAAGTGCTCTTTACTGATGATAGGCCCTGTGAAGGCCAAGGAAAGCTCCAGCTCAGTTTTTCATTACAGCCATTGCTGGAGCTGTTGCTGGAGCTCCTGTGGGATGAACGACATGGGGAAATCACATCACAAACTTTGCTTTTAAAGAGAGAAACACAACCTGTTCTGCGTCAGTGAAATACCCATCAGCACCCCTGAAAGGCAGAGAAAAAGACGTTACAAGTTCAAGGACAAGGCTGGATGCTCTCCAGCTGGGCTGCAGTCAAAGAAACCAAGCCTAATAGAGCCCCTAGGCCTGTTTGAAATGCTAGGTTCCTATTTTATAGCTGCAAAGGCCAATTTTACAACCTGGTCAGCAACTAGTATGTACTCTTGCACAGTGTATGAATGTAGGGGAGTTTGGGAGTCGTAGGTACTTAGAGATGTGAAGTCATCTGGCTATCAAGTGCCAGAAGTGTCTCTTAAGTCTTAGTTGCTCAGTCAGAGGTGTTTAGCTTTCTTCTTTCCATGAGGTTTTGTTCCAAGACAGCAATGAAGAGTATGCCTTGTCATGCCTGTGAGAGTAGACAAGAACAAATGGCCCAGGGACAGGAGTTTGCAGTAGGGTCAGTCAGCAGCTCTGGCTGCTTCTATATTTCTTTGATTCAAAATCAAGGAGATCGTCTCTCCCCCATTTTTTAAGTCTGCTTATACTAAAAAATGGCCCCTCTGGATCAGTTTGGGATATTTCGTAGCAGGTTGGAAGTCTATACCTCTTCTTGAACCTGTAAGTGGTTTTTGGCCAGAGGTCACTGACAGCCCTGCAGGTACCTCTGGCAATATTCATCGGCATGGGGGAGGGAGAGAAGATGGATAAATGGATGTGCAGAAGCTGAGATGATGTCACTCATATCCTTTGTTTCTGTCACTGGCCCAGACAATTCCTAGCATGCATGTGTTTTGCACCTGCTCTCTTTTCCAGACTGCTCAAACTTGTGACCTATTCTGACTGAACTGCTTGAGCACAGAACAACAGGACTTTAACAGAGGGCATAAAGATGTATGTGCTGGAACATGGGAAGAAATATAACGTGCCTGCTTTTCAAACTTTTACTTGCAGCAGGGCAGAACCGTCTGTGTACAAGGTCTTTCTGCAAAGATGTCCTCAGACCTGGGGCAAGGAGCAGGAGGTCTAGTGTCAAGAGCTGGTGTATATGTTGGTGTAGTCTGTCATGACTGTCTGAATCCCAGCCAGGTGGAAGTCAGTCAAGAGTAGCCAAAAGCAAACCACCTGATTACTCAACAAATGAACTTGGAATGAACCAGCATGTTGCTAAGAAAGAGCTGCCTTTGGCTTTCGTCACAGCCAGGTGTTAA
This sequence comes from Morus bassanus, assembly GCA_031468815.1. Classification (NCBI taxonomy): domain Eukaryota; kingdom Metazoa; phylum Chordata; class Aves; order Suliformes; family Sulidae; genus Morus; species Morus bassanus. The sequence goes on from CM062587.1 coordinate 5,525,438, forward strand.
CCTGCTCCCCACCAACCCTGCTAAGTATGTGGGATGGTTTAAGCTATGCCCTTTGATATTTAGCATCTCCTATGCTAGGGGCCTGTGTTTGTAAAGTGAGAAAGAGCAAGGCCCTTGGCCTTCTGCCCAGCATGTGCATGGCATCCAGCTGGTGACTTTTCAGCTTTTAATGCGGTCTTTGGTGGGGAGGTAAATGACAGCACCCCGTTCTGCCATGCACCAAGGAGCACATCTCCCTCACCCCCCATGCAGGAATGCTAGAGCTTGCAGATTTCTCCGCTTAACTTGCCATTACTGTTTTTGGTGGCAAAAGGTGATTTGACTGGAGCCGGACTCACAAATCACTCATTTGTTTCCTGTGGAGAACTGCTCTGTGGGGTCCACCCTGCAGCCCACCTGCTCAGCTCCTCGTCTTTTGCAGCATTGCTGGTGGGGAACAACTCATTTGTGTCACTCTGAATGCTTGTGGAGGAATGAAAAGATTTATGACCACCTCCCCTACTCCCCATCCACCTCTACTGTTTTCCTTCCCCCCACACCTCTGCTTTCCAAGAGCTGGAAGGTCAGAAGTTTAAATCCTGCTTTGAGCAACTCCTGACTTGCTACCAGCTCCTACACATAGCTTCTGCTAGTTGCATTTTAACTATTTCCTTGGAAATGAGCCTACTTAAATGACTTCTTCGTGTACCCATATATAAAAACCTCCTTAGAAGGGCCTCCTTTGAGTTGCCTTTTCTGTGTTGATACATAGGGTTGGCCAAACTGTTCTTATCTTCTCCTGCAATGGATGAGAAATGGCTGCTGTTAATTCTGTTTAATGACTGAATTCACTAGGTAAAATACAGCTCGCTCTCCACTTGTCTAAGATCGGCTGTATTGTAAATACCTTTTTCAGCATGAAAGTCCCTTCTGCCATTTCTGATGTCCCTGGTCCAATACCAATATTGATTTCTTATATAGAGGGAACAAGATTTACTGCTTATTTTCTGGAGATGTTTCCCTGGACTGCAGTACCATCTTTCTAGCTTCCAGAAATGCCCTTTCATTTAGCCATTACTGCAGGGCCCCCAACCACTATCTAGCTCCTGGCAAGTCCCCCTCAATTCTACATTCATGGCTTCACCTCATTTTCTCCACTTTTGTCCTGAAGATGCAAAAAAAAAAAAAAAAAAAAAAAAAAGAGTACCAACCATGGATTCACCCTGAAAAGGAAATTCAAAGTCTGCATTTTTGGCTGGCGAAGCTTCTTGACGGTATCAAAGGCAGAGATATTACTCTGAGGTCAACAAGATTCAACCCTGAGCCAGTAACCAGCTTTTTGAAACAGACCAGAGAGAGGAGAAGGGCTGATACCTGGATTTGGGGGTAAAATATATTTATTCAAGTTCTGTGGTCTTTGGACAATCTATATGGAAGCTGAATGCTTCCTGTGAATTGCAGAGTACATCTATGTTCTGTCTAGATCCACGTGCATACAAGCTCTGGAGAGACACCCAGTCTAATTAGCAGTGATTGGGGAAGAAGCTCACTTGCTAGGATCAGGATGCAATAAATAAAATATTAGCAAGAGGAGGTGGGTGAGCCAGGAGATACAAACAGGGCTGTGCAAAAGCTTTGTTTAAAAAGAAACGCTGTGGGGAGCCCACAGTAAAAGGAGAGACTGTCAAAAATGTACACAATATTCTGTTTGCTGCCTGCTCCTATGGAATGCCTGGTATTATGCAGTCTTGGACTTCTGGGAAATCAATCCCATGCACATGACCATGCTCCTTTTTTTCCCCAATAGCAAGGAAGGATTTCAGCACATGCTAGGGAAAAGACATGAGAAGCTTCTCTTAATTGGCTTGTGTTTCAGCATTTGTTCCATTCATTAAATTAGCCCTTTAAAGATACTATTATAAGTTGTTAATGGTTCAATGCCCAGCGTGTTTTTTATGAGAAGGTTTATCTGCCACTGCTTGCTCAGTCTTTCTCAGTGCTTCAGTTTCCTCTTCTGTAGACTTCTAAGTGGTGTGAAGCTTGCGTTATGGATTCTTAAATGCTCTGAGCTCTTAAGTGAAAAAGATTCTGAAGGAGCCCAACATAATGTTGGGAAGCCACGATGAAAAAAGGTTGCCCATCTGTCCTAAACGAAAGATGTGTTGGATTTTAGTCTGGTTACTAGCAGCTTGGGCAAGAACGAATACATGTTGAGGGGGTTTGGTCTTAAAAAAAAAAAAAAAAAAAACAAAAAAAAAACCAACCAAAAACTCAATACTTAAAATGGGGCCTTTGACCCCATCTTTCTTTTCTCCGTACGTGTAAAACATTAAGGGGTGTGTTTGCCTCTGAGTGATGTGCCTGCTCTGACAGCATCATTAGCACTGGGGTAGCAGGTACCCTTAGCTCCTTTCTTACAGCTGCTCATTCTATGCTGGGGGGGGGTTGCCGTGGATGGGTGACCAGGCTGGCTCATTGTTTCAAGACTGTCAGAAAAAGCAATTGTAAGACATTTGTATAAAGGGTGAGAAGGGGGAAAGTTTTGTCTTCATTTTCAGTCTGTGGGTTCCAAAACCGTACAGTTCAGTGAAAGTAAAAATGCTCAGTGAAAAGTGGAGACATGGAGGTGTCTCTTAACGTACAAGTATTTGGAGGTGACAGGATCTCTTGTACTGGCTGATTTCATGGAGCACCTAGGAGGAGAACCGCTAGGTGGGGTAAAACAAGGTCAAACAAGTCCTTCTAGGGCAAAAGAGCAGTTAAAAAATCATTTTGGTTCTTAACAGGAAGGCAGTGAAGCGACTAAAAAGCGGGTGTGATATGTTGAGATAATCTAATATACGAAAGCACCCTGGAGGCAGAAGAAGCCATGTTTAAAACCATCAGCAGCCACTGGAAAGCCTTATCAGGAACAGCAGGAAGTTGGAATAATCAATCCTAGAAGGAACACAGTTCATTGCTTCAGCAGGTAGAGCTCTGAAATATTTCACATCTTAGTAATGTGACTTGGATTGACCAAAACCCAGCACCTGGATAGGACTTAAACAAAACAACCAAACAAAAAGCAAAAAAAAAAAAACCCGACCTTGACTGTCTGCTGTCATTAAGGGTCACATGCCACTTTACACAAGAGGAGCTCTGAATCCAAATGCTGCAAAGTAAAGATACGTTCTGCCGAAGAGCTTTGATAGTTAACTGGATAGTGCATCTTTCACGTATCTTATTAAACTGGCACATAATGTTGAGGTTTTCTGGTGAGAACCGCTGTACCTACTGTTGTAGCTGTAAAAGAATCACTTTCCTGTAGGATGCTTTGAGATGTGTGAGGAGAGACTCTTTTTAATTGGTATGTTCAGACCTGTGAGATGGACAACTTCATGAAGATTTCCCAACCTCCTAGCAATCAGCAAAGTCTGGTCAGTGGCTGTTGCAAAGACGGAGCAGCTCATTTTTCTCCTTCTGTTCTTATTGTTCACTTCAGGGATAAAAATGATAGAAAATAGCTATGATGCTGGGCAAAATCCAACAACTGGTGACTCCCTAACTTGGAATCCAAAGTAGAGCAAATCAAAACAGACTTGTGTGGTTTGCAGCTTGAACTGACTTAGGACTCTTGAAGATTTGTGACTCAGAATTACAAAGCGAAGGTTTGGATTAACCTTGCCTTCCTTCTAACACTGCACAGTCTTTGGCGCAAGGATTCCTCGCTGGGTGCTAAGAGTGCTTGGGTTGGTTAGACCTCCTTCTAGATACGTGCTAAAGACAGACATATTAGTGTTCTGTATTGCACTGGAAATGTTTTAACCAGTTGTGTTCCTTTAGGCAGGTAAGCACTACCCTTGTTCGTTTTCACAAGTCTCAACCTTGCATGTGTGTGTATATAAATATGTATGTGTGCATAGACAAACTTAAATATTTGTATCTGTGTTCACAAATATAAATATGTAGCAGAGAGATAAAAAACCTGCTGAGTGAAAGACTAGGAGTCAGACATGGGAGGGAGGATCTTGTGTAGTGCAGAGGTGAGAAAAGCTTTTCCAGGCCTGCTAGAGGAAACAGATAGGACAAACCATCAACTTTAGAGCCCTAAAAGGCAGTGAGCGCTGGCACATCTAAGCTTTCAGCCAGCTCTGATCGTGGCATGACGGAAATGGGACAGAAGTTCAGTATTACCACTGGCTGAGCACAGGATAATGAGGGTACAGACAACCACGGCTGGGCTCATTAGCCATTCTGCTGCCCAATTAGGCTAGGAGCTAATTGCTCATTAACGAGACCATACCTGCTGAGGCAGCTGGGCTTCCCTAGAATTCACGGCTGGAGCCACAGCAGAGACTGGGGAGAACAGAAGCAAAATTTGAAACCAAGGAAATGGAAAAACTCGTCTGCCACCGAGGACGGTTTTTGCTGCCTCTGCCGCCACTCCCTGGGGACAGTAGTTTGATTCCTGGCACTGCTGCTGCCTGAAAGGCATGTCAATTAGCCCTGAGCTCCCACTGAAGGCTTCCTCTTCCTGGCATCCTACAGCCCTGATGCTAAAGACGTGGAAAAGGAGTGGCTGAGGCGAAGATGCTGGGGAGTTTAAGGTGGAGGGTTATTCTGACCTCTGTTTCTCTCCTGAACATCCTCTGGAGAGAAGCCACGTTCCTGACTAAGAGGAGGAAGTGTAGTGATTTGAAGCACAACAGTCACAGGCAAGGGTCAGCAATAGGATGCTGGAGAAAGCAAATAGCAATACTCTAGTCAGGTCCATCTCTGCAGAATATAGGCCATAGCAGCAGTCCCAGCAACATCTTCTGGAAAATGAAAGCTGGAAGCAATAATGTGCTTAACACCACACACATCAGCTGTCTTTTGACACAGACTTGTTTTATTTAGCAGTGAAAGCACAGGGACTACATCGAGAATGAACTTTTACATATGTCCAAAGGTTATCTACAACACAGATAAGTATGACAGTCTATTGCCCGCACACTAGGCAGAGGCATGTGAGATGAGGATTTCCTGCCTAACACTGGAGAAAGAACTTTTATTAACACTGAGGAGTTTTCTGTATATGCCCTGACATCCCGTGATGGAGGTCTGGGTTGGTTTTAGTTACGAGTTTGTTACTTCCTTTCCCTTTATTATTTTTCCTACTGTTCTCTATAGTGGTTTTTGATGATGTAGGCTTTTTTTTTACACTAAAACAGCATAAGCGTGGTCCCAGGTTTAGGTGGTGGGTTTCTGCATGCTATGTTGGCACAAAAATGGGCTGCTTTTTACCTGGCTGTGAATAGTATGTAAATAGTGGACATGAGAGAGATTTATTGCCTGTGTTACTAGGCCAGTTCTGCTCTCTTCTCTGGCCTGGTTGCTATTGGAATGAGTGTACTGGGTTCCAGTAGAATACTGAATTAAGACTCTGCCTTGGTTTCAGTGGATATGAGTGAAATAAAGTGAATGCAAACAGTTTTATATTGTGAATGTGTATGGGACACTAGCTGGTGAAGGAGCATTCCAGGTGATGGCGTTTAGCAATTCCCAACCTCAGTGATTCTATTTTAAATCTCAAAGATTGCTATCTTGTTATTCTTTTTACTAAGGATAGAAAATATTATTGTGCCCTATGAATAGGTGAAGAATTTGAGGTATGATGGGGAAGGATGGATCCTGTATGGTCAGGGAAGGATCTTGTATTCAATGCATGATAGAGCTTGGAGACCCAGTCGTTGTAAAGACATATCATACAGTAAAGAACCAGGCCTTTACTATGAGACATAACTGAATAGCTTCCTTTTCTCAGTGGCAGGATTAAAACAAATTGGTTTTATTTAATCAAAATAAACTGAATATTGTCTGAGTCTTATTTATACAGCGTCTCTCCAAAAAGCTCCATTCCAAGTAACTCACTAGCCAGCTCCGTAGTGACATTGGCAAGGAACAGATACTGGTAGAGAGATACGAGGAGGGAATGACGTAAGAGAGATTTTGGGAAGGTGTTTCAGAGCTGCAGGGTAGAATGCTCCTAAATGCACAATAGTACAGTGTGCAGCCCTGAATGTGGATGAATGAGCAGAGATGAGAGGGGGAGTGATTTTTCAGGTGGCTTAATTCCACTTTTGGAAGATTTTGCTTAAAAATCATCAAAAGTCAGCGCTATTCAGTCTCCCAAGTGCCATGTTTCTTTGGGAAATGGGATTTCAGTCCCACAAATGCTTTGCTTCTGTTGAATCATTACTTCAGGTCTATGAGGTGAGTGTACTGCAAGCCTGTGGAGTGGTTTTGAAAACCGGGAGTGCAGTAATTGGGCTGGCTCCTCCAGTAGCTGAGGAGCCAATCGCGCTGTTCGGGCGTCAGAAGGGGATGGGTGTCCAGCCTTTTTTTGTAGCATTACATCTTTTGTCCACTCAGCATAACTTTGTATTTTCCATTCGCCCCAGGCTATGCTTGATGGGGGCTGGAGGCCATCTGAGAGTAGCAATGGGATTAATGCACAAGCATCCTATTTTAGTGTGCAGACTCTTTGTCTCAAAGGGAAGTAGAGAACCACTGGCTTGGGCTTCACACTCCTGTGTCTTTTGGAGCAGGCCCATACGTTTTTTCTGTGAAGAGGTGGCTGCAGGAGAGGGAATGGGGAGAGAAAGAATGCATTTCTCATTATGTGCTGCAGCCTCTCTGCTCTGGCAGCCTGAGAAGAGAAATTTTCTCTCCCTCCCCAGGCCCTCTACCCCCTGCAGCTTGCTGATTATTATTGGCTGAGGTGGAAAGCACAACCCTAGCATTTTTCCCATAGGGGAGTGACCGAAGCAGGAGGGGAGTGAAGCCTAGGCTGTTCGCTTTGTGCTCTTTCAATTGATAGCCACACTTTTGCATGTCTATAGCTCCTTTCCCCTGAGTACACCAAGCAGCTTTAAGAGCTATTAGGTCCTCCCAGCCCACTGGGTCACCCTCACCTCTCCTTAGCAGAAGGGGTGAAACCAAAACCGAGGCACAGAGACTTACTGGAAGTCGCAGGGGGAGGCTGTGACTTTCCATCCACTTTGCTTGGGCTTTTTTCCTCAGGCTCCTTTCATGCTGTTGAAGGCCCTTATTCCCTGTTCTGACTCTGTTGTGCGGTGGTTCCCTCCTGGCTGCGTGGTGCTGTCCAGTGATGCCTGTGGGGCATCGCTACAACTTTTGAATGGGAAGGTTTCTCTGCATTGTGCCTTCAGTGGTCTCTTAAAATACTTCTTGAAAAGCTGGCTCGGCCAGGCATAGGGTTGTAGCTTTTGAGGAATAGTGGCATGTATGTGGGAGTCAATTTGATGACAGAACATCCACAGAAGTTGCATTTAGAAAGCTGAGTGGAGAAGAAAGTTGTGCAGAAGTGGGGTCAAGGACACCCCAATGAGCCTGTGAGTGGCGTCTACGCCCACTCGCAGAAAACAGTGCCTTGTGTGCAGGGTTAAAGCACAGGAGTTGGGTTTCCCAGGTTCTCCCCTCTCCACTCCCCACCACTGCCACAAGGCAAACTCCTCATGCTTGGGAGCAGCCTGGCTTGTTTTCTCAGCTAATAGAAAGCACATGAGGAGCACAGTCAGGCACGGCGACAGCTGTTGGGAATGATTCATTTGGGACACAAACAGGAATTGAATGCTGGCTGATCCCTGGGCAGAGCCTGTCCGCTGCTTCAGGCCTTTCCAGGGGGTGACTACGAACTCCGGAGCCCCCCTCCAGCCCCAGCAGTGACTCACTTCCTCCGGCCTTGGCAGAAGCTCTGTTCGAGAGGGCCAACTTAGATGCTTTGGGGTATTAAACCTCCCAGACCTCTTCTTTCCTCTCCCCTGCCCCTTCTCAGTCTGGCTTGTTCTACTCTGAGGGCAGAGTCCATCCATGTTTGGTCTGTGGGGCCAGGAAGGGAAGCTGCACAAAGGTCTCCAGCCAGAAGTAAATAGCGCGTTGTAACATATTCAAGCCAGCAACGATGCAAACTGCATTGGAAAAAGTGGACTATATGTACTGGCTGGGAAGTCACTGAGTGTGTGCGGCTAAAGGGGTCAGGGTGGGGGAGACGGCTACTGGTCATACATCCTGGTTTCTGGGGTATTTTAATGTTTGTTCACATTCCTTGCTGGCCCCTGCTAATTTCTTGTTGTCTTCCAGGACTGATACACAGTCCTTGGATGGTGAAGGCTCTCTGTAAGATGGCCTGGATTGGGTTTTACTTTTTCTTACTACTTGTCTAACAGATTTAGTGCTTGTTTCAAAGTCTGATGTGCTTAGAAGCAGCAAAGTCTAGAATGGCAAGGCTGGAGCATCTCAGGGCATTGAGAGCCCTGGCTTTCTCTGAAGGGCAACCGGATTTTTCCCATGCTGACACACTAGATCCCAAATTCCCAGGGTTTGGTTTGTATATGGTACAAGCTGCCTGCACCCTGCGCTTGCAGATCTGCTTGCTGGTCTGTGACCCAGCCAGCCCTCTGTTGCTCCTGCCGTTCTCTCCCTCTGTGTGCCAGCAGGCTGGTAATTACTGGAGCAGAAGAGACAGGCGGAGGTGCCACAGCTCTGGCAACAGCAGACAGAGTGAGCGAGAAAGGAGCTTAGGAGTGAGAGCACGTGTTCCTCCTTGACCTCTCTGAAGGCTTGGCAATAAAACAAATATTTGGAAAGACCCCTAGATCCAGGCGCCATCTCTTTTTAAAGCAGGAGGGCTCTGTTTTAGGAAGCCTGGCTGTGTATGCAGAAAACTGAAGGAGGGTGGGGGAGGATGGTGACACCTGCTCCCCTCTTGGGATGCTCCAGTCTCCCGTGGCTGCGCTCCAGAGCCATGTGTCACCCAGAGGAATTTGAACTGCGGGACGTGAAGCCTGGATGGCGCCACCGTGGCCCCGTCGTGGGGACAAACTCTGAAATTGGACCCTCCGCCCCCTTGCTCCAGCAGACCGTCCTGGCTGTCTCAGCTGACAGAGCTGGCTGCGCCCCCGGCAGAATTGCTTGGCTGGTCATGGAGGTCTCTGCTGCCACCCCCCCGCACCCCTGTAGCTGCCGCCCGTCCTCCTCCCCTTCTTCCATCACCCTTGCCCTTTTGCACTGACGCTGCCCTTGGAATCGGGCCTGGCAGGTGGGATGTTGTCACCAGGGCTGGCGCAATATGGCACGGCTGAAAAGCGCTCGCATATTCCCTCCTTCCTTAAAACCCTCACATTCCTTTTGTGGCCTCCGGGCTGCCTGGATACCGCACTCAGCTGTCACGGGATAATAGCTGTCGAGTCCTAATTACAAATCTCCCCTGCTTGATCAGAGGGCGGCTGGGCAGTTCCATCTGGATCGTCTCTCTGGGACTGCACTGGGGGAGGACTGGAAGGGGAGGGAGTGTAGGAGAAATGCTATACAAATGTCGTGATACTCAGAAGCATCCAGGCCTCCAGCCTGAGACAAAAATAATCAGCCAGCTCCAGGGGGCACAGTGCTGCAGGGAGGTTTGCTGAAGCGGAGGCTGTGCAGCAGAACATAATGAGATGTGCAAACCTCACCCGGTCCAGCACAACCCTGCACACACTGAATTGGAAAGGGCAGATGGACTTGATCCCAAAGCATCTCCAGGGGTCCATCCATCAAGCCCTCTTGAGCTCCCCCTGGACTTCCTACAGTGAGGGGGGAAGCTAAAGAGGTTTCATTAGCTGTAGTATCTCCAGTGGAGACTTTGCAAGACCTGCAGAATCTCCATGACAAAGCACTGACTGTGCACACAAAAGTACCTGTAGTGAGGCTTCCCTTGCTGCCTCCCTCCAGCCGGCTGACTCCTCAAGGAATGGGGAGCTCCCAGAACATGTGGTCTTTGCTTTCCCTAGTGGCTGGAGCTGTCTGGACTGTAATGGCGCTGCTCAGAAAAGAAAGCATGTGAAAGAAGGTGCCTCCTAAGTGCATTATTGTTAAATGATGATGTTGCTGTTGTTTTAGAACTCTCCATCCCTGAGAGAAAAGACCTCTTGTCCTGGTGGATTTTGAAGTGACAAAGGATCAGGCCTCCTGGTATTTCACCCAGATCATGAGTTAAATATGGACAGGGGAAGAAGGCAGCTGAGAATGGAGTGGAGAGCAATACCCTGAGGGCTGGGACTTGTTGAGCAAGGGTCGAAGAGGGGAGGTGTAGTTTTGTGTGCTAATCTGTGCCATGTTGGTGAAGTGGACCGTCACTCCCCACAAGCTCATATTTAATTGCTGTGTACGCTGGGGACCATAGTAGGAGGGATACTTCGGCACTTTACCCATATGATGCTTATATGATGCAGTTCTCTTGATATTAAAAGGCACGGTTCACTTAAAACCTGTGCAAGAATAATACATGCGACTGACAAGGCATCAAAGAGTCTGGAGAAAAAAATGAATGTGTGGCAGGGACTGATCAGTCCTCTGGGGGCTAATGCAGAATGGCAGTTCCCCTGCTTGGCTTCCCGCTTGTGCACCGCCTCTTTCCCCCCAGCCTCCCCTCACCCCGACTCCCTGCAGGGCTCTTCTTCCCGGGAGTTATCTGAGGCCAGCAATGTGGCAGTGGCTGCCGCCGCCACCGCTTCTGCTCCTCTTCCGCTGAGTTTAACCCAAGGTCAAGCAACATCATGGCATTTGCAGCCTCGTGAGTTCTTGAGAGATTTAATTTTCAAAGCACTCCCAACATCCCCTGGGATAGACCTTGGCTGAGGTCCAAGGCCTGTGACTGCCAAAAGGAACTGTACTAGGCCAGACCGACAATAATAGCTTGCTTGCTCTATTCCAGCAAAGAAAGAAAGAAAAGAGGAGTAGTGGGGAAGGAGGGGACCCATAGCCCTTTTGGCCTTAAGTGGGCTTAGTGATGCTTGCAGCAAAGTGTAACCTACAGCTGACACGATAATAGAGCACCCAAGGATGAGAGGCATGTGTACGGAGTCTTGTCCCCTCAAAGACAGCTTCTGAAAATCTGCTGTCCAGCACAGAGGGGTTTGTCTGTGTGTGTCTATGGTACAAAAGAGAATTTCCAGGGATTTTTCTCTTGGAAAACAGAAGGGGCTGCTCTTGGTGCTGAGGACAGCAATGGGTTTACCAGCAAGGCTATGGGCAGGTAATGTGTAGAGAAGCACTGGAGAAACTTTTATCCCCAGTCAGCTAGTGGGCTTTGCCAGACGCCTCAGTCCTGACATCTTCTGCTGTTGCAGCCCCAGGCTCCGCCAAATGTGAATTTTTTGAAATGTTTCCAACCTGTTTTGCTACCCTGGCTCTTTCGGTCCAAAGAGAGAGCTCAGCCCTGATGTATGCTTTCTGCTGTTCCCACACTGAATTTCACCTTTCTGTCCTGACAGATCCATTGTATTTCATCGCTGGGAAGCCACTTCTGTTTCTGGGACTCTAACCTCCTCTCTTTCACCCCTGGGTTCTTGCAGGCCCTCCTTTCTTGTGGTTCTCAGTCTAGTGCAGCAGCAGCAGTTCAAAGAATAGCAAAGGGGAGTCTGCCCTAGGGAAGTGTTTCAAACAGCCCTGTCCTGCTTTTGGCCCTCAGAGAAGAGGTAACAGGCTGATGGAATGTACCAGTAAGTACCAAAACCGCATATGTTTAAAGGTGAGAGGAGGCCTGCCAGAGGAGTATGGAGTACTTCAAGATGCAGGATGCTGGATGTGTTTTTTTGGGATTATAGGGTTAGTAAGGAGGGCATGCAAAGTAAGGAGGGATGTTGGAGGATTGAGGATTTCTTGCGTAGATCATGATCCTTTCTACAACCAAACCCCACGCTGAAATATCCTGGTATTTACGTTGTGATCCAGGTACTGTTATTCACCACCTGACCGCTTTCGTTCCGGTATACTTCGGACTGCAGTTTTGCGTTCTCTGGTTGTTGTCTCAACTGAGCATTCACTCCTTGTTGCTCCAGTCTGTCTGGGTTGAGCTGGACGGAGCTGCGTTTGCCTTTGTCATTGCAGTCTTCCTTGGCTGGACTATGCTAGGCCAGTCAGGGACTGTAACCAGCAGTCACTGGGCTGCACTGAGAATGGCCTTTGTCTATCTGCTTTTTTTTAATTCTCTTTACAGTCCTAGAAGCAAGACGGGAATTGGAGAAGGAGGAGATGGTTATTTTAGATATTGCTGGTCACAAGCCAGCAAGCTGGGAAGGCAGGGGATGTGGGGGGCGGGGGTGGGGAAGCGGGGGTTTACTAAGTCTAAAATACTCTCATGTTTCTGTAGGCATGAATGCAAACCCCAAACCAGAGGTGGTTTTGGTTTTGACCTTGTAAAATGAAAACATGACGACTGAGCTATTGCCAAACCCAATCCCCAGCCGCCTGTGCTCCAGTCTAGCTCTGGTCCATCGTCTTGCCATCCCTCCCGGCTATCCTGGCAGGCAGAGGCAGCAGGAAGCGGGAGGCCTGTTTCTTCCCAGATGGGCTTTAACACTTGCCTGCAGCAGTCAGCCAGCTAGGGGGTAGGGGGGGAGCTGTCTCAGATGCACTTAAACCTCCGCTCTGTAATCACGGCTTCCTTTGTAACTTTATTGTGCAGACCTACGCTGGAATAGTCTCTGGAACCATGTTTTGGGCTCTCTAGCGGAGTTAAAAACAGGAGGTTCCCCAGGCAGGGTGTAGAGCTGCTGGATTTGTTGGAAAGCAGAGCAGCCAGATGGTGACAGAGACAGGGAGGGGAGTTTGTGAGGGAGCGGCTCCATATTCCAGTTTCCATTTGGGACTCTGCTACCATGAGAATGCCCTGGTAGAGGCTGTCTGTGGCAAGCTGCAAATGCCCAGAGCCACAGAAAGAAGTGAGTAGCGATAGGGGAAAATGAGCGAAGGCAGATAGACACGGCCATGGCAGCACGTACTGGAATGAAAATCGATACATGCACTCGCATCTTCCGAAGAAAAATTCGGGCTAACATTAGCTCTGGGTTGGAGGATGACTCCAGCCACAGAACTGCTTTGCAGGGGAGGGGTGGCTTTGAAGCTCTTTGGGTTTTTTTGACAAGTAGTGAACATAACACCTATGTCCCCTTACAAAGACTGGGAGAGCTGGTCCCCTCAGAGGGTCAGGGAAATCTGTTATGACTATCCTGGTCTCTTATAACACAGTGTCTACTCCAAACTTGTACCCTGGGTTTGGCTAACCCCGAGCTAAGCAAGATGAAGGTGTGTGGGGGAACTTTATTCCCTCATGCAGCTCACCTCGATTTTTGCTTTTTTTAGTTCAAAACTGTAAGTTGGCTGTTTGTGGTCTAGCTATCAAATAATTTCACAGGTACTGCTGATAAGGCTTTTTACTGAAGTGACTGAGTTGGCAACGAAGACCACAGTACAAGAACTGAATTGTAAGGATCTTACTTAACATACAAAAAGAAATGTTATTTATCATGGTGTTACAGAAAGGATGTGTGGATTTGAGGAGGAGAGGTTTTCCGATGTTGTTGGCTGTTTTTTTGCTGGGTGGACAGATCAGAATTAAAGGCATGAATTTGGCTAATCCCAAACCTTATAAAGTCTTGTGGCAAGATTTTCGCTGGAGTTGGCACAGTCTGTGGCTTTATCAGTACTACAACAGGAGAATGTTTACTGGCTTTGAATCCACCCGCCTCTAACCCAAATTCAAGGAGCAAACTCTGACAGAGGGGAGATATGAATGTGACCCTATTTCTACTCCAGAAATGTATTTTGATGTTCTGCTCTAGACATTTTATTGTGTGGTCTATGCTACCTCTTCTTCCTGCTACAAATCAATAAATAACATGAGAATGTAGCCTAACTGTTAGGTGCATTGAGTAGCCACAGTTCCCAGTCATGGAAGTAGAATTTAGGAGTGCTCTCAGCCGGTCTGAAAATCAAGACATACGGCTGCAGAAGTTCAGGTCCTGAACAACGTAGGCAAGTAAGTGTACTGTCCTTCCATGTGTGTCTTCTGGGTAAGTATGGAGAGAAGGTTGGACAGGGTGGCAAGGTTTCTAACAGCGGGGCTTGGGTGCTGGGACTTGTGCATGTGGTGTGTGAGATCAGGGCCCATTTTTTCCAACTCTGGCCTTAGCCTTTGGTGTTTGTCTTCAAGGAGGATGGAATTTCCTACTGAGCATGTTAACAGCACACTTGGGCAAGTCAAGCCCTGCATGTGATGCTGGAAATTAATCTGTTTGGGATTTTTGTTGTCTACATACAATGCCCCTTTTAAAGCAGGTTGCAAGTATGGGGAGGTCTTAGCTCTGAACATGGTGGAAGATCAACTATAAATAAATTTGTGACACAGCTTCTGCATATAGCCAGAATGGCTGCTAAGTTTCCTGAAGACTGCAGCAAGTGGTAGTTTAAAAAAAAAAAAAAAAAAAAAATCAGGGGAAGGGGGAATAGTCTTCCAAAATATGGAACACCTCATAAAGCTGGGGAGGTAGGAAACAAGTCAAGCAATCACAGCCATGGTTCAAACTCACAGGAGGCATACTGTACAGTACATAAAGCCCAGGGAATCAACTCAGGATGTCAACTAATGAGCTTTTTAATTAGCTGCAATTGCAGGCAAGGTTTAAAACCCAAATAAGTAAGTAAATTAAAGATTTAAAAGGCTGAACAGAATCAATGAGGGGTCAGCACTTAAAATATTAAAATGCCAAAGCATTTAACTTTACAGTAAGTTTGCAGTGCTGAAGCAGAGCTGCCCCTTTAAGGAAGCAGAAGGCTCTCGTTCTTCTGGTCTGAAGCCCTCTGGCTGGAACATGCTATCTGCAAAGATCCATAAATCATCCTGCACTCAGCAGTCTGGAGTCCAGCAGGGTCTCCATGTGTCCTGGCCCTTGCTTGGAACCTGCAGGGCGTTTTCTGCAAGTGGAGGGTCCTAGCCAGGCGCTCCTTTTGGCCGCAGTCCAGATGTTTCTCCCCAGCCGCATCCCATGAGGCAATGGGGACTATGGCCAGGAAACTTGCAGTCAGCTTGGAAGCCTTCACTCTGCAGCTCTGCAGCAGTGAATGGTCTGTGCAGATTGCACTGGCGCTCCCTGCCTTCGAACGCTCAGGAAAGTCCCCTCGCATCATGGTGAATGGTGACAGAACGGGTGGATTGTCCCCCACCTCCCAAGCCGCGTTGCCTCACAGCACTCTCATCCACCTTGAGTGCCTGACTCCTTCCAAATTTGTCTTTCTCTGTTTTACTGTGGGGTGCTCTGTAACCATGCTGACATGTCAGCCTGTTGTCCCTACCCTTTATCTGTGTCTATGAGCTGGTGTTTGGAGGCCTTGAAAATCAGATTGTCAGCTCCATGCTTCTCACCTGCAAATGCAGGAGCGCAGCAACTGTGGAGACAGCCTGATCAGAAGCGTTTCATGAGAGTAAGGTCCTTTTTCCTAATTGTACCCAGTGGGCAAGTCAGGGTCAGGCTCAGGGACCATAAGGTGAATCAAGATCTCTTTACCTACAGTATCTGAGAGCTGTAGTCCTATTCAAAGGTAGCTCCTTTTGGGGGATGAGTGCGCTTTTCTCATACTCATGTGTTGGTCATGCTATTAGACACGCAGAGGATATAATGAGGAAGTCTATAGTGGGGGTTAAGTTTGGGGATAGGCTTAGGTTGCGTTCCTGTCAGATCTCAGACTGGCAGTAGGCTTTATGTCTGAACTACTGTGTACCCATGTTGTCAGTTTAAACCTACAGTGACTCCACTAAGGCCAGAAGTACTGAAGTGGATTTGTTTGGGTGCAAAAGAATGAGAATATGACCCATAAAGAGAGATCATTAAGAAATTAAAGGACGTGGCTCATAGGTGGCATTAGGATTATGCAGTAGTTTTTCCCGCTGCCTCACCCATCACGCATCAGATTTGCAGGGCATCACGGGTTTTGTATCTTTAGCAATTTTTGTGGCTCATATCTTGGTTCAGAGGGCAGCAAAATTTATTTAAAAGTAAAAAGTCACTGAGAAATTAAAGTGCTTTTAGGACCATTTTACTGTAAACTACTGTGGACAGTGTTAGCCTGACATTTTGAGATGCTGGAGCAGCCTGTGTTGTACTACATCGTGTGTCTTGGTGTCCAGGTGTTTGTCACTAGTGATCTTGGTGTGGCTGCATGCACCTTCTGGGGTAGTTGTGCCATGACACCGGCACCTGTCTTCTCTGACACAATTGCATGCAGTGGTGTATTGTTGGGGTTCAGGGCCAATGGGGCATTGCTGGCAACAAAGTGCCACCTTTTTCAAATTCTATGTATAACGTACATGTCAGACGCAATTCAAAATCACCAGGATGTCCCCTTGTGACTTTGCAAGCAGGCAGAGCAAAAGTAGAAACTGCTCTTCATTATGCTGATGCTCCTGGCTGCCCTCAGGGATGGAGAATGCTAAACAACCTTAGTCGCCCAAGTATGAGGTGCTTTGGAGAGCCAGGCAAGCCCTGTAAGACAGGGCTGCCTCTGCCTCTCTCTAAGTAGTACTGTCACATAGGCAATAATCATATCTTACAGAGTTTGGAACAGAAGGAAATGCATTTGTCTGTAATCATGATGCTTTGTTAGGGTCTTTTGTCTGAAGATCTCAAACAGCATTTGAACATATCAATTGATAAAGCCTTACTTTGCACTTCCAGGAAGATAAATATTCTTGTCCTAGGAGAAGCCTACGGTGTAAAGAGGTCAAGTGAGCAGCCCAGCAGAGAGGTAGGCATTGACAGAGCTGGGACCACAGTCCAGAATTTCTGGCATCCTCTGCCCAGATGTCAGCTGGTACAGTGCTGCTGGATTTCACCTAGAAGGAGTCTAATATTTCAGAGGGCTGAGCAAGATGGTTGCTGTCGACTAAGTATGGAGTGGAGAAACATTTCACTCTGTTTCTATCGACCGTAGTTTCATTTGCCAGTGTCCTGCCTTATTGCATCCTCTGCATTTCCATTCTTGAGACTACCCTGATCAGAAGCTGCCATTTGGACCAGTGTTCCCCTCTGGGTCAAACAATGCTATCGTACTTGATAAACCCATGGATACACAAGTAGAATTTGAATCCAGGCTTTGGAAATAACAAAAGGGCCAAATATGACCATCTAATAGTGAGCTATTCTTCTGGGAAAACTTGTTTGGTTTGGGATTTTTTTTGTTTCGTTAAGCAAGACAATAACGCACAAATTCAAAGCTGTTAGAATTTGGATATGCAATAGGGGCCAAATGGGTTTGTTCAAATGATGATTTACTGAGACTTGTGTAAAAGAGGGGAGGAGAGAAGAATCCAGCCCCCAGTGGCCTTGAAAGCAATCTGCAAGTGACTGCTGTCTCCATGCTGATGGATTTGCTGTCACCCTTCCCTGGCATGAGGTGACAGATTCCTCTGTTGGATGAAGCCAGAACCAATAGCCATCCATCACTGTGAGGACAGACAGGAGTAGGAGGGAGGCATAGAGGGGGAGAAAGCAAGTCCTGGCAAAATGTTTCTCTGCCCTCCTTCCTTGTCAATGCTGGGTCATGGGGAAATAGGTCTTCTACATACACGTATTGAGGATGAGAATATTGGTATCCCTTACTGAAAGGATGGAGGGATTGGAGTCTGGGGATGGGAGTGGAGGGGCATGCACTTGTAGGGAATTCTCTACTTGGGAGAGTTGTCTCAGGATTTTTATTACCTTATTATATCATATTGTGTTGTGTTATCCGGTTGTGGAGGAAAGGCTCTTGGAACGGCTGGTATTTTTGGCCTGTCTGTTGAAATTACAGTTCCTAGCAGATGGAAGGGCAGGTCGCTGCTGTGTTGCAGCCGGGTCCAGGCTCTCTGAAAGGCTTGCCAACTCTGCCTCCTCCTATGCATGAGCAGCAGAGCCAGAGCTCAGGAACTCTTGGGCACCCCGTGTCCAAGAGACTTCTCTATATCAGGGCGGTTAAACACCAGCAAAGGTGAATAACTATGGCACAAACTGGATGTGAGCATTTTAGCTGGAAATCAGAAGGGGATTGCTTCTGTGCTGCTTTAGGTCGATGAAGTTCTAGAGGGACCTCTGAGTGACGGTGCAGTGTAAGAAGTCCAGATTATTTTTAAGATGAGTTTTGGTCAATTTGAGACAGGTATGCAGCATGTATCTGTGATCGGAGAGGCTGGAATCACAAACACTGGAGGTCCTTTTCTGTCTTGTATGACTATTCTCCCTGATAAAATAACCATAACTTCCAGGTTTTGATAGTCCTATCTGTGTTATTACCACTCCTTTGTCACATGTAACTAAACATCAAGGAAGTTTGGAGTGTGGTTTTTGCATTTGGACAAAATCCAGGTACTTCTCTATATAGTTGACAAATGAGAGAAATGCTCCTCTCTTTTCACACCAGTTTCCCGAAACTTTAAAAACAAACAAAACATCTTCCCCTGGGTGACTTGAGGTGAAAACTGTTTGTGCTGTTACTCGCTTCTAAGATGCAATGTCAGTGGATGAGACCCTGATTGAGCCTGTATTTTGGGATGACTGTGAACTTCGTTTGCTTTCCAACATGTTAAATTGCTCTTTCAAAACCACGATTTTTCACTTAGAAATTAAATTCTGCTCTCCTTGCAGGACCTACGGTACTACTCTTCTGTATTAATCAGTGCCCTCTGATGGCCTGCAATGAAATGGAATGATTTAGTCAGTTCTCAGAGCAAGACTGGAAAAGCAAGTCTAAGGAAACAGCCTGCAGAGGCTGTATTCATTTAGAGTATCCTTTAAAAATTGTATTTCTCATGCAGGGAGGAAGGATGTCGGACAAAGAGATAGGCCAAGTATTTGGAAATATTTCTATATGCCTAACCATCCCATAAAGCCAAAAGGAGTTAGGTACTTCATTCATTTAGATGTTCTTCTGAATCCTGCAAAGCATGTTTCTCAGTCCTTTGTCATCTAAATAACTTTGTGTATCTGGCCCAAAAAATCTCTATATGGGGTGTTTACTTCTAAATTGTTCTTACAAATTGCTAAGAAGGGAAAAAAAAAAACCCCGTAGCTGTTTGCTGAAAAGCAAAGAGCTCAAGAGTGTTCCTTTAAAGAATTAGCATGCATAAACCTTGGGCTGCTGTTGAAGCTTTGCCGCTCTCAGGCCTCAGACTTTGCATCTGTTTTTTCATTTGCAATAGGCTAATGTGCTTTGACACTGCACCCTTCTGGGAAGTTGCCGACAGGCGGTGTCAATATTTCCCTCTGAAAAAAAAACCCCCGAAACCTCTAAAGTGTTGCTTTATGATATGCTTTTCAGAATTAAATTACAGAGCGTGCAGGCTGGAAGCCTCCACCTGAGAAAATGTTCCCAATTCAATCCGTGCATTTCCTGCATCCCTGGAGTCCATTTTTTTGTTGTCTTTTCTTTTCCTTCTTCTCTTCAGAAAAGAAAGGGAATGTGAATATTCACTGTCATTTTTGGCAGCTGCTGGACTAGGCTATATCGGTGTCTAAGCCAGGCTGTTGTGCTGTCAACTGGAAGTGCTCCAATTTTCAGGAGTCAGGCACCCAAAACCTGGAGATTGGCATGAAGGTCAGGAAAATTAAATACAGACATTTGGAGGACTGTTTCTTTTTAGTTTGCTTACTTTGTTCTGTTATTTTACTTCTTCGCTTTGACATTCTAACAGTCATGCTTTCAAATTTTTCTGGAAACACACAAAGGCTAGGAATTCTCCTTTAAAGTGAGAAAGATACAGGTCTCCGACATAAGCACCCACTCCAGGAGTGAAGGCTTTGTGAAAACCACTAAATATCAGAAGACTTCTGTGATTAAACTACAAGTGTTGACAGCAGCTGAGGTGTATTTTCCCTGGGGCTCTGGTAGTGCTATTGGGGAAGGTAAAATTCACACCATTGTTTTCCTTTCCATCTGGACAATTTTGTCCGTTAAAAGAAAAGGAGAAGGGATACAAAGGATACATCCCTGACTCCCTCCAGTAACTGGCATGCACTGCTAACATAATCTGTGGGATTGCTCATCGCCAGCACTAGTCCTTTACCTGTTTGATTTCTTGGTAGTCCTTTTCACTGAGTTCCTATAACCCCCATACTAGTAAGCTTAACTGAAAACACACAACCCTTACTAGCCTCGCTTTTAATTTGGTTATGTGTGTAAGAGTTGAATTCACTGTTTTGAAAAGGGCCAAGGTGAATTTCTTGAGCATATATGGTTTATATAGAATTTTAAATAGTTCATTGTTTAACAGTGAACTGTTTACCCTGAAGCAGTCTTGCTGAATTAGCAGCATTGGACTATCCAACTATTGTGCTCCTTTACCCTAAGGCAGACTTTCAATAAGCTGACCAAAGTCAACCTTGTGAGGCTTTAATGGCTGGTATTTGGGGGCTGTGCAGGGGGATTGTAAACACCAGCATCATTTTACTAACATTATACTCTTCAGCAGCAGTTACTGTGAAGCTGTGTTGGCTAGTCCATCACCGGAGACTTTAATCCCTTCTGAACTTGCAGTTGAGTACCATCTGGCCCTGGTGATTTACTGTCCATGAGTTCCTCTGCTCAGTTTATAACTTCCTCCTCGGAGATTTTGGTGTCTGCGAAGGCCACGTTCTGATTTCCCATGAAAAGGGCTTTCAGAATAGGAATCTCTCCATTGTCCTCAAAGGAAGAGATAAGATACACAATTAACTTTCCTACTACTTTCTTTTAAAGGGACTGAGAGCTTATAATCATGCATACATCCTTCTCGCTTCTTATTTATGTAGCCTTCTGGCTTAAGAGAGTCTTTATTGTTAAATGTATTTCTTCTCATGTTTTCTTATTATCTACTCTAATTTCCTATTTGAAACTCTTATGACATAGATTATATTCTAAATGGCCACATATTAAGGGGGCAATTGTCTTTCTCAAGGATGCTGAGATAATTTTGTACTTTATGAACTGTCCTGATTTTATTCTACCTCCCCTGAATCCCATACGCAGCAGCTCCTGTTGCAGTGTCCAAAGTGGCTCACCAGTTAATGGGATGGGTTTGGATTTTTTTCCCCCCGTTCCTTCATTCCCTTTTCTTTTATTGTAGTTGACTAAGGATCTAAAAGGACCTTAAAAAAAAAACAAAACAAAAACAAAAAACAAACCCAATCCTGTGGTTACTGCATCTTTAAGTTGTTCCATTTTAAACAATTCTGCAGTACAATACCAGTGTCTTTTCTCCTACAATTTTTATTTATATTAACTGGGATAAGTAAATCCCCAGTGCCCACACCAAGCATAATAATAAGTAGGAACAAAAAAACCCGCCGATTTCTCATTGTGAAGAGCAGCCAAGCATGTTCTTGGTCATGTGTGGCTAAGCTCTCCCATGCCAACTCCAGCAGGAATACCTAAAAGGAGCCAGGTCTGGATGCGTTGTGTAATGGCTCTGGATATGTCTAGTCTGTGCTATGCTGTGCATTGCCAGGCAGAGATCATCTACCTACCTCTGAATGAGCTAATCGGAACCTGGAAAAGAGAGAGTGCCTGTGAGAGAGATGCTCCACCCAAGATAATTACCTAATTACCTGAGAAGTAGGGTTAATTAACCTGGGTGGATGGCCACAGTCATGACTGTGCTGCTTCTGTGAACTGAGTTGGTCTCTTTGTGTGCTTTGTGATGTGTGGATGGACAAGCTCATGTGGGGCTAGCTGTGATATTTCTATTCAAATGTGCTCTGCGATCCCCTTAATGTATCAGGACCTCATGAATGCTGAATTAATTAACTTTCACTGTGATTTCATGGCTATTTAATGATCTCTTTGTTATGGGTGGAGAACTGAGTCACAGAACAATTAGGGACTCTCTCAAGGTCATCCAGGAATTTTCTGGGAGAGCTGGAGATTGAAGCCAGCATTTTCCTATCAGTGATTTAACCACAGCACTTCCTTTTTTCTCTTTTGAAGAGTTGTGGACAGGTGCATCGGCTTGGAAGCTGCATCCCAAGGATGACTGGCTGCAAGTTGTTGGTGGGGGGTGTGGGGGATGACTAACTCTCAAGAACTGTGGGTTCATTCAGAGGCTTTTAGATAAACCCTCACTGTGGCACTGCAGCTCTGTTCAAATGCAGGAATGAGATTAAAGGTGAAGTTTCAGCCCAGAGCTCATCCTCAGGCAGGACAGAAAATAGAACCAAGTGAGTTCTCTGGGTTTTTCTCCAGCCTGGAGATGTTCCGTTGGCCAGAATGTCATTTCTGATTTTATTTGTGCTGTTCTCTCGTCCTTTCTCATTAACCCCTTCTCCTGTGTGAATCCTGCAGATCGCACAGAGCTCTGCCCTGCAGCCGACATGGCTGCTAAGAGAATCATTCTGCCTCTCTGAACAGGAATCCCCAATATGTGGATTTCCTGCTCTTCTCTCCAGGCTCTCCTCTAGTCTTCCCTGCTTTATTTACATTTTAACTATTTTGTGGCTCTCCTTTCTCCCTGACAACACCCAAGTCTATGCCACCTCTCCCCTTGCTAACATAAAGTATTCCCCTTTCCTACTATACCTCCTCCACACCGTGCTTTGAAGATGGTTGTAGGAATGGAGCCAGGAGCTGGCAGACCTGTGTGCTAGCCCAGGAGATCTTGCTGTGTGTTTTGACAAGTTGAGTTTTATCTTCCTACCTGCCTCTTGCAAAGTGTGCCAAGATGAAACTTTGAAAGTTGCTTATTGAGGTTTCAAGATTTAATGTCTCACCACTGCTCACCAACTCTTCTTTCCCATGGCTGCTCCATAGCAGTGGCTGCCTGTCGTGCTGTGTGGTCTTGTCAGATTTTTGGTAATGCCTTTCTCTGCCTCTCAGTAGGTTTTGGGTAAATCTTCCATTTTATCTTCAAAGCACTTTGCAAATGTTAACTCATTTGCATGCCATCCCTCTAAGGCACATGGCATTATAGTTCTTTAACAGAAAAGGAGAGTAAGTCATAGAGCAACCTCAGTTAATTTACCCCTAATGTTACACCCTAACAACTGTTCTGAAAAAAGATACAAAGTGGACATGAATTTGCCCAGAACTTGTACATCTCTATCTGCCATTTAATCTGGTAGCCAATTATTTAGAAAAAGGTTGCTGTTAGCATCTGTACTACACAAATGACATGTCTCATTTTTGTATGCATCCTCATCTGTGCAACCTCTGAGCTTTGTCCTTTAACCCAGAAGGGTCTCATGCTCTACTTGTTTGGTAGAGATTAGGTAAGTATTTGGTTCTGGCATTGGGAATTCAAGAATGGCGTATCACCATAGTACACTGGAGTACCCCTTTTATGAAACACAAGGCTTTTGAAGAACTAGTGTTGTGTCATTCAAGTGAAGTGCAGGGGATCGTTCCCTGTAGTATTTTATTAATAAAATGGACCAGCTCCCGAAGGCTATACCCTGTCTGTCTTGTCTTTTCAGATCCATTTGAGTGGATCAGAGGCCTTCTCTGTGTAAATGCATTGCATGAAAAACATGAGATGCTCTCTTTCTGTGAAAATTTGGGTTAACTGTTTCCGCCACTTCTGGTATGGAGCAGGTACTGTCGAAAAGGGCTACTGTATGCTTTGTAACTGGGGTCTGGATAGGCAAAGGGTGGAATTTGCTGCTCTCCAAACAGGAGTTCCTAGGTTCCGACTTCATGTAAATTATTAGTGAATAAGCTCCAGAATAATCCCAAGTAATGGCGTAGGCCAGTCCCATGTTCACTGAAGCGGAAGGAATCACATCACCTGGGGAAAAGGGAGGCAGGAAACCTGCTGCTATTGGGGTTTTGTTTAAATGTAAAGGAAAGGAGATTCTTCTCTAACAAATGGATCTCGTAGTTCTTATTTGTGGTGAAAGGAATAGCATTTTTGGAAGGTGCTTCAAGCACATAAACTAGCCCAGGATTGCTTGTGCAACTATGACTTGTGACTACTCTTTCCCAAGGTGGCCATAAGGGGCACTGCAGGGTAAGGAATGGGGACAACCACACTGGTCCCAAAGTAGGAGTTTGGTTTCAGAGGACACCAAGGGCATAAACAGTAATGCCCAATAGCACTGAAGGGCTGTCTGCACTTAATGGTTTGCATAGCGTGGTAGGAACAGGGATGGTGCTCCCAGCTATGTCGGTAGCGTCTCACAGATGGAATGCTAAGGGAGATTGTTGTGTGGGCACTGCTGAGACACCTATGTACAGGCATAAAACCTTGTAACGGGTGGGACCTGGCTGATGAAACAGTCCAGACTGGGCTGGGGTGTGTGCACAGGTGCACACATTTTTTTAAGTAAAGGTTTGAGTGTCTGACTTTCCTTCTGAGAGGCTGTGTGCGTGATCAGTCGTGAACACATGATGCTGCAGGTAGAGGAGGCGACGCTACTGAGGGATAAGGAGAGGGGAGTTCGAAACTTAGGATTGTGGGTGACGCTGTTGTCTCTGCTACCAAACCATTATCTGAATGACCTTAGACAAGACCTTTAACAATTCCTTGCAGCAGCTTCCTCGCCTGTAAAATGGGGCAGCACTCACCTCCCTGTGGGTGAATTAGATAAATGTCTGTCATGTGCCCATGTCTTGCTGATATGAGGCATAGTATGAGTTGGGTTCTTAAGACAGAGTTTGTATGCTTCCTTGTGTGCAGAGGGAGTTTGAAAAGAGCTTTGCAGCTGAGGAGTCTCTTTGCTGTTTGTTTGTTGTTGTCATTTTTATCTCCCTAACAGACTTTTGAGAGGCAAATGACTGTAGGACGATAATATACCAATAACTCTGTGATGTAAAAGCTGAGAAGCACAAAGCAAATGAAAGGATGTGTACATCTAGATGAATGAGAACATGTGTCTCAAGCTGTGGTGTGTATTTGTATGTATGCCTATGTTACACATGTATTACCTCTGTGTGTCTGGCACAATTGTATATAAGCACATGTACTCAGCCCGATGTGTATGAATGGGTGCTTAAGTACATATAAGAGTGCCTCTGAATGTGTTTAAAGACCTGTATTTGTGTTCTGGAGTATCTGTATCTGGCACAGATATCTCTGTGTGCAGTCAAACACAACCTTTTAAATGGGTGGCAAAATGACAACTTACTTTGGAAACCATGACTGAAAGGCATGGTCCAAGGCACGTCTTTAAAACAATTTAAAAAAACGGAAACACTGAATACATCATTATCGATGTTTTGATTCCAGAATACCTAGGGTCTTGCTGCAGATGCAATGTTTTCTCCTTGGAATATCATTCAGGTTGAAGAGGGCAGTCAGGTTGGCTAATTTGGTTTGAATGAATACTCTCTAGAGACTACATGACTACACACGATCATAAGCACCTGCTGTGTCTCACCTGCATGGTGTAGCGTTCTGAGTGACTGTTTGAGGTAACAACATGCAGAGCAACTGATGGGTAGGAACGTGAATTCCTGGCTGCTCCCACAGAGCATGCAGTACTGGGCTCTTTCTTTATCATCTCGCAGAGAACTAGTAGCTCATATCCCATGCTTATGTGGGCAAGTGATAATATTTAGAAAACATTTACCTATGGCACATGCTCCTTAAGGAGTATGTTGACCTGTTAGTGTGTAGTGGCTATTGTTACTCCTGAAAACATCATGGCCCCTATTTAAAGCAGTCCCATTCCATCTAAGCCTGACACTTGTTCTGTTAAGAGACACTTACCTGACGGTAAGGAAAGCAGTTCTTAAGGGCTATGGGTAGCAAAGGATGCCAGTAAATAACGGCACTTGAAAATCTGAAGATTCTTGAATTTACTTTGCCATCTGCCGAACAGCAACATTACTCTCACTTCCAACTCCAGGGTGATGCTCTCAACATGTTGCATGTGAGGCCATGGCCCATGTGTCTCTGTTTTGTTCCTTCAGCTCAGAGAGGCTAGCACATGCCCCTGGTGGCCTCTTAGGACCTGCAGTGAATCTTCCATCCATTTCCAAAGTCACAAGATGGCACATAGACTTTCAGCTGCAACTCTGCTCCCCTTCACTTAGGTTTTTCTTCTCTGTGCCAGCTTACCTTCCAAGGACCCTATTTGTTTTTAACTTCTGGGATTTCTAGCTTGCATCCAAAGGACTCCAGCATCGTCTGTACAGTGCAGAGAGGCAATGCCAGAAAGTCATACAAGGCACTGGTTTTGCTCTCGCTCTCTCCTGTGCTCTGCCAGTTCCACGATTACTTTCAAGTTTAGTAACAATTTTCACATCGTTTCATTTAACAAGTGGGTCTCTGAGTTTCCATCCAGAAGTTGAGCTGGTGTGCCTTTTTAAATGTCCGTTTTCTGTTGTACAGAGTGTTTTTCTGTATTTTAAGCATGGGTGGAACTAAAACGCGTAACAAAACTAAGACATGCTAACAATAAGCTATAAAGACGTTTGGACTGACAATTCACTCCCACCTTGCTGCAGGCTGGTGGGGCTGATGCATCCAGTTTTTCCCCAGTGTTAATTGCAGGTGAGGGCACCTTGTGTTTCTGTCTGGGTAAGCTGGCCCTCCCATACTGCTGTAACCTGTCAGCTAGTGAGGGTGGCTGCTGGAATGACAGTGTTTATTCAGTTGTGTCTCAAGAGATGGTGCCAGCATCTGTTTGAAAAGGAGACAGCATTTCAGCTTGGAAAGGACTGAAACATGACACTTTCCCCATTGTAACACCCTGGGGCAGACCCTGCCTGATCACCTGGCATTAACAGGGTCTCCAGGTCAGCCTGGGAAAGGAATGGGGACACCTCTGCCATCATTTGTTGGACTTGCTCTTGTACCTCATTAATCTGATGGCAGACAGGCTACTTGAAGCATAATCTGAGGCCCATCCATCTGATTACAGAGACTGTTCTACCAGTGGACTGGACACGTAGGAGTTTTCAGTGGAAATCTGATCCCATGTCATTATAGTCCCAGCTTCCTTTTTTCCTTATTTCAAGCAGATTGGGGTACACATGCATGCACACACACACACACTGGAAATGCGAAATTATGTCTCTCTTGCAAGACTGGCCTCCAAAGAGTTAGTCTGTGCAAGAGGGGAGACCTGAGAGGAAAAAGGGGGTGATTTGCTGTTCCCTGGATCCTAGCCATTCTGCTTGGGTTTTGGCTCACCAAAGCCTCCAATTTGCCTCCCCTGCCTCTTCTTCCTTTCCAGCCTTTCATGAGAGTTGAAATCTCTGTTCCTTGGCTCTCTCCAGTGGAAGCCCCACTTTGGAGCAGCAGTAAATTTCTTCGTGCAACCTGGCCAACTATGCTTTCTCAGGAGGGGAGAGCAAGGGAGGCGAGTCAAGCCTGAGCTATCACCTGCTTGTGGTCTCATCTATCACCTTGAATTGTGTTGCAGGATGAAATTACTCATCCAAACCTAATGTTAAATTAAATCAAGTCTGGAGCAAAGAGGATTAATGGGCTGTGCACGCACATGTACACGTTTGGCAAAGTGGCTGTGACCCAGGCAAAGTTTGAAATGCTTGCTGGAAATTATGAAGCCAATCACAAGGTAGGCTAGGAAAGGCTGCAAGACTCCTGCATCCCTTTGCAGGGATCCCTTTGCTGCGGGACCAGCTTCCACCCAGGGGAAGTGGAGATGACTCTTAGTGGAGTCATCTGTGCTATGTAAGAATTTATTCAAAAGGGAGGAGTCTCTCTCCCATGATAAGGACCTTGTGTAGATGGGGTAAACTGTGGAAGAGGAAGGCTTTTAGTAGATGACTATATAAGCTGTAAACATATTTGATGAAGACCAACAGCATCTGTGTTGTTCCTGGAGAAATAGTGGGCTTTGCAAGAGCAGAGACTTGGAGTAAGAACTGTATGGGAATGCTTAGCGATTGCAGAAGTTAACTGTCAAAACCCAGGACAAAGCAATTCTTAAAGCTTCTCTTTGTGTGCCTGCTGTAAAATGCAGCATGCTTTGGATGACTGAATATGGGGCTGGGAGCTAGGAAGCTTAGGTTCTCTTCCCTGCTGTGCTCACTGCAGTAGTCTGGGGCAGGCTCTGTGGGTTCAGTGTAGCTTCATCTCTCATGTGAAGTTGGACTGGGAGAGTAGACAGTCATCAGGATGCCCTTCAGCCTTAAAAATCTATGAGCGTTACTGGCCTGCATCAGTGAGGAGTTGGTAGCCTTTGATATTCTGTGCCTGTTGAGTAATTCAGGGGTCTAAGCACTACAAATATTTAGCAACCCTAGAATGCTTTGTGTATAAAGCACTTTATAGAAGCCGGGCTCTCACCAGTGTTCAAGTGACAGGCATGAATTAGGCCTGGTTCTGTGATGGGGACACTGAGGCACAGAGTGACTGCGGATGCCAGGTGCTCTGATTATGCCCTCCCCTGGCCTCCCTCCCACTCAAACCACTAGATCACATTGCCTTATCACCTGACAATGTTTTTCAAAATCAACAGCCTCATAAAGCTTTTCATAATCTACAGCAGATGCTGTGAGGAGCCCATTTATTAGCTTCATGGAGGAAAAAACAAAAACAAAATGAAAACCCAACCTTCCCCTAACCCGCCACACAAAACCTCTATAATAAATAAAGTAAATGTGTGTGTGGGGGGGGGGGGGTTGGTAGTTCATCCCCAAAGCAAACAGGGTATTTCTCTCCCTCTCTCGGGTTTGGCTAAAAAAAGCAAATAAACCACAGAGGAAGCACGTCATGGTGCAAACCGTAACCAGATGGCGAGGGTGAGAGCGTGGGAGGGGAGAGGGGGTTTCTCCGAACGGAATATGCATGTCAAAGAGGAAAACTACAGAGAAAGGCAGTTATCAGAGAGATCTCTTGTTTGTGTCAGGGTTTGGGTGGCCCACCAGCCATGGCTGGGAGTCCTCCCTGGGGGTGCACTGGGGGAAAGGGGGAAAGTCTGTGACTGAAACAGAGATTTCTGGGGGCTGCAAGTGGAAAATAAAATAGGGCAGGACTCCCTGGAATCAGCAGCAGCCCACAAAACATCTCACTCAGCTCCTTTCTTTTTCTGTTTCGCTGCCGCATGCTATTGGACTCTGTCAGGTGCTTCTTTCTCTTCTCTTCTCTCTCACTTGCCGCCTCTGTTCTCAGATTCCCAGAAAGAAATTTCTGGCCCTTCTCTTCTTCCTGCACCCTTCCCCATGCCTATCCATCTGCCTGCCCCCAGTGGAAGGGGCCTGCCAGGGTGGGCTGGGGACTTGCTGGGGAGCCAGCCTGGCTGGGTGCTTTGCAGGTGTCACGGTGCCTGCTGCAGGTCTCACTCCTTGCCTCTCTGCTCCCACCTCAGCCAGCAACCTGCGGCGATGGTTCAAAGACCATTCCTACTAGAAGGCCTCCCATGAGACCTCCTCACAGCTGACAGGTGGGCATGGCATAGGCTTACAAGACAAGTCTTCAGTCTCTCACGTGAGGAGATGAGCTGGATTTCTTTGCCCTGTGCTCTATTTCTCTCTCTTTAGCAGTACCTCTCCTTTGCTTTGGGTGAGGTAGAGAAAGAATGTGTTTTTCCCCCATGGTGGTTATGTAGGGTGGTTTGTAGCGGTGAAACAGGCAGGGCATTCATGCTGTGAAGTGGGCATTGCTTTTGCTTCTCTAAAAGGTAAATCCCCTCTTACAAGGCAGCCAGAGCTCTTATTAGACCATTTTTTCTTCAGTGTTGGTGCTCAGGCCAGCAAGGAATCGGGAAACTCCATGATGCACTACCATAAAACAGCTCCAGCTGGGGTGGAGCCTGTGGGCATGCACGGGAAAAAAAATGTCTCCTCCTCATCCTGTCCCTTTAGCTTGGCTCAGTCGTGTCAATGCGTTGCAGGTGATTTTTTGGCATAGGGGATCAAGCAAAAAGATAAGCATGAAAGACACTATGGAGAATGGGCAAACAATTAGAAACCTGGTTCAGCTCTAATGTTTTCTGCATGCACGTGCACACGTTCTCCCAGTGTCAGCAAACAGTATACAAGTCAAGCGTGCATCTCCATATGCATATCATTTGAAGCATCATCAGAATGTGGACAAGTTAAGCAGCAAGGAAGCTGGCCTTAGGACTCCTTGAGAATGTTCACTTCCCATGTATCACTTGGTCACAGTTTTCCCAAAAGGCATCAGGGACAGAAACTGCTAATAATATTTTGAAAAATGTCTTAGAGCACTCTTCAAATATTAACCTTCATTCTGCCTTAGGCAGGAGTGATGGTCATTGTCATTTTAGATGTGGAAACCGGGGCACAAAGAAGTGAAGAGAATTGCCTGAGGCCTTGCAGGGAATTGCTGCCAGTGCTGGGAGAAGGGTTTGGGGGGTTCTGATGCCCAGTCTGGGACTCAGGCCTCCAGGCAATTCTTTGTTTTCCTGTCTTTCCAACATTTCTCTCCCTTCCTTCCCTCCCTCCTTCCATTTCCCCTCCCCACCCCCCCAACCTCAGACATCTGCTCTGAAGCTTGCTGCTGTAGTGATAGGCTTTGGTGAATTTGGAAAAAAAAAAAGAGGAGGCTTGTTTGGTTTGGATACAATGTTGGCCAGAGTTAAAAGGTGTTGGGAGGGTCTTGGAGTATTAACCTGTGTGTGATAAAGGGGCTGACAAGGAAAATATGGTGAGGTCACCTTCTTCAGTAGCTTGGGAGATGCAAAAAAGTATCCTTACAAATAAGGAGGACAAAGGGAAATGTTTTCTGTCTGTCTCCATTCCTGTGCTGCTCAGTTTCCGATGCTTTAGGGAAAATCACCTGGAAGAGATGGAAGCTCCTGTCTCTTACACTTGCAGGCCACTTGGCTGGCAGAAAAACCTGCATCAAGAGATTGGGTATGGTTCAGTTTGGCTGTCTCAAATCTGGCTGATTTCAGACATACATCCTCTGGGTTTCTGAAGGGCTGAGAGATTCTACAATTTCTGTAGCGCCCAACTGTTTAAATCACTAAGGACAGCAACAACTAGGTCCTGCAAGCCTGAGCCATATGCATGAGAAGCTGAATGAGTTTGTATGAGGTAAACGGTACATGCATGGGGAAAAATAGGGAAGAATGTGCGAGAGAGTAGGTAATTAGGACAACTGAATGAGCATAGGCAGGAAGGCTTGTAAGTAAGGTATGGCAGGGCTGATTGATAGGAATCTGAAGAGGAGAGTGATGTCTGAATGATGTGTGGAGTGAAAAGCAATGTGTGACAGTATATAAAAAGGCATAAAGAAGAGGTTTATGGGACGTGGTATGTGGAAATACAAGATGGAGAAAGGGGAGTTGTGGTGGTGAAGTTGCAGAGTGTGATCTGCCAGGAGCAAGAAGCAAGGGTGAATGGAGCTGTGTTTGGAAAGAAGTGGAAAGAGTCAGAAACTTGAGGATGAAGATGGGGATGGAGTGAGCATGTGCAATGGGGGAGGAAGATTTTATTGAGGATTGGAGAGGGAAAGGGTGTGTGTGCAGGATTTGGATGGGTTAGTGCTTGGAGGGTTTGGCTTGTGCAGTGCATTAGCAACACAGAGAGCCCGGAGTGCTGTCCTGTCAGCATGACTGATGTGGCTCCAGATTGCGCGTTGTGAGTGTGGGGTTTTTGCCCCGTGGGTAGAGTGAAGTTATGCATTTTCCACCCACAGAGCGGAGCGTTTCAGGAAAGGGCTGCTGCAGCTCCTCTGGCAAGAGGGAGGTTTGGGCAGATCTGCTTCACCAGCCAGGATGACAAGGGAAGGGTAGAGGAAAAAAAAACCCAACACACAAATAAAAAGCTGGCTGTTTGTTCCCCCAGAGGAGAGGCAGGCGTTAGCAGCCCCACACACACCCAGTGACTCCCAGATAATTAGCATGTCTATAGAGCAGAGCTTCTGGCTCTAGGCATGCAAGAATATTTTTCAACAAAATAAAATGCAGATTTCTTTCCCAGTAAGTACTTGTGTTAGCTTCTGCCTCCCTTCCCAGTTTCCACCCCAGCAATACACAGGCAGCTCCCATCCCCTCAATGTTCAATTATTGCTGCTGCACGCTAGTTATGCACTGTGGAGTAACCTGGGGGGGACAGCAAGAGCTCTGGAGGGAGGGGGACACAGGGGGAAATAGATCCTGATGGTGCTGCTGGTGTTTAAAAGCAATGTTACTGGAGCAGAGAGAGGGCGTTCTCTCTGCTTTAATCCTTTTCCCCCTCCACTGATATCACTGGGGACGAGATGGAGTCAGCCATGGACACACTGGTAATTATTGCTATGTTTCCCTCCACCATCCACCAAGACGTGATACTCTCCCATCAGCAGCAAGGAGTGCCAGGTCGGTCCACAGACTTCTTGGGGTGAGATGTGACTCTGCAGCAGGTAATGAGATAATCTTGTGTTCTAGCTCTGAATAAGCGTATGGGCTGTGGCAAGCGTTCTGCCAGGGATGTAAGATTTCAGGAGCCCATCTGTGGAAGTAGAACAGGAGTATAGTTTGTCTTTGCCAACCGAGACCGTGACAGAGATACATGGCATATAATGTTTTGTCCTTCAGGGCGAAGACAGGGGTCTAAAAGGAGCTCTTTGAATTAAGTCCTCAAAGGTGAAGGAAATAAGTCTTCCAGGGAAACTGAGGCACAAAGAAATAGGAATGAGACAGGTTCATGAGAGGAAACGGTAACAGAGCCCAAAGCTGAGTCTCCCAAAGCAATTCCTGCAGATTGGGGTATGAAGCCACCATTGCTTGTACCCGAAATACATCCTTCCTCTTACAGGTGAGATAAGAACAGAACTCTGACTAAATATGAACAGTTAGCAGCCAGCTTCGGTGGTGGCAGTGCGCTGCTTGGCAGGTGACTGCATTATTTCTGAGTGTTACAAGCAGGTAGCTCTCCAGTGATAGACACAACTGATGGATTTAATGGGCCTGTTTATGGGGACAATTGCTCTTGCATAGCAAGCAGGGTAGTGCCCTGCTAGCCTTAGGATTATAGCGCAACACTTAATGCAATAGGCTCCTGATCTCTGCAAATGCTGCTCTCACAGACAAGAAGTCTGCCTCTCTCAGTGGCAATTGCTATGAAATGAATGCCACAACTTGCTAGGACTTTGGACCCCATTTCTGTGCAAACTTTTTCTCTTGCTTCTGTTAACTCTGCATGTCTTGCTTAATCTCTAAAATGGGGCCAATCACCATGAGCTACTTGTGGAGTTGATACTGAGGAAGAATGTGGCCCCTAGCCTCTAATCCCTCAGAAATACATATCCTTAGGGGGTATTCATCTTCAAATCCAGACTGTTTGGCTTAGGCTAATTGCTGGCCGATATTAGCAAAAAGCATTGACACGGCATGGTATTCACTACAACTTGTTCCATAGTCATTACCTCCGCGAAGTCTTCCATGTCTTTAATGGATATGTTGGATTTTCCTTCATTTGAATGTTTGGTATTGTTAGGAAATGTTTCTTGATATCCAGGTTAACTATTCCTCATCCTCAATTTCCCCACCTTTACACTGTCCCTGAAAGGTAGGGTGCGAGTTGGCTGCCGTGTCTCATGCTATGAGAAGGGTGTTTATGTCTGAATGCTGCTGGGATACATCTGTTAGCTGGTACTAGAATGCACCAAAATGAGGCTAGAATTAGAAATCACATTAGCCCTCCCATCCTTCCCTCTTGGCAAGGGGTGGGGCAGGAGAGAGGATGGGAATTTTAGAAGGCAGTTCTGATGAAATCCATCTCCCTTTCCTGGCCCTCTGCATGGAAGCAATCCCAGCAAAACAGAGATGCAGATGGTCTCACCCCTGGAGCCAATGCCTATGTCAAGGGCCTTAGAAATGTGAGACCATACCACCAATGAAGTTCAAACAGCACTGAATATCTGCTGTCAATGCTGAGTAGACTCCCCCACTATCCTTTTCCTTTTTTTGTAGTTGCTGATGCCTTTCTTGGTTTGTTTCTTTTTATTTTGTTTTTGTGTGTTTTGTTTTGTCTTTAGGCCTTCTTGGGGGCCTAAAGAAAGACTGATGGAAAAACAACCAGTCCTACTTGGATGGCTTTGCTAAAGGACAGAGAGATCCTGTTCTGAGATCACATCTGGAGGGGTATTTTCTAGGTGTACGTCTGTATCTCTCTGCCCCTCCCTTCCCTACCTCCTATGTTCTTTCACCTCCCCCCAGCGTTAACACTAATCAGAGTTTCAGTGGAAGTATTGAATAATGGGCACTGTGGGACCCCAGCCAAGCCCCATGGATCACAGTCCAACATCTGACTTGTACGAACAGGGACAAGATTCACACCGTGGCCTCCTACCCTACTCTGCACGCTTCACCCGGGGAGACAGTCTCTCCTGCTCTCTCCAGGCTTCTCCCTCCTCTGTGGGCAACACAGCCTCTGTGTTTATGGTCTTCCAGCATCCACCTTACTCTTTTGGCACAGCCACTGCTCCATCTCTGCTGTGTCCTCGGCACAAGCTCTCTTGCTGTAATGATGCCATCCTATGAGTAAGTCTGTAAGTTTTAGCTCTCGCTGAGCCTTCTATTTTGGTAAAGTGAAAGCTGGACTGCATGTTTCACAAGTCAGGCTGTCCTCTCAGGCCCTTAGTGCAGAGATGGGCAGAAGTCTCAAGTGAACATTATATTTTCTAGGCCACATATTACATGAACTGCTAAGCTGGAAGCAGTGGCCGTTCTCCACTGTAGCAGCAGGTTTTCCAGCATCCCAGTGGCACACTGATCGTATTTCGAGCCCTGTTGATTCATCAGATATCCCACTTTACGTTAGCCATTGGCCCCTCAAACGAAGTGAAAGGGCAGGGCAGATGAGCCTGGATGCTTCCTGGGCTGGGGCATCCCAAGCCTGCTGGACCAATCTGCCTCAGCTTGACAGTGTCTGGCAAACTGCTCAAGGAGAAAAGCCTGGGCACAGAATGGCCTTTTGGCCTAAATTATCATGCAGGCTCGAAGAGGTTAGAAAACAATAATTTGGTGGCTGCTGACATTCTGTGCTACTCTTTCTCATGTTAGAGCATGAATCAGGTTTCATCCGGGTCTAGGAGAAAAGCATGTGTGTGAGGTCCGATGTGTGTTCTCTGTGGTACACATTGCAGGGAAGTAAATAAACTTTCATCCCTCCATCCCAGATAGTTGTAAGCTGTGGGCTTCTTTGGGAGAACATTGTAAAGAGCTACAAACTGAAAGACCAGCCACTGAGCTTGCTTTGAGAAGGTTCATAAGAGTATGTGCATATACTCAAAGAAAACACACAACAGAAGAACAGCTATTGAGAGGCTACTGGTACTGGCTGTATCAGAATGAATTAGTTTTTCCATTAAGAATTTATTTCCAAGCCTCATTCTTTTTTGCACCTTTTTCCAGCTTTCATTTTTTTTATCACTTGCTTCCCTCCCCCCCCCCCCCCCCCCCCCTTCTAGTTCTAATTTTGAATAGACAGCTGACTAGCCCTCTCACTTTTTAGCTTTTTCTTTCTGGTTTCTGAAGTAATAAATGGCAGGGATCAAAATAAATCAGTGTATGTCTGGAAGAATTCAGAGCACTTGGACATGTAACAATTCACTGAATATTCAGAAAGAAAGATAGAGAATTAATCAGATCAGCAAGCAACTATGAATCTAAAGGAAATATAACCATGATAAAATTCCTGATGCTGGAGCAGCATGGAGTTTAATCATTGGAGATTTTGAAACATTTGTGTATGTTTTGAGACATTTTTATTCTTTCAGTCATGTTTTTTGAGATAAAAAGTAATAAGCTAATTAAAATATACCCAAGCATGGCTGTGAGTAATAAGATGAGAGCATGGACATAAAAAAACCAACCAAACAGACATACAATCCTTTCGTCTAGTTCAGGGTGTACGGTCATGTTTCAATGTTCTGAACATCAGTGATACCAGTGGGAATACAGGTTTCATTAGATGCTTGGACAGTCCATTCATTAATAGGTCACACAGGAATTAAATAAAACTGGAAGGGCCCTGTTTTGCTCTTGTGCTGGTCAAAAGCTTGTATGACAAGCAGAGCAGAAACAGTGCTGTAAGTGATGAGGAAATTAAGCCCCGGTCTGGCCAAAGCTCCAAAGTCAATGTATTAGGGATGGTTTCAGAGACAGGTGGCAAGTGCAATGGAGTCACGTCAGTGAACATGCACAGCACATGAATTATGATGAAGAGTATTTACCTCTTTGCAGGAAGGGGCTGGAGGACACTTATTTAGTAGTGCTTTCTGATTTTGAATGAAGAAGGGAGGCTGAAGGACATTTATTATTTAACTTGCTAATTTTGGGGACACATGGATGAAGCAGTGTTATTGATCTTCAGGTGAGCTGCAGGCTGGAGCTTCTGGGCAGTATTCAGTGCAACTGGGCCAACAGAGATGAAACTGAGGGCAGACCTGGACCTTTGTTGGAATGATTGTGTGTTTTCTCTTGCTACAGCTACAGATTTTGGAAAAGGGTGGGAAAGCATGCGAGCAAAAGGCTCAGGCCTGATTGCCTGGCTCATGAATGCGTGGACATAGCAAGGCTCTGTTTGGTAGGCTCCTTCTTTGAATTTTGCTTAACAAGTCTGCATGAATGGTGGTGTGCATCTATTATTTCTTTCTTTCTTCAGATTTCCAAGTCCAACTGTAGGTGCGCCTCACCCATAAATTAAATATCTCAACATAAACAAAGGGCTGCTCATAATATCTCCACCTTAACCCATCTCCTTATCAAGAGTCTTGGAGGGAAAGAGGTGGGCTCTGTAGCACAAAGCGAAGGGACCTTCTCACTCATCCTTTAGCAAGAGAAGGTGCAAACAGAACACTGTTAAGGCCTTATTTCTTCTGATTTTTGTGCCGATATCCTGCTTTTCTCTCACCTGTGTTGATTCCTCGAGCTTAGTTCAAACCAGCCGACGATTTGCTGTTGCAACAATTCTTCTCCCTCATCTGACAATGCTGACAAAACACAGTGTCTCTCTCCTGCTCTAGGCTTGTGCCCTCACTTCCTCTGCAAATGGATGCTCCTGCTCTGCCCACAGGTAGTCAAGGCTCATGCTGCTGTGCAGACTTGCATATCGTCACAATTTCTATTTCTGTTGAGACATAAGACTGGGATGGCTCTTCAAAAAAGCAAGACCTGCTGGACCCACAGTACAAATACTGAGCTGAAATTCAGTGAACCTGAGGTGAGATAGTGACTTGCCTTTCAGGAACGATTTAGAAGGTAAATTGAAAAACATGTGCCACCTGAGTTTGTAGACCTTTTCCTGGTCTACATGTGAATGGTAGGGGCTTTACAGGAGACTGAAGTGGGTACAGGCCACCCTTACGTGCTCTGCCCACAGACTGTCCTGCACAGCTAGAGGGAATTGATACCAGTTAGTTTGGGACCAAACTGTACCCTGTTGTAGAGATAAATAATTAGCACCACTTGCAGCAGCAGCATTAAGAGAATTAGTGGACTCATTTACAGTCAGGCCAAATATCAGAGCCCAAAAAAACAGTCCTTGCTGTAGCAACACAAATACTCTCAAGGAGGTGGTGTGAGGTTTTTCACACTTGACTCAGTTGCTGCAGGGTGGGTGCAGCCAGGAGCTCCATCACTCTCACTCTTCCTGCCATGAAAGCACTGTTTCCATTTCCTGCCACAGTAGTGAGAAAAGCTTTCACATTGCTGCCTCCTCCCTTGCCCTTTCAAACTCCCTCTCCCCAGTTGAGTCTGTTTTTTGACATATTATGTGCCCTGAGGAGGATTGGAAAGACAAAGCACACTAAAGGGGTACTCCCCTTCCCACACACATGCTTACTGGGCAGGCAGCCCTTGGTAATCTCCTACGTCTCATTCGCAGAAGTGCTTGCTCTTGAAAAGAAATGCCTGGTGGTTCAAGTGGTTCCAGTAAAATACCTAGTGAGTAGGTAGCTAATTTCCATAATACAGAGAAGCCTCAAGAAGAGAAATCCCTGGGGCTTGGTCTGCAGCAGAGAAATTGCCTATCACTGACAGCAGGCAGGAGCACTGTGGTCAGTACTGGTTCAGGGTTGCTCAGTGCTATTTTTGACCTTTGCCTGCTGTAAGGCTGCTGAACGTGGTTTAAACCACATATCACAGAATCATAGAATGGTAGGGGTTGGAAAGGACCTCTTGTTGAACCCCCCTGCTTGAGCAGGTATACCCAGAGCAGGGGGCACAGGACCGTGTCCAGGCGGGTTTTGAATATTTCCAGAGAAGGAGACTCCACAACCTCTCTGGGCAGCCTGTTCCAGCGCTCTGTCACCCTCACAGTAAAGAAGTTTTCCCTCATGTTCAGCTGGAACTTCCTGTGTTCCAACTTGTGCCCATTGCCCCTTGTCCTGTCATTTGGCATCTCTGAAAAGAGTCTGGCCCCATCCTCTTGACACCCACCCTTTAGATATTTATAAGCATCGATAAGATTCCCCCTCAGTCTTCTCCAGGCTGAACAAACCCAGGTCCCTCAGCCTTTCCTCGTGAGATGCTCCAGTCCCCTGATGATCTTTGTAGCTCTTCGCTGGACTCTTCCCAGTAGTTCCCTGTCTTTCTTGAACTGGGGAGCCCAGACCTGGATGCAGCACTCCAGATGCGGCCTCACTATGGCGGAGTAGAGGGGGAGGATAACCTGCCTCGACCTGCTGGCCACACTCCTTTGGATGCACCCCAGGACACCGTTGGCCTTCTTGGCCACAAGGGCACGTCGCTGGCTCATGGTCACCCTGCTGTCCAACAGCACCCCCAGGGCCTTCTCAGCAGAGCCGCTTTCCAGCAGGTCAACCCCCAACCTGTACTGGTGCGTGGGGTTGTTCCTGCCCACAGACAGGACCTTACACTTGCTGTTGTTGAATTTCA
This sequence comes from Morus bassanus, assembly GCA_031468815.1. Classification (NCBI taxonomy): domain Eukaryota; kingdom Metazoa; phylum Chordata; class Aves; order Suliformes; family Sulidae; genus Morus; species Morus bassanus. The sequence continues at coordinate 5,563,978 of CM062587.1, forward strand.
TGAGGTTTCCCTTGGCTCAACTCTTCAGCCTGTCCAGGTCTCACTGGATGGCAGCACAGCCTTCTGGTGTATCAGCCACTCCTCCCAGCTTGGTATCATCAGTAAACTTGCTGAGGGTACGCTCTGTCCCTTTGTCCAGGTCATTGATGAATATATTGAACAGTACAGACCCCTGGGCTAGTTACAGGCCTCCAACCAGACTCTGCCCTGTTGATCACGACCCTCTGAGCTCTGTCCTTCAGCCAGTTCTCAATCCACCTTGCTGCCCATTCATCTAACCCACGCTTCCTTAGCTTGTCTGTGAGGATGTTATGGGAGACAGTGTCAAAAGCCTTGCTGAAGTCGAGGTAAACAACATCCACTGCTCTCCCTTCATCTCCCCCGCCAGTCACGCCATCATAGAAGGCTACCAGGTTGGTCAAGCATGGTCTCCCCTTGGTGAATCCATGTTGACTACTTCTGATAACCTTCTTTTCCTCTACATGCCTGGAGATGACCTCCAGGATGAACTGTTCCATCACCTTTCCAGGGATGGAGGTGAGGCTGACTGGCCTATAGTTTCCCAGGTCCTCCTTCTAGCCCTTTTTGAAGACTAGAGTGACATTGGCTACCCTCCAGGCCTGAACTCGTCTGAACTCGTATTGAACCTGTTAGAAAAAATGTATTTTTCTAATGTGGAATGGGGATGGAGACAAGTGGGCATGCAGAGAGCTGATGTCATTATTGTGCTCTTCAGAAAGGGAACTGCACCCTACCATTGCTAGTAATTTCTGTCCCTTGGAAAACTCTGCTCCAACTCGGCATCTGGTTTTCCAAATGGCTCTGCAATGCTAGGTTTTTTCCAAGTGCTTTTCAAACTCAGTTGGCTGACTTGCATTTGGAGGTCAAGTGACTTGCCCCCATAGGTCATGTAGCAAGCAAGCACTTTGATCCTTGTCCCGACAGATGAGATCAGTTTAAGGCACTTCTGTTGCCAGTGTTGAGATCTGAGCTTCAGGCTTTGACGGCAGGGTGTTTCCTGGATTGCAGAGCACTGTTTGCCAGAGACTAAAGGGACTGTGGGGAAAGGTTTAGCTATTTGCTTCAAATTTGACCTGATGTCAGGTCTGAAAGTAGAAAGGCTTATTCTGTAAATAGATTGAAGGTGTGAACTGCCTGTTTTATCACTCCATTCTTTCACCACAGGGAAAGTGAAGACCCTACATCACTCCACGATTGCATTTAGCTGCAAGGTGTTTCTTTCCATGGGCCATGAACCCTGATGGGCCTGCTGGCTTCAACAGGAGTTGCTGAATGCTTCACTCTTTCTGGAATTTGCAACCCTTAGTAATAAATGTCTTTCAGCTCAAGCAGCATTTTGAGCAGAGTAACAGGTCAATCCCAGGACCTTTGAATAGCAAGGAATAGTTTTGCTAGCTGGTTGCTCCTCTAGTATATGCACAACAGCACACAGGCTTACAGGGCTGAGCGTGTATTTGTATTGTGGGAGTGGGTTGGAAAGCTTGGCTGTCTCCACCGAAACTGGTGCCCTCCACCTGCTCTGTTCTGGAGGCCTCTATTGTTATATCAGAGCCAGTCAGTGCAGGCGTCCTCTGTATCATCGTTTCCCATCATCCTTGGAAACCTCGTCACCATTAAGAGGTCTGAGTGAAAAGAAAAAAGTACTGCCTGACCACCTGCCAAGAATACCCTAACGCATAAAACCTCCTTCTGTGGGCAGGCAGGCTTGGATGAAGCCTAAGGTATTCCAACTATTACTGTTCTGCCTCTTGCAGCCCTTTCTAGCATCCAGCAAGGGGAGCTGAGAACCTGCTCCCTTCTCTTTTTCCATCACAACTGCATCCAGGCTGTCCCCAAGTAAAGAAGGCAGCATCTCTGCATCAGTTTATAACTTGCGAGGGCTGACTCCCATCCTGTTGCATTTGCCTCGCTGCTCTTGCTGGACTGGGATTCTGACTAAAAGCTCTTGGACGGGAGCCTGCACACCAACAGGGTAATGTGCTAAACAGCTGTTGCAGGGCCATATTTCACATCCATGCTTCACTCTCAGACCTCTTGCTCTCTCACCTGCATTTCGGGAAGGCCGCTCTTTCCTCCAGTGTGGGAGGGTTCCCTTTTATGAGATTCCACCCCCCCCCCCGGCCCCGTTTTTCAGAACTCTACTGTTCCCTCCTTTTTTCTCCCCTTGGTGGTGCCTTAAACACAGCAGTTAAGCTGAATATACAGGGTCAATCCATAGGACCATGCCTAGGCATGAAATGGCCTAACTGGTTTCAGCAGTTAACCTCCTTACTCCCTCTGTCTTTCCTGTGAGAAGACTTCACAGGGCACATGCAAAACAACAGAAGTTTAGTCTTGTCTTGTGCTACCTCATCCCAGGAGAAGATGGAGGCTCAGTCACACTTTAGAAATTCACATATCATGTGGCAATCTCCATATACCCATTCAGAGGCTCAGTGTTCCTCCATTCATCTCTGGGTTTTCCTTTGGTGTCAGCCTTGCCCCACTCTCGAGCAGCATATTCAACTGGCTCCCTAGTCTTGTCCCACAGGGAACGCAGGGATCCTGCAGGCAGAATCCAAGTTGTTCGTATACACTCTGTGCTCCCTCGGCCTCCCCTGCAGGTGGCCAAGGAAGTCTGACCTTCCTTTCTGTGCTCCTTGGGGAGTTCCAGGGCTCTTGCTCAATACTAGATTGCCTTTAGTAAAGTTCTGCTATTAATTTCAACAGGAGCAGGTCTAGGTTTTTGGTTTATGTGAGTCTGAGAGCCTATGGAGGGTTCCGTAGGAAGAATTCTTCTCTCCAAGCTGTGTTTTTCCACACCCATTCTAGGCTCAAGTTTTATGCTCCTCTCCCAAGGTTTGTATCGAGGACAGGATCTCTGTCAGGGAGGGAAAGTGGTGGTACACAGTGTTTCTGGCCCTCTGCAAGGTCTCAAAGCCATCTAAGTTTCCTCTGTGGTGCCAAGAAGGGAGGCAGATGCTGATAAATTCCTATCTGAAATGTTATTTGTACTGGCTTCACTATGGAGAAATAGTTTTGTCCTCCTCCTCTGCTTCCTCAGCTACCATCAGGCAAAGGAGAGAGATGTTGTAGATGTGAAATCTGCATAGCAGGTGATTCCACAGTCACAAAGCACAGGGAAGAAGGGAATTAAGGGCTGTCTTGAGCACATAAGTAGTAAATGCTTCTAAAACCATGTTAGAAAGGAACATAGAAAATTGAAGCTAAAAATAAAGCCTGTCAGAGCAGCACCACAGCTCCCCTCTTCCCTTGCTCTGGATGCCCTTTGGTCTTGGGAGATAAAGTGCCACTTTGTTGCGTGTTTCTGGCATTCAGCTTGGCAAGGATATTTGCCTCTGATCTTGGCTTTTACATTAATTTTAATAACTTCCCATTCTGATTATCCTTTGATATAGATATATGCATACACAGAAGCATTGACATACAAGATTGCCCTTCCATGCAGGCAATGAGGCCAATCTTTGAGATCTTTGCAAAAATCAGACTTTCAATTACTTGAACTCCATTGCATGCGTTGGGTCCTTCCTGGCAGTGTAAAGATGGCAGATCTCCGATTTCCCTGTTTTCTCTGGTAGGTGAAGAGCCATCAGGAAACGGATGAGCAGAGAAGTTAAATGAATCAAGGTTCACACAAAAATTTAGTGACAGCTGGAAGAATAAACCTCAGGATTCCCAGCTCCCCATTGCCTGCCCAGTGGCAGGTATGAGATGCCAGGAAGGAGCACTGATTTCCCTAGGGCCCCGTGGCTGGTGGATACTGCCCATCGTTTTCACTACAGCACAGTGTAGCCACGCTCTCACCACACACGTGGAGCTCCAAGGCAGCTTAAAAAGAACGCCATTCATTCATATGAACACCCCTGAGAGCAATGCCCAAAACTGGGGAGAAAAAAAACTTGGGGGATTTGCACTTTTTTTTTTTTTTTTTTTTGCTCCTCCCCTTCCTTTCTTCCCCTAATGCTTTGATTTAAAAAAAGGCTTTTATGTCTCCTGTCTAAGCAGTCAAACATCGCAAAATGCAGAGGGACCAGTGTAGGCTTGCCTCTGTGAGCCTTTGCTGGCCAAATCATGCGGCAGTGGGTGCTGGGAGTGCACATGTGCATGGAGAAGTGGGTAGAGAGGGGACAGAGCTGCTGCCATAAGGCTTTTTTTCCTACTTCTTGCCAACATAATCAAAATAACTCACTCACACCTAATAAAATAAAATGCAGAATCCAAAAGCCTTCCTTCCCTCCAGCGGTTTGTCTGGATCCCATTCCTTGAAGCTGAGCTGAGAAAGCAAGAGGGGGCTTTATTTTGGTTTTGTTGTTAATTTTTCTAGAAAGAAAAATACTAAGAGTGAGGCAGAAGGTGCAGCACGTTTCTGGCACAGATGGAAGTCAAGTGTTCCTAAAGCTGCTGGCTTGATGGGGACCAAAGTTAATGTCTGGATTTTTTTCCTTTTCTTTCTTCCTTTCTCTCTCCCCACCGCTGCCTTCTGTTTAATTTAGTCTTTGCTTATCACAGATAGGTTGGGTTTATCCCCTCCTTGTCTGCTCTAAATATATGTGTATGCTTCTCCAATTAGACCTGATATGCCCTTCCCTTCGGTCCATTTCCATATAAGATTGCTTTCCATCACAGCTGTAAATCTCCAAAGTACCAGACAGCGAATGTGGGAAGTATCAGCAGTCCTTTACAATGTGCCAGGAATGACCAGAGATGACAGATCCAAAGGTGCTAACAAATAAAAGAAAGCATAAAGGCAAGAAATTCCATGTGATGTAGTGTCAATCCTATATATTCATTAACTCTTCTTCATATGTAAATTATAACAGTAAAGGGGACAGCTCCTGTGGTCAATTAAAATGCAAAAGCAATGACTTAGCGTGTTGGTGATACAAAGCTGGGCTTGTTTCTTGGGAGGCTCTGAGTACCGTTGATTGCAAAATGATCAACTGAAAGTGCGGGTTTGTCAAAAATTGAGAGAGTTCACAGAAACGTTGATTTTTGACAAAATTTTCAGGGGAAAGGCACTGAAATAGCCTTAGATGTCTCCATTTTAGGTTTCTCCTTTGACCGGGATGTGTCATACTGAATTGGGATATTACAGGGACAGACGGAGCCCTGATGTGAATGCACGCACAGCTGTGACCACATCAGAGAACGCAGAAGCACCCTGACCCACCTTCGTAGGCCATGCAATGGGGCACATTTACTCCTCCGGACTCTCATGAGTGGGGGTGGGATGGCGAGCACAGAGCTGCAGCTGGGGAGACACATGTGGTCCTGCAACCACCCAACCATCCTGCTCCAGGAGCCCCCAGGCAAGGGGCAGCACCCCAAGGCCCACTGCGAGAGCCTGCCCTGGGGACATGCAAGTTGCTCGTATGGTGGGAGGGCAGTGGAAATTTGAACCTCCTGAATCTCCTTCAACTCTTCCAATAAATCTTCCTCGTCATTCCCACAATGGGAGAAAGTGAGATGCAGAAGTGTTAACGTGATGCAGCAAGTCAATGATAGAGTCAGTGATTGAGCCTGTGGACGCTGATCTCAGTACTTGTTCTTTAGCTACAAGACTATCTAGTATATGAGAGAGATTTATATTCAGGTTCAATGTTTTCTTTTTACTGTCATGCATATTTAACATGCATCTAATACATGACTAAATTCCATAGCTTGCACCACTGCAGCTATGAAAATATGCAATAACTTAATGCCACTTATCTTTGTTTCAGGTTCTGCTAATGACAGAGAGGAAACCTGCCCTTCGAACACAGGTAAATGGTCTCTACTGAAGTCGTTGGGGGTCTATGCATATGCTCTTTAAGGCATAGGTTGCCCGTCTTTATTACTGGCTAAATTATCTCTTAGAAACTATTATGTTATTTCCACTTCCATCAGGACTTACATATTTAAAAAAAAAAAAAAAGTATTTAAAAAAAATCTCTAAAATCTAGTGGACAAAGGTGACAAATAAAAGACAAAAAGATGCTGTATGATACGGAGGTAAAGGAATAAGTTCTATATGCCTATACGTATTTAAAGGCTGATTTGTAGGGAGGCAAAGGGGACTGTGACCCCTTAACTTCTTTTACACCCTGTGTCACAGTGATGAGGGAAAGTTATTCCTGTCACCAAGAGGCTGCACCCAACCCTGACATGAGCTATGTACTCTCCAGTGTCCCGTCTCTCCCATCAGGTACGACTCAATGTTTCTCAGCCTCGGTAAATCCTTTTTCATTACAGCTACAGAAGCTCATGATTTTAACACTGGTGGTTTCCCAAAGTTGAACCCTTGCTGTTGGTCAGAGGATGCTGTCACATGTGCGCATGTCATTTACCCTGCAAACCCCAATTTTTTAGAGAGGCAGATGCAAAGTAAGTAGGAAAATTAAGAGCGGTGATCCACTCACAAAAGCCATCTCTTTTTAGATCATTACAGTATGTAACATCCTTGAGTGAAATGGAGTTATCATCCAAACCTGTAATTTTCAAGTAATCACTGACTTTTGAGTGCTGTCGTGTTATTACTGGCAGTAGCCAGCATTTGCAAAGGAGGCAGCAGAGAGTTTCTATTAGTATGTGATATAAAATATTTTTCATCCCTGGCATGTTTAAAAGCTGAAGCATCAGAGTCATACCTCGTGAATCCCTGTCTGTATCAGTGGCAGCAGAACGAGCATGTAGCAAAGACGGGAAAAAGTCTGATCACAAAAAATTAGAGACACCATGCGAGAGGCATAATACAGTAATTTGCAGGTTGGGATGAAAAAACATCAATGCTCAATTCTGTGTATTGAGCTATTATGTATAAGCTATTATTAACAATATAATTGCTCAGCTCAGGTGCTGGTGGCAAGAGATTTCATATGATAAATATGCCTCCAGTGTAACTCGATTCTCTTCACTAGTGATTGACTGAGGGCAAATGAGGTTGTTTATGTCTGGGTATGAATTTGGTGAAAACAGCCTATACCAGAGGGCCTGGGGAGTTGAAAAGGTAGGGTAAGATGAACATAAATATTTCACAGTGCAGAATGTTCTTGACCCCTCATAGTAAACCTTTTGGTACCGGATTCAAACATGCAAGAGTCTGATACGCATACAGTAGCATTGATTCTTTTTGTAGGCACCATCTTCACGTAACATTGAAACTACCAGCTCAATTCTCAGTATTGAAAATATGGAGCAATTGCCACTTTAAATTTAACCTGTTGGAGGAGGCACAATTCCGTTGAGACACCTGCAATTCTTCAACCATTATCAACGCTCAGTACAAAACCTGCCCTCTTCCTCGTTATTTCAAAGCGAGATTGTTAAACATCTTAAAACAGTTTTGGAGGAATAATACAGATGAAAAGGTATCAACAAATCAACCTTATCTCCTTAAATATCAGCGAGAAGTGAGTTTCCCTTAGTGCCTTCCACAGCAGTCTGTTATGAAGGAGGGACTATGCGGGCTTGCTAAACAGAAAAAAGGGAGGGAGGAGAGTGCAGCCATTGGGGAAGCTCAAGCTCCCTAAATATATTTCCATATCAAGTTATTTGCAGTCGGTGTCTCCATCAGTCTGGGTACCCTTTGGAGAAGTTTTGCTCCAGATACATCAGTTCAGCTTTGCTGCTGTTACTGAGGAGTACCAAAACGCTCTGGTCCTTTCCATATGCCACAGGGAACCCAAAGTGCACTCCGGGAGCCAAATGCATGACTCAGACATTTCTTTCTTACTCCAGTGACTTGAACCGCATACTGCTTGTAGCGCTGCAAAACCCAACCTGTGATGGACCCGGCAAAAAGCTCTTCCGTTCAGTGGCGGAGGAAGCACAAGCGCAAGTGGCTCTGCACGCTCAGCATGGCTGCCGTACAGGTACGACTCCCGGCACCTGGCGCAAGGCCGGGCCCTCCTCCTCGGCTACTTTGGGTGCGCCCGAGAGGCGCGGGTGCCTCTGCTCGGGGCCACCCGAGTCCGCCCGAGGAGCCCCGCAGGACAAGGGCCGCGTTCCGACGGTGGGCAGCACCCTCGCCGCGCCGAGACCTCGGCGAGGAGAGAACCAAGTCAACCCGGCCGCAGAGGCCCCCAAGCACAGCCTCCCCTTAGGCCGGGCCTCGCGCCTGGCCCGCCCGCGGGGGGCTGAGGGGGCGCCGGGGCCGGTCCCCCCCCCCTCCCCGCCCCCGCGGGGGTCCCCGCCGGCGGGACGCCCCCGCCCCGCCCCGCTCCCCCCAGGCGGAGCCCCGGGGCTCGGCCCGGCGCTGCCCGCGCCGCGCCCGGCCGGCGGCGGCCACCCGACACCCGCCGCTTCCAGGAAGCCGCCTCCGCCCGCCCCCGGCCGCGCCGCGCCGTCTGGGGCCGCCGCCGCCGCCGCCCCGCGGGCTGCCGGCGTGGGGCCGGGCCGGGGGGGGGGGGGGGGCTGGCAGCGAGCCCGCCGCCGCCGCCGTGCCCTCGGCTGCCGGCCACCGCGGGCGGCCCGGCGGGCTCTGCCCGCCCGGGGGGGTCCCCCCCCAGCCCGCCCGGGGAGCCGCGGGTCAGCGGCGGGGCGCCGGCAGCCCGGCCCGGCCGCCCTCGGTGAGCGGCCCCGGCCCGGGGGAAACGGCCTCGCCCCGACTCAAAGGCAGGGGAACGGGCCTGCAGGGGAGAGACGGGGCGGGAGGGGCCGGCGAGGGCCGGTTCTGCAGCATTTCTGTAACGTAATTACACGAGATGTAAACGCGCGAGTGTTTCCTACTGAAAAATAATCACTGTTGTTACCCCCGAGCTCCACTATTCCGGATCGCCTCATCTGTATGTTTAAAATGTCAAGCCCAGTGTAGGAGCAAAGACTCAAAAAAAATCTAATTGCCAGTCTAAAAGAAAATCCTTTGAGAGAGAGAGAGAGTGAGCGTGTGTGGCCGGCTGGCTTTCTGCGGTGCCGAGAGCCCGCAGTGCCCGTATGAAAATCGGCTCACAATGCTTCCATGTCCTATTTCTCCCTTCTCCAGGACCTGTCCATTGTTCTCGTCTGGCTCCACCACCAACTCGATCTTGAGTCCGTGGCAAACTAGTGAACATGTCTCCCCAAGAGCCATCCGAGGTGTTGGGGCTGTTATCCCTGCTTCAGAGAAAGGGAACTGAAACGTGCCCAAGGTCAGGCAAGGAAATCTGCACTTGATTAGCACCTGAATCAGTCATTCTGGTCACAGAAATGCTCGTTTCATCGACCAACATCTGAGCAGAACCTTGAATGATACGGCCGTATGGAAGACGTAGGTATTTCTGGTGTTGGTCCTACTCCGTTAAGCTCAGTGGTAAATTTCATTGGCGGTGGAATGAGATCTAACCAAATATTTTCTTTGGGTTTGGTTCTCTTTTCATTAATGTTGTTTTAGGTAAAACCGATACAAGCAAGAGAAGAATTAGACTTTTTAGTTATTTAATTCTTTTGTAAAATATTTTTTGAATTATTGTGGAATTATTCAACAAACAGGCTGATTTCTCATAACAGACTGGGATATCTCAAATGAATGTCATAAATTTTTTTTTTTTTTTTTTTTTTTTGGTGCAATCCTTTAATTCTGCATTTTTTACAGCAGGAATAGGAGATAATGGGGCTGGAATGTCCTTCTTGATTGTTCATGTTAGTTCTCTGTGTCAAGCAGGATAAACCTCCAGCTAATCCTGCCATAAATTTAGGTATTCCTAATCCTTCGGTATTCCCACTTTTCTTCAGGCATTAGGCATGTAATCATTCCGGTGCCAAAAAAAAGAATATTAAAGAAAAAGTTGGGACTGTAAGCAGTTATAAAAAATGAAAAAAGTACAAGCTGCCCAGTATTGCTCAAGTTCAGATGGTTTTAATAGTCCTCCCCTCTAACCTGTCTGGCTCTGCAGTCCCTTAGAGCAGGAAAATTTATATTTGGGAGCATGCAGAGATCTCTCTTGGGGCTGTTTACGTAGCTCAGTACTCTTAATACAGTGGCATAGCAGTGCTTTGCCCCCCTCTTACTGTGGTGTCCATTAAAGGTTTATATCTCTGCTCTTTGTAAGTGCGTTAGAATCGGACAACTACCCCCAGCTGATGCATGGGGCGAGTGAGAAAAGGGAGCGACCTATGACGTTTGGAGTTAGTGTGGCTAAGCACAGAAAAGAGTGGTTCCAAGCGAGAAGGGACCTGTTGAGAACTGCTCAAAGCAGGAGCCCAGTTTTAAGATGGGCTGCTTCTTGTAAAGGTGTGTGTTATCCCTTCTTCCCTGCGGAGCTGAGGTGGGGGAGTCTGCTCTGCAGTCCTCCAGCCAGAGCTGCCGTAGGGACAGGAACTGCTCTACAGGACGTGGAAATCAATAGGGAGGGCAGGGCATGTAGCAGGGGAGTGGGTAGAAGGAAGCAGGGCTCAGAGCAGCTTCTCCAAAATAAAGGAAGAACTAATACTGCTTTGGGGAGGGAAAACATATCGGGGGTGGATGTCCCTGCTGCTAATAGTGAGCGGAAGATGCATTCCTATCAACCTGCACGGTGGTATTTCGCTATGGTCTGCTTCACGGCTGTTACACCCCTTTCCTGATGCCTTATCAGTAATTGGTGTTATATGATCCCTTGCAAAAGTTAACGTTTCTGCCTCCTTTCCCCTTCCTCCTAGCTTGTGTTAAGTTTGTTCTATCCTCTCCTGCTTAGCCTGCGGCTTGTATTACTGGTATGTTTAAAGAAGTGAGTTCATTTTCCTCTTCTAGGTTATATTTATTTCTTCAGGAATTATCAGTTTGATGTATGTACACATTATGAGGTGCTGCGCTTCTTGGCGAGTGTTCTGCTGGGGGAATCTTATTCTTGCTGTGGCTTGAAAAGGCTTTGGGGTGTGTGTGTAAATTTTTTTATTATCAAAGAAAAGGTGACAAAAGGAAACCAACCTCAGCCTATGAAACTTCTCCAACAGAGTGAACTCAGTCATCGGACTTGCTAAATGGCCACTCCATTTACCGACAGGCCCAGAATTATCAAGGTGAACCGTGAAAATCAGGCTAGCTATTAGTATAACAAACTGGTGGTTATTTTCAAGGCATCTACCTTTTCTCAGGTAGCAGGGAACTGGAAGCCAGTGCAGGGTATCAACAGTACACGTGGGTGACTGCTGCACACTCAGAAAAAGCCCAGCGACTGCAATTCTCCTGCTAAGTTCGGTACACTACATAGATATTCCTACTGTCCCATGGACGTATCGGCACGAGACAAGAGACTCGCAGGCAAACTTTGGCTTACCGTCTTTTTTCTATAGGGTGGGAGGATCCAAAGAAGAGGACCTGTAGGGTTTTGAATGGGAGCTGTCAAGGAGGGTACAGGCAGACCGAGGTGAAGTGCAGCCGCTGTTCCCGGCTCTGGGCCGGAGTGGTGGTCAATGCCTCTCACCACGCGTTTCTAGATAATCAGGTCTGCCTGCTGGAGTATCTGCGGGCTCTTCCATCACAGCCACCCCCGTTCTGCTGGCCTGTTTGGAGCCGACCTGGGGAACCACCTCTGTGCACCACAGGCACAAAGGCGTTGGCCTGACCTTACCACCAAGGGGTGTTTTCTCCCACTGGGAATGCTCTATGAACCATATATCTGGTATGGCTGTCTGGCTGATGTGGAGGCTTTACAAGCAAGCTAGCTGCTGTGAGGAGGCCACAGCCACACAGCTCCCAACTTTGGTTTTTATAAACACCAAAATAGACAATGGGGGGAAAAACAGAAATAAACAAGCTGGCTGCTTTTGATTAGGAGCAGCCCTTCTTCAGTCTGCACTAAAAGCACTCACGTTTGCTTAACAGTACAAATAATTAATCATGTGAAAGTGGATTCCTGGACCAGGATAAGATAGCAGGACCTTTTACTTGCTCCCACAAGTCCCTGTCTGGTGGTTTCCACTAGTGCCTTGCTGGCCTCCTCTGGGGGACACAGCCTGTAGAAATGTACAGGGATCAGTGAAATGGTCCCTTTGTCATCAGGCAGTTCTGGATCAGGCCCACTATGTGAGTTTCCCTGTTGTCTCCAGTCTGCGGGACATTGCTCCCTTTTGTGCTTGGGTGCTGCTAAAATAAGATTATGGGGTGCTCTCTGTAAATCCATGAATCAAAATGACCAACCTGACTGGCCTTAGGGATGGTGGTTTTATGCCTTGATCCTATGGCTGCACACTGGTTTTCACACTTGGCAGCAAAGAACATATCTTCTTTGCTTAGCAAACAGTGGGTTATATCTGGCAAAAAAATGAGTGTCATCTGCAAGTTCTACCAAGGGCCTATGAAACTGGGGTTTCTTGACTGTATTCCCAGCTTCCCTACCAACTCCCCATGGGCCTCAGTTTGTGCGCCTGTGGAGTGGGGATAGACATCCATATGTGCTTTACAGGAAAGAACAGTGTGATGTTTCATTGAGAAATGTCTGTGCTATGAGATGCTGAGATGAAGGATGTAGCTGTGAACAGTTCTTACTGCTCTTATTAGACCCTGCTATAACAGAAGGGAGAGAAATACTTGCATGCAGCCTTGCTTTAAATGGGGCAGAGTGTGAGGCACAGATACAAATGAAAACTGTTCAGATTGTGTCTTTTTTTTTTTTCCCCCTGCAGAGAACTTGGCCCTGATTCTGCTGTCATGCTGGTGTGGAAGAGCAATTCAACTGGTGTCAGAGGATTTCCGTTGACATAAATCCAGTGTAAGCAGGAGTATCATGGGGGTCTATATTGGACATTTTCCACTTTCCAGGATGAACGTGTGGACTTCTCTCAAGCAGACAAGCCTCAACAGGCTGCTGCTTTGTCCTTGCCTTTAATTTTTCTTCTATTTTCCTATGTTATTTAATTGTGTAAATTTCAGAATTCTATTCCATAAATGTGTCTTCCATAAGTGCAAATGGAGGCGGACATAAAAATAAACTGTAGTTAAACATTTTAGAGACTCTTCCAGTTGCCACTGATAATCCCTTCCAAATTGGCAATAATATATGGGTTTTGCTATCCATAGGCAGGCAGCTTTGCTGGCATTTATCATGATTGATAGTGATAATTTTATTAATTCATTTCATAGCATTTTGAAGTGTGGCAAACCTCCTGCAGAACGAACAAGCCCTCACCCTGAGGAACTTTGCAGAAAAGGTATGTCTGATAAAGAATATTGAATTAGACTGAGATGCGAGTACATAAGGTCAAGCTTGCTATTCTGCTTTCATACAACTTCTCCAGAAAGTCCCATGATAATAAATAATAGTGATTACCTAATTAACCGTAAGGCGTAATAGCAGCTTTCATCCAAGATCTTAAAAAACTCTTTGAAAGGTGGATTTTGCAAATGTAGAACTGCAGCACAGGGATGAACAGCTTGATTTCTATCAGACAATGTGGAACTTGCCAAAGGGATACACAGGGGAATGTGTAGCAAAAAGGGATTCAATTCCTGCTTCTTGCAGCGCTGTCCAGTGTCTCATTTTTGTGGGTGGCTGTGCCACACAGTTCACACAGTTGCCAGTCATCCTTCCCGCAGCGTGCCTTCTTGTCTGCCTCTCTTTTTTATGTGACCCGGAGCCCAGGGTAGTGTCTTTCCGGCATATCTTTGAGACAGGTACTCCTAGAAACTTAGATCTGGCTGTAGAGGTATTTTTATTCTGAGCAAGAGGGTTGTGTTCTCAGCACCCAGGGAGCAGCCTCGCAGGATAACCTTACACCTAAAAATTGCAAGATCAGAAACGTTCCGAGCATAATGTGCACTGATGGCGAATGCACAGCTTGCACACACAGTCATGCACGCAGGCAACGATGTGTAGAGTACCTTGAAACATTTTCAGGATTAGAAGAAAATCCTTACTGCTGGTCCCCTTCTAGACCATTCTGTTTTTTTTAAAAAGACACGTGGAAGCAGCTTCTCTAATGCAAATGTATTTACTGTAGGTTTGCCCTCCCCCATGTCATTTCTGCCAAAAGAACTGGAGAGCTGTGGTCAATGGCATTACTGAAGGACATGTGGGCTGACAGACAGTAAGTTTGCTACAGCAAATATTGCAGTCTTTTCCAACAGAGGCAAAACAAATCACATGTTGTCAGTGGTATTGCAGGTCAAGCGTGAAGTTTTGCCAGCTCCCCCAGTCTGACCAGAAACAGAAATCCAAGCAGTGAAGGCAGACAGAAAAGATGGCTGACTGACTAGCTGCCTGCTCAGAGCTGCCTGTTTAATGTAGTTATCTGCTTATGTCTATTGTTCTATACTTTTTTTTTAAACGCCCACAGTCCCCCAGTTTTCTGTTACTATAGCGAGGAGTTTCATTCTGGGCCGAGCACCAAAGCTCTCCCCGTGGTGGTACGTATTGGACACCATTTTTTCCCTTCCTTTCTTAGCAATTTATTGCATATAGTATCCCAGCTCGGCTCAGTGCAGATTTGAAACCATTAGCTTGTGCCCAATGATTTCATGCTGCCTGGGAGGAACAAGAGCGGAAAATGCCCTTAATCCCTATTCCTCTTGGCCAAAGAGATAAAAGAGGAAGGGCAGTGTAAATGAGGAAGCTGATCTCAGCTGAGACCCTCTTTTCCCTGCTTCATCTCTCTCCCTTCATGTATCTCCTGTCCCTTCTCTTCCCTTCTGCTGTGTTTCCTGCTCTCTGACCTGTGCTGTAGCGTGTCGCTGGTGGCCTCGCTCTCTTCTCTCCTGCCATTCCTCTCTGTCTGGGACAAGGTGCTTGAGAGACTAGGGGCCCCCTACAACTGACAGAGAAGCCTGTGGAGTTGTTCCTTCTCTTTCCAGCTGTGAATATGGCCCAAGGGGCTTCTAATCACTTTCATTTATTCTGCAAACAATGAGCAGAGCAGCAAAAGCTCGCAACAGGGCAAAAAGAGGGAGCGAATTGGCAAAGGAACAAAAGGATGGGAAGAGAGACATGAGTTTCTGTCTTTACCCATGAAGCTGGAGACTTCCCTGTTTGGGAAGTGAAGGCCCTCTGACCCATGGAGTCTGTTCCCTCCAGTTCAGACTGTGCGCAGATGTTCTGCCAAGCCTTGCTGCACCCGTTTTGTAGCTATAAAGCCTTTGCATTCAGTTCTATCAGGTTGGCTCTTTCCTAAAGACATTAAATTCACATAAGAAATAAAAGCACTTTGCAGTGCTAGAGCTCTTCATTCCTCAGGAAGTCCTAGAACTTCATGGGTAGAAGGCAGAGACTCTCCAGGAGACTTTAGGAAAGCCATTTGTCTCCAAAATAGTCTGGGGCAAGAAAGCAAAAAGTATGATCAGACTCACCTACCAGGGCAAGAGTTTGAAAATACACTGGGGAAGTAAGAGAGGTTAGGGCTGGGAGGGCAAAAACCTTTTGAAGAGGCCTGAGCTACGATGAGTGTCTCGAGGCTTCTAGCATTGTACTGAGTTAGTACTTCATGGTGTTGTACGAAGTTGAAGGGCAGGAGAGGAGCTTTGAATGGTCCCATTTGGACCTTGTATCTCCTTTTCTTCCCTCCCTGTGGGGGTCCTCGGCGCATATGGGTCACATGCATGGAGACCAGCTATCTTCAGCCCTACTAACCTGGGCCAAGAAAAGGGATAATGATGGTGTGAGCAGGGTGTGTATGGGGATGGTTGGCTCTACTCAGTGAGACAGATACATCAGTGAAAAACTGAGAACAGAAGAACATCCTGTAAGTGTGCGTGTGTCTGGCAACAATGGGGTAAGAAAAAGGCAAATATTTCTAGACAGGCCTTATTTGGTGGAATTCCTAGGGTCATCCATGGAGGAGAAGGGTGGGAAGCAGCTGCAGAACTAAGGAATAATGTGTACCTGGAAACCCAGCACTCCATTTTACAAGGAAGCAGCCCCGCTTAGAGGGGCTGTGCAAATGCTTCCAGCTTCCTGATCTGTATGGAGAGCCTTGATCTGAGAGCTTTCTTGGGGGGGTCAAATCTCGTGGCTGTGTTGCTAGCACTTGTTGGAGCCTGGAAGAGCTGTATGTGTTAGATGTAAAAAGTTTTCAAGGTGCAACAGGCCCAGAAATGCTTCCCTCTGTGCATGCATGAGACACTGTGATTAAAAATGCTCCCACAGAGAGGAAAATAAAAACAACAGCCCAGGAACTCCTTGAAGAAAGATATTTATGTCCTAAGTTATAAAACTAGCCAAGCTCCCCAAAGAAACAGCAGTAACAGAATTTAGCTGTTGGAACCCAAAGATGCATTGTTCTGATTTAATAATTAATGTGGAGTTAATTGAGGCTTTTACTGAACTGAAACAGGATAAAAGAAACCCGCCAGTCTGGACGCCATGGTTCTCCGAGACCAAGTTCATTCTGTTCCCCTGTGACCCCCTCCCCACTCCCTCTGCCCCACACCGCTCCGCTTTCTTCTCCCCCGAAATGCGTGTGGAGTGTGGCCACTTCTGCTGGTCTGTACACAAAACAGGGAGGCAGGGAGGATGGCCACAGAGGCATCTGGGTATGGGGAAGGGGAGAGCTACGAGAGAACCAAGACTGGTGGTGAATGGAGCTTCCCTCCTTCCTTCTCCTGGGCCATTGTTTGACAGGGATTTTCCATATATGCACTGACTTGGGAATTACTGAGCCATGCAGCAGTCACAAAGAATGCCTCCAAAAGGCAGCAAAACAGAGAGACACAGGGAGAAGCTGGCTCCCTGTTATCTTTAAGAAAGTAAATAACGACATGGATTTATGGCTTACAATTTAGTGCTTTAGAAATTGAGTCACGCCGAATGTATCCAGAACAAAATGGCTTTTAACCCCTTGGAGTATGTGCAATGTGGATAAAATACTTCTCCGGTTTGTTGGGAAAAATGGCAAAATTTTGGTCTCAGGGTTGTTAGTTACTAGAGAATGGAATGATCAGAGAACATTTCAGGTTAGGGCATGGCTGCTCGTGTTTAGATCCTCTGGAAGAAAGGCTGGAGTGGTCTCTATCTTACTGTAGTCAGTACAAGTCTTTATACCAATTTCAAAGACCTTTGGATGAGAATTTACGAGCCTATGATGAAGGAAGAGCTGGTTTTTATAATTTTATTTCTGATTATAGCAGTACTGGGGGAGCATGAAGTGCTAGGACAGATGAGTCTTGGAGTAGATCTGCCCTAAATTCTGGCCCATGCAGTCTCCAGCCCTGGGTCTGTGTTTCGTGGAAGAGTGCAGCCTTCGTTTCAGCCTGCTGACATATTATGGTATGTTAGTAGAGAGGTGAGGGAGTTCTGCTGATATGGAAGGGGTAAAAGAAGTGTTCCTGAGAAGAAATGGCTCCTGTCTCTTGATTCTCCTTTCCTTCCTTTCACCCTCTCCTGTGTGGGGCTTCCGCTACTTTCATTCCACCCATCATCATCTACTTAGAAACTGGAAGAACAGCAACAACTCTCAGAGGTCCATGAGATTGTGACTGCTCAGCAGTTTGCAAAACAGGCCTTGAATATTACCACCAAAACTAGAAGCCCTGCAACTCCAAGCCACCGGTGGTTTATGGTGTGGGAGGTTCAGACTCTTCTGTCCCAAGGACTTGCTCTGGAGATAGCTGAGCTTCTGAGCTCCAGTTAAGCCTTCTCAACACAATCCCTCTTACAGGATGAGGGAACAGAAGTCAAGGGAGCCCAAGGAAAGTAGGGAGGCCTTACTATTTAGCCAATGCTTTTTTTACTAGGTTTGGTGGGGAGAAGGGAAGCAGGGGCACTGGCTGGGACTCAAGACCGAACTGGATTTTTGTTCAGTAAGCCTTCATGCACATGCAAAATCAAGTTTATACACAAACATTGCAAGTGTTTTACCTTCCTCCTCATCCCCATGCTGTTATTCAAGTGGTTTATTAGGGAGGTCACACAGTGGTGGCTAGAAGAATTATTCCAGCAATGCTGACCCAGAATTCAGTTCTCCCTCACTTTCCATTTTCAGTTGCTGCTTTTGGTTTTCCAACTATGTCTCTGTGTTTTGCATCCCTTTGCACTTTCAGCCACCAGTCATCCTCTCCTCTAACATATTGCAGAGGAAGGAGTGCCTTAGCGGTCGTTTTGCCGTGACATCCAGTTGAGGCCTTGTTGCCCTAGCTGGAAGTGGGATTCTGTTGGAAATGTGGGAGGATTTTCCCATTCAGTAACTGCTCTTCAGCAACTGCATCTGAAGGGGAACGTTTTATTTAAGTTTTCCCTTTATTATTCTAGGTTCACTGAACACAGTGAGTGAAAACTCCTCCCTGGAGCACAAAAACTTGCAAAGCACAGCTCCTCTGCATTGCTGATGCTCGATGGGATCATTGATGGAAGTGAGGTATGCAACACTTGGGATTCAGACTCTCTTTGGAAATGGGAATGCTGGAATGTTGGGTCATTTTCCCTCCAAATGAGTGGGGTGACATAAAAGGTTACTAGTCTTGCAGAAAGTGCTTTTTCACCACCTCTTAGTCCACACATCTGTATCTGTAGCCCTGAAAACCACCTAGGATGTCATCTCCAATGTGTATGCTGTCCTTAGAACACTTGTCTCCAGACCTCCCTGGAGTATTCATGCTGGAGACAGTTACTGGCCACCTTAAACCTTGACCAACTCTCCCCTGTGTCTGAATATACATTTTAGAAAACTAAGCGTATCGCATGTCTACTACAAAGCAAGCACGGCATGCACATTCAGGGATCGACTGCACTCCCCCCTTCTGCTCCATATGAATTGGAAGGAGTTGGGGAATGCTGCCAACGACAGAATTTGCACAGAGAAGCACAATGGTAAACTGCTGCTAATGCATGCACTACAGATGTTGGTTTGGGATCTGGGAGTGTATGGGGCGTACACATTCTGATTATGGAATGGAGACTCTCTAGATAAAACTACGCAGCCAGTTAATGTACCATCTAAAAACTACTTTTATACCCGGAAGAGATTAGTGTCTGTCATTTGGGCTTTTACTTTAGAGTCTAATAGCTGGAGATTTAATCCCTTATTCAGAGAAGTAATTATTGTTCATATAAATAGGTCTGTTGGAGTCAGCGAGCTGAGCTCACCGAGGGAGGGATAGTCCGTTTTACCAATCCAAGTCTCTACAGCGTTGTCCAATGTGCGACGCAGTATTTAGTACATATAGGAACGGTGAAGTATGTTACATTTTTTTCAGTGGTAATCTGTGGAAACATTCAGGCTCAGGTGCTGACTGAGGGCACAGCCCTTCACGTCGACGTGTGATATATGTGTCTGCATCAGCCCCTTGCCAGTGAGGGGTTGGATGGCAGGACATGGTTCTCCCTGAAACCAGTATTATGCAGGGTGAGCCTACTTTGGAGCTGGGATCGCAATCTTCAAACCCCACAGGTAGTTGCTGCTAGACCGCCTGACCGGGTTTTGTTGAAGCTGGAGCTGTAGTTTTGCCCACTGAATGGAAACATGCATCAGGTTTTGCGTTCCTTCATTTTTAACTGCTAAATACATTAGGCGTGATTTCTGTGGCTTGAAACAAGCGAGGCTTGCAGGAATTTATAATGTGTTGTTGTTTACTCTCTATAGCAGCTGGCAGCTGGGTCTGAGGGGGATCCTGCAGCATTCACACCCTTATTGTTCAACGAGCGTTCCTGGCAATGGTGCTGGGGTTGTCATGCCAGGCCAGGAAGCAGACATGTGCAGCAACAGAGCTGTGATTTTTTTTTTTTCCTTCCTTCCACCTCCGTGTGGGGGAACTCCCATCGGCCATCAAGTGAAAACATTGCAGCACACAGCACATCTCTGTGGAAGTGTGGAAAAGGGGATGCTGGGCAGTTGGAGAAAGAGGAAAGACCATGAAGAACAAAAACTGAACATAATCACATGCTGCTCGAGGCTTGTGTGAACACAGTATATAGGTGCCTGCTGCAAGGTAGCACTTTAGGTACATCCCTATTTATTAAAAAGGGATACTTTTTTCATCTGAGTGTATGATGCATGTGGGGTTCAAAGAAAAGAAGGGGATGTGGGATGAGGATCTGGTTGTGGTCATCGTTGCCAAAGAAGCCAATTTAAGGAAAAAAAAGAAATGCGGCTGGGGGATATTGTTGTTTATGAGCAATCCCATAGTAGCCAGAAGCTCGTATCACAGATTAGAACCATGCCATAACACACTGAACTCTGCTCCTCTACGGCCCTTAAATTCTTGTGATTGTGTTTTCATTTCTGGTTTTAGTTTTGCTTTTTTCTGTTGATGCTGGTTTGTTTTTTACTATTGTCACTTCCTCTGGAGATTTATTGATTCTGCATTTGGGTGACATTTTGAACTGCAGTTGGTGCTGCTTAGGCTTTGTTGCAATTTAAGATAATAAGCTGGTCTAATTCTGTTCACAGCATAGTGGCTTCTATAGGAATGGAGTTATGCCAATATTGGTAGTTTTGGAAAACCATTTGCAAGTGTGTGCCAAACCCCTGGAGGGTTTGATGTTTAGAAACAGAGAAATTAGAAGAAAAGAATGGGTCCAGTGATCCAGTTCCTAAGCTGTTCGTTGTATGACCTTAGGCAACTCATTTAATTTCTTTGTGCCACAGTTTACCTATGAAAAAAATAGGGATAATATCTATTTATCTCTTGCAATAGGTTGGGAAATCTAATAAATGTTGGCAATAAGCTTTTGATCCTGTAAAAGTAACAGAGAACAGCAAAAGATGGTATTATTTACAAATTCATGTTTCATTTTTCATGTAATTGACATTGTTATGGTGCTATTTGGAATCAAGCTGATGCTAAATAGTTCACTGAAACAGAACTCGACAGACTCTTGATCCTGGCATGTGGGAGGTTCTAATGTGACTCAAAGTTAGAGTTTCTCTTTTATTTGCTTAGGCAGTTGAATTCAGTCTTGCTGGGCGTGCAAACCCAGACAGGTCACACTGTATAGCTTCCATGGATCACACTTGCCTGTCCTCCGTAGTACCACCAGTCTTCTCTGTTTTAGGCACATTAGATACAGCCCTGTGGGCCACACTTAGGTTGACCAGGTGGCCTTTGACTGTGTCCTCTGTCTTTCTGTAGGTGATCCTGTGGTTTTGGCTTAGTCAGTGTCGAGGAGGGCGTTGATTGTGCTCTGCTTTTATATGAAAACTGGTCCATAAACAAAATGAATCGCAGACCCAGCTGGAGTTGGAGCTGTGAAAGCAAGCAGGACTGGAAAATGAGCCTTGTTTAGGGAGATTTATTGAAATGAGCCATATACTCACACCAATATATTATCTGTGTGTGTATGCTCACCTGTATCTGTACATGTTTGTATAATAGAAAGGTAGAAATCTAATGGTCGTAGAATAACCATATAAAGCTTTAGGGAAGAAATGAACGTAAATGACACGGAAAGTATTTCCTTCCCTAATTAGAAAATTAAAATAAATTAAAAAAAAAAAAAAAAGTAGGGGAAACACCCACACACTCATACATGTACATTCTGGGAACAGAATACCGTCAGCTGGACCGGAGGTGCAAACAGGGGACATATCTGGCTCCCAAGGCTTTCTCAGGACTGTGGTCTGCCATTCCCCTAGAACATCAAATGGGATGAGGAGAGCAGATCCCAGATGAAGTCTCCTTCTCAGGGTCTCACAGACCTTATGAACACCTGGAGGTGTTCAAAAGACATGTAGACGTGGCACTTGGGGACATGGTTTAGGAGGCACGGTGGTGTTGGGTTGACAGCTGGACTTGATGATCTTGGAGGTCTTTTCCAACCTTAATGATTCTATGATCCTATGAAGGGCCCAGAGGGCACATGTGCATCAAAGAGAGCAGGCAGAATCGTGCTATACAGAGAGGGAGAATTTCATTCGGGCTTTGAAACACCCAAAAGGGGATTAATACCCATAATTTAAAAAAAAAAAAAAAAAATCTCCTGTCCATTAGAAAATCCTTTGCCTCTCTGCAGGAGAGAGGAGAGTGGGAACTGAACAGAATGTAGGATGTAAGAGCAAACTGTAACTCAGTGAATTAGTCTTAACTATAGCGAAAACAGCACTTGTGTAAATGAGGCCCCTAAGGGCCGATAACCAAGCAGTAAAATGTTACAGGAGGGAAGTAAGTCAGGGCTATAAACCTGGGAAGTCAGGACTGGGTAGCCAGTATCTGGAGCATAAAACAGGCGAGATTAAAGGATGACAGATGAGGGCCGGGAAGGATGCATGAATCCTTACCAGCATAAGGATTTCAATTCCTGTGGCCTAAAGACAGGCTTCTTCCTCTGAGTACTGCCAGGTACCAGAAAATGACTGAGATGCCCACTGAGAACTTGTGAGGAGAGTAGAAGAGTGAGCGACGGATGATAAATAAAATAAGGAAATATAATCAAATCAACATCGAGTGTATTTGATTTAAAAGGACACCAATGAATAGAGAAGGGGAAGAAAGCAGCAGGGTGAGAGTCGCTGTTGGATGGGACTGTGGCTTGAGTGAGATATAGTGCAAGCCCTAAATTATCATCATCATTTTTTTTTGACTGGGCTGTGTTGTGACATCAATACCAATTTACACTCTGGGTGAGTAGCACTTACTACCTTCTTGTCTTCATAAATTGTGCATTGTCCGTATTTATTTGCTTCCCTGTCCCCTTCCTCTCCTCTTGCGTTGCCTCTCTCCTTGTTTATAAGCACAATGGGGATGGTGTATCCTTGCTATGTCCTTGATGAGTTTGACATTTGACCCCCGTTATGGTTCCCAGCTCCACTCTCCTTTCTTTTGTGCCAGGTGTGGGAATGTTCAACTTGTATTCTTTCTTGTGAGGAGGATGGTGTGTACCAAAGGAGGCAAGGTTGGCATTACTCTTGATAGACCTGTTAGCGAGTGATTCTTTTGTCGTCATGCAGCTGGTATTTCCATGATACTTTGTGTTCCTCATGTCTAGCCAGGAGTAGACATGTTGGCTATTCTGAGTCAAAGCCTTCTTCCTGACATCGTGTGGCATGCATTTAAAGGTCATAATTTTTATACTTGCTTTCTTTTTAAATTTAGTAAGCCACCTCATATTGTGAAGTCCACAAAAGCGCTGCTGTGGCATCACAAGATACCTTCAAAACTACCTTCAGCATGGAAGAAGCAGGTTGCATCACGGCAACCCCAGCAGTGCCTGGAAGCAGGTCTGCTATTTTTGATATATCCATAGAACAGAGCTACTCAATCTTTTCACTGTGTGGACTAAATTCTAATAGAGAAATCATTCTGCAGGTCATCTGCCTTCCCAGAGCATCCCTTTGATGCCTATTGTGATATTAAAAAGACAGAGCATCTATCATTTTTCTTTAAGCATAATATAGCAGCTGAGGGAAAAAAACCAAAACATAACACTGACCACATTGTCTTAGGTAACTACAAGATATATCTTTCTGCTGTTGAAAAAGAACATAGTTAGAGAGATAGAACCTATTTGATATTTTTTTTTTTCTGTAAATCTGTGTTGGAGTTTTCATCCTGCAGAAAACACAGCGTTGAGAAAGGAAGCATGGAAGAAGCATCAGAAGACAATAATATCAAGTGTATCCCAAATAAAAGATCAGGCTTGAACTGTGAACTTCACAGAACTTTTGCAAAAAGGTTAGGAAGTAGTCTGAATAGCCAACAGGTTGGAGAGTTTGATCGTGGGTCTTAAGAACCGTCTATCCCAGACGAATGAATAGATCCCAGCTACATTAGAGTTCTCAGAAACTGGAGCAGATAATGTGTCTGGTGTGCTGTCACTCACCATCCCCTTTCTCATCTTAAATTGATTAAAAATTGATGAAAAATTAAAACTGGGAGGAGCTCTTGACACTCTCGAGGGCAGAGAGGCCCTGCAGAGAGATTTGGACAGACTGGAGAGCTGGGCAATCACCAACTGAATGGAGTTTAACAAAGGCAAGTGCCGGATGTTGCACCTGGGGCACAGCAACCACGGATATACATACAGACTGGGGAATGAGAGGCTGCAGAGCGGCTCTGCAGAGAGGGACCTGGGGGTTCTGGTTGACGGCAAGTTGAACGTGAGCCAACAGTGTGCCCTGGCAGCCAAGAGGGCCAAGCGTGCCCTGGGGTGCATCAAGCACTGCATTGCAGCCGGTCGAGGGAGGGGATTGTCCCACTCTGCCCTGCGCTGGGGCGGCCTCACCTCGAGCGCTGTGGGCAGTTTTGGGCACCACAGGACATCAAGGATATAAAGCTACTAGAGAGCGTCCAGAGGAGGGCCGCGAAGCTGGTGAAGGGTTTAGAGGGGAAGCTGTATGAGGAGCAGCTGAAGTCACTGGGTTTGTTCAGCCGGGAGAAGAGGAGGCTGAGGGCAGACCTCATGGCGGTCTGCAGCTTCCTCACAAGGGGAGGAGGAGGAGAGGCAGGCACTGATCTCTTCTCTCTGGTGACCAACGACAGGACCCGAGGGAATGGCAGGAAGATGTGCCGGGGGAGCTTTAGGTTGGATATTAGGAGAAGATTCTTCCCCCAGAGGGTGGTGGAGCCCTGGAACAGGCTCCCCGGGGAGGCATCACGGCGCCAAGGCTGGTGATATTCAAGAAGCACTTGGAAAATGCCCTCAGAGACATGGTGTGAATTTTGGAGTTGTCCTGTGCAGGGACAGGAGCTGGACTCGATGATCCCTGTGGGTCCCTTCCAACTCAGGGCATTCTGTGATTCTATGAAAAGATTTTTCTTACTTGCTGTTTTGGCATGAACAATTAAGACCATCCGTCTTGAGGAAGGGAAGAAGATGAAATTAGTTACCACATTTCCTTGGAGGAGGAGGAGGACTTTCACTCAGCATATTACCTTTCTGGAGCAAAGCTGGAGATGTGGCAGTCTTCTTTGTTTTCTCTCTACTCCTCGTACTCTCTCTTTTTTCTGTAATGTTGGAAAGAGCAGTCAGCTTGGTGTAGCAGAAAGAGGATGAAGCATCTATATCAGATAGATGCCATATAATTTACCAACTTCTGTTGTCCCCCATTGTGTGCTAAAGACTAAAGGATTCACAGGCTGAATATCCACAGACAGGTATCGTGAAAGGAGTCCTGCAGAAGAGATAACGTTCCTTATAGCACACTGCCTATTTTTTTATAAATACCTTTGAATGCATACAATTAAAAGGAGCAAAAAGCATGCCCAGGATAGTGGGGGACTTTTTCTCTGTCTTACTATCAGGTGAGGTTTTTGGGTACTCCTACTCATTGGTATAAAGGAGGGTAGGACTGCAATGAGGGAAAAGAGAAACAATGTCTATCTGGGTTACTGGTTCAAGTTCCTATTATCCCTAGGTCCAAAAGGGTATGAAGGGTTGAGCTGTGCATTCCTGGAGCCACATGGTTAGCTGTTCTTGCTGTAGACTGTGATCTTACCGCAGGATTTTTAGCTGATGATGGGACTTTTGTTTTCTTTATATTAATTCCCACTATGTGACTTTGTAGGAGAAAGGGTGTCTGTTACCATTAACAAGAATAATTTTGGAAGGAGAAATCTTGATTTGGGACGCTGATAAGCTGTCATTTTATGTCAGCAGAGATGCACTAGTTTTCACTGATAGTTTATGCGAAACCGCTGGTTTTGACATTGAAACAGCTGAGTTGTGCACATGTTCTACTGTTCCGGCTTTGTGACTGGGTCAGTGATTAAATGAATTAGAGAAAATCCATTTGCAAAGTGAATGTGTGCCAACTTCCTTTTTCAGTTTCATTTGAAAATCTGATATAAATTAAACTGAAATGTCTGATTCAAAATGAGAAACTTTTTCAGTTAAAATCACACCTTCAATTGATCTGATATCCCTCAACATATGGGATAACTCTTAATCTCCTCATGAATTGACGTTTGGCTGTCAGAGGGGCAGATGGTAAAGCTGAAACTAACAGTTCGCAGAATTACCTGTTCGTGATGTTGTAGTGGATAGCTCTTGGCTGCGGCATGAGTGTTAAGAAGTAGAACAGTGCTCATACTGACTGGTTTATTTTCAGAGCATGCTGTCCACACTCACCCACCCAAAGTTGTTCTCCCACAACAGAACCCAAGGAAGAGGATGATAACACAACAGCAGCATACTGTGAGCAACTACTCACACACAAAATCCCATTTAATTGCGAGGGGATTTCTATCTGTGTAAGCACCATTCTTGCATATAAGGGTGCAGAAAATGCAAAACTATCAGTAGTAAACTCAAGGGTTGGAGTGAAGGAGAGTGGGAAACCAAATTTGTTTGGGAATGCCTCAGTCAGTGTGCGTTATTTCCTTTGGCACACAGGTGCCAGGTGATGGGCAATGTCACTATCAGGAAAAGGACAGAGACTTGTCCTGTGCTAAAGGATTACAGGTTTAATCTCCTCTCTTTCCTGTAAAGATTCTGGGTTTGGGTTTTTTTGGGAGGGGGTGTTCCCCCTCTCTCTAGCCTGCTGCCTTCTGCAGGGAATCAGTATGTAGACCGTCTCCTAGGACAGCAGCTGCATGATGGTACCCTAGCTGTAAGGTCGTGCCCTAGCATAATACATTATGAGACAGTGGGTTAGAATATGCTTAACCCTGTACGGGTGCACAGGGTAGAAGATGGATGCATGGAACTTTCTACTGCTGCCTCTGTGCAGGGGGCAGGGAGGAGGCACCATCTCTGAAACTCCTTTTACACACTGGTGCTGTGGGAATCTAGTCCAGACTAGAATGGAGTCTAGCCCCAGGCATAGTGCCTTGGGGAACAGCTGCCAGTGTTCCCTACCCACCCCACATAAGCAGAGACTTGCAACTCTAGCTTTTCCTACAGCACCGAGTTGCAATAATGCAAGCTAATTGCCAGGATGCAGCAAAGAAAGCTGAATCACCTGCCAAAACGATAGAGCAGTTCCTTCATTTCCATTTTCTGCCTGCACAAAAGTAAAGCAGGAATTAAAATCCTGGGGAGTGCTCGCACCCTCTCAGGCTGCAGCTGAATGATGGGAATATTTGGAACTTCACTGCTAGCTCTGTGGTTTGTTTGACTTGGGGGAAGCAGGAGATGTAGACCTCCCTAGTGCCCTGTGCAGAATAACATGCCTTTCCTTAAACGCTGCTTTAGTAAATATTCTGGGTAAATACTGGGTAAAAACTGCCATGCTAGATTTTCCTGGAGGGAATTTTCTGGGGTTTGTAACTAGTCTTGGTGACAAGGGAATCTCCCTATAGATAATGACGAGAGCAGTGCCATTTTAGTTCTTATTGATGCCATGGTCTTGGATAAATACTGAAGAATAACTTGGCAAGAGGTGGCAGTTTGGCGGACAGTAGATATCCCACACACACTAAAAAGACATAAAAACAGCAGCAATAACTTTAAAGTTTAGATTTTCAAAGAATGAATGTTGATCAGATGAAATATGCTGTTAGTTCACTATGTTAAAGGACTGCAATCCTTTTCATTTGTTGCTCGTCTGCATCAAGAACATATTAGATTAATTGTTTAATTTTAATTGGTATTACAGAAAAATCACTCTCCCAATTTTATGTCTAAATCTCAATCCACCTAACACGTCTGTACATGAATGGCCCCATTGTATTCCTTAGCATCAGTAGTTAGTAATTCTTAGCTGGATTAAATCATTAGGCCCTGATCCTGCTAACAGTATTGCAGTATGGGTCACTTTACTCAGGGATTAGCTGAACCGAGATTTGTAGACTCGTCTGGGTGGAGCTGTTTGTAAACAACAAGTGTTTGCTAGACTTGAGGTATTAATGAAATCAGTGGTATGGTTCATTTGCTTAGTATTAAACATT
Organism: Morus bassanus; assembly: GCA_031468815.1. Lineage (NCBI taxonomy): Eukaryota > Metazoa > Chordata > Aves > Suliformes > Sulidae > Morus > Morus bassanus. The sequence continues at coordinate 5,591,621 of CM062587.1, forward strand.
TCTGTAACGCTGAAAATTTCGGGCATTGAATGAGATAGGGAGCATCTGAAAGGAGTAGATTCATTTGTGCATATTTCATCATACAGTTTTTGTACGTGAAAGATGCCTTAAACTAAACTGTTAAGTCATTCTCTATGGCTAAAAGTAACTAAGAACATTTAGATTGTATTTATTGTACTGTATAGGTGACATCTGGTTATTCAACACACAGAAAAAGCATCTAAATTTTGAATGTAGGAATGTCAGGGTGGGCCCAAACCCGGATGAGCCCTAAGACTTTACCTTCCTTTGGAGTATCAAGCACCGTCTGCTGCAGGAGGCAGGACGAACACTGAACTCTTTGGAGCAGTGATGTGATCCAGGGGCAAAACTTCCATCCTTCTCTAAGAAGCAAAGCACAACTTTCAGACAAATGATAAACACCCAATAATTTGTGCTTCTAATAGAAATGCCAACAATCTGTTAGCTCCTTGGCACTGCGGCAAGCCAATTTGCAGCAGGCACCAGGATTGTCCAGTTCCCAGACACCCGTCCCGGTTGTGGTTTCTGTGGTGCAATCAACCTGGATCAGGGCACGGGCGTTTTTGCTGTGTCCATGGCTGACTCACCCAAAGCAGTTCACATGGGCGTCTCACGATCCTAGAGACACCATTGCCTCACACAACACTCCTGGGCTTGATGGCTGACATTATAGGACTGCTGCTTGGGCCATGAGGACAGGTTCATGCCGTGAACACGTCACCTTTTTGCTCTGGAGGCTGAAGCGTTCTGCTAATCCCCAGGTCTAATAGACCAACTTCTCCCTCCTGCCCTCCTCATGACCCCAACCTGATCTGGACGAGCCACTCCTCCCGAAGGTCAGAGATAATTCATGTGGTGTCGTGCTGTGTCATTCATGATGAGTGACTGAATTGGTATGATGAATGGGGAAGGGTCAGTCAGAACGCTAACCCTAGGAACAAATTTGTGGGGCCACCACTGTCATTTTATTTAGGGTCTGCACAGAGCCCTCCAGGCTTTCTGCCTCAAGAATGAACAGCTCGTCCCTGAAAGGAACTTAGCTTTTTCCTCAGGGTTTTTTTCCCCGCTGACTCTAGGAGAAGAAGTGAGTGCGAAGCATTTGCAATTCTGTAAAAAATTATGAGCACAAAGGCTAGTCCATCTAATTGATAAGAAGCCTTAAATCTCATTTTTCAAGGGTTTATAATGTGGCACTGAAAATTGCTGGAACCTGGCATTCAAAACTCATCTAGGGAGCAACTCCTTTCTTCCCATCTCTCTTTTTTAAAAAGAGATTATTTTCTCACATCATCACCTCTTGTGCTCCATGATCTCCCCCCCACCCTCCCCCAAGTTATAATTCCTGGCAGAGTTTCTCAGCGAGCAATTGCTCATAAGGGTTCTGAGCTCTGCCATTTTTTCTCCCAGTGGGAGCCGCATCCCAGCATTTTTCTGGAATTAAAAAAAAATTAGTTTCTCAGGATTTTCTTGCCTGAAACAAAGAACAAATGATGCAAAGGCTTGAACAGAGATTTCTGCAGTGCTATGTTCTTTGTACACATGACCTACATGTTAGTTAAAATCACGTCTTTAGAGGGCCCACAAAAACACCTGTAAGACAATTCCTTTCCATTTTAAATCAGAAATGAACCCTCTTTACTTAAGGGTTTTATTCCACTGACTATACCAATGTAATTGAAGCCATATAACTTCTCTATGCTATGCTAAGATAAAGCACCTATCATGATGGTATAGCTGCATCCTTTCAAGGGTTGTACTGATAGAACTTTTCTGATAAAATAAAATTCTTCTCTCCTCTCTCTCCCAAATTTTGGTATGCTAAAAGGACTTTCAAAGGCCATTCCTGAATTAAGAGATTAACGTAGTTGCCACCTTCTGGGTTTCAGTGTTTCTGAGCTGGCGCAGCAAGTGCTGACAAAGAGGGTTGGGTTCCCGGGGCCAATGCGCAGTGAGTGCAGAGGCCCGGGTTTTGGGGAGTACTTCGCAGCTGTGTTAGGGCCACCTCCGGGGAAGTTGTGGGATGGACTGAGGAGCAGAATACTACCCACCTGATGTAGTGCTATTTACCAGTCTTCCTCAGCTTCTTGCCCCGGGAACATGCTAACAGCATGCTAGCCCTGCAGAGAGGAATCCCTGCTCCAACGTGATGAATGTGGCCCTTTGTACTGAGCGGCTGAATTTCATTATGCGGTGTGAGATTTGCCACCCCTCCTTAGGCAAAGTTTTCACTGAAGTCAATGAGAATTTTGCCAGAATGAGATCTGCATTGTCAGGACTCTTGCTCCCTCCTGGCCTCTGCTCGCACAGCAGTATGACTAAAGTTCTCCACGCTTATCTCATTGCCATTTTTTTATTCAGCTGTTTTGGCAGGGCTAGCATCATGTCCCAGGTTCTTACACTGGGATGCGCTCAGGTAAAATTACCTCAGATTCTACTGGAAAGTTTGCCTGCCTCAGGTCTACAGGCATAAACACAAAGCCCCTTTCTCATGTTTCCATAATTCCAAAACAGCTTAAATTTTAGTAATAAAATATTGCAGGTATTTACTCCACAATATGCATTAGGCTCCCCTTATCCGCTTAGGAGAAGCAAACATAATTTAAATGGCAGATAGTTTTGTCATTTGAAAATTAGCTACTCTGTATCTGAAATAACCCTTTTTTTTTGTGGTTGTTGGCATGGAAACAAGCATAGCCTGCAAGTCCTTCTCCAGACACCTTTGTAACTCCAGTAGAAGTCAATGGGAACCTGTGGAAAGGCTCTGCAGCTCTGAAAATCAGATGTCAAATACCTCACTTTCATCCTCAAAAAGTATCTGATTTTGAAAATTAGCTTCATTCTGAAGAAAGTCTTTCCTGAAGTAGCGACTTGGAACAGTTTGAAGTCAGGATGTCTATTTAGAGTTGAGGTTAAATATCTCAGGCATAACAGCTCCTTCCACACCACCTGGTTCCTATGTGTTGCGTAACAATGAGATCAAATGCCTTCCTGTAGCTATGTGGACACAACTCCACTTTAATAGGTGTCACATCCCTTTATGCTAGAGATGAATGCTGCTTGTGACATGCTACTTCTTTCCCCAACCCTTGTAACATCAAGTAGAAGGGGACTTTGATAACCATGGTAGGTTTTGTTCCATTTTTGGATCAGTGTTAGACTGAGTCTAGTCAGATATTTTGTAGATTGCTATGCTTAATTTTCTTCTGCAATGCAAACTCAAGAGAGAAAAAAAAAATCTTCTCCTCAATAATGATTTGATGATATGGGGCAAAACACCATCATTTTGTGATGAGAAGTGATGGCATTTTACTGAAATGTCATGGCTTGAGATACAGTCTGTCTTTCCCATCCCAAAATGATTTCCAGGAAGGCAAAATTGAAAGTGTGACCATGATGATAAATGAGTGAGATTTTTAACTGTCTTGTTGAAATACAAAAAACCCTTCCTCTTAGATAGGAAATATTTTTTAACTGTTTGAAAATGAAGCCAGAAGGAGGACATCTTTGAAACCTGTCAGGTCAGACAAGGTGGTGATTAAAACACACTCCTAGTCCTAATGTAGTTTTTAAACCAGCTGGCTTTTGTGGGATCGCGTCAGATCTTCTGATTAAGGGAAATGCTGACAGAGGGAAAAAGGAACGTGCATAGGGGAAACAACTTCCATCACCTTCCTTACTTTCCCAGGAAACAAATGCATCTCTGTGTGAGGGAACAAGAGAATAAGATACTTGCCCCAGTTTCATCTCTTGTACAATGGAGACCCATCTTTCTTAAAGATGATCCATCGTGCTGAAAGATGACAGACATGGGTAGAGGAGTCCGAGCCTTGTGTCATTGCATTGCATCTGATGTTGCAAAGCTTCTGGTGGGTGGCAACGAGGACTCAGATGGATGGATGTAACTTACGGCCGAGTAGTACATCCTTTTGTAGGATAAATGGGGAAAACTGAATCTTGAAACTATATGCTTAGTGCCAAAGCCTGCCTCCATGAGAGGTCTTGCTAGGTGAGGAGAAGCGTCTGGCAGTGGCTTGAAGAGATGGGGCTCTGATCGTGACTTCATCCTTTTGCCACAACACCAGTGCTTGGAGACTATTTCCTACTCAGCTGGAGTGTGGCACTTGGTAATTTAGAAGACTTTTTCTATGTCTAACACCTGTATCTAGGTGTCTAAGGGTCAAACCAGAAATGTGAAAAATCTCAGGATGGAAGCTGTTCATTGCTAAAATATTCAGAAAAACACCAATATTGAGGTGCAGAATGCTAGTAGTGGTGCACTGTTCTGTGCTGGCGCAGTCTGATCATCGTATATACCCTGTGCTGCGTGCCAGCATCTTGACGGCTCATAAAGATGAAGCCATCATGTGTGACACTGTTCTCTGTTGCTGTTGCCCTGAAAATTCCTGTAGGTTGGTGCTTTGTGGCTGCATGTGCCGAAGAAGAAAGTCCAGTGCCGCCGTGTTCTCTGCGAACGTATTTGTCGTGCTGCTTTTGACTGTATTTGCACGTGCAACTTCCATGTTTTTTATTTTTGCTCTTCTGTCAGGTTGCCCACCTGTGTTGTTGTAGCACATCTGGGTGGGTATGCGCACTCCGTGCGCTTTGCTCTCTCCTGCTAATCTCTGTGTGTCCTTGCTGCGCTTCTCCAGCCTTGAGTACTGTTTCACCGTGGGTGGGTTCAGTAGCTCCACTTGCGGGTGCGAGTATGGGGTTTTGCGCCCTTCTGCTCGGCGTGTGGCTTCCCAGAGCACCCCGTGTTACTCTGCACCCACCCCCGATGCCTCCTCACGTGTTTTGCAGGCGTTGCTCAGTGCATGCGAGACTCTGGGGCTTCTGCAGGGTGCAGCTGTTTTCTCGAGCGTCTCTGTTTCCACGCTATCACCCTTTTAAGCCTCGCTCCCCGTCGAGTGCCGTGCCGCTGGCTGCCTGGTCCCGGCTGCCCGGGGAGTGCGTAGGCGGCGGGTGTGCCGTGCTGTGCCGTACCCCACCGGGCCCCGGGGGAGGCAGCGGCCAGGGCCGCCGGTCTAATTGAAACCCGATTTCTGGCTAATGGAGGAGATACCAGCAGCAAACAGGAACACACACAAACACACCCCCCCCCCCATTCCCATTCCCATTGTTAAGTAATTATGCACGATAAACCATTCCCAGAGATGGCGCTAGGATTAGGGTAAAACCTCTCTCCCTAGCTATTTTGATTTCATAGAAGAGATAATCACATTAGTCACAAAGTCCATCTGATGTAGAGCCATACATGTACAATAAAATAAAGTATTGTTTTGTCTCCCTGTGGATTCACACACACTGTGTTCAGTTTTGGGCCCCTCAGGACAAGAAGGACATGGAGGTGCTGGAGCGTGTCCAGAGAAGGGCAACGGAGCTGGGGAAGGGTCTGGAGAACAAGTGTGATGGGGAGCGGCTGAGGGAGCTGGGGGGGTTTGGTCTGGAGAAGAGGAGGCTGAGGGGAGACCTTATCGCTCTCTGCAACTGCCTGAGAGGAGGTTGTGGTGAGGTGGGGGTCGGTCTCTGCTCCCAAGTAACAAGTGATAGGATGAGAGAAAATGGCCTCAAGCTGTGTCAGGGGAGGTTTAGGTTGGATATTAGGAAAAATGTCTTTCCTGAAAGAGTGGTCGGGCACTGGAACAGGCTGCCCAGAGAGGTGGTGGAGTCACCGTCCCTGGGGGTGTTCAGAAACCGTGCAGACGTGGCACTTGGGGACATGGTTTAGGAGGCCCGGGGGGGTTGGGCTGGCGGTTGGACTTGGTGATCTTAGAGGTCTTTTCCAACCTTCATGATTCTGTGGCAGTACCAAATGGGCACATTGAAATGTTACACCTCTGTAGCACATATTTTTTGGTACATTTTTTTCCTTAAAAAAAAAAGTGCATAGTCACCATACAGATTAAAAGAAAGCCTTTTATAAGGGGTTTACAGGTCTGTAGGAAGGGCATGCGTGTAAAGTATTTGGTTGGAAGGTTCAGTTTTCATGCTTTATGGACCTATTGTGAGATCAGGTAGAAACTGAGCTCTGTAATTTTTTGTTTGTACATGCAATAGTCCACAGCCCAAGCATGTATATTATTCTTTCTGGCTGGAGTGCTGAGAATGTTAAAAGTACTGTGGATCCCAAGGAGGAAAATTAAAGAGGTTTCTATTTCCTACTGTGGTGTTGTATGGTGAAGAGATTAGGGAAGGTGGGTCAATGCATTGCTCAGTATCAGAAACTCCTATCTATGCTTCTCATTTAACCTTTTTAGGTATACATGTGAAGGTTTTGTTTGCAGTAGAGTGTAGCTTCTGGAAGAACTGGGAGTATAGGTTATACTGGGTTTGAAGAAAAAGCTTGCATTAGCTTTGGCTATTAAAGTAAGGGAGAGATGCAGGTTTGGGATTAATGAAATATGAAAGTGGGAGGGGAGACAGAAGTATGAGACTTTGAATACTGTCATAATTATTGCTCTTCTTTAATAAGAGCTATGGACGCTTATCATCTCAGTAAATGAGGTTATGTCAGGTGCCTAAATTTAGGCACTCAAGTTTGAAAAATGTCCCCTTCCTGGCTTGTTGTCAAGGTCACAACAGCTCGGTGACAGATCTGGAAGCAAAACCCGGGAGTTCTAACCCCTTAGTCTCTTGCCTCAGGCAGGAGGGAAAGGAACCATGGAGCTATAACTTAAGGAAAAAGTAGTACCATAATGAAGATCGTGCAGGAGCCAACTTAGATGCCTGGAAGGGAGAAGCACAGAGCTAGAACTGAAAAGATTAAGGACCTCATTGAACCTGGAGTGCCTCATTAAGTGCAACCCAGCTTGTGCGTGCACAGTGGCAGATTTTTCAGGAGATACATGCAAAGCTCAGACTGGGAAGGGTGGGAGAAATGGGGGAAATGGGGGAAAACAGTTCCCCTTCTAGAAATACCAAGTCAAGTATCATTATATATAAGGAAGAGAATTGAATTATTTTATGCTTAGTAGGTAGTAAGTAACATGCACAGTCCGTTTTAGAACAGCCTGGTCATGTGGAGCTGCCTGTGTATAAGGAAACAGAGTTGTCTGCTGTTCCTGTCTCTTGATTCTGAAATGCCAGATGCTTGCTCTGTGCCTTTGTTTTTCCACAGACGAGTTGAGGGTAATAAGTTGATTTCTTTGAATCTTTGTGCACAGAATTGTAAGGCAGCAAATATTCATCGGGTTGAACACTGTGGAAATAAAAACAAAAGCAGAATAGATATAAGAAATTGATTTGGAAATTCAACTATGTATTGAAATATTCAGGAGTATTGAATAGCAAAATGTTTTTACGAGGTTTTTAATACTTTGGGGCACTGCTCCTAAAGCATGGGGGTTTTTTGACATCACTGCCATGCACGTCAGAAATCATACTAATATTTGCCCATGTTTGGTGCTTCCCTGGCTCCCCACAGTACTACCGGAAAGCTGAGAAAGGACTGTTTGCCAAGTGTTTCATGAACTTCAGATGATGGCTGCTATTGCTGTGCAAAGAAGCATCGGGAATTAAATCGATGGCATAGGAAAAAAAAGAAGGGAAAGGGATCTGGAGAAGGACATCTGCTTGAAGTGCTGACCTCTTAGGAAGAGAGTGACTGAGGAACTCCTGCCAGTGTTGCCTCTGTAATGTTGAGATTTGAAAATAGGAAGCGCACTGTTTCTTTTAAAGGATCTGCCACGTGTGCTGCTTCCTGGCTGGTCCTACACTGATAGCGTTTAGCCTTGTAGGGGCCGTTTCTCTGTTATTATTCAGATTAAGCTGGCAAGGTTTGAGCAAATGATGCAGACTGGATTTCCAGGGACTTGTGTGAGAATGGTTTGCAACCAGACTACTCAGCCGAAGAGTTGTCAGCTTGCTTTTAACCTTTAGCTGGACACTGAAGTCCAGTTCCATGTTGGCTGACAAGTAATTTCTTGAGGTACCTGTCTGCTGCTTTTAAACCCACAGAAACTTTGCTGGACAGGTTCCACTGTAAGCTCCCCTCAATGTCTTGTCATTGCTTCACCAGAAATTTTACACACTTCTGCAGTTTGGTTTCATCTTTTGCATGAGAGCTGGTATTCAGCCAGCTGTCTCAGTGAGAGATGTGACTAAGGAATTGGGGAGGGCATGGAAATGTCACCAGGTGTGAGTCCGCAAAGAGGCAGCATGGAGACAGTATTTTGACAAGTCCTGCCTGTGGCATGCTGCCGACTGATTTTGCAGAAAGCAGGGCCTCGGCAGGTGTTGATGGTAGCAAAACAAATTTGGAATAGGTTGTGATAAAGGGAGTTCTCTTGGGAACTGTAAAAAGGAGTGATAAATATCTTAAAACTGATCACAGGAAGAGTGAAGATGTGCTTGTTGGAGCGCTCAGGAACTATCCTCTAACACACCAAATGTTGCAAGACAACCTGGGGGCCTGGTGAAAGCCTAGGAAGATTTCTGTTAATAGTTTTTCTGGTATTTTTCTCTCCAAGGATAGAAGTTTGCCTATCCCAAGGACTTAAATAAATTTCCCAGGATTTTGGGTCCCTAGGTCCTGAAGGGACAGTTGGCCTTTCTTCTAAATACAGTGAATCAGAAGCCCTGATTTCAGTTGATCTGGGTTCGAACCTGGTAGCTCTATTTCATCCTTATTTCTGGGTCTTTCTGCAGCCAAGTAACCTTCTGCTCACTCATTTTTTTTTTCAGTATCTGCTTCCAGTCATGATCTCAATCCTTGATTTCAAAAGGAACTAGATGTTTTTTTCTAGCCCAGTCTGCAGCTTTAAACTGGAGAGTCCAGACTGGGAGCGAGCTAGGAAAAAAACAGAGTAGTGATGGCAAACAGCACGGGATATGCGAATCCGGTAGAGAGAGAATCAGGGAAAAGCCCAGGATTTGTGTCCAGTAACATGTACACAGTGCAATATGATTGCTTTTGCTAATGTAAAGATTCTTTTTTCTGTCTGTTAGTGTAATTTTGTGATAGACCGGAGAGGTTGTTACTGTGATCTATAAATCTTTGTTCTGAAGGAGTTCTGTGATGCTGGTGTTCCTGACTTTGAATTTTTTTCAAGGACAGATCTGATAAGTGATAAAGCATGCAGCTGCTTTGTTTACATTCATTATTTTTTGTTTTAAATATGCTTATTACAGCTGTAATGTGACTGCAGCTATAGTCCCTCCTGCATTAACGTGTTCAACATAGACTCATTCTTTTCCTGGGTGGAGCCGAGCGGTGAGTTTTCTAACATAGGTACTCAGTGAGGTAGCGGTAGGTGGCTGGGGTTTTGTGTGTGAGCGATACTTCATTTTGATAGCAGTCTGGGGGGATGTTCTGCAGCACATGGGCTTCCTAAACTACCGTGGGGTAGGCATCCTGCTACACTTGATGAGCAGGGTGTGCTTCTCTGCAGCTCTATTACATGCTGGTGGCTAGTGAGATTTTAGCTGTACTGTGGGGGGAAAGGCTGCTCTTCGATTCTGACAGAAATTAACCCAGTGAAACAGAGCCCTAGTGACGCTCCTTCAGCAGATCCTAAGAGTTCAGGGTGGACATTTGGAGCGTAGCGTGAACCATGGATGTGTTGGATGTTACCCTGTAGACATAAGCATCATTTTGAAATGATCAGTGACTCACCAATGCAGTATAATCACCAGAGACGTGCCCAGCGCTGAGCCATCAATCACTCTTGAACTGACAATACACCTTTATGTGTGCGCTATGCCTGCCCAAGACCCCTGTTACAAATCCTCTTGGAATGGAGGAACGTGTGTTCCTCGTAACATATATACATATGCAGGGGTGCCCTAAGCACGTCACATCCTTCTGTTATTGATAGACAGCATCAGGCCTTGGTAGGGCTGCTTGTGCTTACCCATATTGGCAGGAGAAAGCGTTCTGTAAAGCTGAATAAAACGCCCCATGATCTCCAACCTGTGGCTCCACTGGAGCTTGTTGCACGTATGCCCTTTGTAATAGACACCTCCAGTATGCACAGGCATTCTTGGCCTCCCGCAACCTGGTTTATGCAGCAGGTATTCGGCATTCCAAGAATCTGGGAGAGAGAGTAGCGGGCTTTGGCTGTCACCAGGGGAGTGACTAGAGTTGCCAGTGGAGTGTGTAAGGAGAGAGTAAGAGAACGTGGATCCAAAGGCCACTGTCAATGGGTGCTGCACAGAAAAACACTCTCAATTGATGGGTAGTTGTCTTTCAATGAAGAGAAGGCAAAGCTACTCCTGCACCTCCTGACTTCACTTATCTGTTGAAGTTTATGGCTTGCACAGCCCTTCGCAAGTACGTTTGCAGATGCCAGACACGCTCTGTTGCCTGAATCTGTCAGTACTTCTTTTGAAGTTAAGCAGATGTTGGTGCAAATGTTCCTGGGACACAATTGAAAGAGACACATTGAATGGAGAAGACCATGAGGCTGACATATGGAAGGGTCCAAGAATTTTGGTGTGGTTTATATGTGAACTGCTGTATTTAACAAAACAATTAGCGTCACTAAAGAGCATTTCAGTGCTGTGTGTCAAGAGAAAAAAGAAGAGTGTTTTGATAGCTTTTAAATTAGTTTTAATGCTTCGTATTTTTCCCCCACTGAACTTCAGATACTTTGGAAATGAGAGTAAAGCATCCATTTTACAGAGGAGCACTGAGGCGTTCTTATCATTCACCTGCTTAATGCTATAGGAAGAGAAAGTCCAAGCATTTCCTCAGCTACATCCAAGTCTCAAACTCCTTAACCTGCAACTGGGGATATAGCCATCTTGTGTATGACCTGATTCTGTGCCAGTACTTTCCTCCTGCTCTTTGAAGGATGGTATGAATTCCAGTCTCCTTTTATCCTCACGCTGAGATGCACGCATGCAACTTTCTTGCTAGTATTCCAAACAGATATCTGATAGAAGCTGGCAGGATGGTGGAAGCCTGTCATTTCCTTACTCTGAGTGTTGTCGAAGAACAGGGCTTTCATTAGAAATGTAGCTGGCAAATGGCAGAGTACCTGCCTACCTCCACAGACGGTGGCGTTCACGTAGACACAATACAGTGCACACACCTGCCAGTAGTCAGGTGGGGAGGAAGACTGGGGGAGAGGCAATGCAAAAATGAGTTTGTGTAATTAAAGATGGAATAGCCATCTTTGCTGCCTTTCTCGTGCAGCATAAAATAAGACTGAGACTGAGGGGTTGGCTTCTGGCAATCTAGCTGTGGCAGCATGAAAAATGAGGAGGAGTGCGATAAGAAACTAATAATTTATGTTCCAAGCACAGACTCACACCAGTGTGGAGGGAAATTTGTGCCAATAACTCCTACTAACTCAGAAAGGCACGCAATCTTTTATTGCACAAATTATTAACGACCAGAAAATAAATGACTCTGTAATCAGATTGGTGCTGCCGGCGCTTTTCGTTTCTTCTTTTATTTGTATAAATTCTGAAGCCAGTCCACCCCTGAAGCTGAGGCAATGGGAACTTTTACTGGCCCAGTGCCCTGCCTGACAACAGAACAGATTAAACAACGATGAAACAGGAACGTCCTGGTATCTCATTGCCTATCAGGGACGGGTTTACTCAACAAATGTTTTCTGGCCGCTTCAGCAGTAACAGCTATGTAGGTGCACAGGGATGTCTGATTTGGGACCCCATTGCATAGTGATTGGTATAGTCAAACAGCAGCACAGTGAACCTTTATTTATGGAAATGTACAGAAAAATAATAGCTCCCCGTCATCTCCTCTTGGCCCTGTCCCTTTTCAGGCTCCTTTCTTCACGTCCTCCCTGTGTCCCCAGGGCTGCTGGTCTTGCATTCCATGTGCTTCTGCTCTAGTATTTCAGTGTTTGTGCTTCATATTCAGAAGTGCTGGGCACCTACAGCAATTACTGAAGTATGCTAGAATCGTGGATTCTCAGCCCTTCTTAAATCAGGCCAAGGTGAATTTGGGCCTTGTACTTGCATGGGGAAAAAAGGAGCATGAGGAGTTTGGTTTATTTAGACAGAGTCCATATGGAAACAAAGGATGGAACATTTTTCCCTGCCACCAAATGATTACATCCTGTGATCTTTCTTGAATTAAAATCTTTATTATGATGATAAAGAAAAGAAGCATTGATGAAGAATGGAAAATCTTAAAGAGGAAAGATGATGACTTTTGGATTTGCTGCAGGTTCCCTTATGTTTACATCGTGCTTTGTGTAATCTGAAGGGTGGCAGTGTTCCTGTATTAGGTATGAGTAGTTAGGAAGTTTGCGTGTGATGCCGAAGCAAGATGAGCAATTTGATTTGGACTTGAACTAGTAGTTATTTGTAGGGAGACACAGGGTGAACTGGAATGGTAGAAGCAAAAACTATGAGCCCACAGGTAACTTTGGGTCAAGATCTGAGCTTCACTTGAAAGTTATCATGGTAACACATTGAACGTAAATCTTGGTCTGGGTTCCAACCCTGGGCGATATTTGAATTTGACCCCAAAGTTTGCAGGACTTGCTGCATCCAACCTGTGGGCTAAACCAGTCCTGTTTTGAAGCGCAAGCCTGTATTCTGAACGGCAAGGCTTTTTGGCTCTGGATCCAAATGCAGCTGCGAGGCCTATTTCTACAATTTCCGCAGGTTTGCTCTGATTCAGATGACCTATGCAAGCCTGTGTGACGCGGCTAAGACTCATTAAAGTCCCGTGTTCAAGGTTTTTAGGGTGGTGTTTCGTCAATAAACAGGGTTCCTTGAAGGCAAGGGAGTTACTCTGTATGCAATTAGAAGCTGCTGGTCTGTCTTTAGTCCATATATTTTTCAGTTGGTGGGGGAGACCCATATGTGAGGCTCAGACTTTTCTTATCCCCTCCCATTCCCCCTCCCCCTTTTGATTATGTGAACCATATGATAAGAAAGAAAAGTGTTTCTATTGTTAATTCAGCCCATTTGTTATCAATGGCACTATCTCCCTGATGGCTTCATCTGAACAGGGAGGAGGGGGAGAGTTGCTTTCCCTCTCTCTCTCTCTTTTTTATGGTGAGGGGGTGTTGGTGAAGGCGACCGCAGCCGGGCTGCCGTAATGAATAATGTGCAGATTTTTCCCGGGGACTGCGAGTGTTTTATTAACGCAGGTTTTCTTAGACTGAATGCCCAATCACCACAGAACCATGAAACTCAAATTGCCTTACAGCTCTCTCATGAACATACTTTTAATCTCATTGACCTGTCATTATACTACAACACATAAATTCAGATTTGGAGATCTTATGTCCAATCATAAATTGGGCTGGCAGACTTCCGATCAACAGAATAAAACTGTCTCCTGTGAGGTGGGTTTTTTATTCGTCAGTGCTGTTCCAGCAGACAGAGTGGAGGTACAGTCAGCTTTTCTTAATAAACTATTCTTTAAAAAATGGAGGGAAATAAGAAACCCAGCATGAAATTCACAGGAGAGAGAATAAAAAAAATAAGGTGACGTTTAAATAACATTAACATTGAACATAAACTTGGAATGTGGAAAACTGTGAATTAAGGGGTGTTAGCTTCTGCTAACATCATGGAGAAATGATAGAAAAATAGAAGAGTTTGTGCAGTGGCATTCAGGCGTACAGTTTTGGCCATAATTTTCTGTGTTTTGCGGGGCGGGGGGGGGGGGGCGGCGGCACATATATGCCAACTTTATTGAATTTCTTCCTCTTTCCTTATGTCTTTTTCTTCTTTTACTTAAATGAGCAACCCAGAGGAAATCTAATTTCTCCCTCCCTCTTGTTTTGCAGTGTTTTATTTGGATTCAGCAGTGAATGGGGGATTTGAAATTTCTATGGGTCGGTGGGAATTTGGATATGAGGGGGGACTTTGCTATGCTGATATCAGGTGCAGGTACTCGTGCAGAAGGGTTTCCTTGTGGGAAGAAAGATTACAACCAGTAAATCCTGCTAAGTGCTGAACATGTTAAGAGTGGTGCAGCAGGCCCATCTGTGAGTGCTGTCATTGCATACGGACAATGTCTATTGTCATCAGTAGAGATGTGTCATCCTAAATGCTGGTAGAACAGGTCAGATAAATTTTTGTGTATGCACATTTCCTCTTTATAGGTCATTGTGGAAGGGAGTCCTGCGATGATCTGGAGCTGCTAGCAGTATTTCTAGTATTTTGAGTGGAGCTACCTCCTCAACTACAGCACACAATGTTCATGTACCCTTAGTGGTTTCATTTAACATAAATGTCACCTTTAACACTCCCCAGTTGTATGTGTTAGTCCATTAGATAATGCACGTAAAAAAAAAATGTATTTCATATTCTTGCAGTGTGCTGAACCGATATTTTCTCTTTATCTCCAAAAGGGTTGTAACAGACAGCAGTGCAGGCTTCCTTAAACACAGCTAACTCCAACGTACTTTGCATCCTACCTGTTACAACCAGCTCTGCAGTTAAGAGGGTAAGTCAGTAACATGCACCATCGTTACACGTGGCTCTGCCAACCCATGTTGGAGCTAAGCTGGCAGACTAGAAGTAATGTGCATCCTTTGCTGTGTGTGGCTTCACTTGGGGACATGTTGCTGCTAAAATGAATCCCTCCCTAAGGACAAAGAGCAGCTAAAGTTCTGTATTCCTCAAAATGTGGAGACCTTTTCCCAGCCTTTCAAGGAGAGTCTGTGGTGGAAATGGCTCATTTAAAGAGTATCATGGGCTTTTCAGCATCTTTGGAGTGTTAGCAGGTGAGAGCAGCACTAGAACCTGAAGAGTTATTGCATTAATATACATCAGGCAGCTGTACCTCACTTGAGCCGCACACTGGGCAGGCGGGCAGGCCGTGCCCTCAGTTTAGCCCCTGTGGTGGTTCTCTTGCCCTCGGACAGGCAAAGCAGGACAGCAAACTGGTTGTGGACAAAGGTGCAACTTGTTGCAATTGCTTTCCTTCAAGTGCTGTCCTGTGACATCGCAGCTGCCACTGGCTCCGGCTTTGTTCCGCTCAGCACTGCAGCCTCCTACCTGTAACAGTTTAGCAGCGATCATTTCATGAAATAAAGCTCTTCGGACTCCCTCCCCCAGGGTTTTCTGTCCTTACAGTAATTTTTTGAAGGCCTCTGTTTTCACAGCACTGGGATAGATGGACTCCTAAAATATACAGCCAATTACATAGCAGAATTTATTAGACTTTATTCTGGTGCGTGTTACGTGGTGGGGGTGGGGGAAAAAGAGCGAACTCTGGAAGGAAACCCATAGCAACTGAAAATGTAAGTGTGAGGATTGGAAGTCCCCATAAATATACTTGACTTTGCCATCTCTTTTAATTAAATGCAAGTCATGAAACACGGGCACGGAGTGTGTTGGTGACAGCAGCGTTCAGAGACAGGAAGGAAGAGTAAGTGGGGGGAACTGGCTCCATGGCCTGGGGCTGAGATGCAGAGCAGAGCCAGGAGGGTTAAAGCTACGTGGGTGATTTAGAGCGAGCCCTTCACAGCAAGGCAAAGGGAACTCTCCAATCAGTTATTAATGTTTCCTGGTTTATCTTCTCATCTTCCCAGGTTTAATTGTAAATTATCCAGCATGCTGTACTTCTCTGCTGTGTTTTCTTCTCCCATCCGGGATAGGTGGTGGAGAACATGCTGATGCTAACAAGGAAAGAGGGGGCATCGGAAAGGCCTGTCCCCTCTGAGCTTTGCCTCAGGGTTGTGCAGCTATGAATTGTGAAGCTCTCTGGGCCTTATGCTGTGATTCACTCAGCTTTGGAGGCGGCCTTCTTCCCTCAAAATGATGTGCCAGAATTTGACTTCTATGAGCAGTGGTGCTTGGTTTCCCTCCAGATATGTGTGGCCCAGAGGGCCCATGTCTGAGAGACCAGGATGAGATACTGTGTTAATTCAATCCTCCTGTAAGCAGCTTCCTCATTTTCTACCCCTTCTACGTATTCAAGCATTTTTCCTTTCCCAGCTCTGTTTTGCCTTTGGTAATCTCGCCGGCATGTACTCCATCAGCACTCCTGTGGGGCTTCTATGTGTAGGAAATAAAGCCCGTAGTTCAGCACTATCCATCTAATATCTTCTGACTGCCTTTAATCATAGCATTTTCCATTTAATTGGGAAGGCAGGCACACTTTGCATATTAATACAGCACAGCCTGCACCTCCTGAGCATTAAAATCATAGATGGCTGGGATGTGTTATGCAGCGGCTGTGAACCTGCTGGGTGTCCTTTAGCATCTCTGTGAATGGGGTATTTTCAGCAGGGCTGTTTTTTGCCCTCCTGATGGAAGTCAGTTAAAATCAACAACAACAACAAATTCCCCCCTCAAAAAAAAAATAAAATTGTATGGATCCTCTCCATTTAAATAATTGCTCTGCAGACAGTGCTGCCGTGCCTCTGTCTGTTGTGTCCATTGTCTTTCTGAGATCATAACACTGCTGGTCCCATTGTCTATTCAGGACAGCCAAAGGGAAAAATATCATCTTCCCTTCAGAACTGCTGGTTGTGTAGCATATTCCCCTTCTGTGATCCATCTATCCATGAAAGACCCATTCTTTCTTTTCTTGGCTTCATACTGCCACCCAGGAGTCCGTCTGTGTGAAACCAATAGTTTTGTCTTAATGTCATTGTGGTTTTCATGACTCTCTTTCTTCTCCTTGATCAAAACTTGCCTTGGGACAGACACATTGGTTTTGCTTTGGAAGAGGTCTCAGTAGGTCTTTCGCTTTTAAGTCGAAAAAGCTTTTCACGAGCATACTCGCATATGCACCTTGCTATGTGTAAGACGCAATGGGCAATTGTTGCTGTGATTTACTATCACCGTTAATTGACTGTATGTTAGATGCTGTCCAGAAAGATAGCAAACGTGCAGTTCTGTTACAAAGAGGAGGTGTATGCTTTGGACACCAGATAGGTCCCACTTACAATTTTCGTATCTTCTTGAGGTCTCCCATTCTCCAAGGTTTATGGTATATGTCTTCAAGGTTCCTGTTCAAAGTCAGTAGAGGAAGAAAATTGATGAGCTGAGTCTGTACTAACATTTGAATATTTCCATTATTCAGAAGAATGCAGACCTAGAGTCCTGCCTTCTTTGAGAACAGTCGTCCCTGGTTTTGGATGGTGTGGTGCAAAAAAAGGAGTAAGCATCAGACATTAATTTGCAGGCTATCTATGGCAGGGGTTTTATCTTCCTTTCTGGTTGAGGCACACTGGGCCCCAGTGCTGGGTCTGTGTAATGAATGTCAGTTAGATTAGCCTCCCATTCCTGCTTCTCCATTATGCCTGTTGAAGCATTCAGGAAGCACCTGGATTATTCAGCACCAGAGTGGCTTCCACTTCTCCAGGAAGAAATCTGGAGTGTTCAGGCACTGTTGTAAAGCTTGTTAGACTCCCGCGCATTGGCTCGCAGCTCCACAAAAGCACTTAAAAATGGCCCTTGTGGGATGGTGCTCTTAACTGGGGATTGTAGGGTACAATACAACACTTGTCCTGCATTGGTCATTGTGATCCCAGAGTGAGATCCACAGTATCCAGAGGGCACTCTCTGAGGCTTTACCTCTTAGCTTGAGTTCAGGGCTGTGTCTGTGAGAAAGAAAGGGGTAAACCAATGATGCTGCACAACCTCACCCCGTTCTGGAGGCCACACACAAACCCCTTGGGTGGGCACTGAATCATGCTTACGTATTTAGCTTCCAAGCTTGACAGGGTAATGCAGATGACGCCAGAAGCAAAGTAGATAGATAGATTGGCTTGGATTATAGATTCTAACCACTGCCAAGGCAATGTAACATTTTAGTTTTCAGGAATATCACAGCGTCCAAGCCTTTTTTGTCCTGGTTACCAGTAGGTTCAACAGTTTAGTGAACTTTGTCTTGTTTGAGAGATTATCAGCAAACACAAATACTTATTTCTGCTGTTTGTGTTTCTGCCATTCTTCAGCGTGACAACTCCCCAAGGAAGTTTTTAAGCACGGCTGTACCCGGGACCTTCTGGATCATGGTCTCTTGTGAGCTGGTATAACCTGGGAATTGCGAGTCCTCTGGGCTGCAAGTGTGTTCCAATAATTCAGCTAGAGGGAAACACATCAGGATCCAGCAGAGGCACACAGTTTAATTACAGGGAAAGGACAGATATGCTACGGAAAAAATCATAGCTTTTTGGAAGTTGATGACATGGTAGTGGAGGGGATTTCAATGGTCCGAAATGAGCCGCTTACCAAACCTCTCTCTGGCTCTCCTAATATCTCCACCATTCTTTTGTGGACAAAAGAGCCCTCAATCTTCCATGCACGCATGTTCTTTCATGTCTATGTCCATCATCTCAATGCCCTCTTGTCTGATCTCCTCATTGCTACCCCATAGCACCAAGAACACCCCTGCTGTCCACTTGTGACTGTTCCTGTCTACTTTGGCACAAGTCTGCGTGAGTGCACGTTGTGTGTGCCTGTGAGGAGATGGCGTAGCATGGAGAGAGACATAATCTGGTTAGGGTCAGACAGCAGCTTTTTTCATCACTCACCAGGCGCCATTTTTTAAGCTAGAGGACTTTCTGTCTGTCTCAAATGCATGAAAGTACCAGGAGAGTGGTGTGGGGAAGGGATTCAGGGAGAAAGGGTAGAGGGCTTGCATTGCTGCCTTAGGTGATGAGAGAAAAAGAATGTGCTGGTCTCATGTTCTTGGTCTCATTTGTGGGTGCCACAGACCACCCTTCCTACATCCCACCGTGGTTTGGCATAGCTTCTGGGTTGCATGAGGGAGGGCTAGGATTCAAAATAGCACTCCAGATACTACAGCGCAGGAATGAGGGGCTGGTACAGAGCTTAGGACTGAAAAGAGATGTTTTGAGTTGCAGTGTCACGCTGTGTAGGAGGGACAACTTGTGTTGCCTGTCTGGCATTAGCAACTTAAGGAGAAAATCAGACAAGAGCTTACCTCTTCGGGATGCTTCTACTCCAGGAGCCACATCCATCCTGGAGCTTGGATTCCCCATTTCATGAAGCAGTCTATTGATCTTGCTGATTACTCCGCCCTGTCAAAACTGGTTGCACTTCATAGAACTGTGACCTGTCCTTTTACAGAAATAACAGCACTTCATCATTCCCAGTGCTTGGTTACCTCTAGGCTGTGTGTCGATATTGGGTCTTGATCATTGTGACTCGTTTGGTTGTAATACTTGCTCACGCATATGCAGAGACATGAAAATATTTTTATTTTTCCTTAAAAGCATGCTTAAATTCAGCTGCCCTTTGCTTCTACTCCAGTCTGCTTTTCTGGATTCTGATGATAAAAAGTTGCTAGTTAGATTACCCCATCAGTTTGCAGGTATTGTGGTCCTGTTTTGAGACTGCTTCTGGGATTTCCAGCCAGAATTTTGGAAGGAGGACAGTGAATGGTGTTCTGGTTATAAAAATTCGTCGTATGTTTTTCATAGCTATGAAAATACAGCTTGAAAAGGACAAAATAGAGCCAGATCTTGCATGCTGCAAGTATTTCCCTTACTGATTTGTCATTGTTCCTGCAGTGTGTCAGTAGTCCTAGTCGTTCCTGTTTTTCTGGTCTAGTAAGAGCTATGCCATTGCGTCTCTGTCTTGACCTACAGTTCCCTGTAGACTTCATAATTATGGCCTTCTTTAAAACAGGCATCACTTGCCATGCCAGAAATTGTCACATTGTAGAGAAGTAGATCAAAATCCATTAGGGAACAAGAGGTGACTAGATTAATTTCCACCTGAGATTTCAATTAAGCTTTTCAATGTAGAGTTAGTCCATAAACCAAGCCTAGACATAATGACTCTGGGTTTTGAATTTTAGAATTGGTCTGACAGAAAGAAATAGACGGAGCTTTCTTGAGTTCTAAAGTATGTGGCACTGCTACAGACAACTGAGCAGAGCTGTAGATAGCTGTAAATATTTCAGATGCTGAAAGCCACAAACCTGTAGAGGTTCTCCCCATGTTAATGTGTCTGATGTGCTTAAAAGCTGGATATACCACTGGAAAAAAGTCAAAATGGATTCTTCTATTCATTGTTATTTCAACTAGAGACCCAGTCCTCTTTGCGTCTGTTGGAGTATGCAGTAAACCGGTCCCCAAGATAATACTGGTGCACATGTATCTAATAGGTATCTGGTTTTCTGGAGCATCCAAGAGGACTCGTAATCTGTAAGTGTGCGCAGGCTCAGGGTACATATACATGCATTGCTGGACCCTTTTCAAAATTTCTGACTAATAGCAAACAACTTTTGGAGAGGCATTTCCTATAGAGGAACTATGGTTCATCAATTACTGCTTTTCGCTACGTGCTCTCTTTTATGGGAAGGAATGGGACCAATAACCAGCCCCCATCATCGCTGTTGTTATAGACAGTCTAAGTAAGACTTGTGCTGCAAAGTGCCTAAACCATTTTGGAAAGGAGAGGCAGGATCTTGTGTGCCGAAACTGCTTTGCTGGTTTTGTTAGTTCTGTCATTTCTGAGGTACCAGACCTAGTTGCTTCCCTGTGCTAACAGTATGGCTGCATCCCAGCAATTGTTGGGCTAGAAAACTGGAGTTCTCAGCTGAAACACGCGAGCCTGATTCCCAGTTCCTTTGGGGAGACAGTTGGCTCTCTGCATCTTACCAGCAGCAGGCAGAGTATACGCATTCCGCGCCTTCAACACTGAAAAGCATCTGTTTGAAGCACCGCTGTGGAAACAAGAGAATAATATTGCTGGCATTCTGCACCAGGCAGGAATATAGAATGCAGGATAAATTGAAATGGCAGTTGATCTTTTTTTTTAAGGGGCTTTGGGTTTTATTGCCTTTTTAAAAATTTCTTTTTTTAGAAATTTTACAGGTCTGGGCTAATTAACACTGACACATAGTGATTGAGCTTTTCAGAGTAGCTTGGAGGTTTCTTCTGATAAGTGACATTAGCCACAGAGGTCTTGCATAGCCTTTAGCATGCATTAACATCGGGCAGAAGATGTTGTATATCAGAAAGAGGAGGACCTGGGTGTCACAACACCTTGGGTCTTTCCCTGACTCTGCCACTTCCTTGTTCTGTGTCCCCAGGAGCCTTATTTAAGTTCTCTCTTCTTTATCAGACTGTAATACAAGTGTAATCACTGACCACCTCCATCACATGGAAATTGTGAGACTTTTAGTTATCAAGGAGCTACAGAAGTAGTTAGAAGTCTGAGGAAAGTTATAGAAACATTAAGTTTCTTATTCTCAACGGACAGAAGAGAAAGAAGGATTGTAGAGTTTGGTGACTTTTTTTTTTTTTTGTAGCTTACAGTGAGACCATGCATTGCCCTAGAAGAGCACCAGAGGCTGGTCCTAAGGCTGGAAGGCATTAAAGAGTTGATGTTTCTTGTAGCGGCCGTTACTGCTCAAAAGATGCCGATGTGTACATGCCACTAACAGATCTGTGCTTTTAGAAGTTCAGTGCTGGGAAGGAGAAGGGGGTGCTACACGCAGGATAGCAGAGATCTTTGCCATTTCCTGGGCTGTGAAAATAGTTCTGTTTGTTCTTTTGAATGGCAACAGGAGTAAGGTGTCTTCTCATTTATTAGACACTCATGAAGCTGGGGGGGTGGGGGGGTGAAGAAAAGAGAGACAACGGTTAGAAAGCTACCAAAAAGGCTTAATCAGCAGCTTGTTACTGTGAAACACTAAAAGGATACCCCCAAAATTTAGGGACTAGGAAGTCACTGGACTACTTTGAGTCCTATTTTTTTAATTTGGCAGAATGTCCCCTACTTCTGGCACCTGCAGTACACATCTTCCGAACATGTCGTTCCACACTGTCCGTGTGTGTATATAAAATCAGATCCATACAAACTATGTGCGCATATAGTTCCGCACAAACTGTGTGTGTGTATACATCCCTATGTGCGCACGCGTGCACACAATCACATAGAGCCATTTATAGAAACTGCAGATCTTGGGGACAGCCTTGGGAGTCCCTGGAGAACAGGCTGTTATTGCACTTATTTTGTGTCACCCTTATTTCTAATCAGACACACACGCATGCACACACCTCTCACTGGCTCACTTCAGCTCCGTATCTATTTTCTTTTATTATCCTGGCAGGAGACGAGCTTCATTAGGGGAGTGGAGTCTCTAACAAGGATGGGGAATGGCAACAACAAAAGGATGTAGCAATATAAAGTTCTGTCAAAAAACCTTTACAAGAAAAACGGCTGACATTAGAAACAGTGTGCATTAAAAATTCAAGACGGTTGGAAGTGGGGGCAGAACTGGGGAGAGAGAAACAAATAAATACACAGGCTTTAAACTAATAAATCCTTGTATTTGGGAAATGCATCAAACCCTGCGTGTTATTAAAACTGGTTTTATTTCTATTATTGTTAATAACAATGATGCATACATTTTTTTCTTGGATCTCAGTGTAGGCTATCAGCATTTTAAGTACACATTTAACCGGCTAAGCAATCTTTCCCTTGTACTCTTTCTGTTGCTAATATTCAGTGACTGGGAAGTCTGTTTCATCATACCTGAAATGGAACTGGCTAACTCAGCCAGCAAATAATTTTGGATGTATCTTGACCAGTAGCCCCAATTTAGTCAGCTCTGTAAAGTTGTACCAACCCATCCACCCTGTTTCCTTTGGCTAATCAGATGTGCTAGCAATCTAGTTATCCCTGGGTTTTTCTAGTCAAGCTCTTGTGGAGAATCAGTTGACCCAAACACACAAAAAAACTTTAGGCTAATCTACAGGTAATAGATTAATCAGTTTTTGCAAGGAGCTGAGAAGTCCAAATCTACCTGTAAGGGAGAAGGACATGGAAAGGAAGTTAGATTGCTGTGCTCTTTAAGCACTAGGAAATTTACTTCTTAGTCTGATCTTATCATCTGAAGATCTCAAACACGTATTTATTTCCCTTCTTCTCTGCAAATTGACAAATGCACCTGTATAGAGTAAAACTGGATCACTAATCCAGTTCTGCAATTAGCAGAATTTGAAATTAGAACTTCCACTTCTATCATCTGCCTCATTAGAGAGGTGAAGCCTTGCATGATAGGCAGCAAGCTTCCCTGTTCCCATACAGCGGAGCTGTACACCTGAGTGGTGATGCCCTTGAAGGCAGGACAGTGGTAAGGGTAAATTTGCCATTTTGCTCCCCTAACTTAGAGAGTTCAGAAGAGGCCCAAGGTTCTCAAGCCTGACCAGTCTAGCTCTTCTCACCTACACTAAATTCTTATTAAAATTATGATTACTCCCGCCCAACTCCTGAGCCTGAATCTGCAGTTGCAGATAAGCATGCAGGGATGTTTTCCAGGTGGAGAACCTCTCCTGGTGCTGTTTTCATCCGCTTCCCAGGGTAGCAGATGCCTACGGGTTATAGCATTGTGTTTGGATTTCCTGTAGTGGGGGGCCTGGCTTCCCAGCTTCTCCTCTGTGTCAGGTTTCTCCCACTTTTTACAAGGCTCATTCATACTGTTGTAATTAGAGACTTTTACAGACTTTCACCAAACCAGTTCTACCCACCTTTGGTTTTAAATGCAGTTGAAAAATAACACAGCAATGCACAGAGGTTACCAATGGTTCTTGGGAGTGCCAGAGGCTGGGCAGGGTGTGGGGGCAAAGGATTCTCCTTGTCTGAGAGGACAGCTTGCTTTGTTACTTTTGTGCAGCCAGCATGAAAAAAAGGTGAGAAAAAAACCGCTCCCAAATGCCTAAGTCGGGTAGTAGAACCATCAGCATAGCCTCTCCTAAATTGAGCTTCAGATTAAAAAGGTCCCACAAAACAAAGGAGATAAAACCAGGAACCTCTTTCTTTGACACTTTTCGGCTTTATTGCTTTAGAAGTGGGAGCAGCAGAGCCATGCTTAATACATCCTGGGATCGGGGAGGTCTATCAAATAATCTGCATGGTATTAAAACTAGTTAAAATGCCTGGTGCATTTCAGAAAGCCTCATGACTTTCTGAATAGCTCCAACAGTCTGCCAGGTGCTTTAGACAGGTCAGAAAAGGAGACTCCTACCTACATCTAAATTCTCTCACCTGCCAGTACCTCTCTTTTTCTGTCTTTACCTATTCATCCTTCCCTCCTTGCTTCCACCCTACCGGACAGCTATGAGTCTGTCTTTCTGTCTCTCTTATGTATAAATGCATTGGTTTTACCTGAAGAATGGGGCATCCTGCTGGACATTGAGGATTTTTTCCTTTCTGTTTTCTTGCTACAACTGCTACGTGTTCCTTGAGGTCTTTTTTCTTGCCATTTGTGCTTCTCTTCTCCAGTTCTCTTTCCACAGCAGCATGAGGCTGGATATTTAGAGTTATCCAGGTGGCAGCTTTTTGAGTTCCCTTTATTACAACTGCTCAGAAAGGGTGAAGTAACAGAAAATCTCCTGCACTTTCTTCTAGCCTTCAGGGAACCGTATCTTCCCTGAGCCAAGCAGCCCTCCAGCAGGTTAGGATCTCTGTCACTCTTCAAGGCATGCTCTCTGTAGTAGCAGTGTGGAGTGTAGACAGAGAGTTATCCTGTTGTTTGGAAGCATCAGTGGAAAGGGACAGTTGTGTGTTGTGGTTAGCGTAATACCTGCTCCTTGATTTGTTCAGGTGACATAGTGCAACCCAAAGCAGAGGGGAAGCTTTGCATACAGACAGACGCAGGACCGGTGGGAGCTGGGTGTTTTTAAACTCCCGCTGTAATGTCAGTTCATGACCCTCTGAGCAGTATAATATTTGCACATATTTACTCACTGGCCTTCCATGTGCAGCAGGGCAGGGAATGTAGGAAAAGAAGGTGGTGAAAGGAGGCTGGGGTCAATGTGTTGACAGCAAAATATCCACTGAGAAAAAAAATGTTCACTTTGAAAAACAGTAACAATCACCTTTTCTACGTGTATTTGTACAGTTGCGTGTATGTATGTGTGCAGGCAGGATCTCACGCTCTCTCACACACAGTTCTCTTAATATTATTCATCCTTATTACGTATCATTATTCTTTATTATGATTTATATGCCATGCCATGGTTATTATTATGATTTATACCCCTGCCCCCAAAAGAGCTTACAGAAGGCATCACATAGCAAAAAGACAGGCATCCCTGTACGTAAGAAGAAACATGGCTTTCTCCTTAAGCAGCGACTCTAACATTTCTTTTAAGCTATAATGAACCTCATTTCTTGGCTTCTGCAAAACGATTTGGTTTTAGTGGTACCAAGTCTACGAGTCAAGCTTTTATCCAGGGCTATGGTCCCCAATTCCTTTGCTGCTTAGTGTGAATAACTGCCAACAGTATCAATAAGAGTTGCTTGTTGCTGGCAGCAAGGAACAATGTCCTTCCCTTCTCCTGCTTATTCTTCTAGATCTTGATTTTCATCTTGCCTATTAAAAGAGATTAGTTTAATTATTGCCCTTAAAGCAGGCTGATCCTTGCTCTGGCTGGGGAGGAACTTTCCTGGACTACTTTACAACAGCAGCTTCACTCAGTGCTACTCTTAAAATTAGTCACAATTTAGGGACGTTTCCACAGCTCAAAACATCGTAACAGGCAGCATTACATTTGGCTACATACATGTAAATAGCAATGATCAAGTGAATAATGCTTTCTAAGTTGAATAATGTTTCAGTGTTCACCTGAAGGAACCTTCTTAGCCTGTCACTTGGTTTTGAGCAAAAAGGTTTTGTCAGTTGTGTTGCTTTGTTGGAAGACCGAAAGAAGTGAAGTGCCATGTCTCCAGAACCCTGGAAATTTTCTCCTCTCTTTGGTAACAGAATAACTTAGCTCCCCAAACTAGAAAACTGAAAGAAGGAACCTGCTCTGCAGGCTAAAGGCAGAATCTTCAAAGAAATGTAAAGGAGATTGGAGCTGTCTCAGGATGAGACTTTCAGAACTAAGTATCTGGGGAGCCCAAGGACATGCGCTTTCCACTCCCTCAGACCTTTTGTCTTCACTGAGAAAAATATTTGTATTTTTGAAATGTATAAACTTCAATTTTTTATGGCCAAGGCCTTACTGCTTCATCCACGTTGAAATTTAAAGCTGGGCCAGTCCTTGAGCTCCTTTGGAAATGCCAGTCAGGGCCGCAGCAGGTAACGGAGAAAAAAAAGGGGAGATGCAAGACCATAGGAATAAGAAACCTATGACATTTCCTTAAGAAAATGTTGCTGTTGAGGTGACTGCGATTCTCTTTGTACGCCCTCTGTTTGCTTTTGCTTTCTGCGTTGTACTCTGTCCACTCTGCGACCCAGCGTGCAGGCTCTGCCCCCCAGAAAGCCCATCCTCAGCCACAGCTGCCCTCTCCGTGGCCTCCTGCTCTCTTGCCCCTCACTCATTACTGTGCTCCTAGGACTTCCCTGAATGCACACGGGAAGTGGCAAAGCTGTCAGAAAACCTGGATTTCCCGGAGCTGATGTTGTTCATGGCAAGGAGGGTCAGATTTTTTGTGTTATGGGAAATCCATGACAACGATAAAAATAACAATGCCCCACCCTCCCGTTTCTTCACTGGCCATGATTTAAATGATTGCGATGCAGGCAGTGAGGGATTATCTCAGTTGGGGAAATGGGTCTAAGGCAGAGTCAGGAAAAACTTTTGAGAACCGTTTTGGGGTTGGGAATACAGCAGTGAGTGGTGTGAAGTGCTGTTTCACGACACGGAAGCTCACTTTTTGGCAGGGGTTGTGCATTGTAACATGGCATAAATAATCTTTGCTGGGTATTCAGATCTGTGTGCAGCCCTGTGTGGCCTGTGGAGCCCCCGTGAAGGAATGATGCCAGTGAAGAGTAAAGGAGGAGTTAACCAAAACCTTCTAATACAACCAACTCCCCTGTGGCAGAGCAAAGGAAACAAACTCTGAGCTTAGGTTTCTGCACTGTGTTTGGGTTTTTTGATCTGGCATCCAGTTTGGATGCCAGAGGTTTCTAAAGTTGGCCTGGTGTGACTCTGATCCTATTTGAAACGTTGGCAAAACTCATGTGGAATTCAGCAATGCAAAAAAGAGCAGAGTCTTGGAGTGCATCAGCTAGCTGTTTGGGACAGGGACAGTCCTTGTCCTTTGTCTGTACAGCACCTGATACAGTCTGGTCCTGGTTCTGAGATGCAACAGCAATGCAAACAATAAATAACAGCGTTGTGAGCTGATCAGGGCTTAGGTCAAGCATACATGCACGCCGCATGTCTGGATGTATGAGTAAGCATCAGAATTAGGGAGTAGTGAATATTTAATCACAATAAATAGACACATTTTCTTCCCTTTTCCTGAGGAGCTGGTCAACCATCCAGCTATTTTATTTATTTATTAAATACCACTGGAGATAGTTCAGCAGCAGGGGAGCACTGCTCTCTCTCTCCCGAATGATGATTGCCATCAGGCTTGAGAAATCAGTCATTTCTGGCAAGAAAAAACTGTTTGGTGGGTTAACGATGCAGGGTAAATACTGACAGTGGCCAGTGGTCTGAGCACACCAGACATGACCTGGGGGAATCATAGATTCTGAGGGGGCTGTTGCTGCTGCTTCTCTGTAATGTGATTGCTTCTTTATAATGGCTTCAACTTCTGCTCCTTTTTTTTCCCCCTTTATCATTATTGACCAAGGAACATCAGTAAGGCTAGAGAATAAATAGTTCCCTGATGGTTAACAACAGGCTCTCCACCAATTGGAATTCAAGCTGTGCTCCCTGTTATATTCTTTATAATCACACTTTATTGCATAGAGGAGAAAATAAAGCATCTATCTATCCATACCCCCCCCCCCCTTTTCCTCCTCGCTGCCCCTGGGATATTGGGTGCTGTCTTCTCATGGAGCAGGTGAGAGGAGGCTCCTGGGCTGGGCATGCCCCCGCGGGACAGGGGCTCCCCGCAGCCGGGACCCACGCAGGAAAACCCCTCCCGCCGTGCGGGACGGCTCCCGCTCCCACCATCGCGGCCGTGGGCTCCCGTGAAGGGGGGGGGGGGAGCCCCCGTCCCCCTTCTCCCGGCCCGGGGGGGGGGGGTGGGTGAGTGAGCTCGGCAGCCTGGAGCCGCCGCAGCCCGGCCGGGAAACGCGAAGCGAGGTGCTGCGTGTGTGGTGGGGTGTCGGGGGCCGATCGGCTCCCCCCCCCCACACACACCCCCCCCCGCCTGCCCCGGCAGCCGGCCCCGCCCGGCCCCGCGGCCCCGCCGCCCGCCCCCGCTGCCGCCACCCCCGGCGGCGCGGCGCGGCCCGACGGGGCGGGCGGCGGGGCCGGCTGGCTCCTCCGCGCCCCGCTGTTTGCGCAGCCACCCCCCCCCCACACACACACACCCCGTCTGGGGCCGGGTTGGGGCTGGCTCCAGGCTCCCGGGGGCGGGAGGTGATGATTTTCCAGTGGGTATTTGTCAGGTCAGAGTCTGCGCCGCCCGCCGGGCTCCGCGCCTCGCTCCCCGGGTTATTTATTACCTCTCTCCCCGGCGGCAGCGCTGCGGCTCCGGGGCTGCTGCCAGCAACCCGCGGCGGCGGCGGGGGCCCCGCCGGGGGGTTCCCGAGCAGCGACGGGCCGGCCGGGAGCGCTCGCCGTCCCGCCCCACCGCGCCAGACCCTGCGGGCCCGGCCGTGCCCGCGGCCCTCAGCCCCTCCCGGTACCGGCGCTCCTCGGCCCCCGCCGCTCTGGCCCGGCCGGTGCGGCCGGGTCTGGCGTCTCCGGGAGCGTTCGCTGCTTGGCGAGGCAGGGAAAAGGTTTTTCTGAGGGCTGGAAGAAGGCTGGTTGTAAAAAGCAGTCTGGAGCTGAGTTAGAGGAAAAGGAATCTAATGTATTTCTAATGGTGATTTGATTTGGCGGAGCTAGAGACACCGTTAGAGCAGAGCATCCCAGCCTCCGCTGTTGCCCGTCAGTTAGCTGAAACTCCTGATACCCTAAACAAGCTCACCCCCTCATTCATGAGCTCAAAAGTCTCTGTCAAGCAAGGGGGAAAATCTGGTTTTTGCAGACTTCTCGGTGACTGCAGCCCGTGCCTTCTCGCATGGCGGGCAGAGAGAGCTCCCGCTCGGTGAGCACTGCGACCTCTCGGGCTCTGCAGCTGGGCAGAGCTGCTCTCCGAGGCGGATTGCAAAAGGATGGAGCCGTAGCTCGCCTCAGCACTCAGTCATACCTGCAGGTCAGACGATAGGAGTGAGACAATAGGTTTGCCTGGGATAGCTTTTGAAGAGCTCTCGGGGTGTGTGCTTGTCTGTATAAGCTCAAGTAGCGGACAGCCTGGACTGGAGAGCAGGGTCAGCGCTGTGTCGCTCTGCCAACCACACAGTAAACTCTTTCTGATGCAGAATTAACTCAAAATCCATATGACAACATTGTTACATGATTTACATTTGTTATATTTTTTGTTGAGTCGCCGTATGTGAAGTTGGACTTTTAAGATAAAATCGAATGCAATCCCTCGGCTGACCCTATCTGCTGTTGCTGGTTGAGTTATGTTCTTAGGATACCTTTAATCTAAGGATCTCCTAGTGCTTTCCGCATCTTCGTTAACATTTCACCCTTATTTCAGCTTGTTTGTTTCTTTGTACGCAGATTTCTTGTGTGCCCCATCAGTTTGTTTCCCTTGTCGGTAGACAGTGTGACTAGGGTCCTTCCATGGATTTTGTCTCTGGGGTTGTGACATGAGCCTGCTCTAAGTGATGTGACAGGAATACCATAGCGCCAGGGAAAGGCCCGATTTGTTGGTTGACTTGGCAGAAGGAAGTGCCCCTGTCTCGTGGAGAATTGCCACGGCGTACGGGGAAAATGGTCTTGCTTCTGTTTGTGGTGGGAATTCTAGTCTAAGCTTTACTTTCTACACCTTCTGTACTAGTCTGTCCCTTGGACAGAGGAGAAATGCTGACTGTTGTTCTTCCTGTAAAGAGCAGGCACTTCAATCCAATCCAGTGATGCAACTCTAGGGTCCCCACATGTGACAGACATGCAACCCATATTTCTTTTGCAAGGGCAAGCAACTCGCAATTCAATCTTGCTCTTGACAACTTGACTCCTCACTGTTGTTAAGGTGCCTTTCAGACTTGAAACTTCAGTGCTGCTTGCAATATATTAGCCAGTTCAAAAAAAAAAAAAAGGGAACTAGCGAGCAATGTTTCTCTCTCACAGTGAATTACATCTCTCTCATCCTGACCAGAACTCCTCGGACACAGGGGAATACAAGAAGCAAAGTAAATATTATTTTGTTATTGTTCAGCTGTATTTCTCTCCTGGTGTCGCCTGCTTGTCTGCAGAGGCACCAGGATGCCCAGAGCTCCTCGACCCTCTTTTTTTTTGTTCCCCCCATCTGTTGCCCTCACCCCCACACCCAAGCAGTGAAACTATGTCCCAAAAGGCTTTGCCTCTGGTTAATAGGGAAAGGAGAAAAGAGACCGCTATAAACTTCTAGGATGTATGAGGACAACTATTGTTACAGGCAGGTTAAAAGACACACATGTGGAGGGGAACTCAGTACTCTGGAGGCGAAGGGAACTGCACACGCAGGTGGGAAGGCCAGGGAAAAATGCTAACGAGTGAGAGGTGGTTAGCAGCAGTCAGAAGCTGCTAATTATCCCACGCTCCAGCTTGTTCTCATGAGAGCTGGGAAACTCTCTCTTTGATCCTCCTGCATTTCATCTTATAATTGGATGGGTCTTCCAGATGTTACTGCCGAGCGTTTTAGGGAGCTGATGGAAAGATGTATCTTGAATCAAGGGCCTTGGACAACCCCAGAGGTTTTTTCAGTGCTTTGCTAAAGGAGTGCTTGGGACACCGTTCACCTTCTTGTCCCTGTTGAGTTGTTGCTAGGGTTTATTTGTATTGTCTCCTGAATGGCCTTTTCTTTACCACGCACATCCTTAAGGCGCCACCCTTTTTTACTCCAGTTCTGTGGAGAACAGAGCTGAATGTTTGTTTCCTCCTGCTTAGAAGAGGTTTGAATTGGATTAAGTTTGTGTCTCATCGCTGCAGTTCTGTATGACTATTCCAATAAATGGATTTACTGATTTAGTGGCATTTAGTGGTGCTACTGCAGCAGCAAGTCTGAAGACAGCTCCAAGAACATCAATGGAAAGGGAGTTTTGAATTTGTCATTGCAAATATGCATGTTGAAAGGCTGATTCTGGCAGCTAGATCTTTCACGAACAGTACATCCAACCTAAGCAAAGTGACTTGAAATGTAAAGATGTAATTTTTGCAATAAGTTGCGCATTAACGGGCCATGGATCAAGGTACTAGGAGAAATCAGCTAGGGAGGATTTTTCCTGTCTATTCTAGGAGGAGACAAATCCACTCCTGAAACACCTGGTCTCGCAGAAGCTCTGATTACAGACTCTCATGGCACTGCAGGTTTCTTTAGTATTTCTAGAAGAATTTCTGCTGTGGCACGGTACTGGCAGAATGAAGAATGATGGGCACTGAGACAGAAGGCCTGTTTGCTTGAAAAAAAGTTACAAAAGTATAAATCTAGTTGAAGTACTGCAGGTATAACGGTATGATCTCTATTATTATTCCAAATAATAATGCCTTTCCCCAGTTAAGTAATACAAATAAGATCAGAAAAGTACCTCTCTTAGAAAAGCTTCCCAAGCGGGAGTTATGCGGTACGAAATGGCTCTATAATTTTAATGGTAAATTTTGTAATGCAGACAAACCCTGGCGCTTGTAGCAGTCCCAGGGAATGTCACAAAAGAGGGCATTAGTGTTACTAAAGGGCCAGCAGTTTTCTAAGGAAATGTTTTCCATAATCAGCTATAATCTGAAATGAGATAACAGTGCCTAGATACCGTAGTGACATAGATAGATGGCATGTGCCAGCTACTCCCCGTAACAACCTCTTGAGGATCTCCTTGCGAATTAAAACACCCAGTCACACACTTATCGTGAAGGTTTATAGCTCCAGATGGAGGAAAAAGCTGCATTCACCCGGGCATGCGCGCTCTTGTCGATCTTACTTGGCTGTTGACCATGAGCACTGCATGGAGCTATGTCCCCTTTGAGGACTGCTGATAAGAGAGGAGACTGGGACCCGTCATCCCTACGTACTCGTGGGGTAGAACAAGAGCACAGAGGGGAGAGAATGTCTTTGTCCTCTGTAAAATGTCACGTTTGCCTCCTGAGATAAAGGTTGAAGTGCACAGGAGAATCCTCGGCAAGGGGTACCAAAGCTGCCGTCTCTGGTAGTGCTGATAGCCCCAGGGAACAGAGATGGGCACCCCCCAACCCTGAGCCACACGCTCTTGAGTTACAGCTCAGGAGGCGAGTCTAAAACTGGTTCACACTGCAGAGTCTGTGAATGCGCTATGGGTACCACACTCCTTGGCTTCTTGGATAGGAGCTCTGCTCCACAAAGAATATGACAGAAAGCAAATATTGAGGAATTTCAAATGTGGATGGCTGAAAGTTAAGCAGACATATTAACTCTGCTAATCTCCTCAGTCAAGGGCAGGTTGTCTGTTGCTTTTGGAGCTGAGATTTGGGGCTGGTTTTCTGGGTTTTTTTAGGAACATCTTGTTTTCTTAGATGATGTGAATCTTCATGTCTGGGCACTGGAGCACAAGCTGTTTCAAGTGGGTCATTCAGATCTCTCTCCCTGCTTTTTTCTTGGTACAGGTGTTCTGGCTGCTGAAGCCATTTTGGAGCTTTCATGCAGCGGTGGCTGCCATCAGCTCAAAGTGAAGATACAACCACACTGCTGAAAAAAGTCTAAAATATTTGTGAAAATGTGTGGGGCATGCACAGAGTTGTATCTCAGTTTGAACTGTGTGCTTCCTTGCTTGTTTTCCTGCCACCACAATAAGCAGGACTGGGCCTATGCCTGTACTTGGTAAGACCTCCTCCAAAGAAACCCGCCTGGTGTTGATGATTCGGTAGGTTCCAGTCTGTTCTCAGAGGATGTTGGGCCTGGTGGCATGTTATACTATTCTTTTTTTTTTTTATAAAAAAAAAAGAAAAAAGGTGAAGAATGGGATGCCATGGGATTTGAAATTTCTCAGAGAGAGTCATTTTACACAGTATTGTTAGTGATGAAGGAATAGCTTAAAATCATTTTCCTCTCAGTAGAATTAAGGATCTGGACAGATGTCACATGTCTCAGAAAGGACTCCAAGGGGCTGTTTCCGAGTTGGCCTGATGACTTCTGGTATCTAGAGCCTCCTCCCGTTGTACCGCACCACATGTCCTGAGAGGAACAACATGGGTTATTTCTTCTGTGAGGATGGAAGCAAATGGTGGGGTCATATGCAAACTATGAGCAGTAGCCATGGGGACCAGGAAACTAGGGGAGGAAGGGAGGAGAAAGAATGGGAGGCTCAGCCCAGAGTAATGTGCGTATTACATCCCTAAGCAAGCCCATTTACCTGGGTTTGCACCGTGTCCTGGACTTCTCAAGGTTGACGCTAATAGGGTCACATTCATTTTCTAAAGAGAGAAGTG
This sequence comes from Morus bassanus, assembly GCA_031468815.1. Taxonomy (NCBI): domain Eukaryota; kingdom Metazoa; phylum Chordata; class Aves; order Suliformes; family Sulidae; genus Morus; species Morus bassanus. The sequence goes on from CM062587.1 coordinate 5,624,905, forward strand.
AATGGCTTAGTTTGCGTTACTGTATTTCAAGAGGCAAACTACAAATCTGATTAGAATGGGATATAAAATTGCATAGGTGTATATGGCCAATGTGTGTGCGTGTTTCTGTGCGCATGTGTACAAACACACGGATTACTTCTAAGAAGCACAATGTGTTTACGGTAGTCTGAAGGTTAATCCAGACTGGGACTTCACTTCCATATTCACTCAGCGAGAACTGATACAATCGTTGTAGTAGTATACAATACTGATACCGATATCTTTGTAGTAACGAAAGTACCGAATACGTTGGAACAATGAGCATCCTTGCAGCCAAATACACCAAATTCCCTGGTGAGTTATGCTACGGCTACTCTCTCAAGTATTAGTAGGAGAGAGGTGGAGAATCTTGCACTCAATAATTTATGGATCCATGAAGATTTTTTTTGAGCAAGTAATAATTCTTTGGAAATTAGGACTAATTAAAAGCAATACCATCCCTGTAAATGCATTCAGTTACTTTGTCAAGAAAATTTTATATTTGTTTCCTATGATGTTCCCATGTGCATCCTAATCAGTGTTCTGCTGTAATTGTGATTAGCAACCATACCACAGAGACGGACTCGTTAAAAACCGAAGGAAAGGAACAAGCAGTTGGGTGGTAATAGACTGGAGTGTCTTCCGGATATTTACAATGGATTAGGCTTTTTTATTTTAGGGTCAGTGCAGCCTTAACCTATATGCAGTGGTTTATGGCTAATGCCAGCATTGCTTCTGGGTGGAAAGCACGTGTGAGAAATGTCTGCACGGTTGATGTACTTAAAAGGGAAGACAGGAACTTAAAAAGATCTCTTTCCTCCACTACTCATCCTCAGTAATTGGCCCCAACTTCCTCCTAAGTCTTTCCCGGGGAGTGAAAAATGAAATGTGTGTTGGAACCCATCTTTTTTGCCCCTTCAGCTGTTGGCACATCTGTTAGTCTGCTGAGGATGAGATGCAAGTTACCAGATGGCTGAAATGTTAGCGACTGAAATTCTGATGACTGCTCCCATAAAGCCAAACTAATATTTCAGCAGCATGTCTCTTACCAATTGATATGCACAGAACCTCAGGTTTGATATTTTAGGTCTTCCTGTCTTTCTCAGGGCACAAAACAAAGAAAAATTAGCTCTCTTGTTTACCCAGAGTCTGTTTTCTGAGTGCACGTGCCTGTGCATCTCTGTGGTCTGTGTCTAACAACGGATGACCCCTGGCACCAGGCTGTCACTACTACTGCGTGTGTCAATTGCTACAGGACCGTAGCTGTTCCCATCGTTTTACCCACAGCTAACTCTGTGCTACAGACGACAGATGAAAGGAATAGCTTTTGCAAACACTACAATGTTCAAAATGTCTTTTTATCCTTTCCTCTTGGTGCAAAACTTTAAACTTTGTGAGAGTGTACAGAGTAGTTTTTCAAGTGTCTGCTGACAACATATCTATTTGCATGCGTGCCTTTTGAGTGTGACGAGTGAGTGGAAATAGTTTGTGCCATGTCTGGATGCAGATTAGTTTTGGCTAAGGCAAGGAAGATGAATGACAAACAAAATCCTTTTCTCCCGCTGTGAACAAGATAGTTATTTGTAAGTATTCGCCAAAGAGTTTAGATGAACAATTTTAGGCATCAGGCATCAAAATTACTTGTAAACCGCCTGCTCTGACATTTCTGCATTTGTCACTTGTGGTGTGTTATGGCTCACAATTACTTGGTTTTGCTCAGTAATTGAGTTATTGAACTTGAGAAAAAGAGAAATGTAGAAATATATAATACGAGATAGAAATGAACGAGGAGTACGAACACCTGAAGAGTCGTGCTCCTCAACTCTGCTTTACAGAGATGTTTTCTCTCTGTTTTATGAGTGAAGAACCTGAATTTGGAGTCAGTAGGTGACAGTCACACAGTGAAGCAAAATAGGCAGAAATAGAAGTTGGAATGCCCGACTCCACATGTAGAAAAGTTCAAGTTTGGAAGTCTGACAAACAAATAAAACTCGGTGCTAAGTAGTTGCAGCAGGCAGCTTCTCTCGTCCACAAGCACGCTGCATTTGCTATGAAGCGACGCAAGGAAAGGAGCGGAGAAGATTCCAATGTGTAAATGCCTGTTTACATATTTTTTGAAATGCCCTTTGTTTTGTTTTGGTTATTCTTTTCTTATATCTTATCTAAGTTTTTGTTGCAGTGTAGTCATGGCAACAGATTTACTTGAATGAGTCTCTTTTTTTAGGAATATAAGCTTTAAAAGAAAAGAAAAACAAATCCAAACAAGACAAGCCTTCATGTGGTCCTGACCCAGCATTTATTCATAATGATGGAGGCGAAAGTGAGTAGTGAGTGAGGAGGGAGTACAAAGTGGTTTATGTGCATTTGTCTCCGTGAGTTCACTGGAGACTCTGCTTATGCCTGTGACAGTTCATAGGTACGTCTTTGGGTATGTTTTGTTCAAATACAGTGTACCTGTAGAAGAGACCATGTAAGAGTTCTGGTCACAGTGATGCTGGAGTTGTGACTGCCTTTCTGTACTGGTGTTGACCTCAATAGTCCATGAAACAATTGCAGAGAAAGCACAGCAGCACAGACTTCCGTGAGAATTCCCTGCAGAAACATAGCTCCGTGTTGATGGAGCTTCTGTGTGATGTCTTCTGAGAGTACCGGTGTTAATTCGGTAACATTTAGCTGTGGCAGATGGACGCTTGCCGCAGTCATATCTGAAACTGCTGTATGGACACAGCCCTGACGAGGGCCTATCTATGCATAAAGTTTCACGTTGCTGTAACAATACTTGTTCAGAAACATTCCTAGTGGAATTTGCACAGCTCTCTAGTGGGGTGCAGTTATACTAGTGGAGAGGTGATGTATGCTAATCCCATCATTACTAGGGCAATGACTACACTACATCAATTTCTAGAAAGGAGGAGAATTAGAACAATACAAAACCTGTCTGCAGAGATGCCCAATGATGTAAAGGCTTTAGAACGTGTTAGCTCTAACTCATGTGTTCGAAAGCTGTAATCTAGCTCAGGTAGTGCGTACTTCAGCACCTCCTAAATTGGTCAAGGTGGGTTCTGATGAGTCTTTAACTCAATCTTTCTAGCATGTATTAAAAGCAGTCAGACCTTGATTACACTAGATTCTTCTGACACAGTATTTTCAAGGTACTAGCTAACAAAGTTCATCTGCCTAACCTAAAGAGAGTGCTCTGTTCATGCACACTGTTTGTATACACTTGTGAATTAAGGGAGAGACCCATGGCTTATTCTTTTATGGCACCGTTTGATGTTGGGATGGCACACCTAATGTTATCTTCTTTTCAGTGGTCACTAATTTTTTTATTTTTGACCCAGCAGTAGATTCCAGCCATACCCAGATTCTCGGATAGTCAGTTTTTCAGTGTATCTTTTTGTTTCTATGATTGTAGGAGGGAAGGCAGGCAGGAAGGTGGGGAAGCGGAGTAGCAAAGAGGGATCTACAAGCGTTGGGACACAGCCAAGCTTTAGATTAATACAACGTGACCGTCATTTCACCATCTTTTGATACAGTGAGTTTTTCTTAGCAGTGGAGCAGAGTAGAGTAGCACAAACAAAGGCTTTAGGAAAAAGAGAGAATCTGGTGGAGGTTTTCTTCTGCATTACAACTCTGATATCTCAAGTCTTTCACAACAGTTACGAATTAGCAATAAATAACCTCTGAGGAGAGAGGAATAGACAGGGGAGAAGGATGCATTTTTAATTGCAATATGTGCGAAGAAGAATAGTCAATGCAGAGAGAAGCACAGGGAAGCTGTCCAGCAGTTCGAACTGCAAAGAAGGCAGCTCTTGCCTTAAAAGTAAAGGGTCAGAGAGAATGGTTACTGTAACAGCAGCCTTGATACTTAAGGCCTTTTTCCATTGGTGATTTCTGTAAGTGCTTTTTTTACATCATGGAGGCATCACCTGAGAGTAGCTAAACTTGTTGTTTTCCAAAACCTTTGCAGAGAAGGGCAACCTCTTGCTGTATTATGGGGGACTAGAACGCCGAAGTGTGAAGTCAGAAAAATTTGCCATTGGTTTAATGGAAATAGGATTGTGCCCTTTTAATTTAAACTTCTTGTTGTAGAGATCTCAAGGCTGATTCTGATCTAAGATACCACAACATACCTGAACTTCAACTAGTAAGGAAGAGAGATGAATCAGTCCTTCTATCATTTGATGGGTTTTCCGGTGCCATATCCTCTGGCAGCACATCACAGAGGAAAACGGTCACTCGGGGCACAGCCAGCCTCCCAGTGCAGTCGCAGGGCGATTCTTGCTGTGCAGTGTGTGTAGCAGCATACAAAGGTCTCTGAGCTCCCAGCCAGGTGACTGGTTCCAGCACAGCACAACCGCTACACCAAGTCAGAGAGAGAACAGATGTGTTCCCTGCATGGGAAGTTATTCATTATTTAGAAGAAGGGAGCAGCCAGTTTAGAATTAGAGTCCTTGCCTCCCAGATAAAACATCCTTCACTTCTCCCCAACAGCCATTTAATTCCTAGTTTTTTGAGTACTGTGATCTACTTCAACTGGTCACGTAGCTACACAGGGCACTTACAGGGAAGGTGGTTTGGAAGAGGCATTTTGTGAAAATAGTTTGATGAGAAGAGAGTTCATTAAACCACCGTTGACTGTCCCAGGCTCTTCTCTTGGAAGCAGACAAAATGCCTGCATTAGATAGGGATGTATGCAATTTACAGCTCTGGTTTGTTGCGTAAGCTCATACTACCGTGACCCTACTTCCAAGAAAGACAGAAAAAACTCTGAGTTCCATGGCGCTCCTTTTTCACTCCAACAAATTGGTGTAAAAGGCAGTGTTCTGTATCAGTGGGATTAAAAAGGGTACAGCCCAGCAGTTCCTGAGAAAGTATTTTTTGAGAGGCAAAGCCCTTTCCAGTGTCCTCCTTCCCAACCCTCCTCCCCTGAATACCCACCTGTGCCCTCCCTGCTGTTGCTCTTGCTGCTGGGCTGTCAAAATATCTCTCATAATGAAGCAGTCTGGCCTGAGGCTACTATTACCTCCAACGCTGATCCTGCTGAGCATGACTCTGGCAGCATGGCTGGCTGTTCACATGCGGTGAGCATAGAGCTGGGCTACACCTGGCAAGGAATAAAAGACAAAAAACAGCGAATCCTGGCCGTTAGACAGCCTTGATGTCCTCTGGGGCTGTGAAAGGGACTGGGGAAGGCATGTATACGGCTGGCTCGGGACGTGGTGGTGCGGCTGTTTAGTCTCCTTCCCTGTCTTTTGGGAGGCTCAGCAGTTTGGTAGGACAGAGGCGCTGCTTTCCATCACTGGTGTGATAGTGTCAGGGTAGTTCTGTGGAAAGATAGGGAAGAGGAGAGAGGAGCTGTTAACTTGCAGTCATTAAAGGCTAAGCACCCCAACTTCTTTGGGGGAAAACATGATTCAGTGGATACTACACCAATTGTTGAAAGATGTGTTTTATTATCTAAGCTCTTCTGGTTTACAGGACAGAACTGTGCTGGCATAGTTAGTTCGGGGCTATGAGAAACTCATGCTACAGACCTGCTAGGACAAGGCCAGCAAGACCAGTGCTATAGGTGCACCTGTGCTGACAGAACGTCGTATCTGCTTGTTTAGCTTAGCTTAGGCAGAGGCACAACGGTGCCAGAGATGGCGTGTGTGGCGTCTGTGCTGGAATCCTGCAAAGACAGAAGCTCTGGATTAGTTTATGAACTCAGGCTGGTCATTTTATGTCTACCTGGGTGTCTCTCTCCTCCCAGCTTCAACCTGTCTTTCCTGTAAAGGGGCAGGGCCTGCATCTGCAATGAGTTTTTAAAACACTTAGCACAAAGGACCTTTGATCTCAGTTAGAAACTCAGAGGTTTACTGTCACACATGTAAATAACAAATTACATTTAGGAAGTTTCCCCTCCTTTTACGGGTAGAATAATGGAGGCATATGCAGGGTAAGTAATTTGTCCATGAAACTGGTGATAGAATAAGGAAGAAAATCCTTATGTCTTAACTTTCAGACCTGTGCTTGAAGCACCATCTCTTCTTGTAAAATGCTTTACAGCACAGCTAGCTCTTTGCGGTTATTGACACATGTGACCTGAGAGAAAGAAAAGATCCAGGTTTTGTTTCAATCCAACATGATGTATTCCAGAGGTGGAGAACTAAATGTTGGAAAATGATCACCATTTACTATGTTTACTGCGATAGTTCCTCTGTGAGCAAATTAAGAATCACGCCTTCACTTTGCTGGGTGCCGTGGAACCACACAGCAAAAAGACATGGTGATTTGTGCCCCCAGACTTGAAAACGTGTTCCACTTCCTCAGTGTGGAATTTGCAAAGCGTACCTGGTTCCCTCTAACCACGTGTGCATGGATTTGCTTACATCTCTCTGATCAGCTCTCCAGTGGTGAATCTGTTTACACTAATCCTGAAAGCTCTACTGTTAAGAGACTGGAGCTGAACAACTTCAGACTCCTGCTGTCGAACTCAGACACCCAGACAGAGCTCTTGTTCTTTATTACAGTAGGGAGGGGTAGGGAGGAGAGGGTTAGGGAGGACTTGTTAGTAACTTTTAGTGCTTGTAAGAGACGGATGGGCTCAGCTTGAATTTGTGCCTCTTGAATCTCCTCAAACTTCACTGAGTTCTGCCAGAACGCCTTACATGTGCGCGAGAAACCCTGCCTGGCCCAAGCCATGCACCTCACGTTGAGCCACCATTGCAGCGAGCCGTTGAGGCCCTACTCTTCCAGCGCTGGACCTCTACGCAGCTTGGCCAGTGCACCTATATCATGACTGGCATCAAGTGCCTGCTTGTTCCAGGAATGAAACACAGCCAAGTAGATGCTGCCCTTCTAGAACGAAGACTCAGCATATTCACTTCACTTACAACTAGGTCCAGATTTGAGCCCCGTTTCTTTAGAGGTAGAAAGCAACTGAACTGACAGCTGAGCAGGAAAACCCCATGGCAAGTCACCTTTTCCTTTAAAATAAAAGGTAAATAAAAGTTCTCTGGGTTAGGAAAGGTCTCATTACAGCTGTTTGACAGGGGCAGACTGGATGGTAATACAAGATGCTGTTAGGAGGTCTGAGCGTGGATCCAAACCACAGAGATCCGTGAAGTCTACAAGTACTACAGAAGGGTTTGTTCCTGGAGGACGAAGGCCATTCTTGTTCTGCTCTCCTGTGACCCCTCCTGGAGGAAGCATGGAGACTTGTCTTTGGAGAAGGCTTCAGCCAAGCTCTCGCCACACTTGGAGGTGAAGTTGCCGTTAGGAACGGGGGTGGAAGAAGAACAGTAACCCTTATGGCTGTAAAAAGAAAGAAGGCTTTGAGAAAGAATACCCAGTGTCCTGTAAAAAGTGAAAAGAAGTCAGTCCCGTGAAGCCAAGTTACAAAGAAGATGGAGTCAAAGGAAGTCTGAAGTAGTTCTCAAGCCTTTGCAGAGAGCTCAGCGCAGTTCTAGGTATGCCAGGCATGAGGGTTTTCTGGGCGTGGAAGAGCGAACGGTTCTTCTCACTGTATGGCCTTCTCACCTGACCTCCACCCAGAATCCTCTTATACGCTTTCACAGAGAAAGCCTGTGTCTCCCAGAGCCTCTTCCAAGCATTTTCCTTGTTCATTAGGTGATAACAGAAAGTGATTTTTCCCCTGTCATCTTGAGCAATCAGAAGCATTAAGAATAAGAGCCTAAGCCTGAAAGCCTAAATGAGAGGGTTTTGATGGTATGTATATCTGCCTCCTTCATTAGAGCAAGAAGCAAGGATGGCTCCCAGAGCTTGCATTTCTTGAGAATAAATAGGCAAGAAACAAGGATCACGGTCAAGTAGCGTCAAGAGAAAACTGAGGTTTGGGGCTTAGATTCCATTCCTAGACCTGCTGAACCCCAGAGAGGCAATTTCCTCTGCCTTTACTGGTATGAAGCAATAGCTTGTCCTACAAGTGGTCCATTAGTGGACTTTTTGTAGAGAGGGGTACTTATCAGCTGAGAGCTAAAGGGGGCAGAAGATAACACCTGTAAGACCTCTTCCTGCACAAATGTGAACTCATCACCCATATTAGCCTGTATTTCGTAATAGTGGGACCGAGTAGCTGCATAACCCCAGCGTGAGTACAGTGCTCACGTTCTGGATCTCAGCCTCCTTACGCTTCAGTTTCTCCACCAGTGAAGTGAAGCTAAAAGCAGCTTCCTCAAGAAGGTGCTGGGAGGTGGTGTTCTTCCTCCTTCTCTGTGAATGCTCTTGAGATCATCTGAGAGACGGTGCTGAAGTGGCGGGGGCTACTGTGGCTCAGAAACTACCCTCCTAACTCTTGTCAATGGCTGATTGTTCCAACAGCAAATCCGTTTCTCACCATCTGGAAGGCAAGTTCAACTTGCCGCCACCTCCCCCCGTAAGAAAGCGGGGGGACAGTCTTTGTAGCAAGGGGACAATTTTTCTAGCAAGGCCTGTTGTGACAGGACAAGGGGTAATGGTTTTAAACTAAAGGAGGGTAGATTTAGACTGCATGTAAGGAAGACATTTTTTACAGTGAGGGTGGGGAAGCGCTGGAACCGGTTGTCCAGAGAAGTGGTGGAGGCTCCATCCCTAGAAACATTCAAGGGCAGGTTGGACGGGGCTCTGAGCAACCTGCTCTGCTTGGGGATGCTCACTGCAGGGGGGTTGGACTAGATGACCTCTAAAGGTCCCTTCCGACCCAAACCATTCGATGATTCTATGAGTCTGTGATAAAGCAGGTAATAAGAGGCACACCTTGGGACAAACTAAGAACTTTGTGGTGTTGTTGGCGGAACTCTAAGAACTCATACTGAACTCTCTCTGTTCTGCCACCCTGTAAGACTTGTGGGGCATATTTCTTGTACTGAGTTTAAGGGGATAATTTATTTTTTTATTTCCCTTCTAGGTAGGATTCTTCCTGCACAGTCGATCCTGCTCAGCATCCCAAGGTAGGCAACTCCATCTTGTTGATGTGACAAATCTCTGTAACAACCACGCAACTTAATTTTGGGCCGCGTTGTCCTCTCGGGGCACTTTCGCACGGACCTTGCGCCATGCCTGCCACAGCTCGTAATGGAAACCAAATTTATACCGCGTCTCCGAAGTCTTGCTTATGGGGGAAGAGGGAAGGCTGTAGGCTGTCTTGTCGAGGTATAGCTGCCTTCTCGAGGTATAGCTGGTCGCAAGAGGGGTCTGCCGAGGAGAGCAAGCGGCAGGTATCCCCGCCGGGGAGCGCACCCGGGGGCCCGGGGGGGGGTGTGGAGCCCCCCGGCAGGGAGGGTGCCCGCGCCCCCCGCCGCAGCCCCCCGGGGCCGGGGGGAGCCCCGGGCCCCCCCGCCGGGCTGGCGGCTCCCGGCGCTGGCCCCGCCGGCCGTCGCTCACCCCCTCGCCCCGGCGGCGCTTTGCAAAAAGCGCCTCTGCTGTTTAAATGGGCCAAGTTAGAGTAAGCGGCGGCGGCGGCGGAGGGAAAGCTTGTTTGGTCAGAGTCTCGGAACTATACTGGGACTTGGGAGCGCAGATCAATATCTGTCTGTCCCGGCTCGGAGGGGAGCCCGGCCCAACAGCCCAGCGTGGCGAGGCGTTTTGGGTCTGGGGGCAGCGGCGGGGGGAGCGCCTGCCCTGCCGTGTGCCACTAGCTCGGGGGCGGGGGGGGGACATAAGCGTGTCTGTCTGCGCGTCTCCGTGCGTGTACCTCCCTACATGTAATACCCCGCTTTTAAAAATTTTTGTGCACGAGTGGGAATTAAATACCAACTCCCAGTGATCCTAAAGCCTCGGGGGGGAGCGGGGCGAGGCTGCACTTTGCAGGTGGAGGTGGGCGGCCCCCGGGAAACTTCGCCGCCGGGGCGGCCGGAGCCCGCGGGCGGAGCGGGGAGAGCCGGCCCCGGCCGGGGGCTTCGTCCTCCCGGCGCCGGCGGGCGCCGGCGGGGGCGGGGAGGGGGCGGCGGGGCGGCGGCGGGGGCGCAGCGTTTAATTTTAATTATTGCATATAAATAAATAAACCAGGTGTCAGTTTAAAGGAAGGAGCGGGGGGGGGGGGAGGGTGAAAGGGGCTGGGTGGGCGGCGGGGAACCCTCCAGCCCTGGTGAGAAGGTGGGTCGATCTAGGGGAATCAATAAGCTTTTTTTTTTTTTTTTTTTTTTTTTTTTTAAACCAAAATAATGTCTACGGCAGCAGAGACCTCTCCGAGATGTCAGGTATTAGTCCGGAGGGGCAGATCTGCGAGCCACACAGCAGCTCCCGGGTCTACGGTACATTAGCCTCTCCGTGGGAGAGGGATCCCAGACAGCTCTGCTGGGGAGCCAGCCCAGGAGATTTGTTAGCGGGCTGCTCCGGGGGATACCAGCCACCTCCGGCACCCGAGCGCCAAAGGTGCTTGTGTTGCTGCTGCTGCTGCTGCTGCTGCTGGCGCATTTCATCCAAACTCCAGCCAGAGCGGGGGCAAGTTGAACCGGAGACATTAGAGCCACTGTGCTTTGGAGAGACGAGGGCGCACGGGGAGCGCAGCGGCACCATGCCTGCTATCAAGAAGGAGCGACTTGACAGGGAAGAGATGGCCCTGGCAGCCTTTAACCAGCCCATGGAAACCTTACCTGACTATCTCGCCCCTCTGGCCGCCGCTGCCATTCCGGTGGTAACCCCGCACCCGCCGGCTTACGACCAGATCTTTGCCCACCGCGCGTACCTGGGCTTCCACGAGACCCACCACCCCCACCCCCCCCCACCCCCCCCACCCCCCCCACCTCCCCGAGGACCTGATGCTGGAGAGGTTTTCCTCCATCCCGGATTTCCAGCCCTTCTTTGACAACGGAGAGCCTTGCATCGAGGTGGAGTGCGGGGAGAACAAGGCGCTGCTCTACATCAATAAGTTGTGCCAGGGGAGCAAAGGACCCTCTATCCGGTACCGGGGAGAGTGGCTCACCCCCAACGAGTTCCAGTTTGTCAGCGGCAGGGAGACGGCCAAGGACTGGAAGCGCAGCATCAGGCACAAAGGTAAAGGCGCCGCTCGGCTTGTGCCGGGGTCCCCACGCTGCTCTGCTCTTCCTCCGCATCCTCCCCCTCGCCCCCATGCTTCGGGAGCGGGATCCGCGGGGGAGGCTGCCTGCCTATTAGCATTCGCACGGGGGGGAAGAGCTCAGGACCTGGTCTCCCGTGGCCGTGCCGCCCCCCCACACACCCCAGCGCACCCCTTTCTCCCGGATCCCCCCGCCGAGCGCCCCGGTACCGGGCTCTCCGGAGAGCGGTGAAGTTTCCCGAGCGATTTGGGGATAGTTGCTTTGGGAAGGGCGGTGGGGGGTGGGGGTGTGGGGGGGCTCCTCTCTTCTGGAGAGAAGTTTCATTCGGTGCGGTTTGAACACCAAGCAGATGGCGGGGTGCGGGGTTCGCACCCCGCCGTTCCCCTCCGTGGCGGCGGGCAGCCCCATGGCGCCGGCTGAGGACACCGGCGGCGGGGTGGCGGGCGGGGCGGAGGAGTGGGGGGGTGGGGGGGGTGGGGGGGGGGTCGGGGGGGGTGTTCCCCTCGCAGCTGGGTGGTGCGGGACCTCCGCGGCGCTGACGGGAGCCTGCCCTGCCTCCCTCCCCGCCCGCCGCGCAGTCCCGGCACCGGGGCGGCTGGTGCGGGCGGCGAGCGGCAGGCGGCGGAGCGGGGGGCCGGGGGGGGCCGGGGGGGGGGGGCGGGAGGGGACAGCCGGCGCGACACGTAGCGAGCTGAGAGCCGGAGGTGTCAGCCCGGGGGTCTCGGAGCTGTCGGGAGGTGGCTGACACCTCGCCTTGCTCATTGATCGCCAGAGAAAAGGGGAGTAACTTCGGGGGCCGCGCTAATTGTCGTTCCTCCGCTCATCTCTTCTGTTTCTTTTATTACTGGGCTCCGGGCTGCCTTCAGGAAATCTCAATTCCTCTGGGGTGAGTCAGGAGGACTGAGGAGCAAAGCGGGGGGATTGCCCACCGGCCCCGGCCCCCGGCGTGGCCAGCGCGGAGCCCCGCGGGGGTTTGCGGGGGCGGCTGCGGGGCTCCGGGCGAGCCTTCTGCCTCGGCCCCCTCCAGGCTGCCGGGGCGCCGGTGCCAAGGTTAGGCAGGGGCTGAGGAGGGCTGTGCCGCTGCTCCTTGCCGCGGGGTTCTGCGGGGGAGAAAGCTGGCCGGAGGGGCAGGCGGGGTGGGGGGTGGGTGCTAGCAGGCGAGGGGAGGGGTGTTTGTACGGAAGGAGACGCGTCCTCCCCCCTCCCCCCTTCCCTAAATACTTTCCTTTTATAAAGGTGCTGATCCTTTTTCTTCTTCTTGTTCTTTTTCTTCTCCTCTGCATCCAGGGAAAAGTTTGAAGACTCTTATGTCCAAAGGAATCTTACAGGTACATCCTCCAATCTGTGATTGCCCTGGGTGTCGAATTTCGTCTCCAGTGGTAAGATTATTGTTAAACTATGTGCTTTAGTTAAGACATCTCCCCTCTCCTCCGCCTCCGTCCCTTAAAAACATCCCTTTGCTTCTGTGATCACGAAACCGTGATCTCTGAGGGCTAGGAACTGTCAGTCACCGAGTCTTTGCCAGAGCGCTGCTTGCGCTGCGAGCGTACCTGCAGTCTAGTTAAAGGCTAGCAGGAGAGGAGTTTGCAAACAGAGCAGATGGGAAGAGCAGTGTTTGACCCGGAGGACGCGACACACAGTGCGACTGTATGGCTTTTCAGGGGGAGCTGTCTATAGGCACACGGCAAATCATTCAGCATTCCCTGTTCTCGCCCCTTCGTTTTTGCGTCTTGTGCAGAGGTGTAAAACGGGTAAATAAAGCAAAAGGGAATGATAATTGCACCCACGTGTTAGAGCCAGAACAGCCACAGTTTACAAACCATTAGTGGTTTTTTGGGTTTTTTTAGATAAACTGAAGGGGGAACAAGCTCATCTTGAAGGCTTACAACTTTTACAACGTTCACATCATAGATCACAGTTACTGCTTGCCTAGATCTTTTCTTCCCAACTTTGGAGTTCCTTGTGCTTTCTGCTGTCTGCCTTTATCCCGAGGCTTTCAAAATCTCTATATGACATCAACACGTTCATGAAAAAGATGTTGATGCTATAAATAAAAGGCTACTGAAATCGTAGTAAACTAAGGCATTAAAAACAGTTCATCATGTGTAAAAAAAATAACCATAAAATACAAGAACATCTAAACGGGATGGCAAAGCTGTTGGTTTGTGGAACTAAAGCAGGTCTTGGTCTGGAAAAAACACCATGACTTAAAACATTGTCAGTAGCGCTGCGGAAACAGATGCAGCTGGAAATTTATGTACTTTTATCCCCTGAAATCAACCATTTTTTCTTTTATTGTTCCTTTGAGATCAAACGGACAATCTCTTTTCACATGCGGTGTCTTTAGGATTCTGCACAACAGACAGAATTGCAAATTTAAATTATTTCTGCATAGCATATACGTGCATGCCTGCTTATGTATACAAATATACACATTCACATGGGAAGGGGCTTAGAGCCATAATCAAGAGTTACATAAATTAATGTGAAGATACCATCTCCGATCTCTGGGGTGCGAGTCTCTTGCGTCTGTTCTGTGCAGCAGCAGTCCATACCAAAGCGATAACTGCCCATCGAGTTTACGAGCACTAGTTCTATTGCAGCATTGCCCTGGTATTTTAAACCCAGCAAGCCAGACGGGCTCAAACCTGGCTTTTCCGACGGACCCGTGCAGTTCCTCTGAAGCCACGGGGCAAAGTGCGATGCGGTGTAGTAAGCTTTCTCCAGTTCTGAGTTTTGCATGCGCTTTAGTTGCCAGGCATGTGGATCAGAGGCCGACAAGCAGTGATCCGCAGTCCAAAGCGATACGCCACAGCTGCTGGCGCTGTTGAGAAGTGTCTGGCCAGATGACCCTGTCTACCGGTCACTTTCCGGGTACCAAGCTGCATTAGGCGGTAGCCAAAATGACACGCTGCACTTCCCTAGCAGCAACGTGTTTAACAGTTGCACAGGGATACTGTGCATTTACAGACGGGAAGGCAGCGCTGCATGGAACAAGTGTCTTTTAGAACTGAATTCGAGAAGTTCAGACAGAGGAAAAGAGAGGTTGGTAGAGTTTTGGGGAAAGGAGAAAGAAATCCTTCTGGACTTGCCTCCTACCGCTTCCCCAGCTGTATAAATTAGTTAGAGCGGGGTTTGATGTCAGAATTTGCACAGCAAAGACAAACCCCAACAAGAGCTGTTATCAGAACTCTTTCTCGGTGCTTACTGCGTTTTCCGTGCCGTAATTAGGACATACACTTGACCAAACGACAGTTTCACATTTTGAACCTGCAATCTTTTGGTAGTGCCTTGTCATAGCTACACGCACTACACATTCAAAGCAGTAACACGAGAAGGAGGATTAAAAATCAGGCACGGTTTTACCTTTCCCCATTTAGTGATCACCGATTTAAGCACCACTGCGAGCAAAGGGCTGTTTCTCCTCAAATGTAGAAATGCTCTATATTTTATAGCGTAGGTGAGTAGCGACTTGCAACGCCCAGGTCCTTGTGCTACTGCGTTGTCACGCGGGGAGGTATGGAGACGGGGAGCTGGTTCTACTGATCCGAAATCAGTCCTTGGACAGCGGGAAGAGGCCAGACAAGCTCAAGCGTTGCCTTTGTAATGGGGCAAGCCGGCTGCTGGTAGACATCTGTGTCTTCCCCCTACATCTGCTAACTGTAGGCAGGGAAGGAAGCGCTGCCAGGACCCGGCCCAGCTCTTCCTTCGGGAAAGGTTACATCCAATTTATCCAGCCCTGCCACCCTTGTCCGATCCGACTGGTAACGTCAGGGGCTTTAATCAAGAGCAGCGATTGTTCTGAGGCCCGGGCTGGGGTCTCTTTTGGGGTTGGGGAGAGGAGGGGTTGATCTGGAAAGGAAATTGCATCGTGCCACAGAGCCGGGTTGGAAAACACGTCTGAGGAGCCAGAGCTGAGCCTTGCACGAACTGCCCCCCCCCCCCCCCCCCCCCCGTGCCTGACTCGTTACCAGCTGCTCCGGCCCCCCGCAATACAACGCAGCCCGGGCGGGACCCCCCGTCCCCGTCCCCCCACCGCCGGCGAGCACCGAACCCCCGGGCAGCGGCCCCCAGCGCCGGCGCCGCTCCGCCCCCCCCCCCCCGCCCCGGTGCCGGCGGTACCGGGGGAAGAGGCGCCCGGCCCCCGCCGAGCCCGGCTCCGCCGCCCCCCGCCGCCCCGTCGCAGCTCGTTTGCTGCAGCTGCAGACAGCGGCCGGCGCCGGGGCCAGCTCCGCCACCGACCGCCGGTTTCCTGCGAGGCGGAGGGGGAGCAGCCGCGTCGCGCCGGCCGCCCTGGCGCCTCCTCCCCCGGGGCCGCGGCCGCCGCCGCCCCCGCCGCCGGCAGCCATCAATCAGCGGCGGGGCCGGCCGGGGGGGAAGGCAGGGGGATGCAGGAGGGCCCCGCCGGGCCGCAGGGTCGCTCCGAGCTGGGGGGGGGGGGGCGGTGCGGGGAGGACCCCCGGGAATGGGGGGGAGCGGTGCAGGGAGAGGGAGGGCCCCCGGGAATGGGGGGGAGCGGTGCAGGGAGAGGGAGGGCCCCCGGGAATGGGGGGGGGGAGCGGTGCGGGGAGGACCCCCGGGAATGGGGGGTGGTGGTGCAGGGAGAGGGAGGGCCCCCGGGAATAGGGGGGAGCGGTGCAGGGAAGACCCCCGGGAATGGGGGGTGGTGGTGCAGGGAGGACCCCCGGGAATGGGGGGGGCGGTGCAGGGAGAGGGAGGACCCCCGGGAATGGGGGGGAGCGGTGCAGGGAGGACCCCCGGGAATGGGGGGTGGTGGTGCAGGGAGGACCCCCGGGAATGGGGGGTGGTGGTGCAGGGAGGACCCCCGGGAATGGGGGAGGGGGGGCGGTGCAGGGAGGACCCCCGGGAACGGGGAGGATGTGCAGGAGGCTTCTGGGGAGGACATCCCCGGGGCCGCCTTGGAAGGGCAGAGTCATCCTCCGCAGGCCGGGTGTGCTGCCGGTGTACCGGAGGCTTTGGCGGGGACGCGGTGCTTGCTTGGCACGGCGCTGGCTGCTTTTCTCCCCAGCTCTGCAGAGCTGGGGAACGGGGCACTGTGTGCTCACCCCACCCCAGGCCCTTCTGGAGGGGGACCGTGCCTCCGGCTTTCCCATCCCCTCTTCTTTGCACCCTGGCCTTCACACCTAGCTGATTTTTTCTGATCTGGAGGGGAGAAATGGCACAGGTCTCAGTCCCTTCGGGGTTTTTGAAGGCGCAGGATGCCAAGCCTTCACAAAATAAGTTGTCAGATGTGAACAGGGGGTCTTCCCCCATACTTGTCAGTTCTGGGCAGACACAGTTCATCTTGTTTGGAGCCCTGGATGTGTTCCAGGCTATTCTGGTGAAACCCATTCACTACAGGGTTCCCTCTGTCCCCATCAAACTTCCCTCTGTGCTCCAAATACCACTCACGCATTCTCTCCATCTCCGCTTTCAAACCCACAGCTGGGGCTGGTCTTGAAAGTGTGCTCGCTGGCAGCGGTCTTTTTAGCCAGCGGGAGGGGGAAACCTAACGGTCTTGAGAACAGCACTAAAATCTTTATTGCTCAAACAAAGTATCTTGGATTTGCAAAGTCCAGCATGGCATATCCAGAGTGACAGAGGAGAGGCATTCCTTACGGTGGATAGACTTTGATTGTTTCCCTTATCAGACAGAATGTGACCCTTACTGTGTTTGTCATACTAGCTGTGCTGCCTCTGAAAGCGTGTTTGGACTGGACGTTGGCCGCTCCTCATCCTCTCTTCCCATCTTTTCTTGGACAGGGTGTCTGTTTGAAAGGTAGCCCGTGTTGGAGTTCGAGGTTCGGGTCACAGGTAAAGAAGGAAAGGCAAGCTTTCAAAAAGCTGTCGTGATATGGCTGTATTCAAACAGAACAAAAAGCACGATAGAATTATTTTTTTTTTTACCCCATCTCCTCCGTTGCATGTCAAGACACATGGCAATTCTGCATAACTTGGGCAATGACAATGGTAATTCGTTTACTTACTGGGGCTGTGTTTTGCTCTTGATTTGATCTGTATGTGATTCTTTTTATTTGCTTCTTTTTGCTTTTCGTCATCATCGTTGTTGTTGTTTTCTTTTGATGCCCCTAGGGTTAAGGCATTAGTCCAAGACTTTGTCAAGGGTGGAAAAAGTAACTCTCTGCTTACTTAAAGAAGCTGAATGCCGGTAATCAGCAAAATCTGATTATTATTGAGCCCTAATATTTCTGAGCATTCTTCTGTCTCGTTGTGTCAGAGGTGCAGGGGTTGAAGTCAGCTCTGCATCTCCACCGAAGTGTGGCTTTGTGTGACTTGTGCTACTGGGTTCTGGCTGCAGCCGCGTTCGCTGCCCTCCCGGCCACCCGGCTGTTCCGCAGTTTGCCTGGAAAGCCAGGAAAAGAGCTGTGCAGGGGGAAAGGAGTTTGCTCCCTGGGCTACTGAGTAGATCCCTGTGTTGTGGGATCCAAATTCAAAGGCTGACCCAAAAAGGGGAGTCTCCCACACTGGACATGAGTCTTTCAAGAGAACTTTCCTATGAGAAGAGGACTTTGCCTGCTGGAAAATTTAGTTGGCTGCCTGTAGAGGCAGGATTAAGTCTGAAATTTTACTTTTAACTGAACAGATTACATTTAGGTTCCTTTCTGAGCTGCTGTGGACTTAAGGATTGGAGCTGGCGAATCTTGGGGTTTATGTGAAGGGGACTGTTTTCATAACTTTGCCTTCGTGTCTCGGGGGGCTGCCTTATGAATGTGGAAAAAGCCCCTCTGTAAAGCAGACTTATAAACCTTTTTATCCCCCCAAGGTCTTTGGCACAGTCTGTTGATTTTTATTTGTGGTTTCATGCTGATTTGGATTGTTGCTTTTAATCCAGCACATTTTAGTTTAGGTTAGAGTTTTTTGGAGTCTTTGAGTTGGTTGGGGTTTTTTTGTTTGTTCCTGGGGGTTTTTGTTCTCTTTTGTTTTTTAATGGACTTCACTCAGGTGATTTGTAGAGTGTGTGTGTGTTGCACTGCAAACTTGTAAGTTAAACTTGAATGCTTAACAAAAGTTTATTCAAAATCTGTCAGACGTCACCTTTATAGAGAAACGGGAGATAAGGTATGTTGTGCTCGTCAATGGGGTGAGAGACTCGCACATCCCATCCAGTACTGGGGAGAGGCGCTGAGTTTGAGTCCACAGCCTCAGCCTGCACGGCTTTCTAATCCGAGGGCACTGGGAACACGTATGTCTGCTTCTCTCACAGAAGGGTCCCTAAAATCAGCTGCTCTTGGGTCATACAGCACTTCACAGGGGAAAACTGACAGCTTGAAATGGGAGGCAGCGTGGATAGAAGGGGTGCTCCTAAATGTATTCTGCATTGGAAGTTATTCGTAACCGTCCTCAAACTCAGCTCATGAACAGGACACACTGCGATTGCATGGGGTTGTCCTCTGTCAGAGATTTGGGAGGTGGGTGTTGCACCAATAAAATGACTAGTTAACATTTTACGCAGAGGCAGAACAAACCCGGCTCAATGGCACTAAGAGTGCCAGCACAATACTGAAGGATTTAATTTTGTGGATTATTAAATACCCTCTGGAAAGGAAAATATTAATTGGATTGCAGTCTTGTGAAAGCAGCTATGGCTTAGGAGAATAATTTTATCTTCCAGTGGGTTTTAAGGAGTTCCAAGTGGGGGAAGTTTGCTAGAGTCCAAGAGCTGTAGTGAAGATTTCTGCTGTTCCAGTGAGCAATGATGAGAAACTGCATGCAAAAGGTCTTGTGTGATGGAAGGACAGAGGAAGATCCATCTGTGAGTTCAGTTCGGTGTTCGTGAATAACGGGCCAAGCTAACCCTCCCTGAAAGAGGGTGAAAGAATATTTATGCTGAGGTTGGTGTGTGTGAGGGATTCTGCTTGGAGTGAGCAAATTTCCTCCTGCTGGGATTCCAAAAAGACTGCAGAGGGGCTTTCCTTGTCCTGCAGACTTCCGCGTGGTGTTGATCCCCTGGAAGAGCCAAGACAGAGTGTCATTTCTGGCACCGTGGCGTTGTGCTCTCTGGTAGGCTCGGCTGTAGGAAGAGGCAGTTTCCGAGCTCTCAGCCCCTTTGGGAGCAGGTTTTACACACTGAGTCAGCAGACGCAGGATGGGCTTTGCAGCTAGCACTGCTTGCCTGGTGAATTGTACTGTGCTCCATCAGGTCTAGAAAATCTACTCGTCCGAGGAAAAGAAAGTTAAGCATAGGAAGAAAGATAGATAAATAAATATATAGAAGCAGGGAAAGCAACATCATCTTGTTAGCGGTGTGTCAAGGGCAGTGTAAAGGTGACATAGGATAAGTAATTTTGCTGTCAAAATTATTTAGAGATGTCATTAAACTGCTTAGGGCTGTCTCTACTGCTTCAGGGCACAGACACCTGGTTTTAATTTGCAGTGGTCTATGTCCAAACTTGCTGGCCTTATTCAAAGGGATCAGTGCTAATTCGGAGCCTGGTGGCAAATGCCTTTAGTGAACATAGGACCTAAATGGCAGAGGTGACTAAAGGATCAGAATTAGCTCCCTCATAAACTTTCCTGCGGTTTAAAACTATCAACTAGTTCAAGTTTGCAGAGATGATGAACTTTTCAGATTGCTTGTTCTGGTTCAGTTATGAGACAGGGAGAGCAGAGAAGCAGTTTCCTATTGGCCTTAAGACTTTGGAAAAGAGATCCACTGTGTTTTTAATGAAGTAATGCTTGGTCAGAATTTTTTGCTTGCAAAATCACTTTGTTTTGTCTATAATTTTTTTCCTTTTTCTGTCTTTTGTTTGTTTGTTTGTGTGTGGCTTTTTTTTTTTTTCCTTCTGCATTGTTTTACTCTGTTTGTCTTACGCACAGTCTTATTTCCTTTATCTGGAAGATGTCTTGCTACACAGCAGATTCTTGTCTGGCATCTATGTCCTCTTCTCTCCCTTCTTCCTTCTCCATATTGAAATGCATCATCTTCACTTATTCAACAGCTGAAGAATCACCATGCTCACGATTTCATGGCTTTTTTCTGTTAGGAGATGCTCACCTTCCTCACTTCTGGTTGGTGTCAGTGAAAAACTCGTTATAGGGCTCTGTGTCGCAAAGTTGTGTTTTCCAATTGAGGGCAGTGAAAGACATCTCCTGAAGAGTTATTTATTGTTGCAGGAATCATGTGCAGTTTTGTAAAGAAAACTGAGAACATCTTTAGCACCTCTGCTCTACTCCCATACTGCTCTTGTGTGAAGGTACGTCTTCTGTATGTACCACCTCCACTGTTGGAGCAATGCAATTCCTTTCTTTTATTTTTGACTCTGTTATTTTAACAAAACCGGTGAGAACAGAGAGGAAATTACAAATTCCCCTGGGTCATAAATATAATCTGGTATGGGATTTTCTTGTAACATGTCTGAGGACGAGGAGGGATAGATGGAGGGAATTCCCAAGCATGGAAGGAAAGGTTCTTGTTAATTTATTTTACCTCTAGTCAATGTGGAACTTTTAGCTTTTACTTATCTCCCTTTCTTTTGCACATGCAGACAAAGCCACAGAATCTGGGAATACCGTCAAGCCCAAATTTGCCCTTTTCTCTGATTACCTGTACGAAAATGTTCCTGCACATTAAATCCCTCCTTTTAAGATATCAAGATACCTTCAATCGGTATGCAAAGTAGGCTTTTTTAACCTTTTACATCTTCAGCTAGAAAGAAACTTGCGCCAGCATTCGCCAACAAGCCAGGTCACTGGAGGCAGTCTCACCTTGGCGTAATGCATACAGACATCGGTGAAGGCTGTTGTCCCCACGGCTGCTGTCCTGTGACATTAGACTAGGGGCTCGTACAAACAGCCTTGCTTTTTTCAGTGGGGTGCTCGCCAGAAAAAAGGTGTTGCTCATCTGCATGTGTGCTGCTGCAGCAGCTTTTGCTAGTAGAGATGTCCTGTGTATTTGGCTAAAGTTTCTGTGTTTACCAGCATATGCCCAGAGCTCAGCTCTTTGAAAGTGAAGGAGGGGCAGTGCCACGGAGCAAGCGGCCTTGTTGTGCCTCCGTGCAAACTGAAAGCAGTTGTCTGTGCACGAGTTCTGCACTGATGCCCACTCATATAAAAAAAACCAAACTGAGCCTTGATGTGGCCTTTCGTTTATCACGTTGAAAAATGAGGAAAAAAAAACTTCATAGTAAGGTTTAACCGACATTTCTAAGAGTAACAGCATCATCTGTCTTAGGATGTGAGATGATGGGCAGTACCCGTTGTTTCTTGCATTGTGCTAATCAGTTAGGAAGGTAGAACCCTTTGAACATTTCCAGAGAATTAAGAAGCAGGAAAACTTGAGAGCTATTGGTGATAGAAGAGACACTTGACAGCCTTCTGGTCTAGAAAATACTTCTAAAATATTTCTGATGATGACAGTGCAACAAAGTTGTGTGTTTGCTTGTAGCTGATTCCCAGTTTAGTGCTGGGAGGTATGATTGTTTCAGATAATTTAAAAAGCAGCTCTGGGATTTTAAACAGCTTCAGCTGACTTGGGCCTCTTAATCACCACAGCTTCTTAGTATAAAACTTCTCTCTTTCTTTTGAAAGCAAGCAGACCACTTTACCCGACTAGTTTGCTGTCTGAGAGTGTCTTACCCCTAGGAGCTTGTATTTATCACTGAGTCTCTGGGGCCTTGCTAATTCAGAGTTATGAGTAGATTCCACTCCAATGGTAGCTGCTGTTCTGCCTATCTCTACCCGTCAAATTGCAAAAACTCCCTTGTAACCCCATCCTTTCTTTTTATCTGGAGATGAATGTGATAGGTGGTACTGGCTCTGTTGAAGCTGCTTTTGCCGTGTTGCTAGGGTAACCGGAGATAGCCCCTGAAGACAGGAAAGGGCAAGCATTCCTTTCTGCCACAGTCTGGAGCATCAGTGATTGAATGAGATTAGATAGAATTAGATAATCCTGAAATTCACAGTGATTTGATGCCAGACCTTTATTAAATAAGTAAAAGTACCAGCCCTTATAGTAAAAATGAATTCTTTTAGATCAATAACTTTTCCCACCATTCGTCACAGCTGTGAGTCTTGAGATCTCTTTTTCTGTGACATGGGGTGAACCACACAAACATACCTTTTTTATTTCTTTTTTTTTTGTTTCCCCCAGAGGGGACGATGATATCAATTCCTCTTTTATTTCCCCCTTGTGATTCAGCCACTTAACCGTAAAGTACACTTACAAAGGAAGGCACTACAAGATTCTTCAGTGATGGTTCAATGAACTAGAGTTTACCATAGTCGTGTTACTTAAAAATTGTGCACCATTAGTGTTAAGTATGATAGTGATTTAGGGTCAGTTAAAAAAAACCCGAAAAGTTGTGTATTGTGAATGGCTGGGTTGTTCCTTGTGTGTTCAGGGCTTAAAACTGTTGGGACCTCATCCATGCCTGGCATGTTCCCACTTAGCTGCAATAGAATTGATAACATCATACTCTGATCTAAAGTAAACGCGGGTTAAAATGAGCATGGCAGTGGGAATGCAGGATTGGACTTTGATCACAGTCAGTCTAGATTTGCATCAGTTTAACTCTGTTGACTTCTTTTTCATCTTTAGACTGGCATGGCTTGCATCAAAATTTAGTGTGCATCAGAGGACACCTAGCAGAGCATGGAGAATTTGGTGTGTTCTGGCCCTCAAGCAGGTTTGTTTCTTATCAAGCTAAATTGGCTCTTTCAGAGCAGAGGGCTGATTTTTTTTTTTTTTTTTTTTTTGGTGGTGGTGCTGTCCTTCGTGTGCAGCTCTGAACGCCACTGCTGAGGTTCTTGCAGGCACAGTGGACAGGACGTGGTCTCAAAGTAATCAAGAAGCAGCCCATCCCGAATCCCGAATGAGAAGGGCAGCCTGCATACTCCTTATAAGGATGCTTTTAATTCTGAATAAAAATATAATACATTTGGTCTGGGTTTTTTTAATCCCAAAATTAACAATGTGATTCCTTAAAACATTTTTGGCTTGAAATTCATGAGCTGGTAATTCAGGGCTGGAAGCCTATGGATCTGCAATTGTTTGCATCAGCAATGTGGATCTTTTTTTGAAGTCTCACCTTGCTGTGATGGAATTCT
Organism: Morus bassanus; assembly: GCA_031468815.1. NCBI lineage: Eukaryota > Metazoa > Chordata > Aves > Suliformes > Sulidae > Morus > Morus bassanus. Next base: position 5,647,989 of record CM062587.1, read on the forward strand.
CAGAAATAAGTTCAGTAGAAGTAATTCTATGAGGCTGGTAAGCATTTTTCTCCCCTGGTGTGTGCAGAGGGCAAAAATCATCCTTTCCTTGCTTTGGGAGGATTTAGTTCTTCCGTTGATGTTTCTGCTGTTGTCTTTAAACCACTGTAGAGTCTAAAATAAAGTATGGTTAAAGGATATTTGAAATTATATGCTCTACAGGTTACTGTGCTTTCCCTTTAGCAGTGTGATGCTGAAAAACTTATAGCTTGAGAGTAATTTTGTTGTTGTGGTGGGACTCCTCCCTGGACTGCTTATCACACCAAGCTCTAGAAGCAAGAGCGAAAACTATTTTTTTCCCCCATATCACAGGGAAATACATGCAGCAAAGTAAGAGAGAGGGAAGGACAGAGGAGGCTGAAAAACATGTTTGTGTAGGTACTATATCTTAAGGCCAAACTCTGTCTTTATCTGTACCGTGTATAATTCCAGCCTCACTAACAGGGTAACAGGTAGAATATTTTTGCTTGGTACATAAGGATACAGGCAGTCTGAATTCTCACCTCCGCCTTTATCCAGGATTCAAGTGCACTGAAAAGAGGAATTGAGTGATGAGGTGTCAAATCCCACTAGGAATCAAAGCCAGGACTACTCCAAAATACAGGAAAAAGCTGGGATTCAGATCTTTACCCCACAACAGAAGCGAGACGATTCCAACTTGTGGTCAGGTTTCTCACCTGTCTTGCTGTCACTGGCTCCGACTGCTTTGGGAAACGAGGTCCCAACTATACCTAGAGTGGGTAAAGCAGAGGAGCTGTTGCTGTACCACATCCAGCGTAGCTACTGGAAGAGTAGGAAATACTGTGTGAAAGGAAGTGACCCCAGTGTTCCTGTTTGTTGCAGGTGGCAGCTTCAACTGGGATTATCGTGCTCTGTTGTGTAGAGAGCTGCCCCACATGAACCCTGTCCAGCTTTGGGGGGATCCAAGATGCAAGTCAGGGAAGAATCTGGCTTCGCAACTTCAGTAGCAGAATAGTAAAGACCACACATGAGCTCAATACATAATAAAGTCTAGGTATCAGTTGCTTCAGTGATTTCCCATGTTTGGAGACCAGCCTCCACCTGGGGAGGTCTCTCGGTGCTGACAAGGAAAATCAATTGGAAACATACACAGTGCAGAATTGTTTGTGGTGAGGATTGCACTCCAGCCTTAAGTTGCTTGAATGTTCTAAATTGTACTCCAGAGAAGTTGCCCTTAATTTGTTGGAACTCTTCAATGTCATCTCAGTGCATGATTCTTTTTCTAAAGGCCTGTTCTCTGTCTGGATGGAGCTGGCTGACACTGAAGAGCATAATGAACTTGGGTGCTTGGGGCTTTTCTGTGGATTGGCATTGGGGATCATATTAGATGGCTGCTAACCATGCGCTTCAGTGGCAAAGCACAGGGCATTTGGAGAGAAACATTTTGCTTTGGCTGGTTGCTATTTGTTACCACGGAATATACCACCCAATATAATAGACATCAGATTTTGAGATGTCAGTTGGCAGCAGTCCCGCTGCATGTTGCATATGGACAGAGAGGCATCTAAAGCCAAAACAAAACTATGCAAACTGAGTGTTTCATTAACAAAACCTGATTTGTAACTTCAGAATCAAAACCATAGCCTGCACGTCAGGATAATTTTCCTGCGTATATTGGTTCTGTTCACTTGCGGGGTAGAGTAGTGAATGCTGTGGGCTGACAGTCAGGTGTCTGGGCCTCTGCCCTTTTCTCTGCTGAGGATAACACACATTGCTTTCTCCAACCTTTGTTTTCAAATGCAGCTTCTTATTTGGGATGTTTAACTCGGCTTACTGAGAAACACACTTTCTCAGGGCCCACGTGCCTTTTATTCCCTTTCACGTCTGGAATCTGTGCAGTGTTTGGTACCCTTGCACGGCCTTTGGAAACGTAGGCACTAACCTTTCCGTGATTCAGCTTCCCCATATACAGGCTGGGGAGATGACCTCTGGTATTGCCTACGGAAATCGAAATATTTAGATTTATGGGTTAAAAGGGCAAGAGACCACTGTTACCATCAAGACTGAGTTCTTGCACTATAATAAGCAATAGGACTTCCCCAAGCTAGTTCCTGTTTATGGTGGCTTGTCTTTGTACTTTTCTTTTTAAGGAAAACATCCAATCTTGATTAAATGTCCCGGTCCTGTCCTGTGTTGATCCTAGAAAATTGTTTCAGTGGGTAGCTACTCTCACTTCTTAGGAAATGATGATGATATTGCTAATTTGAATTTGTCTAGTGTCACTTTCCTGCCCCTTGGTCTCCTTACAGCTTTGCATGTCACTGTTTGGAACTCCCTTTTAGTAGCCATCGACCATCATCAAGAAACCTCTTAACCTTCTCCTTAGTGAGTTAAATAGAGTGAGGTCCTTCAGCTTCTCCACAAAATGAGGCAATCCCAAATCTTTAAGCATCTGCATGACTCTTCTGCAAAACCCCAACACTGTATGTCAGCATCCATCTTGAACTGCTGGTGCTGTGTTCAAGTAATGTCAAGCATATATATATATACACACACACACATACGCTATAATCTTCCTGCTCTGATTACTACTCTGGCATTTATGTCCACATTATTGATATGGCTAGGGCATTGCCCGTGATAAACGTCTTCACCTGATTCCTACCCTGACACTTGCACCCTTTTCAGAGTCACTTTTTCCTGGGATAATACTCCCTGCTTTTAAAAAGCCAACTTCACCCACTAGCCCACACTATTTTGTGTCCATGACCCTGGGATTTCGTTACTTGCCGTTAACTCACGCATTCTCTGTGTTAACAGTCAGCGATAACTCTTTGTTTTCTTCCAGGTCACGGATAAAAATATTAGGGAGAATTGGTTACGTGCTTGTATTCTGAGGTCTTTTAATCACCTTTTAATCCATTGAATTTGTGCCATGTTGACTTGTAATGCTCTAATTTCTCATTCAAAAAGTTGTGTGGTGTAAGATCAAATAACTTGCAGAAATCTAAGCACATTACACTGGCACTATTGTCTCAGCAAAAAAGATATATTAGTTTAACATATTTTCCATTAATAAGCTTTAATTTGCATAAATTATGTCGCCCTCCTTTAATTTATTATTACTTGTCCAGTTTCCTCTATTTCATTATTTCTCCTGGGTGTTATAAAGTTACTTGGATTATTCTGCTTATGCTTATGCTTTTTAAAATACAGGCACAGTGCTGTGTTTTCCATTTACCTTTTATTTCCTCATTTTTCTGAGGCTTATTAAAAATCGGAGTAAACTGTCTAAAGAACTTCTCTGGCTAACTATTCTGAAACTCTTTGAGAGCACGTTATCTAAATCTGCTGATTTAAAACCGTAGAAGTTTCTGTTTGGAAACCTCCTAGTTCACTACTGGAATGAAAAGTATTTCATTTTCATACTATGTTAGAGCTAGCTTTCTCTCCCAGTGCAGAAATGAAATATTTACTGAACATTCTTATTTCTTCAGCATTTCTGACAGTTCTACCATTCCCATCTAGTAATGGACTGAAACCATTATTACCTCCTGTCCTTAATAAGCCAGTGTTAACAAACCAGTTTGGAGCTCTCCAATCAGTGAAGGAATTACTAAAATTACACGTGCAATTGTTTAAGATTAAGATCTTTATAATGGGTGGGGAAGGACAGGCCTTCACCACTACAAAGGCCCTTTACCGCATATTATGCTGATGAAATGTCCAACTGTCTTAAAGTCTGTACTCCTTAGTATTTGCTTTATGTCTCCAGTGGGATTTCTGCCTTTTTACCTCCTGTTGTTCAGTGTTGGTTTAATCGGAAACCTGGCGTGTGGATCAGCTGGTGGAGCATTAGGCCTCCGTGAAGAGAGGGATGCTTTCTCTTCATCTTCTCGATGTGGTATATGCTGCTTGCCAGACTGCGTGTTTACAGCTTGCGGGTTCGGGTAATGAATAGATGCGTTGGGCTTCAAAAAAATGATCTCTGTGGCTTTCTCATGAAAGCCAAGCCTTTTTCCCTCACCTAGATGCTATTCTAGCTTATGCTCCTTGTCTGGCTGCTTTTGTTTTCTCCTGATCTTTCAGTCAAGCCTTCCTGTCTGGCCGCCAGATTACAAAGCAAGGTGGTATTTGAATTATCTGAAGAAGTGATCATGGTGTGTTCTGTCAAAGCCTGCAACTCCTCAAACAATCAAATCTGCCTTCCTTCAATGTTTGCTTTAAGTGATCTTGGAAAGGTGTCAGTACAGGGTTATACGTGCAAGAGAAGAGGTGGAGATGTGATACATCTGGAACTCTCAACTCCACTGCTCACTAGAGTAACCATTAGGAAATGCCCTGTCATCCACCTCCCTCTTCGCAAGACTTGTGTTCATCCGTACAGAGAAACATCCCCAACATTGGCTTGCACTAAGATGCTGTGCTGTTAGCCTTGGCTGGCATGGAACATCTTGATATCCTATGAGCTGTGAAACTTGACATATGCTAAGGCAGTAACAAGAAGAGAATCTTTCCTCAAAGCTACCCTGGAATGTTCTGACAGTATTTAATCTGTCGGGGTCTACTGTGTCATTCAGACTGATCCCAGTAGGCCAATGAGTTAGAATCAATAATATCCTTGATCAGCAAATAATTCTACCTTGATCAGAGAATCCTGGTAATTAGAGCTGGAAAAAGATGTGTGACATTACTCAGTCTGCTCCACAGAGTACTCGGAAACATGCTGGCATTTATGTGTGTGTTTCTTGGGGCTTTTTTGGCTGCTCTTGTAAGATAGTGTTAGCTAGGCTGTGCTTTTGAAAGAGGGCTGCAATATTATTGCCAGAAAGTGACCAATATCAGGTGCTGCATTATTTTCCCTCAACATGAAAACCCCTGTTTTAAAAATAGAAGAGATGAGGGAGAAGTGGGGCACGAGGAGAGGAAATAACCCCTTGTAATCATCCAGGAAGAGAGCTGGAAATGGAATTCAGCCCGTGTCGCAGTCCTGAGGCTCCATTCCCTTTTAGAAGATGCCCTCTTTGTCCTCAGACCTCTCTTGTGTCAGCCCCAAAATACCTCCTCTGCTTCCCTAACCAGAAGGCATTATTCCTGGGGAGCAGAAGGGATGCTCAGTTGCCCCGGCTCGCTCAATCTTTACCTGTCAGCTAAGATTGACCAAAAAGAGAGGCCCTGCTGTGGCAGCACTTTGGTGTGATTTGGCAGGCTGGTCAAAAGGACCTGAATCGAGACCAACCCACCATAACATACAGGCTACCAGACACCTCCTCGGCAGTTGTCTTGACAGTGTCGCCAGACTGGGTTTGGCTGTATATACTGAGGTAGGTGTAAGTGGCTTCCCTTTTTGTCTTTCACTGATGGCCTCATCTCTCCTGGAGTGTGGAATTTGCATAATTGGAGCAACTTGTTTATTTGGAATGAAATCACATCCATGGGATTTAGCAGAGCAGCACTCAGTGCAGAGCTTGATGGGAAGGAGAAGGTAGTGAAGGAAGATGCTTCCTTTTATATAGCTCTTTCATGGTAGTTGAGAGAATTTTTGTTCCGTGGCAGAAATTAGAGCAGCTTAGGGCTGGCTAAAGGCTTAAATGGTTTATAAGTGAGTGTGTGGGAAATGGGCTGGAGCGTGCTGTGCTGGGGTGAAAGCTGCCCCGGAAGAGTTAGTCATCAAAATGCAAAGCACACATATGCAGTGTGTCACATACCAGTCATGTCAGGTGTGGAGAGAAGGGTCTGGAGGTGTTGTATGCAGAAAGCCAGCAATAGTTGCTCATGACAGATCTTTGAAAATGAGGAAATAAAGCTAGGTTTTCAGTTTTTTGTGGGGCTCTGTGTGAACCCATCACACATGAATATGGCTGCTTGCGTACAGATTAGTGTTTTATTGCTTTTGCCACCTCTGTGATGCTGTGAGGCCCAGCTCTACTATATGTAGCACAATAAATCTGGTTTATATCGATGTGAACTTTGATATATTTTATTAATCTCACACTCATGATTTGAACATTTAAATATGCATGGCACATACAAAACTGTTATTTAGCTTATGCTTATTTTATTTAATTATTTTAGATTTATAGAACACCTGTCATCGGCTCGTAAGTGCCATGCAATTAATTAAAAATACAGTCAGAAATTCAAAACTGCCTTTCTGGCCCATCTAGATTATCCCTCTCTCTTGAACTCATCACTCCCTCCTCCTAACCAGGTCTCTTCCAGCACCATAAACCTGTTTAGTCTAATTCCAGGATAAAACAAGGGGAGGACAGGGAGATGAGCCTTACGATACTGTGCTTGCAGGTACGTGAACTGCAAGTTCACGTTATAGGAGAAGAGCTTTGAGAATCCTTAACGTGGATCGCAGTGTGGCTGCCATAGGTGCTATCCAGACAGCATCACTGAATTCCACAGCCCCTATCCTGGAGGTTTTGCAAACCAGGTTTATGCCTGGACACAAAAGGGAGTGCAGTGCAGACCATCTGAGGGAGGGATGAGGTACTCTGGGCAGCTTGTTCTCACTCTCAGCCATTTTTTGGCCCCAATTCTAGAGACTTCAGTAGGATTTGGCTTTACATGCTGATGTGCTTGCCAGGGCTGCAGGATTAGATCCTTTGTGGAGTGGTGATGTGTGAGTGTCACAAGTTGCCACTAAAAAAGTCACTGGTGGATTGAGGAGGGAGCTGTGACTAGTGAAACTCTTTGACCTAGCAGCAAGAGCATAGGACCTCCGTTGTATGGAGGAGGGGACCCAGTCCTAACTGGCTCTGTGACCTTGGGCAAATAAATGGCTTATCTACTCTGTGTGCTAGTCATTCCAGATGGAAAATGGGGTGAGAAAAAAACCTGAAGAGCCTCAGCTGAAACCATATGATGCCTCTAAGTGAAGTCTTCCTGGGTTAACAGAGTGCAGGCAATTGTACCGAAGTGTCTGAGAAGAAGAAGAGGAAACAGGGTGGAGGTTCAGCAACTCATATGGCCGCAAACCTTTGCTTACAGAACTCTCCCTCTTTCTGAGCTGCTGTAGTGGCACGTCTTACAGGGAGCCCTAAAGACACCTTTCCTTCTTCTTGCGGTGTACCAAAAGCCATAAAAGGGTTAACTCCCACCGGGATACCCACAAAGTTTGGAAGGGCATGTGCATTAGCATGTCTTGGCTTTGCCCAGTTTCAGCCTTACTGTCAGCAAAGAGCTGTTAAGAAACAGCTTAAGGATCTGCTGGGGACTTTTAAGGCAGGGATAGCTTGATAGTATGTGTTGGCTCCTGGTTTCTCCTGCCCTCTCTGCCCAGCCTGTCACCCCTGCCCCCCAGACCGTGGTTATCAGTAGAATTATACAAACAACACTATATCGGTTATTATTTTTTGGCACATCTGGCCCACATACCCCATAGGAATTTTCAGCCCTTTTCAAAGTTTTGTGTATGCAAAAAGTCAAGTTCTTATAGGTGGAAGCCAAAAGGCACAGTGAGAGCATTCACCCAACTTGGATGACGCACTCTTGGCCAAAGCAGCCTGAAATGTATTTGAGATAATTCTTTTTCTCTTGTTACTGCTGAGTTACCTCTTAATAGGCTACAGAAAGCTGCTGCCACAGAGTGCAGTGTGAGCTCCCTTCCTGTTGACTGAAGGTCAAGCGTAGCCCCTTTCTGTTGCATGAGGTGACATGGCTGTTCTGAGTAATTAGTTTAAAAATACATATGCATGTCTTTGTGGTACCAGAAATGCTGACTAAAATCCAGAAGGAAATAACAAAGCAGTTGCAAACACGCTTCAGAAGAAATTGTTTCACTGTATGAAATATCCACTGTTGCTTTTGCAATAAAATTAGCAAGAAGGGAAAATGCCAGGGAAATATGAGGTTAAGAAGCCGTCAAATATTTTTACAAGTGTTGCCTTTATTTAAACAGCGGAGATCTTGGGGTCAGGTTTGTTCCTTTGTTCTGTTTATACAGCACCTAGCACCATGGAGTTATGTTTGGGGACTCCTAGCTGTTGTTGCAGCCAAAGAAGACATAATAATGATCTAGGCAGGAGTATGTGCTGCAGCGATAAAGATACCGCAGTGCGGTTACCTCTCTTGCTCTCTCTCGGTGACTACAGTGGTAAGGATGATGTGGACCTGTGTAAAAGGGGCTGAAAAAAGCCCATGTCTGGCAACACTGAAGAAAGAAACTAGTAGGTGGGCAAGAGAGGTGGGATACAATTTACAGAAGACTGGGAGACATCTGAAAACTCATGATGCATTTGAGTTTCAGCCAGAATTAGCTAGAGCGCATTCTGTGTTTGACTGGACAAGATCAGCTGGAGATGAGCCAGAAGACACAGAGTTTAGTGCAGGTCCTGGAGAATCCAAGGATGTGTAACAAACAGGAGGAGCTATCCTCTCCGTCCTTGTCCTGTTTCCCTGCCACCTGTACACTATTTTCCCTGCAAATGAAAGGACAGCCGCCCATTGGACAGGATAGAGCAGTTAGCAGACTTTTTGGTCTTCTTGTGCTTTGCTTTCTTGCAGCAAAGACAGCCTATAACTTTATTTTCAAGAAGAAGCAAGCTGTGCTCCAACTGCAGATTGGCAGGTGAGGGAAGATAGGAATAAAAACTAGACGGTGGCTCTGAGGAGGAGATAACAGGTGAGAGGCTACAGCTCAGGAGCTCATGCTACATGTTCCTGATTTAAAAAGCATATTCACTGCTTGCCTAGTTGTTCCAAGGTAAGAAAGGCAGCAACAGTGGTGGCAGCACAACAGATCTGCCTGAAAATAAGGTGCTCTTGTGCAGTATCCCTCCTCCAGGGGAGGTGGAGCTCTGCTAATCTCCTTCCCCTTATCCCTCTTCCAGGTGACCTCCCGGGCTCAGTAAATAACACTTCAGGAGGCTGCAGGAATCGGTGAACTATGAGTGGCCTCCCAAGGGGTCAGAGTTTCTTTCCACCTAAATTCCACCTTTGCAGTCTTTGCTAAAGAATCCACAGCTATTATTCATTTAACTTGTATTTTTAAACGGTGTATCCACCAGAATTTGGGTTTCTGCTGGGTTTTGTTTTTGTTTTGGTTTTGCCTGTGCAGATACTATGTTGTGGAGTTCAAGTGATGTTGTGCTGTACTTTGACGCTTGTATTCTGCTTTTGTTTTGAGCTGGAGTGAGAGAAATCCAGAGAAACAGGTTAAAGCCATCTGAAAGAGACTGCATCCCCCTCCTTATGTAGGGGCTTTCCCTGGCAAGAGTGTGGTTGAGCTGTGTTTGCATTAGGGATCCCCATACCAGTGCCATCCCAGCACAATAGATAGAGTGCAACTGGGCCCTGTATCCCTGCTCATTTTCTCCTCCCTTCATCTCTGTTCCCCTTGTTTCTCTCCCTTCCCTTGGTGAGTGTTGCTGTTTGCTATCTTCTTCTTCACTGGCTGCTTGTAGCGGGGTGCGGTTAGGAAAGGGTTGTGTGGAAATTCCTGCAATGAGCCCCAACCCTTCCACCCCCACACACTACCCTGGGAGAGACCCAGGCGGGCAAGGTGACTCATCTAATGCTGGCTGAATCCTGGGGCTGCTTGCGGGGGAAATGAAAGGCCCCCAGGCAAGGCAGCCAGGCAGCTGGGGGTGGTGGCTGCCGCTTGGTTTGCTTCTCTTCTTACACAGCTGAAAGCACAGGGACCTTGTGGGGTGCAGGGGAGATGGTTTTCAGTTGGCTTTAGGAATTGGTGGGAGAGGGGCACTGAGGGGAAAGAGGAGGGGAGCATGAATGAATGCTTGATGCATCCCTGCCTTCTGTAGTAAATACAACAGGGCCAGCTAATGTCATTGTGCACTGTGTCATGCCATTGCGGGACGTCTTCAGTACCACCGCAGGTATCATATGGAGCTGGCATGTAATGACATCCAAGGTCCCTGACCTCGCTATGTCCTTCCTGATCTGTTAAGGTGGTGAGAACACAGGAGCAGTAGCAGCAGCAGAGGTATGTGTCAGATCTGGAGGTTGCTGAACACTCTCTTCTGAGCTCAGCTTCCAAGAGTTGCTGTCACAGCCTAGACCACTGTTTTTCATCCTTTGGTCTGTTGATCCTAGCTGGTGCATGGACTCCAAGAGTCCCTGGGAAGCAATCAGGGAAAGAAAGCCTGAGATCAGGAAATTTAAGTTCAGTCTGCAAGGGTCCAGTCCTTCACTGAAAATATTTAAGATTCAGCAAATTGGAAGCAATTGAAAACCAGTGGCTAAACTTTCCAGGTTTTTTTGCATTACCTAGAGAGAGTAGCTAGAGTAGCTTACTCTCTGGGTCAAGGTCCACACAGGCAGAAGACCTGGAGCAAGATATGGTCTGTGTCTTTATCTGCCTCTGGAGGTGGTGATCATGGAGAGCAAAAGTCAGGTCTGCTTTCAGGATTTAAATGGCTCTAAACTTGGGTGGGGATAAGACAGGGGGAAGAGAATCCCCTCATTTCTTACCCCCTCCCTGGGAAATGTGGGGAAGGTACTGGCTTTTAACTGCTCCCCCTCCCCTGCCTTCTGGACATACGGGAACACAGGTGTGCCTGTAGAAATGTGTGAAGACATGTGCGTGCTAATGGCACCTAAATATAGCAGCTGCTCGATGCTCCTGTTAACCTGTCAAATGACTACTCACTCTCCAAGGCTTTGTCAAATCGGAGATATTACTCACCTCCATGACTAATTCCCTATGGAGGGCCCTTAAAGAGGTTTAGAAAACAAGTCCTCTGTCGCTCTGGGGCAGAAAACATTATGCCTTGTTTCTGAATTTGGCTAATGAGAGGAGAAACTCCTGTAGGTAGACTTAGTCTTGAACTGCAGACAGGGAGTCCTCAAGCAGGTTTTCTCCCTAGCAGCCTGGCGCCCTTATGAGGAGGCGTATGCACCATTTCTTGCAACACTTTGAAACTGTATGCCTGGGTGTCTGCAGGAAAGACCAAAGCTGTTAATTGGAACTGGTGATTTCTGCAGAAGGAAGATGCGATGGAAACGTGCGGAGGGTGGGATTTCACTTTCACTTTCACGGAATTCTCCAATGCAGATGCTTGCTGGGTAAAACAGAGCTGCTTAACAGTGCACAAGAGGATCATGCGACCGCAGAGAAGTCTGTGTCTTCTTGGAACTGCAGGGGGGGGAATTAGGATTGGCAGGGTGTAATTGGTAAAGCTTGTATTTGGCTGGGATTTTTATTTTAGCAGGCCCAGAAAATCACCAAGTAAATAGTAAGTCGGGACCTTAAATTTGCTCTCCAGCACCTCTGACAGCAAAGTATACCCAAGTACATTTATTCAAGAAGGAAGAGTGCCACCTATTGAGTCACAAATTTCCCCTCCTTCAGAAGGCTGAGTATCCCAGGTACAATAGTATTCCATCCAGGTACTTTCCAAGCACAGCTCAGCATCATTCACGTGATGGGAAGGAGCCACAGCCTGGGGTGGTATACTCATGCAAGAGAAAGCAAAAGTGTATGCACTGAAAACTGTGTGGTTTTTATTTTAGATTTTTACAGATGTGCTGTGTTTTAAAGCAGTGAAAGTCAGTTGCAAAAGTTGCCATCAGCAAGCTTCCAAATACAGACCCTTTTCTGGAGCAAGTTCTTTGTTTAAAAAACTGAAGAAAACCTGCAAGACTTAAAAATAGTTATGGGCAAGTTATGTTAACACGGCTTTATGTACCTTAGACTGTTTGATGATTTGATGGCTTTGGGTGAAAGAAACTACTAGACTTGCTTCAGAGTAAGTGTTGGATGTGTGAGCAGGCTTCTTTCGTCATGCGACTGTCTTGAAGTCTCTCTCCATGGTTGAAGTGTTGCTGGAAGCCACTTAAGACCACGGTGTCTCTGGCAGTAGCTTAGTGGCAGACTTTTCTTCCCACTTCAGGGAAATGCTTTAATGCCTAAGAAGGGAAATAACAGTTTTCAGACAAAATGTTTCACCTTTAAAAACATGCCTTCCCCCCCCCCCCCTATTTTTGTTCCAATTAATTTTGGTTCTGGTTTTCACTCCCCTGAGAGATGAAGGTTTTTTCACCTGCTCAGAAAACTCTTCCCTTTGGTATTTCTTTTTTTTTTACCTTCCAGCTTCTTGTTTCTTTATTCTTTTGATGAATTATTTACCTCTCTTGGGTTTTGGGTTTTTTTTATATTCTCTTTGTGTTTATCTTCAAAACATACAATTCCCAACACTCCCCACTTCCATTCAGTACTCATCAGAAGCCACTATATTTGTTGGTCATTTATTTCCCAGTGTTATATTTATATATACAGATGTATTGTAAATCATGCAGTATCATCATGTGTTGCTCCGCATGTGATGAGCCAACTAGTTGCATATTTCTGTGCGTAGTTTTGGTTTATCCTTTGGTTTTGTTAGTACACACAGTCTAAGTGGAACCCGTGGTTCTAGGTGCTGCACAGTCACGGTCAACGATGAACACTGCCCCCAGTGCTTGCAGAACACACATATGAGGCAATCAGGTAGACTGCTTGAGTTCAGGATAAAGATACAGGCATAGCGTGTTACACATAGTTCTTTACAGACTGCAAGCAGCGGTATCAGATCTTCCTTCAGTTACTCACAAGTAGATCTCAGCTAGGTTTATTTTTCAGGGGTGCACTGGTTACTAAGTGGTGGGAGCACCAGATTTGGAGACAGGACCATTCTGTTCCAGTCTTGGGCCCTCTATCATTTTACTATGTGATGATGAGCAAGTTGTCCCACCATACTTTCCCTTGGTCTCACTTGCCTAGAAGATGATGTGAAAGTATTTCATAGCAAGAACTGCATGCCCTTTTTGCAAAAGCTGCAGGCCTTGAAGTGAAAGGCTATTGACAATTGCAAAGTGCTGCTACTGATATGCTAGAGTTGGACTTTAATGTTTGCACATCGTGTCTGTTGAGTGAGAAGAATGGGTTTCACATTGTGATTCCGGGGACTGCACCTTGTGAAGCTGATAATCGGTTCCTTTTTGTTGTCCCTGTCAGAGCTGTTGTGACACCCACAGCAAGTCACCTGTCTGACACCCCATTTTTTTATACAAAGCACCAGAGCTAGGAAGTCCACTGCACTGTCTCTGGATTAGGTTCCCTCTCTCCTGGCCCCGTTAATCAGCACATGTACTCTGGTTTCTGAGTAGGAGTGGCGTACGGGAGCAACTTGATCTTGTAGCACTGACTTCCCTGGTGAGGTGGACTTTCAGATGTGTTCTGGTGACTGCCATATAGCAGTTACTGTGAGGCCCATAAAAGTGCACCATGGAGTGAAACATCTGCACGCTGTTCCCGTAGGTTGTGGGAGATGCATCTTTGCCCTGACTAGCTTATGTTAAGGATGAGCGTCATCCTCAGTCATGACATACCTCTTTCTGGTGCTCTCAGCCATGCAGCATTTTGATGGACTGAGGGCATGTCAGTCCTTAGCAGTGCCAAGAAGAAGGGAGGGATTCCCCTGAGTCAAAGAAGCTAAGCAAGAATTTGGCATGCTTTTAGCCTCATGCCTGACTCTCAGACTCTCTTCCCTTTCGTTAATTCCACTCTGTGCTGCAGCTGAAGAGCACGTATTAAAACTCTAAGGAGGCATGTCTAGTAGTTGTTCAAAATCAGTTAATTTTTTATTGGATTTGAAGTCAGACTTCATGGGCCAAACCCACCCCTAGAGGACTGGGGATGGGGAATTGCAGGCAGTCGGGACTTATTCTGGATAATCGACTTTCTCTTCTCTGTCCACCCTCACTCTCAGATTCACCTAAGACCCCTCCCTATCTTTGCTTCTCTACAGTGCTGAGGCTGAGAGGCCTTTGTCCCGAGCAGCCTCAGCCATCAAGATGTATTAAATTAAACATACACACGCATCACAGCCCTGAGGCTATTAACCCCCCATGCACACAAATAATCCGTTGTGGTCTAAGTAGAATAACTTATGTTTGGACCCTGATCTAGTCCAATTCATTTCCACACCTGCGGGAGTGACCTTCAAAACTTGCTCGAGGCTCTGTCTCAAAAGTCATTTTCTCATTAGTGGAAATGAAATGTATTGTGGAGCTATTGCTCTGTCTCTGCATCTCTGGGGAGACGAGCGGAGACCAACACTTCTAGTCCCGGCTTACAAATCACGCCAGGCCACCTTACTCCCAGACGGCTTTCTAGAAGCCCTTCTTCCCTGACTCCTCCTCCCTTTCCCTCCACAATAGTGTAATTAAGATTAAAGAAGGTCCTTGCAGTGCGTCCCCAAAGGCTGCAGTGAGCAGGGGCTGCCATTTCAAATGCTTTGGGCACCTGGGCTTGCCGGTGGCTCACAGCCTCCTGCCGTCCCTGCCCTGGGATGCTCTGCTCTGCCCTCTGTCCCCCTGATTGCTTCATCTGCTGTGCTTGGCATTGTGGCTGGCTCGTCTCAGGCCTGAATCTCTTTTAAAAAAATACAATTTATTCCCATAGTGTGCATGCTGTAGAATTGCTTGGTCTGGTACCAGTGTTTACTTCCAGCTGTCATCTCTGTAGTACTGTTAGAGCATAAGGGGAAAAAAAAAACCCAAACACTCCTGTTGTGCTTCGAGTCCTTGCCATCCATCAACCAGGGGTCACAGTAACTGCAGATCATATGCTTGGGTCTCAAAAACTGCAGGAAATCAGTCTTTGTTACATGGAAAATAAAGCAGTCTATGGGGAAAATAACCATAAATGTTCATTATTTGTACAGGAAAATCAATTTGTAGGCCAATTGACCAAATAAAGTAATACAATTTGCTGGGAAATCCCCCAGGTGTGGCAGGCAAATCATGAAGTGGAAATGGAAGCAGCGGTTTTCATAGGTAGTCTGTGGTGGTTTGGGGGTGGGAGGGGTGTGGGGAAGGGAGACAGAGCTTAAGAAAATGAAGAAAACGAATGAAAAGGGTACCTTTAACCGTGCAGCCAGTTGAAGGAAAGGTCCTAGTGAAAGGAGGAGAAGAAGAAATGGTCTTTTTCTTGTTTTTATGTTGCAGAGGGTGGTGGAAAGAGGTAACAGTGCCACCATACAGTGTGTGATAGTGAGGAAGGTGCTGTCTTGAGGGGGTTGACAAACTGAGAAGTGGAGCCTTGTGGTACGGCTGGAAGCACAGGCCATCTAGCAGTAGGAGCAGGGGAGTGACAGACACACAAACCTTCTTGGTTCTCCCTCATTTTGTCATCTAACCGGCAAATCCTGGGCAAGTAATTTCCATTGTGCAGGCTATGTGCGTGGAGTAAAATCAGATAATCACCCCCAAAATGACTTTAAGGTGGTTCTGTGATTCTCGTGTCGGTGGTAAATACCATTTGCAGCCTTAGAGCAGAACCGATTGTTTCTGAACAATGACACCCAAGCCTAGTGACGGGTACTCTGTGCCTGGACAGCTCTTTGTCACAGCTGCATGTTGACGCTGGCCAAGTTAAAAAAGCTAAGGATCCATTTGTCAGTCAGTCTCTTCCACTTATCTGAACCAGATCCTTTGTGCTTCCTGTAGTGGAGGCTGTGTGTCTGTGCACATATGAAGGCAATGAGATTGGGTGGGAGAGAGAGGGACATCTTCTTCAGGTGTTTTTTACTTGAAAGGATGCATTTATGACCGTAGCACTGGAAGGCATTGCTAAGGTATTGTAGTGCAGTTGCTGTGATACTTGAAAACAGCCCACAGAGTTTCTTTTCCACACTGGATGTGAATATATTGTTGCTTTGGCTTTGGAAGCGCAACAGGTCACTCCTGGCTCTGCAGCGGCCTCTCTGGATGACTTAGTTCAGGGGCTTACGTATCTTCATCGCACCTTGCACCATTGTGCAATGGACCTACTGCTCCTCGCCCTCCCTCCCCGATGTGTTAAAAGCCCTTAAATAACAAAAGCTTATAAAACACGTTGTGCTTTCCAAATGAAAAGTTTTGCGTGATGGCAGTGTCACTGCAGCAGATGACAGGCTTATTGGCTCAGATGTCGCTTGCTTTTGGCTCCCTGTGATAGGGAAGGGGCTCCAGGGAGGCTATGGCCTCACTGTTGTGCATGCAGCAGGTGTCAGAGCTTTTGATTTGTAAAAAAGGGTCCTTTCAAAGCCTTGAGTGGCCTGCAGAATGCTATTTAGACCAACTCTGCCAGTCATGCCACATCTGTGAACCAACTGCACCTTTCTCTGTTTTGTTTTGGTATTGGAAGTTTAAGAGTATGATGTCTACTTAAACACCAGGCTTTTTTTTTTTTTTTTTTTTTTTTTCAAAAGTGGAAGCAGTGCCTTAATTAATATTTGTAGTTTTCTTATTTGTTTTGGATTTTCAAAGTTTGCTTGGCTGTCGGGAGGGTGGAGTCATTCAGAGGAAACTTTGTGGGCAGACCTGGCTGTTGCTCACTCAGTAAGTGGCAGCTCTCTCCTCTGATTTTTCTGATCTGCTCTTCAGCGCTGGGATCAGACTTGAAACACTACAGTGTGTGGATCTTGTTATACCTTTACCAGCCTGAACGACCTCTGTGCAGGTGTTAACTGAAGGCTTGAGCTCAAGGTTCTTGAAGAGGCATGTCTACCATCCAGGGAGGATGGTGCTGTGCTGCTGGGTGGTCCTGTCATGGAGGCAAATGCGGCTGATTTTTGGCACCAGCCTCCCTGGGGAATACTAGGATGTAATGCAAAGCTCTGGTTACTCCGTCTCCGCTGTGTGGAGCAGCTGCTGTTTCTCTGCTCTCGTCAGTTCGGTTGCTTCAGTTTTTAGGGAAACTGCTGGGAAATCAATTTTTTTAAAGCTGAGAAAAATTGTCCTGTGATTAGTTTCTATCTCGTTCTGCCCATGGCAAGAGTGGTCCAGCTGGGGAGATGGACAGGAGGCTTTTCTTGGGTCGGTCTAACACCAGGGTGTTTGAGGTGAGTATGGCTGGGGCCAGGGACTGACACTCTGGGATTTCCAGTGATGCCCCTAGGAGTTCACATTTTCAGAGTCACCAGTGATCATGGGGGACTTCAAAATTTTGGAAGCCCAGCTTTTAGGATGGTGTTGGACCTGATTTTTTCTAAAGGAACCAGCTGCGGCTCTCAGTAACTACAGCAGCAGCAAAATCTTCTTCCATGTGGATGACTACATGAAAGGAAGAACTGACTCTCAACAAATCCAGGTCTGTCTATCCCATTAAGTGAAGGTAATAATTATTGAACTTTGTAAAACACACTGAACTGTTCAGATAAAGCCTGTTTTGGTTTCTAATACAGCAACACCATGCATTTTGGGAGGAACTGTTTAACGTTTCTTTTTGATCTCTGTGAAAGTTGCTCTTTTTGACAGTGAAGACTTATCAAAAAAAAAAAAAGAAAAAGAAAAAGATCAAAACAGAACTTGAGGCAGAAATTTCACTCTACCCAATGAAAAGCTACAGTGGCTGGTCCTTATTCTTGTAGGACTTGCACAAAGCCTGGGTCTGTCTCCTTTTGGCTGAGCAGGCTGTAAGCCACACTTGGAAATCTCAAGGATCTCAAAGAAAAGCTTTAAGCATATGTCTCCAGAGAAGAATAAAAGTATAAAACCCAGTCAAATTCCTCTTGATGAAATATTTCAGACTCTCTGGGAAAGGCTGTGTTCTCTTGGACCTGATGTAATGAAACTTTGGAGTGAAACATTAATGCCTGGGGGAATGATGGACAGTTATTTTGTTCTCTTGTCTTTCTGTTACTCGAAAGGTACAGCAGTGAGGTGCGCAAAAAGAAGGGAAAATGTCTGAAAGCATCTGTGCCCTTTTGCTCCTTGTCTCTTCACCAGAGAAGAGGAGCAGGAAAGGAAAGAAAAAAGAGAAAAATATGTAAGTTTTGCTTTTATTTAGGAGATAGCATCAGTGTACCACATCCTCAGCTGGTGTAAGTTGACTTTTACGCCATTAATACTGGCTTACATTGCCTGAGGACCTGGCTTCACATCTCTGCTTCCTTCTTTGCAACCTCAGACTGAAATGGACAAAGTTATTTGATGTGGAACAGGCATAGAAACCAAAGACTAGGCCACTTTTCAGCCTTCTTCCAAAGAGTTTTTGAAAACAGGTAGCTCCGAAGGACTGATAGATTTTCTATCTTGGAATTACCTCCCTTCAAAGACTGGAAATTCCAGTTGGCTTTCCCAGAAAAGCATAGCTCTCACTCTATTAACAAATTATCCTTTAGGCTTTGTAACTCACGCAGAGGTAATAAATGGGAAATGTTCCCTTCTGTTCACAGATCTTGTTCATCTGTTTCTTTAGGGCCTCAGAAAATAACGTTGTTAATATTGATGGGAAGAGCTGCGGCTTCCCTTCCGTGTAACTTTCTTTTGGTTTAAAACATATATATTTTCTCCAATTCTGGTAGTACCTACAGCTCTGTTTCTATGCACAGCCTCAGACTCTACACATCATTCTCTGCTCCAAAGAGCTTACAATATAAACAGTACAGAGAAAGAGGTACAAAGGTGAGAAAGCGTTACTAATGGCTTTGTATAGCAGGGAGACTGAGCGCAGTGGGGTCAAGTGAGTTGCTGAGGATCACACAGGGAAATTGTGGTTAAGAGTAATTTTCTTCTTTGATACACTTTCCCTCTCTCTCTCTCTCAAAAGATAAAATACTCAAAAAATGGGCCTGGACTGCCTGTACTGGAATTGATAGCTTCTGTATAAGCCAGTTGATGATAACTCAAAACTGTTAATGAGGAATCATCAAGCGTAGACCTAGAGAACCTGCTGGGGTACAGTTATTCCCAGAATCTCTTGTCACCCTGGCTACAGCTCTTAGACCTGTCCGCTCGGCCGAATTGCCTCCTCAGCTTGCCTCTAGTCATTGCCAGAAATGGTAACCCACTTTCAGGAGACTCTGCTAAAGAGTGCGACACAGTCCCCAAAACCTGGAAGACTCTTCGTGGTCTGTACTGCCTTCATTTTTTGCCTGACCATTGCTGTCTGTTCCCGTCTGCTCCCTCTGTCCTTCAGACCATCCCTCCTGTACTGGAACAACTTCCAGTGCAACATTGGTGTCGCTGGAAAGAGATGATAAATAATAAACCTATTAGTGGTCAGGTCAAGTTAAAGGGCTGGACTGCAGCTGACAGGGAGGCGGAAAAATAGATGCAGCGGAAGGCTGCCGACTGTTGTTTTATTCATTTGTTCATTACTGAACACTGGAGCAGGAGGTAAGATGAGAGGCTGGTCAGCTTCTTCTGTCTGTGACCTCAGTTTTGACAGAGAAGCTGGTAAGCGCAGGGCAGCAGAACTGCGCCCGTACCGGATTTACTACCGAAACAGTTGGCCTGGTAGCACGTTGGCCTAGGACGCCTAATGAAGGCCCAGGGGAGAGTGGAGGATTATCTTGGAAGGCAACTGACCCTTTCTTAGGTGTTTACACTAATCACAGCTGAAGGTAAATGCAAACTCTGTCAGTTATCCTACAGGGGTGTGTGTGGGCTCTATTGTTGTGTAATTTCCCTAATTAAAGATATTTGACTAGGTTTATTATTTGAAAAAGTAAAAGAAAAATATTCCAGGCTCTCAGAACCTCCCCCTTTCCTTTTCCCTATCTTTATTATCAATAAAAAGAGAGAGAAAATGCTGTCTGGACTTGAGGATTTCCTTCACATATGGAAAAGATTTAGCATTCTTCAGCTCCCAGCATTGGCAGCGCACAAACCTCCCCTCTTACCTCCCCCCCAGCATTCCCTGTCTGCTCCCTGTATTTCCCAGATCTACGTATACAGAAAGAATGCATGTGCTGTTGCTTCTGCAGGTTGTTTTTTTTTTTTTATCCGAGAGAAATTATTTTTGAGAGTTGAATCACAGGCACGTGAATCATCTTGCAAACAGCTTTGATATTTTTATCAGTGTGCAAAACCCTTTGTGCATTTGCATTTCTGCGCCTTTTTTTTCTAGTACTGATTTGGATGCTGAAGAAGCGATGTCCATAGGGACTGCACCTGCTCATCTTCTTGGGTCAATTCCCAGTGGGATCAGATGTCCAGAGTTTGGCTGGCAGTTAATGTGGACTGGCAAAAGTTTTGCTTTCATGTGCATTTTTTTTCCATGGAGCTTTTTGCCTTGCAGCTCTCATAGCAGAGGCCTTTCCATTGCTGGGATCAATTAAATGCTCACTAGGGACTCTCTTTGCGAGGAATCTTTCCTTTTCTGGCTGACTTTGAATGTCACACCAGGGCGTTCAGCTGTTTTGACCTTGTTGCAGTAGCTCCCAGGGCAGGAAACCTTTCCTAACCCTCCCTTCCTGTCTCTCCCCCAAGTCCTATGCTGTCCGCCCGTCATTCCATCTGCAAGCTCTCCCAGGCCTCTTATGCAACAGTTCGGTTTTTGGTATTCTTGGCTGGGAGAACACAGCTCCAGGGGAGAGCTATGAGGGGGTTGGATGGGTGGGGGGAGAAAGATCTTATTTTGTAACTCTACTGACCTTGCTTAGCCACACAGAGCGGAATTTTCCCTCGCTCTCTGGAAGGGAAGAAACATCACCACTGTTTTCTTTTCCATCTTTCTGATGGTCCCTTGCTTTCATGACAGAACAATCGGGCTTCCAGGCTTCTCCGCTCAGGTAACCTACCACTGTTCCCAAGCAGTTGTTTTTTACTTGTAGTTGCATCTCTAGACTTGGGTAATCGGTAACTTTAAATTGTGTGTTGGTACCCATCTGATTTTTCCTGGGGAAAGGAAATATGCCTGTCTGTGATTTTTAAAAACAAAGCAACCCCCCACCCAGACAATACTTTGAGAGGCAATGAAAGCAATTAATGGTGTCAAAAGACCCTAGGAGGGTGAAGTGGTGAGTGGCTGAAGGCTGGACTGACGCAGGAACGGCTGGGTGGGTAGCTGAATGTGTCTGGGGAATAGAGGGTTATTGACTCAGGCTCCAGCTGTGTTTCGTTAGCTGGTATCATAACCCACAAAATTAATCTTTAACAATGTATAAAGGGAAGGGAGTCCTAATACACCAGGCAGTTCTGCAGTGCCCTCAACACTCACCCTTGCAAAAGCTTCGGAGAATTGCAGAAATGTTTTACTTTCTAGTTACACTAATTAAAGCGAGGATAAGTGGTATTCTGTTCTCCATCCCCCACCCTCTATCCAAGGGGTGGGGGAAATCCTTGTTCTGAAAGGAAGGTGCAACCTCTGAAGAGGTTTCCTCTAAGCTGAGTCAGTGTTTGTCCTGAAAGCAAACATCTTTGACTCCTCTCAGGCACCGAAGAGGTGGTTGGAGCGTTCGTTGCAGGGCAGGGGAGAGCACCTGTGCAGTAACTCTGCAGCAGCGTTTTGGCTGGCTGGCTGTATTTCACCCACGGATGTACGTGCTGACAACAGGTCCTTAGTGGGGATCCTGCACTCCCCCTGCTCTCAGGAGTATAATCTGTTCCTTATACCACCTTCTGTCTGTGCTCCCTGGGGCAGGGAGCTGGCAGGCAGGCAACCTGGCTCTGCTGGCCTGAGCTATAAGACATATTTACCACTACGGATGCTTCATCTTTTTGCTGGGGGTGCTGCACCTGTACTAACAGCTGTTGGCTCTGCAGCTATAGAAAATGCTCCTTCTGACCCATTGGCCAAAACAGCCCTACTAGTTTAAGCAAGCCAGCTGGCAAAGCACACCTTCCCCCTTTTCTTCATGTGTGTAAAAATGGAGTTCTTTAACAGGAGTGAGCTAGAGTCCCAAGATGCCTGGCTCTCTGGCAGGAGGTGACTATTGATTGGGTTGTTTTCCCAAGCATCAGACATCCCAATGCATAACCACAGATTGGGAGGCAGTTTTGTTTTTAAAATGTTCAAACCTTCTTATAGGGTTCATGGCTCAACATCAGCATCCCATTAATGTATGAGATCACTCTGTAATGACACTGTCACACAAATACAAGCTTTTTTAATGTGAGATTATGAGGCTCGCATCAAATATCTATAAATCCTAATGCACCTCCCCATATATAGCGATGCCACTGCAGTCTCTGGGTGTATTCTTGCACGTAACAGCGCTCTTCTAAGTGCATACTTTACTACCTGCCACTGTGCGCCAAGTGATAGTTCATAACCCTGAATCTGAGTAACTGTAGGTATCTCAATATACTGCTCAGCTCCGTAGGTACATTCCTGTCCTGTAAGCTGTCTGTACAACTGGCAAAGGACTTTAGCAAAAGCCAGGGTCATAGGAATGAGTCCTTGGATGGAATGCATCTCACAAATGAGTGTTTTTTATTTGCAGCTTGGACCAGTGCCCTTTCAAGTCAATGGAAAGACAATTGATTGTAGCAGGTTCTGGACCAGGCTTCTGGCTACCTTTGTGCTTAATTTAAAAGTAATGTGTATCTACTGGTGAATGCCTGTAAACAGATTAAGAAAGTGCAATTGATTCAAAACTGACTATAGATGAACATAAAAGGCAAAATTGATTGGCTCAGTCTATTTTAATTTTCTGGGAATGGAGAAACATAATAAATAAATAAAAAAATAAATAAAATGCCCCAAACCTAATGGCAAAAATACAAAGTACAAAGAAAACACAACTTTAAAAAAAAAATGCATTGCTAGTGCCGGAATGCAGGTGTTTACAAGGGCACTGGAACCACTTGGGCCCTGGTTCCGGTGTTGTCCATGTCTGGCCCCTGGTCAGAACAAAAGCAGTACAGGTCATCTCTGACCAGAGATTGCTGCAGATGCAGATTCTCTTTTCCATTCATGTTCATTTGTTTGTTTTTGAAGAGAAGAAGCTCTCTGTGTGTTAGGTGGTATCTATATAGGTATGTATATACATATTTGTATATTACATATATAGGCATATATATGTGTGTGTGTGTATATATATATATGCAGCAGCTTTAGGTGTAAGGATACAATTTACAGAAAGGCAAAGAATAAGCATTCTGAGGAGGAGGGGAAAAGGGGAACCTGTGTTCCTGGTCTGGTGGGTTGTTTCTCTAGGTTTAGTGCCTCCCTTTTTGCTGCACTCTCACTCTTGTTAGGGCTGATGAGTCCCTGGGCAGTCACTGAGACCTGGTAACTGCTCGAAGGTACCATAATGGCCATAAAATGATTTTTAGTATCTGATCAGTGCCGTTCTCTTTAGCCTGTGAAGTCACAGTAGAGAGTGAATTGCAATTATTTTGAAGTGGAAATTTTCACACCCTCCCTTCCCTCCCCCTTTAATTGTTATGATAAATTGCAACTTCAGAAAAATATAGAAAGCTTTGGCATGATAAAGTTCATGCTGATATCAAGTCCTAGCTTTTCAGCATGACAGAAATTTGGTGCAAATACTGCCCTCCTTGCTTTTCCTTTCCTTCCCCTCACTTTTCCCTTTCTCTCCTCTTCTTCTCCCTACTGTCCTTTTGACACTGAGCAAGCTAGAGTCACCAAGATAGCTTTAGGCAGAGGGTAAAGTCTGTGCACATTCTCTGTATGCACTGGAGCAGGAGAGGGGGCAGGGGTGGAAATGGACCTAGTATGTGAAAAGTCTTTAAGGGTAGGAGGCGCACAATTTATATCGTATGTTCCTCCACAGAACAGTCAGTGAGAAACCTCTTTGCAAAGGGCTATGCATGTGGATCTCTCCTACTGTGCAGGGGAGCCCAGAGGGATGAGGGAAAGCATTTGCTGTTTGTCACAGAGGTGCAGCTGGCCCCTTACACTGTAGCAATTCACCTCGTGCAGGTGGGTCTCTGAGAGTCCCCAGCGATATTCACAGTAAGGATATTCTCCTGTCTCTGAATCTGGACTCACCACAAAGCCTGTTGCAGCTTGATCCCAGTTTTGTACTTCGGATACTCAGAGATGTAGGAGCATTCTCCTCTACAACTACCTGGAAGGAGGTTGTAGCGAGGTGGGTGTTGGTCTCTTCTCCCAAGTTACTAGCAATAGGACGTGAACACATGGCTTCAAGCTGCACCAGGGGAGGTTTAGATTGGATATCAGGAAAAATTTTTTCACTGCAAGAGTGGTCAGGCATTGGAACAGGCTGCCCAGAGAGGTGGTGGAGTCACCGTCCCTGGGGGTGTTCAAAAACCGTGTAGACGTGGCACTTGGGGACATGGTTTAGGAGGCCTGGGGGGGTTGGGTTGGCGGTTGGACTTGGTGATCCTAGAGGTCTTTTCCAACCTTAATGATTCTACGATTCTATGATTCTGTGATTCACCTTGTTGCTGTCCAAGGGTGCATTTTTCTTCTTCATGTTCTCTCAAGAAGAAAGTCCAGGTCTTTTTCCCTGTATACACACGTTTTCCCATTTTAAGCCAGTTTGGCCCACCGCTCTTCTCTCCCTTGGGTGTCTGCTGTTCACAGACAGCTGTGTTTTTGGTTTGGAAGTGCATCAGAATGGGAAAGCTAATTTGCCTCCTTGGGGTGATGCCTTCCAGATGGATTTAGCTAATTATCATAATGATTAGGCCTCCCCTTAATGACCACAACTGGAATTTATTGACAGAGGTAAACAAGAAGTTCTTGTTTTGTATTTGTGGAAAGTTCTTAATTTGTTTAATTAGAAAAACATGGGCTCTTCTATCACTTAGTCTTGCTCCATTCTCCCCTGCAGAGAGCCCGACTGGCTTTCCCAGGACATTTCCATTTTGCCAGGTTTATTTGGAAACTTGGAGTCAATGTTTCAGAGAAATTGTTATTAGTTAAATGTTACTCTGCACTTACTCGACCTGTTTCACATACCTTTCTTCCTTTTGTTCCAGTCCTGGCTAAAAACACATTTCTTTTCTATGACTTGTCCTATTGAAGGAAGTATGCCTACATACCTGTACAAAGAACGTGCATGAAACTGTGTTTCACTTCCGCTTGCTGTGTTTCATGATTCCCAGTTTCATGATTTTGTTTGCTAAAATTTTAAATCCTGTGGGGCAATGGCATTACAGTCTCCCTGGGTTTCCAATGTACATCTTCCACTGCAAGTGCTCATATTATGGTGCTGTCTTGGTCAATCACAGATTGAGCTAAACACCCCAAGTGCTAGAAACATACTCCATCACAGTGAGAGCTAAAAACCCAACACACTCTAGTTCAGGCTGCACTAAGCTCATACCTTCTTGTGGATCAGGCACAAAGGGTGCAGGGACAGAGTAATCTATAATACATTCTCACTACTTGCAGAAGATAGGAGGTTGGTACCAGGGTTGTGTTGTGCTAGGTTCTGTACACAAATACACACGCAGTGAAAAAGCAGCTTTTGCCTCCTTGGAATTTTCCTCCTGTTTATTTGGGTCTTATCAGAAGTGAATTGTTGAGGGAAGTACGCTGCCAGGACCGCCTAGGCAAAGTCTGCACAAGGCAAGACCTGCTAGATTCATCTGAACATGCAAATGAACAGGGAGAAGTAGCCCCAGAAATTCAAGTTGAAATTGATGTGGACTGTTCACTGGTGTGAGAGGCAAACCTGCTGCTGGCTGGCATAGGCAGTTTTCCTATCGCAGTCAGAAGTGTTCTGGATAATCTGGATCACATCTTCCCTGGGCTACTGGCAAAGGTTTAATTTAACCTATTCTGCTATGTTAATGTGCAACATTTCGTAGGAAGTATTCTGGAGAGCGAGATTGGTGCCTAAAAAGGAAGGGCTGAGAGAGCTGGGGTTGTTCAGCCTGGAGAAGAGGAGGCTCCGGGGAGACCTTATTGTGGCCTTTCAATACTTACAGGGGGACTATAGGAAAGATGGGGACAGACTTTTTAGTAGGGCCTGTAGCAATAGGACAAGGGGTAATGGTTTTAAACTAAAAGAAGGTAGATTCAGACTAGGTGTAAGGAAGAAATTTTTTATTATGAGGGTAGTGAAATGCTGGCACAGGTTGCCCGAAGAGGTTGTAGATGCCCCGTCCCTGGAAACATTCAAGGTCAGGCTGGACGGGGCTCTGAGCAACCTGATCTAGTGGGGGATGTCCCTGCTCACTGCAGGGGGTTGGACTAGATCACCTCTAAAGGTCTCTTCCAACCCAAACTGTTCTATGGTTCTATGATTCTAATTCTGCTGCCATCTTCCTTTTCTGCTGGTGTGGATGATACGCAAGCTAGGAGTGGAGAGGTTGGGAGAGGCTGGAATATTGAATGTTGAATATTAGAACTGGAAGAACTACATATAGATATGCCTCTGCTGGAAAGTCTTTTGCAAAGCGAATGTAGCCTTTGCCCACCCAACAGACCAGTCTGAAACCTGCAATGACTAACAGCATTGCCTTCGCAGGGCAGCCGTTTGCGAGGAGCTGCTTGGTTCTGGGTTGCCTAACCAAATTTCTTGTTTTCTTCTCTTTTCTTCCTGCCCTTTCCCATTCCAACTAATTCCATCCTGTGCCAGAACCGGGGTCGCCTGGCAGAGAAGAGGACGATCCCCTTACCTCCAACCAGGATCCCGAAGAAAGAGCTGACCTCAATTTTCTCGCATAGTGACGACAGCGAGGAGAGTGATAAGAGCAATGGTCAACACCCTGAAGTAAAGCAGGAGGAGGATCTCCATATCAGTATCATGAAAAGAAGGTACTTTCCTGCCAGGGAGTGGTGCATTGCAAGAGCAAAGACAGAGAAAGCTGGACAGCAGGTGACCAGCCTTTGTGGGCCAATACTGCCCAGGCTGCCCAATGGAGTCACCTCCAGGGCGTGAAATTAAAATGCAAATGTCACATTATAGCTCAGAAAGAGTTGTTGGGTCCTCTTTCCTACTTACTTCTGTTTGTGGTGAGTAGGGCTCTGTGGGGCCTTACACCATGGGCCTTGTGTTTGCACTGAAGGCATCTGTATTTGCAGATTGTAAACTGTATTTCACCCTCTGTCCAGCACTCTGTATCTTTGTGCCTGGTGAGGCCAACGAATTGCATGACCAAGAAGTCATCTGTGGGGCTTTTGCATAGCTGTCTGAAAATACACGGAGGTGTATGGGTCCAAAGGTCTGCCTTTTGCTTTCAGTTGTCCCCAAATTCTGATGTAAGATAAACTGGATAATTTAATGTTGGGGAACAAAGTTTGGGAAGGAGGTAGCAGCAGTGGTTGTTGTTATACGTTCTTGATTACAAGTATCAAACAGCATAGCTGAGTCTCACTGATCCTGAGTGCCTCTGTAGTCTAGAGGTAGAAGTAATGGAGTTGCAGAGAGTCACTCGGATACTGGGGCTTACCTCAATACTTATATTTTGATCATGTCTTTCTTAGTATCATGTACATTCATCCTGGAATCAGGCAGGGTTAAAGGAAGAGGAGAAGGGATTGTCTTGAGTTACATTCTGGTGTCCGTCACTTGGGCTCTCATGTACAGTCTCAGTGTGCATCATATTCAGCTGCAAAATTTTGGGTTCTCTCATCCCTCTGAAAAATTATGATGTTTAGAAGACCTGTAACTACAGGAAAATAAATACCTAAAGGCACTGTGTCTCAGCCTCCTGTGCATATCATTGCAACTCATCTTGATTGTCATCTTCCTCTGATGCATAAAATCACTCAGATTCTAAGACAAGCCCTATAAAAACAGAGGAGTGGAAACTGAAGGCATGTAATTGCTTTTCTTATGTTTTATGTGTTTCTTGCTCCTGAGCAGATAAGCCGTTTCCCCCCTTGCCTTCCAGCAGACGCTGGTACATTCAGCAACTGAGAGCTTGAAAGTAGGGAGACAAAAGAGTAACCAGCTCTCCTCATAAAACCTCCCCGTAATTAAAGTCTGGGTTTATCATTGCAGCTGTCCAACAGCCATGTTCAAGGGTTATCGCTTGGAAATGAAAAGGTGTTTGGGGAATGCATCTGCACTGTGCATGCGCACAGGAGCCACAGAGGAGAGGGAACCCTCCTAATCAGTTTTGGTAAACTGCCCTTCTTCTCCTGCCCCCTTTAATTATGCTTTTAATTCTGCAAAATTATAGTGCTAGATTGCCTCATTAGGAGAGAGAACAACATGATAACTATATAATTGATATGGTGGGCCCCCCAAATATAAAGTGCTCTTATCTTAAATCTTTAATTACTGTAATTGCTTTGCCTTGTTTATTAGGAAATGAAGAAAAAATTCTTAATAGTTACTAGTCAAAGGTCCCCCAGCTTACCATTTCTGTGCTCTTCAGTATTTTTCAATCAGTTTGTCTGAAGGTCTCTTGTTTAAGCTTTGTCTTGATTCCTTAGAGGAGTGCATGATTCTTACCAGGTAGGCTAGACTGTCATTGCTTTTGTACAGTTGTTCTCCTTTTCATTTTCTTGGGAGCTCTGTTACGGCGTAGGGTGGGAAAGCTAGAATAGCTGGGGCAAACAGGGGCCAGGCAGCACTCTTGGTAAGTGCACTAATAGAAAAAAAGAGCACGTCATTTCAGTGCTTGGTGCCCAGGCAGGGAACATCTACTGCTCAAATCCCTCAGCATTTCCAAGCATTTTGTCCCTTGCAAATGGGTCCCCCAACCCTCCTGTCCCAAAGAGGGGGAGGACTGGCCATTTCCACCTGCTCAAGAGCAATAAATGGAAAGCGACCCTCTTGCAGAGCCCTGCTGGAGGGAGCAGGCTCTGGCTCTGTTCCCAGCGTCATTAGCAGCCCAGGGACTGGGGTGGAAGGTGTGATGGGGCTGGCTCCAGAGAGAGCATCAGCATCATAAAGGCTAGACAGCTCAGACATGACAGCTGGGGCCCAGCAGAGACAGTGCCCCATCTGCTTTCTGTTTTTAATTCACCTGTTGTATCCTCCCCGATTGGTGATGGATTGGGCTGAGGTTTTATTGTCTCTCACTGAGAGGAAGAAATAGGTTACACTGTGATAGTAGGAAAACAAGGTCAGGGCCTGAGTAAACCTGTGTTTTCCTCTCGTACCCCTGGATGGCCCTTGTGCACACCTGCATGCACTTGCATTATAAACGCTTGCATTATTGCTTTGAACATTGTTGCCTTTTCTTTTTTCTCATATTCCCAATTTTCCTATATATTGACTGTTTCCTCCCACTGTTGGCACAAGGCAGTGCATACTGCTGCTTTGAGGTCTGGGCATTGGTGAAGAAAAGACTCTTGGGATTAGGAGTCGGAAGCTTAGTTCCTCAGCTAGTCCCTCACCCTAGCCTTTGACAGTGATTTCCTCTGTGACCTTAGACAATTTCCCATGGTGATGGCCTTCAGAGGTGGTCTGAGGCAGAGAAAACCTGCCGCGTGATGTTCTTGCAGTCCTAGAAAGGAGCAGAGACCTGTAACTACCACTGAAGTTAGTGTATTTCAGTGCACACCAACTTATTTCACAACCAAGTCCTTGCAAAACTGCGTCACTTTGCTGTCTTGCACATCGGTAATTAAGTTAAGGAGACCAAGCTCACACTGAAGTGAGCTTGGCTCATCTGCTTTGAAATCCAGGTGACCCAAGCTTAAAGGAGAATGTTTTCATCTTGTAGTGAGACCCCTTGAGTCCTCTTTAGCCTGCTTTGCAGGGTGTGCTAAGTAGCCTTTGTGTTCTGCCTCCTGTCTGGAAGACAGAGGGCTTAAAATCTTGTCTCATATAACCAGAGGCATCTGCTGAGCTTGATACCGTAGCTTGATACCCAGACTGTAAGCACTCCGCTCTGAAGATTATTGGGACAGCATTGCAGAGGAAAATCCGTTTTCTTTCGATCAGAATTCGGGTTCTTGAAAATCTTGCTCTTTTACAACATTGCCTACATGCAACAGTTGCATTGCATTAATTACTGTGGTTTGGTTAAGTTTTACTGACTCCTGGTGAGAATGCTTGTCTGGCTATGAAAATAGTTCCTATTTCGGCAAAAGAACGGTATCGGTATAGGGCATTTCTATACCGATGCACCTATGTCACCTGTACCGTTATTTTAGTCATAATAATACTGGCATAGCTGAACTGGTACAAGAACTATGTAAAGCTTCAGTTAGAAACTTTAGCTTCATGAAGCCTTTTTCCTTTCTCGCAGACTATTGACTAAGCTGCCTCTCCCCAGCAAGCTAAACTAAAAGTTATGGCAGTCTAAACTAAAAGTTATGGCAGTCTGCTTTTTTGTTACTGCTCTGGTTTATCCTAGACACAAAATAAGCAATGCAGAGGGAGTTTGAGACTACAAGTTCCATTGCTCTGCGATAGTTTGGGGAGCATTAACTTCCTTACACTCATTGGGAGATTCCACCCGACGTTGATGAATGCATTACCTCAGGAACAGCCTGTGAGCTTTTTCACACTGGGGTTCAAACTGCCTTTAAGGATCTCCATTATGTTATCCCAAGAATCTCCAAACAGAGAAAAGCCAGTGTAGCCGGAGAGTAAGGTTCAGC
This sequence comes from Morus bassanus, assembly GCA_031468815.1. Taxonomy (NCBI): domain Eukaryota; kingdom Metazoa; phylum Chordata; class Aves; order Suliformes; family Sulidae; genus Morus; species Morus bassanus. The sequence goes on from CM062587.1 coordinate 5,678,155, forward strand.
TTTAACAGAAAGATCCTCACATGCTGTTGGATTTAATCCCAGCATTGTCTTGTGGGTGCATGAATTCAATTTCTATTTTAAAGACTGGCCTTTTTCATTAGTATGGGAGGGGAGGGAAAGAGAAGAGGAGAAATGTAATGATAGCATCTGAGATTTAACAAGGTGCGATAGGAACTGCTCACACACAGCTTTGTCTAAGTCCTCAGCAAAACATGATGGCATGGCTAATAATAAGAGGCAGTAATACTTAAGTAATACCTGTTTAAAATGGTGAAAGTTTTTGACCTGACCTGTCTCTGAAGGTACCCTTACGGGATATCAGTAAACGCGTACACTGGGCTGACTAATGGGCAGGATAGGTGCAAATGGACATGTATGACGAAAATGCCTTTGAAATTCTATTAGTAAAAAAAGAGGACTGGGAGCAAAAGTAGGAGCAGATTGTACAATGAGAGCACACAGTGGGCTGGCTTCCTTGCCAAATATTGCTCTGAAGTAAAAGCCATTTTGAGGAGAAATAACAAAAGTTGTCCTGTAACAGGGTGTCTGTGCACTAAGAAGCAGATTTCTGGAGAATCTCATATTGCCCTCAAGTCCTTTCTCCTTTTTTTATGTAATTCCCCCCATAGCCCCGAACCTTCTCTGGCTATGTCAGCAGTATGACCCTGGTGTCTAGCACCTGGCATGGGACTAGTGTTATTTCAAACCAGAGGAGAGCATTTGAAATGAAGGTGCTCACTCAAGGAATGGTGGAACACTGTCTCCTTGCCCCTATTCACACGTGAACATGCATAGAGTCCAGACAGGGGCAAGTTGCTCTCCCCTGTCCCCCAACATCCCTCACCTCGCAGACCAGCTTTACAGCATTCTCTTCACTCAGCGTCCATTTTCTAATAGTGAAATTACTGACCTCCACTAAGCCTTAATGGCTAGCGGCTGTCAGCCTTTCCACTGCCTGCCTTTCTAAGTGGAAAGCTATTTCTTATATCCCATAAGGCTGCTGCTCTTTGACTCCCTAATTGATTGAAGATCAAACCCAAGCATTCCCCCCCATTATATTTGTCACATGCACCTGCTTGTAATTCAGAGCCATGAGGTCCCAGTGCCTTCTCAGCTGATGTGCAATGTACACAACACTGCCTTTGCCTTCCTTCTCTTGCTTGGCCTCTTCCTGCAATGCTCCCAAACAGTCCCTCCTGATGCTGCCCTGGGATGAGAGCTGTGTGACATCCCCTTCTGGTGGAGCTCAGTTTCATGGCAGGTTATGCCACACAACGCTGCTTTTTTGCCTGCTGCCAAAGCCAGAGCATATCTGGGGTCTGGGCTAAGCTGACAAAGGCTCTTCCAGGCAGCATACAACTAGAGAGACTAGACGCATGACAGAGCAGGGCTCTGGGCTCCAGCCGTGAATCAGGCTCTTAGATTAGATTCGATAGCCCTTCTTCTAATTGCCATGACTCAAGAGAAGGAGGGAGGCAGGGCCCCTCATGTGGCTGGAGACATATTTTGCTGCTTTATGACACTTTCCTTTCAGAGCTTCCACTGGTTATTTTCTGTCAGTTCCTTCTTCCTTCCTCTGCAACCTGTTATTTTATCTTCTCCTTTCTCTTTCCTCCCTCCTTCCCCCTTTTTCTCTGAACCATGTACCACTTAATAACAGCCACCGTATTCAATAAATATATTAAAGATGCTTCTAGGAAGAAAAGGCTGGACTTGGTCCAGAGTGCCAGGAAGCATGTCATTGACCTAATGAGTACATATATTGGGAGGAGGGCGGGGGGAGAAAGGGAGAGAGAAAATGGCTGCTTACTTCTCAAGGATGCTGCAGGATAAAATATAATAAACAGCAAGAAATCACTTCTTGCCCAGGAAGGAGATATGAGACTGGAAAGAAAGGTGAAGTGTGAGAATAAAAGCAAATGAAATCTTGACCCACAAGTGCTCTTGGCTCAGTCCTGCTGTAATTTTTAGGCCATTCTTCCAGCCATCATGTATGAGGTTTCCTGGAGGAGCCTACCCCTGTTCATTGCTTGCACGAGCTTCTTAATGTTGGCTGCCTGAAAATAGCGTGACATGGGTGTAGGGAGACTGTGGAAGCTGAGACAGTGATAGATGCAAAGAGTAGGGAGGAGAGAGGAGCTAGCTCTGACCATCCAACCAAGCAGCCTGCAAAATGGCACCTGCAAATATATCTTTCCGAACGGCTGACCTGCAGCATTGTGATTTGCATTGCATAGGCCTCACTGTGTGCCTAAGTGCTCGGTGTTTCCACGCAAGTTGGTGGCACGTGGGGCCTGACCCAGGGCACGCTGAATTCACAGTGACCATGGTGGTGTTGGGCTGTGCCAGCTGAACGGAAGTCCTTAAGTCACCCTTTCGCCAACACTGTCCCTTCAGCGCAGACTTCTAAACCAGAGGATGTGGGGAAACCTTGTGAATATTTTTCTCTTCTCTGTGGCCTTGTCTGTGCTAGAAAATTGAAAGGTACAGACAAACAAAATCCAAGTGTTGGTCTTATAATTAAATGGGAGTAGAAAGGGAGAGTTGTGGGTAAGAGACGGGGCTGTGATGGGTTCTCCTTCTGGCAGTAATGAGCTGTTCCTGTAGCTGGATGCTGCCCAGTATCCTCCACGCTTACATGGCATGTGTATTGGTTACTGCAGCATGCACGTGGGACAGTGGAGTGAGCCAAAGGGAGCAGCAGAAAGCAAGCTGGCCACAGAAGCTCTGCAGAATGAGGCTGTTGCTGCTCCTGGAGGGACAAGACGTTAGGGGCATGCCTTGACTCACTCTGGCCTCTTCTATGGTTGCCACTCTGGTGATGAAAGCTTGCAGTTACCGCTAGGGTGAAAAAGAAATGACTGGGAAGGAAAACAACTTTAAAATTAAAAACTCTCCCAGCTGCTCTCCATTATTTTGCCAGCTCTGTCGCTTTCTTTTCTGGGCTGGATTCTCATTCCGGTACAGGCTCCAGAGATGCCTTGAATAGCCACAGCCCTTCCTGTTAATTCTTGTTTTGGTTCACGTACATATACAAGCGGTTTCATTCTTTGCATAAACCAAACCCTGACGTTCCCTTCCCTCCTTGCTGAGGTGCCTGATGCAGCAGTTTGTTAATTCTCCCGGCTCGCGTACCCCTCAGACTGCCCTCGCCGCGTACAAAGCTGTGCAGGAACCTGTCTCTTCCTGTTGCTGGGGCCCATCTGGTCGTTTTTACTGAAAACTTTCTAACTGATCACACTGTGTCTGAGACCTTGGGCGGGTGAGGAGGTGGGAGAGACAGGAGCAGCTTGTAGCACCTTTGCTTGCATGGCTATGGTTTTTATTTTTTCCCCCTCCTTTTCTGTTAGTAATTTGTAAGGGACTGGCTCCAGCTCACCACTCTTGATACAACCCAAGGATGGGCTTGTGTAGCTGATAGTTTGCAAATTATTAGTAATTTGAATTCAATTGGATGAATAACCCGTTAAAGCAAGATGTACATTAGCGTCAGAAATCTAATTGGTGATAACGGCGTAGAGATGTGGAATGAGTGCTTGGTTCTGCTCCCTATCCCTCTCCCCTCCCCCCCAAAAAAAGATAATAAGGATTTAATTTCATTCTCACCTATTCATTTGTCTAAATATGGGTGTTTAATTATCCATCTCAGCCGATAGATGTTTCTGCCTCTATGTGGATCTGAGCTATTCCTTTGGTATGAGGTTTTCCCTCCCCCCTACTTACAACTCTCTGATGCAGCGGTCTTATACTTTGAAGTTTGGCTGTGCTAAGTCTCATTATGAGCCATGCCTTCGCCCATCACTGAGGATCACTATCTGCAGTCTCCCCTGTCAGTAGCTGCAACAGACCATGAGAAGTTAAATTTTATGGAAGGCTGAGAGTTTAATTTAGAGACTGCACCCTAAGTGAAGAGCCAGGAGCCCAGGCAAACTCCTGCTCTGTTGTCAGTTCCCTTTGCTGCCTGAGCAGATCATTTCACCCTCCAGCCTTGTGCCCCCTTTGGCAGTGCCACAGCTGGGCGGAGGTACCTGCCTGCCGGCTTCCTTGGCATTTAGGCGGGATGTGGACCCTCCCATTAAGGTACAGGCTGTGCAGTCCCAAGAGCTGAGTCGGCGAGCTGGAAGTGATGGCAGTCCCAGTGGGGACAGGAGCTTTTCAATGAGATATATTAGCTGCACAGATAAAAGGAATGTTGCAGCCCTGCTTTGGGAGTGCAGTATGAAGAACACTTTTTACCTGGCAGGTAGTGTTGTAATAGATGGATGTCTCCTACACGTTGTGAGCTCCAGAGCTGAGCGTCTGTGGAAAGGAGAGGCACGTAGTCAGCTGAGTTTTAGGGTGAGACAGCATGGTTAGTGGTGTGGCAGAATGGGATGCTCTGTTGCGGTGCATCTTTGTGTGCCAGCTACACAGGCTCCACGAGGGCCCTGTGGAGCACACACGGGTGTAATGGGAGCGCATATGCGGTCCGAAGTGGACTATGGCCCACTGTTAGGCTCGGAACACTGCTTGGAGGAAATGCATGTTGCCTTCAGAGAGAGGCCAATGGGGCAGGTTACCTTAACCACAGGTTTTCTGAATTGTAGTTTTTTCCATCAGGAAAGAGACCGTGGAGTTTTAATCAGACAAATATGGCATTTAATCTACATATAGCTCAGGGCCAAACCCTTTCAGTTTTTTGAGGGCACTGAAGAACGTTTTACGGACAGAGAAATGGGAGAAGCACCACATTCCTTTTCAGACTTGCATTTCCAGCTGGTCCCACAGAGTTCATCGCTGTGCATTATGTGGAGCTCTCCCCACTTCCACTGTGCAGCTGCCAGGATCTGATTTGCACAGTGCAAGGTGCTGAGCTGGAATTAAAGGGGGTTTATGCAGGTTTTGTGTACGTAGGAAATCTTGTATTCTAGGGAGCAGTGCGAAATCGGGCTTACCACCCTCCACCAATTCCACTCTCTTGTGAGCAGGCCAGACCCTTCTGGGCCTGTTAAGGCCATAAGGGCTTTGGCCGGCTTGAATTTGCTTTGAACTTTGGATTCAGATCAGCTTACCTGGAAAGTCCAAATGTGTCCCAGAGTTTGACCAAACTTTAGTTCATGGAAACTTTACTCAGTGCCCCAGTTTGGCTTGTCCTTTCCAGAGAATTTTCAAATGTTAACGAACTTTAACTTTGAAGAACAACTGTTATTGCTATAAGCTCCCTAGCTGGGAAGCACCTATTCCATTTCTGTTTGCAAATAAAATGTTGGGAAGATGGAAAGCTGGGAGAGGTTTCCTAAACTGTTACATATGAGGAAGAAGAAGAATAGGAAAAACTAGGTACATGTGGAACTACTAAGTACAGTTCTGAGCACAGCTTTATTGGTGGAAGTTAATATCTATTAAAATCTAACAATCCCCTAAAAGAACTACTCTCCCCTAAAAGAACTACTCAGAGAGCAGCCAGGCTCCCTTTCTGAGCCAGGCTTGCAGGAAGAGCACAAAAGGTATGCTATCACATTAGTAAAACTTGCAGCAGCGTCATGTCTTGGATGTGAAATTATTTCCGTGCTAAGAGTTGTTTTCAGTTGATTTCTGAACTAGGCTGAAGCAGGGGCACCCATTCAGGAAAGCACATAAACAGACACTCAGACCTGAGTTAAGTCCCATTGACTTCACTGGTCATGCTTAAGTGTTTTCTGGCCCAATTCAAAGCACATTCAAATAGGAAGAAAGGCTCTCTTTTACTTTAGCAGGTTTTAGGTTAGGCTTTTTCTACAGTCAGATGGTCTTCAGCTACACACTGTTGCTTTTTCTAGTTGGACAGAGGCAGGAGTGCTATAGGGATACACAAAATACACAAAAGTGCGTTTGGCCTCTGCTACTTGTGATATTTGCAGCCATTTCTGTTTAATGCTTTTGGGAACCTACATCTGCAGGAGCCGATTTATACGCACAGCTAGGAACCAGCACGTTCACTGGCACATGCTGAGAGATGCGGGAGTGGGTTTGTGCAAGGACATGGGCTTGCTTGCCGGTTTGGTCTCAAACAGCTGAGGTTCTCATCAATCACGTTGACATGGAGAAACAGTGGTGGTCACAGACCTCTTCTGGGTGGCGGGGAGATCTGTGCTTGCTGATATCAAGTGGAGACACCAGACCACAGAAGGTCAAGCATCTGCCGTAGCCGTCTGGGTTGGTGTAGATGCTGTCTAGTAGCGAAGGGGGGAAAAAAACCAACAAAAACCAACCCCTTTGGCTGCTCTGTCTTAATTTAGGATATTCATCTAGAATCTGCTATTCCTGCTTGTCAGCAGGCAGAGTGACAGAATATGTGAAATTAATTTCCGAGGTGGGAAATTGCTAATAATTTATTTACAGCTGGGGCGGGTGTGGAGGAGGGAATACAGTACAGACATATTTGGGTTTTCTTTGTAAAATGTCAATGCTTAGCTCATTCTGCTTCCTCTGAACATGTCCTGTTAGTTGAGGCAACATCCTGCAGTCCCTACACCTATTAGGGAGACTGCATGCAGCAAAGAGAAGTTCTCTCGCTGCTGTACAGCTCACCTGCGGGTCTCTCACTTACAGCACTGTAAGTCCTGCTGTGGACGCTCAGGACTACCATGTATGTGCAGTGTGGCTCGTCACAGCACCCCACAGCTCGGAAGAAGGCAGTAGTTGTGGTTGAGAGCTAGGGAGAGGGAGTTTAGGAGGACCATGGGTGGGTTGTCATGATGGAACAGATCTTTTAAGTGGCAAGAGTTGCAGCGTTCAGCGTGTGCCATTGACCTCTCTGTTTGTTTGTTAACAGGATACACACCCACTGGGATTTAAACATCTCCTTCCGAGAGACCTCTTGCAGGTACCATTTTGGGGCACCCTCTTTGTATGGTAGGCTAAGAGTTTATGATCTGTTACTGGCATATGGATGCTGTTAGATGTAAATGACCATTTCTAACTGTCAGTGCTGGGGGTTTTTCTCTTCCTCCTTTGTTCCTCTTTCTCCCCTTACCATGTATCCTTTCTTTTGGTTTTATTTTGGGGAAAGTTGTCTGTGGGGGGAAACAGTCTCTTTTATGTTGGAAGGGAGAATTGATTAGACTTGTAAAGAAAGCCCATTATTGGTTTTGATATATTTACTCTGGTCCCTTTTTGGAAGGATGCAAGGTTGGGGTGGCCCAGATCTGTTTCCTGACATGAGAGACATGGGAGTCTGCATCTCATTTGCAGAAGTGATTCTTTGCACAAAAGACTCATTGAAGGCCAAACTGACGGATCCTCCTGGATTGCTCAGGAGTTGCAGTGTTGTGCTTAGCAAACTTAAAGCAGTGCTACCTCAAAAGGTGGGCCTGTGACTGCAAATGACAAGAATCACTGGATGACAAATGCTTTAGATAATATGGTGCCACTGAGACACCCTGGTCCTGCAAAAACTTATGCATGTAGGCGTCCGACTGCAGTGTTGAAGTATTGGAGCCAATAGGACTCTATTTTGCAATGTGAAGTATGACTGGGTTGAACTACAGCTGCAGAAGTGCAATGCAAGACTTTACAAGTCACCTCGGGAAAAAGTTGACATTCAAAAAATGAAAAGTGTTTTACAAAGCAGAAATAAAAGAAATGGCATAGAAGTCTGAACTGTGCAAAGAGAAAGATTGCCAAACCAGTCTGGTATATTGGTTTTGAAGTCTGTTTTCCTGCAGTAAGAGACACCCTAAGAAGGTGGAAATTCATAAATTGAAGATATCCAGTTACAAAAATGAATATTCCTTTGTGACCTCTGGGTCAGTTCATACCCTGAGCATAGTGCATTTTCTTTATGTGTTGCTAGTAGTCATAAACTTCTGTAACCCTTTAAAAATGTAGCTCCAGAAATTTGCCTCCGCACTAGAAAAAGAAAACTGGAATTTTGAAATTTCGCTTTTATACGCAGTTGCCACATCTGAGTGAAACAGTGGAGCCTGGCAGGTGCTGCTCGTTTTCTAAAACAAGAAAAATCAATCTGTGCAGATTAATTAATGTGCTCTTGGGGAGCACAGAACAGAAGGAGGTAGACAGGGTGCAGAGCGGTCCAGAATCTGGTTCTGTATGCGCTTCATACATATGTGGATACTGTAGAAATCAGGATCTGGTCCATTGGATCTGCTTGCAAATAGCAGTCCACTAATAACTTTTTTGTTTTGCTAAAAGTAGTTTCTGATGCTTTGTGTAAACTTCCTATTCAGTTAGAGATTTAAAAACGGTAGGAAAATATTCCTCCTTCTCCTCCTCCTCCTCCTCCTCCTCCTCCTCCTCCTCCTCCTGTTACCTCTGGAAGTGCCCACTGCATGGTGCTGGACACCTCACAAACATTTAAGAGGCAATTCATACTCTGTAGAGATCAGATTGTCTGGACAAGGGAGTACAAATAATTTAATCTGATAATTCCATCTTTTGTGACAAAACTTAATGTGTATAAGACTCAGTGCAGCAAATGTAGCGTTTACTCAAGAGAACATTGTTTTAGAGCTTTAGAGAGACATACCTATCAGTACTGTGGCTGATGTGGGCATTTCTCTGTTATATCTGCAAGCCTCAGAATGTTTTGCAACTGTAAGCATCAGTTACAGGAGCAGAGAATATCAGAAATTGCTTCCATCTCCATCACATGCCCTTCAAATGCAGTGCTAACAAGTTCTGTCCCTGTTCTGTGTGCTCCCCAAAAAAAGTGTGGCGCAAGAGTGAAAGTGGGCGGCAGAGACGTGAAGGACAAATAGCTGTCTCTGTCATTTTAACCCATTTACACATACGCGCTCCCTCCCTCCCCCAGCCTGAGGACAATTTGGACTGTTCTGTTGGCAACATTGGTGTGTGAAGGTCATAGCCTGATCTGTGCATCTGGAGACGCAAGTCCATCTATATTTAATTGAGTACTGGAGTATGAATTAAGTCTCGGCATCCCCATGAGGCACAGTGGAGGCAGTGGGGAGTGAAGGGTGGGAAATGTGTACTCATTCATACTCCATTAGGGAACGGGTGAGGGCAGAGGTATTCACTGGTATTTAAGTAAGCACAGACTTTGGCCCTGAAGCATAAAACCCCATAATTCCTAAAATTTACAATGTTAAGAATACAGAACCCCACCCTGATCAGTAAGCATCTAGAAGCCGGTCTAGAAGGCACATCCCACCCAGCACTCCCCTAAAAAACAGCTGAAGGTTTTTGTATGGCAGCCTTTAGAATTAAATCCCTGGTTTGTTGCTATAAGCTTTTGGGACTCTAAAATACAAAAGAATGGATTGCTTCCAGGCAGACCCTTTCATGATAAATTTCAGCCTAGAGCAAAGTTTTATGGCTGAGTTATAAACTCCCCAAATGTGGAGGTTTGTAATGGAAGTGCTGACACAAGCCTTAATTAAGAGCCATGTGAACAATGATTCTGCACAATGGCAACTAAGGGTGCAAACACCTTCGGAAATTAGAATCTCTATCTTAAAAAAAAATTCTGAACTTTCAATGCATAGAATAAAATAATGGTCTGATTTTTATGTCAACACGTACACTTTTTGGGCTTCATCAGCTTAACCGTTTGTTCCCTTCAGTTTAGCTCTCTCCTAGCAGAAATATCAGTAGTTCCTCCTGGGAACGGAAGTTTTGCTTTTACAGATGAAATGGTTAGTCCAGCTATCAAAAATTGTGCCCATCCAGCTAGTTCAGTAGAAAACAGCACATGTTATGGTATGTGGCAGAGAAAGTCAGTTGTGTGTTTATGTGTCGGTACAGCAAAAGGTTGTATGTATTTAAATGCCCTAAACTGCCACACAGGTCTGTAAAACATCTGGCATATCTAAAATACATGATGGGGTGGCAAAAAGGTTTAGCTGACCTTTGTTCTCAGTGACCTGCATCATTCAGCACATGGGAGTTACACAGGTCATCCCAAACCCATGCCAGGAAATCATTACGATGCACCGCACCTGCATGAATACACAGTCACCATGCTATGTTAAATCAAGCAGGTCTGAGAACTGCCATCTTAATTGATCTGCCTCTTTGTCATAAGGTTGCCTTTGATCTTCCTTTCCAAGTTGTCAGAGGATACCTGGATTCATTGGCTTTAGCCACCTTAGAATTGCTGTCTGTTGCCCTGGATAAAAAGACATTTAATTGAGTACAAATCATTCTATACGCAAAGAAGCAAAAGCTCAAGATAGGGGAGTTGTCCTGAAAGTGGAGATTAGGATCTCTCCTTGTTTGTTTTGCCAGGTGCTTCGCTCCCTTCCCTTCTAAGCTTTGAAGTTAATACAGGTTTAAGATTTTGTTTACAGCTAGACTTTCCTTAAAGTTGCCTTTTTAACATAGAATTCCCTTGTACGGACACATTGTTCCTGGAATAATTTGCTGAAATGTGTTAAAATTGTTCAGTAAATGATGCACTCCTCCTTTTATTTCAAGACAAGCCTGTCAAATTTTGAAAGAGTAAACACAAGGTTAAAGATGTCTACTCTTCTCTCCCATTGATTTCAATGTGAGTCACAGTTGCTCAGCACCACAGGCAGGATTGCCTTTCTGAGGTTGAGGTATCTCATGAAAATAAATTGTGGAATAAAAAGATGTTCCAGGGAGGAAAAGGATTTCCCTTCTATTTGTTGCCACTTGATGTCTTGAGGGAACTGCAGGGAGGTGAGTGAGAAATAGATAAGAGGCCATGCATGTTAATACCATGCAGTGATGCAGCTCAGGATGGGATAAACATTTTGGCCACCTGAGAATTTCAAGACACCGTAGTGGAATTAAGCCATCCCTGTTTCCAAGGAAATCAAGAGTTGTTTAGTGTTGCCCTTGTTAAAGATGGCTTGACTGGTAGGAAAGAAGATGGTATGTAATTTGGTTAAAGCTGCATAAAAAGACAAGAAGCATAGCAGAGAATTGAAGGCATCTTGAAGTTCAGCCACATGCTTTAGCTTTTGGCTGCATGGTAAGCAAACTCTGAAAGAATATCCGAGGCAGCATTTCTGTCTTCAAAGTCCGGCGCTGGTGCAGGCAGAAAAGTCACAAAGGAAAGAGGCAGGAGCGTGCAAGAGACTCTCTTCACTGCCGTATGAACAAAAAAACCACATCAGGGGACACTCTAAGCTTACTGGACCTGCCAGGGATAATTTTATCCAGGTACATGCCACTTGAAGGCTGCATAAGGAGATGGAAGGGAAACAAAGGCATCATTTGCCCAGAGCAAATAAAATGCATTTAACAACCACAGTTTAAACAAAGATTACAGTGGTGTATAACTAGCCTTTCTGGATGGGCACGAACCATATTAGAACGTATTTTAGACAGACAGGCATTTGGCCAAGAGCCTGTGTATCCATGTGCATGCGTATGTGTATGTTTAAATCTGACTATAACATACTTAGTGGGCCTTTCCACACTGATTTAACCCTAGTGTAAACCCTTACTCAGCCAGAATTGAGTTTAAATAGCAGTGCTTACATTGGATTGTTACATGTACATATTTGGTCTATGTGGTACAGCTGCACACTTTTTAGAAAACTGTATTTAAGGAGGAATGAAACAGGTTTGTCAAGAAGGAAGAGGACATTAGACAAATCAGGCCAAGTGGAAGAAGCAGATGAAAAATACATGGGAAATGGGACAGGAGAAGAAAACTAAAGGGAAATTCACTGACTTAGCTCATTCCTTTGGAAAATACGCAGGGAGAGAAAAAGAAAGCAGGAGAGGTGAATTGAAAGGTAGATGGTTTTGAACATGTCAAGGCTGATCCTGACTCAGCAGAAAGTATTGCTGTGTGATGCAGGTAATGTTATCAAGTGCCAGAGCATCCTGCTGCTCTGCCCTTTAAGGATTGATATAGAATGGTTTCTGGGCTGTCTGTTTATTTATTCATTTATTTATTTATTTTTCCTAGTAAGCTTTTTAATCTAGGAGACCTGAAGTAGGTACTAAAAGGTCACAAGAAGTTTTTAGCACCTGGAAGCTAGATGTGACCCCTTTACGCCCCACAGTCTTTAGCATCTGCTGCTAAAAGAGCTGGTATTTGTCAGATAAGCACCTTTAAGTTACAGCAGAAAAATCAGACAGTGGCAGAGGGACAAGAGTGCCTTCAAATGGGGACCTGCCTTCACCCTTCCATGTCAGTCACTGATTTCTGCCTCAACACCAACGGACAGCAGGGCTGAAGCAGTGGCCCCAATTGAAAAAGCTGATAGTGAGCTGAACTAAACAGAATGAGTCAGATTTTGCCCATCTGATTTAAGTCAGGGCAGAGAAGACTGGTGAGATACCAACTGTATGTAGACCAGCAGAGCTCTTTCCATAACTCCTGATGACTTTGGAGGACAACTGTGAAGCTGACTCTTGACTGTATGCTATAGAAAGCTTAAAAAGATCCCAGCGAAAGACCGCAGAATGATTAACCATGACTTCTGGACTGGTATGGGGAGGACACTCATTTAGCATGAGGCTGAATTTGGCCCTTCCAGATTATTTCTGCAGTGGCTTTGGGACATAGACTGCTTAAGGAAATGTTTTAATCCTCATCTTGGTGAAACATACAAAGAGCTCTCACCTTTGTAACTGTTAAAGCTGTGAACCAGGACGTGGTTCCTGAAGGCAAAGCCAATAAATACAAGGAAGCTCTTGGCTAATGCCACTGTTGTTGGCAGTCAAGGCATGGCTACGTGGAGACAATAGGTTGGAAGGAAAAGACTTTCCGGATGGGTGAACTCAGTTTGTTCATCAAACAGTGACATACCTGTTTGATTTGAGACAATAGTTGCCCAACAAGTAAATGGATGTGTTCTTTTGTTTAACTGGAAGAAGAGAAGTAAAGTAAATCCACATCAAATCCACAGAGTTGAGAGACATGAACGAGAATGTTCTGCATGAGAATGAAGAGCATTTGGGAAGGTTCAACCAGGGAGCTAAGGTTCCAGTTCTTTAGAAAAAAAATATGAGCAACCTTTGCTTTGCTTGTGTTTGATCACCCACAGAGCATCCACGTGACGTTTGAAAGTGTAGATAATGAGGTAAAAATGGGAGGAGCTGCTATGTATGGGCCTGATGTTCCATCAGCTGCTTTTTGGGAACTTCAAATGGCAATAGGACACACTTCTGGCTCTGTGCTGTAGAGTATTTGGTTTCCTTTTATTTGTGGATCTAAACCCGCCAAAAGACTGGTGCTGGCAGGAAACAAAGAAAGTCGTTCTTGACACCATCTTGCTGGAAGGCACTCATGAAATTCAGTTCTAGAAGTTGCTTGTATTCCTGGACTCCACAGAGGCTGCTGCCAGGTTGCTCCCCAAGGCCCATGTGAGTAGGTGAATTAGGCCTGGGATTTTCAAGAAGTCACGCAGAGCAGGGCTACCTGACTAGCTTTTGCTTCTCCCTTTCCTGTAGGGATAAGGTCAAACAAGGCCTTTTCTGTGCCCTTGTTTGTGCAGATTCTGGAATGAACATACTTGTAGGGAAGAATGGATGAACAGGGAGGAGAAAATTAATACCTGTTGGTTTGCTGAAAAGTATTGTTTCATCTGAAATAATTATTTCATCATTATTTCATTAGCAGTGCTTTTTGCTTTTATACTCATTCCCAGGAAGCTTCATTTGGCTATAGGGATGAGTTAGGGAAAGGAAAGTACCACTTAGGTACTAGCAGAGATTCAGAGAAATGCTGAGGGTGAATAGGTAGCTCATAAACTAGTTTTAGCTTTCATTTTAAAGCTAGAATACAATTACATTTCAAATAAGGTAGGTGAGAAAAGCTGTTAGGTACCTACAAGGCAAGAGGGAATGTTTAATCAAGAGTAATGTTCTTCATATTTATCCACAGTATGTTGTCATCTCTTTAGTGTGTCTGTCATGGGAGGGGGGGTATAATGGACCTTTTGTAGGGTAACTGAAAGGATTCTGGGTAAACCAAGCATGTGAAGGCATCTTAAGACCTTGGTATATTGTTGAGATATACATAAGCTTGGCTGCAGGTTTTGGGGAGCATTCTTGATATATTTCAGCTGCATACAGTGATCGAAAAAAGAATCATATCCTTCTTTTAGATTTTATGTTGGATCAAAACTTCAAGGGCATATTTCTGGAATAGGAGGTTTTCTGACCTCCCTCTTCACACCCTACTGTGAAATTGAAAGGATTCAAATATAAGTCTGTCTTGTCCTTAATACATTGGATATGTGAATGATTCCTGTAGATCATCAGTTCCCACTGTTCATTGTCTAAACTTATACCCTTTCACCCATTTAAAATTGCTCATCTGAGTATTTTAATATTTCATCAGTTCAAAGCAGGCGGCTTAATGAATTGAGAAAATGAGGAGAATCTGGGATATTTAAAGAGACCTTATATCCATTAGGCACACCAGCTGCGTGTCAGCGACACATTCTTTTTATTGGCTGAGCAAAACATTTCTATTTGTCTGTTACTGAGGAACATTGGAACGCAGCATCTAGACAAGTCCAAAACTTCAGGGAACGCTCTACATGTCAGCAGGACAAGCCCATTGATTTTGGTGCAAATCAGACGTGCCAAAAAAACCTGTCAGGAGAAAAATCAGGACCTCCAGGCTGCCTGGTGCTGCAGGCGGAGGAATCGTTTGGCCCTTCCCTGCACTCGCATGCAGGCAGCAGGAGCAGCTGCTTCGCTTAGAGGGTGAGGCTGGGTGTGACTTGGATCCTGACAAGTAACAGCATTTCAGAACTATTTTTTAAGGGATGAGTTTGGAGATCCAGCGTGGGAGACTTAGAAACTTGGGAGAATTTGGGGTAAGCAGGGATGATTAGGCTGGTGTTAATGACAAACTGGGGAACTGAAAGAAGGGTTTATAAATTTGCATGGGAACACGCTAAGCCCCTGGGAAATGATGGAAAGGAAAATGAAGAGACGCTGAAGCTCTAGGATGAGGGAGGGATCCAATGTGAGCTGCAGGAGTCTGTGAAGCAGGGAATACTGGAGGTTGACTCATAAGGTCTGTATAGTGAGGAGGCAGGGGAGGAGCAGAATGGAGACAGGTTTAGGTATTCATGAAATGCACTTGATTCCCAATAAGGGGTTGTCACACCTATGTTGCACCGCCACCCTCCAACTGCATTTCTGCTTGCCATGGTTGCCTTCATTATTCTCTTAGTGAAACTTTTTTTACTGGTGGCCAAGGTGAGCTGTAGCTTGTGCTCGGGTAGGGGAGGGGGTGATCGATAGTATGGGCTTGATGGATGTTCAGAGGAAAAACATACAGACACTTGTAGTGGTTGTGGCAGATGAGCCGATGAAGATGGACCATTATAGAAAATCCTTCTGAATTCTGAATTTGTGTTGGGTTGCTGCCCAGCATTTGTGTGTGTAGAAGGTAGAAGTCAAAGATGTTTTCAAGGGGACTAGTCATGTGTGTACTTGGATGCACATCTGCACTAAGAAAAAATGGCAGGCAGGAGAAGAGTCTGTAACTACCCTTCAGGCTCCTTGCCAGCTTGGGGTACCGAGTTCCGTGTCCTTATGAGAGGAAAATAGCAGGTTTCCTGCCTCAGAAGAGAGCCGGGGGCAGTAAGGCTGCCAGAAAGAGCAGGAGACTGCTATGAGCGGCGATGAAAGCATCATACGGGGATGGTGCTTCCCAGAAGCTGCACCTTGCCAATGATAGTCTTGCACAGTGCCTCCACCACGCTTCTGTAATCCCTAGACTTTCTACAAGTCTGGGTGAGATGTCTCATCTGGAGGATACACGAGCAGTGTATCCTGCTGGTGATGGAGGGGTAAGTAGTACAGTGACTGACTGTGTTTAAGGTTTTCCCTACCTTGTCTGGATGCAGGCTTTCATTATTTCTAATGCTTTATGCCCTTCTCCTTTTCTCAGAAGTCACCGTGTTCCTTTAATCTGTTGCACAGTAAGCTTTTTGGCTCCAAGATTAGAACTGTGGTGGAAATGCAGGGTTCAAGATGCATTAGGCCTGTCTGATAGTTTTTCAAACTCAGAAGCCCTATCTGCATTACTGCAGACAGGAGGGGAAATCCGATGCTGAAACATCTAGCATGGGCATCCCCCTTGCTAAATGCTTTTGTGGCGCCTTAGCGGATGGGCACATGTCAAAACCGACTATCAGAATAAGGTGCCAGTAATGATAGACTGGGTTTGCGCTTCATCTCAGTGCTTTATCTCTTCCCCATCTCTAGTCTAGCATCAATGTCGTGTAGTTCTATCTTATTTTTATTTATGGGCTTGCAGAGAGCCGAATGACAAAGCAGGATTACAATAAAAACATCTTTATACTTATTTCCACCTAATTTTGGAGTTGCCAGCTCTACGGATCATTTTTATGAACTGTCATGAGCATTAATGAAATTTTATGAGCATTTTGCTTGGGACATTGCAGAATGATTTTTTTTTTCCAAGATAAGTCTGCAGGGAGAATTAGGGCTGTATTGCCCATGGCTGGGATTTTCAGGCCTCTCTCCCTCCAGTTGGTAAAACTTGTTTACCTCTCCCTCTTTCGTCTTTTTTCCTTTCCTCGCCTTTCTCCTTTCCTTCCTTTTTTGCCAGTGTCTGATTGGTGACATCTCATCAGAAGGTGGAGATACCCGAAAGGCAGAAGTGGGGGTGCTGGTAAATTGTTGTCTCTCAAGGTCTATCAAGGCTGATGACTATCAAGGACAGAGAGTGACTGAGAGGGTTTTTTTTTTCAATGATGAAGTTTTAAAAGGCAACTGAAAGACCGAGCAATGAAAATACAACCAAGGAGGCCAAGGAATGAGAGGCGACTCTGCCCTGAGCTTTGCCTGCTGGAAATCATGCTTCTGTCTTCTGTCTAGATCGCACGATTCTCACGGGGTACAGCTTACTCCTGTGGCAGTGGAGGTAGGTGGGAGTCTTGCCGTTAGCTTCAGCTGGCCCCAAGCTGGATTCCTGAATACCAGGGCCAGTTTGCACTTGGTTGAGCATGTGAGAGTGCTGTTGAGTACATCGCTGGCTACACATGTCAGTCGCCGGGTCGGTGCGCAGTCTAGGTTTTTGCAGCAAATAGCGAAGTTAGAGATGAAGTTGGGAAATAAGGAGAGGGAGCCAGAAAGTGCCTTACAAGGTAGCTTGCCTCCCAGTAGTTTGCCACATTGCAGTTCATGAAGTGGCAGGTCAGAGGAGCTGAGGCTGCCCAGCTTATGCCAGAGAGGTCCTGGAGTGTGAGAAGTGGGATGGGGAAAGGCAGTAAGGCACAGAGAGGTCTGAAGGAAGGAGGCAGCCCCGCTGCTCCTCAGAGCTGCACGTACAGATGCTCGCTTGCATCCAGCTTCTTTGCCTGGGGCTTATCTGCCTATCTCTGATGGAAAAGTGACACAGCCTGTCAGCGGGTCATGCTGCCTATTGTTTAACAGTGAAACAAACTCTACCGCTCCTCCTCGAGCCCCCCCCCCCCCCCCCCCCCCCCCGCCAGCCCCATCCACTTCTTTATTAGTCACCTGATCAGAGCCTTCAAATCCTTGACCCAAATCCTCCTGTGCCCAGCTTTAGGTCTTATCCTGCTCTGGCTGTTCTGTCCACCGTCGACCTGAGAGGAAGGGTATTGGCTGTGCGCTATGTGATTAGGGAGATGTTGCTGGATGTTTTGAGCTGTGTGCAAGGTGATAAGCAGGAGTGAGGGAGGAGGGGAAGAGCCCTTGATCGGTCTGAGCTGCGAGCTTTCCCTGATCCACATCCCTTCTCTGTTTCTGCTGACTCAGTGACCCTAGTTTTACTGCCTGGGAGTGTCAGAGACGGTGACCTTGCCTGTCTGCTCAAGGACCTCTGGCACTCAAAGGCCATGCCAGGGCAAGCCAAGACATGCTGAGGAGAAAGTTATTTTGCAGAATTTCTTATCCCAAGATGACTCTCAACTCTGCCGGACTGGAAGATGGTTAATCCTGCACTGATTTGGTGCTGTGCATGTGGCAGGGAGGCAGAGCGGTCATCTTGTGAAATGTGCTTTTTTTCAACTACCCAGATGATAAAAAGGTTTACATACTAGTAGGGAAGAAGCTGAGAGGATTCATCAGCTCTTGGGAATAAACAGATTATTTTAGTCCCAGAGGACTCAATTCAGTGTGGTCAGGGTTCTAAGATAGAGGGTCTCTATTTGCTTCCTGGTGGGCAGAGACACGGGTTGCACATTTTTTTTCACTCTGAGCTGCCACTATTAACTGAGAGTACGATAGGGTGATTTTCTGACAGGTTCTGTGCAGGAGGTCAGACGAGGTAGATATAACGGTCCCTTCTGGGGCTTAAAATCAATGAATCTGTGATTAAATGGCCCACAGAGGCTGGACATTGCAGGTTAAGGGAAAAGGAGCGATATTGGTGGCATTTTCTGTGGGAGCTGCGGTCACGTATTTCTCTCGCAGCAGCACAATGGCCAGCAATCCCCAGGTCGTGCCTGTCTTTCTAGGTCCCTTTAACAAGCCCCAGATTTACCTGCACATAGCAGGGAGACAGAAGGTGGATTTTTTTTCAAGGGCTGGGCTGGAGTGCATGTGTTTCTTTGGAAATTGGTTATTAGGTTTTGTTTGGGGTTTAAAAAAATGCTAACTAAAAAATATGATGGCCTTTGAGTTGTTATTTTACACCAGTCCTGACATTACATAGTTGTGCTGTTACATAAGGTTGTTTCTCAGAGCTATAATGATGCAACAGTATTTATAGACCAATCTGGGTTTTCCTTTTAATGGCTTCCATAAAAAGCTCATTATTCCCTTCACACAGTCACTGACTGATTTACATGCTTGTCCTGTCCCTGGGCGTATGCTCCAGTTTGGGTAGCCCTGAGCGACACACTCACACAGTCTTGCTTGTTGCTAAATGACTCTGACAACAGGCTGGCTGTGACACCGGTCTGATCCTTACACCAGAAAGTTGTCTTTTGGGGAGATGGTGAGGAGAGGGGAGTGGAGGTCGATAGAGAAGGAAAAATCACTTGTGTTTCTGCAGGTTCTGGCAATATTGTCATCTCCATTTTGTAGCTGCAAACTGTCAATCATTCCTGGCGTATCGATCCGGCCGGGCAAGGGACTTGTCCTGGCGAGAATGGGTGCATATGGGATGTAGAAGGAAGTCGCTGCAGAGTAAATGGAGTCTGTGAATCTGTTACCTGAGCCAGGGGTACCATTAGAATCTTTAATGGTACCCTCTTTAAGTCTCTTTAACCAGACTTGCATCCGGTCAGGCTGAGAATGAGGAAGGTAAAGAAACCCCATGCGTGTTCCCCAGAGTGACGTAGGAGGGTTTGTCTGGAGGATGCATGGGCACACACCCGCGCTGATCTCCACTTAGACCCTGCCTTAATCAACGTCCTTGTGTCTTTCCGCCTGCAAGCCCTGACATTCCTAATTTTGCATATTGGATTTTTTTTTCTTTATTGTAGGGAGGGGCAGAGGGTCGGGACAGTTTTATGGCAGCTGTATTGATCAGTAAAATTTAATATAATCCCTGCACTTACTGTGTGATCGTTAAGGGGATGGAGAGCCTGTGAAACATATTTAAAAAGAAATATTTTTCAGTTTTATTTCCTTCCATGCTACTTTTCTGAGTCTCTCTTCTCTTCCAAACCTGGCATCAATCTCCTGCTTCACATCCCTTCAAAGACAGTCATACATTTTTGACTGGGTTTTCACAGTTTGCCTTTGATTTGATTAAGTATTAAGAAAAGACTTACCCAGTCTGGTCCGGTACTAGATTCATTCACCATTTCCTCAGCTAACTGTCTTGCAGTTTTGGGATAGATGTAATTTTGTGTCTACCGAGAATATCACTCCCTCTTTTTTATCTCAGATATATCCAGAACTCCTGTTGCTGAAGCACCAGGTTGTCTCTTGGTGTCTAATGCCTCCCACTCACACGGTGGCCCTGTGCATCACCATGTGTATGGAGAACAACAGCACAAAGTGGTTAACTGACATGCCAGCAAAGTCTGGGCAGGAAATTGGAGCAGAAAAATGACACCTTGACTTTCAAACTTGTGCTGAATATCCTAACCACCAGAGCAGCCTTTTCCGGGCACTGCTGAGTAGTGCTGCATCGCAGGTGAAATACCTCCTCTGCAGAGTGACCTGCACTTTTTGTGCTTAACGTCAAGCACTGAAAGGTTACTGTATGTGATCTTGCAGCCCAGAGCATGGGCAGAGCAAACGGTGTCTGCCAGCAGGATGGACAGTCTCCAAGAGGCACACAGGGCTCATCTGGCTCACCCTGTGAGGAGGATGGGGCACGACATTTGGAGGGAGGTTACTGTTACTATTGCTTCCTTATTTTGGAGAGGGCTGCAGCAAACAGGGAGGCAGCCATTACTGAAAATTATTTAAATTTTGACCAAATTTTCTCCTTCCCCTCTCCCTCCCCCTCTTTGCAATCACTCTTTACAGTCACTTTGAGCAGCGTGTTGCGAGAATCACCAGACCCTGCGGGCACCCGGCTGCCTCTGCTAGATGCAGAGACTCTGACACTGATTTATATTTTGGTTAATTGTCTCCATCCATTAGTCTCCTCATCCTTCTCCTTGTTAAAGATGCAGTTGCTGCTAATGTCTGTAAATGAAACACATTTAAAAGGCTTTGCTTCCAGTCTGAATCCGGCTTGGGTTAGCAACCGCTGGAAGCTGCCACCTCCTGAGGATCTCAAGGGTGGTACGTCTCCGCTCAGGTGCCCTACGGGGGCAGGAGAGCCCAGGCGTTTGTCAGCACCTCTCTGCTTGCCCTCACTCAAGGGGCCAAGAGCCAAAGGGGCCGAGAGACTGAGGTTTCTGCCCCATTTGTCTAGTCCCCTCTGTAAGTCACTCCACGCTGAATGTGCTGGCAGGGTTGGCTCCAGAACCAGGCTGGGAAGATAGCTTTCAGCAGATACAAGGGCCTAGTTTGCCGGGGCTATTTAAGATTGAGGAGAGGTGACTGGAGCGAGAGTCCAAATGCTGGTCAGCATGAGGACCAGGGGACAAGACAGGACCAGAAGGGGTCTTGGAGCAATAGGCGCTGGCTTCAAACATTGGCAGTCGGAGGCTTATGCTGCAGATGTTGCTAAAAAAAAGATTATTGTTCCCAGAAGTCAGTCACACAGGATTGCTGCATGTCTGGTTACCACAGCCTCCCTGAAAGGGCTTGCTCCTAATTCATTTATATGTCCCAAGGGACGGCCACACTTAGCAAATCTGACAGTTCAATGGCAGTCCCTATGATGGACTTCTCCTTCCTTGAGCACAGGTTGTGGCTCATTAGCTAGACTAGATGACGTTGCTCATGCAATGTGTGCCAGAAATGATAGTGCTGCTGGTTTAGCTGTCGTCCTGCAGGTGCTTCTCTGCGGGCTCCACGGATGAGTCAATGGATTACTGTGGCATCTTGTCCCAAACAGACACCTTCTGTCTGGGTGATGTTTCCACCAGTTGTTGATGTGGCTGTCTCTCCCCTTGAGTGCCTTTTCCTGTAAGCAATGCAGCTATCAAATGACCACTGGTGGACCATTATACTGCCATTATAGAAAGTCTCATCAGAACAACCAGCTTTGGGGGAGACGGAGGACCAGCTACTTCCATTAAACATAGACAGTGCAGCAATCAAAGCATTCCTAGAGAACATTAGCAGAATTTTTGCAGCCATTAGTTATTAGTACATCTTGTTGCTGCTTTGCAGAGCGGGCTCCTTATATCAGAGCATTGAGATGTGACAGGGAATTTTAGACTATCGACTCTGATCTCTATCTGAGCTGCACGGTTATGAATGTTGTCCTGACTGTACTCCCAGAGTCCTGCATCAGTGTTCATCGGGTTTGGGTGTGAGGTTTTAGGACAAGAAAGACTTTTTTTCTTGTTTCCCAGACCTAGCATGGAACCTGCGGCATACGCCTCCTATGCTGTGCTCCCCTGCCGTTTTCTTTTGTTGCCAGTGTAACAGGTCAAGTGTACAGTGTTTTCAGAAATACCCTCCGAGGTCAGGTGGCCATTTTGTTAGAAAGAAGCTTTCATTTCATACTACATCCAGGTAAAGGAGCTGTTTGGACTTGGCCTTTAAAGCTTTGTGGTTGCTGCTTGCAGCATGCATGGCCTGAGTTGTGGTGCACTGGTGAGCTGCTCAGTTGCCTGTGGCTTAGACAAAACCCTTATCACAGCTTTCCTGCATTCCTGGTAAATGGATCTGTTGCTCCTGTGCCCCCTCTTCATTAGAATTTGACAATTGCCCAAGCCATAATAATATGCAGCCACTTCTCTGACTGTTGCTTTTGGCAGCAGGACAGCGCCTAGTGGCAGAATGGGAATCCTGTTGGATGGAAAAGCAGCTTGCAAAAGCCTAGGACATTCTTTTCAGTGGATAAATGGGCAAGGCAAAGGCAGGATAGATATATGGCATGTTTGGTGGGATGGTTACTTCTCCAATGCTACGTGGAGCACAATAATAAACAAGCACTTACACATCAGCACTGCCAGCTTTACTCTGTGTTCAAGTATCTTGCTTACGAGGCCAGGTTCATGACAAGGCTACAGTTGGTCTTCAGGGAAGTCTACAGTGCTCTTCGGTAGCTGCTACCTTTCCCTTATTTCTTAGTAGGAGCGATGTCTTTGTAAAGATGGGATCTCATTCCTTCATCAGCCATCATCACACACTTCTTTGCCGCACGCATTCCTCATCTTTTTTTTAACATTTTACTCGTCTCCACAGCTGCTAAGTATGACGTCGCAGAAACAGGATGATGGATTCAAATAGGGAATGAGGAACAGCACATCAGCTGTAATTGAAAGCAACAACAGGAGTTTATCTTTACTAGACATGTTTAGATTCACTGTTCAGATATAGGACCGGGCGAATTTTAGCGTTCTGGATTGAAGTTAAGTGTGTTTTGGATTTGAAGTTCAGACTCAAAAATCTTGTAGTCCTGCAAGTTCTCTTCTAAAACTTTGCTCACCAAAATAGCAGAAATACCTGAAAAACATGTCTCGTGATCAGAGCTCCGATCATCCTGAGCCAGATACCAGAAGAAAGGTCTTATGAGAGACTGTCAGTAACACTGAGTCACTTCCCAGTTTGAAAGCAAATCTGGATGTGGCCAACCAGCCACATACTTTCTGGAATCCCTGACAGCAAGTACTCTGTTTTTCTACCTTTCATTTTACAGCAAGAGCAAAACTTGCTGCTATGAGATGGAAGTGGCCAGACAGTCATGCCTCAGAACATGTTCCTCTGCTGCTTGGAAACATACCTGTACTACTGCAGGTCCCCAAACCATTAATTACCAAAACCCATGCAAACTGAATGTTGCCATGGCAACCTGCAGCCCTACAGAAGGCTATTTGTCTCCTCCTTGACCTTTCAAGAGATCTGTATCTTGCTCAAGCCCCCTTCTCTAATCCGGTTTTTAAAATATAATAGTATGCTACTGGAAGGGATCAGACCTTTAATCTGATTGTGTGTGCATGTGTCAGTGCATGTATGGGGGAGTGCCTGCATTAACAGGCATCCAGCAGCAGCTCAGAGACAAGACAAAGGAAAAGCAGAGTGTGACTCGTCCCTGCTGGGGCTGCAAGTGAGCACCTGGGTGGAATTATTGGCTTCAGCACACAGATGGGGGAATCCTCTACTTGGGAAGGACCAGCCCTCTCCCATCCTCTCAGTGCAGGCTCCTTCCCACTGAGGTCAGGCAAGAGTTGTGCTCTTGCTGATGAGGACTTCAGAGGGGGTGCTGGCACACCCATTTCAGCTGCCCTTCCAGTGAGCCTAGGTCCCTGCCTTCAGTTGCATTAATCACTGTGCCAGACCAAGCAGCCGAGTTTTAGGTACTACTACATGTTATGTTGGTATCCCCAAAGTGCGTGTTCTGGATCTTGTCCTGAGGTCCTGCAAGCTGGATATTCTTTTGCCTGTTGTGTTCCCTCCAAGGGAAGGTCTTTAATCCTGCATTGGCTCTGCCTGCTGGAGCTCTGAGCCCGTTAATTTGTTGCCTGTTTTGTATATGACAGGATTATTTTGAGCAAGTTAGGTGGTGTGAAAACCCAGAGGAACAAATAGCCTTTTCCTCGAGAGACCTGCTGTCTTTTGAAAACGCTGTCCTGTATTGTGAACAAGTTGAGTACAAAGAAAATACCCTGTAACCTGGGCTGAGGGCGAGGGTCTCGTTTCTGTGCTGTGCCACTTGTTCGGGTTGCGCTTTGCACTGCTCAGCTCTGTGCATCAAGAGCCAGCCTCCTAGCCGTGCCTGCAGGATGGGCTTTGCTAGGTGCTGGACTGGGCCTCTTTTACAGGATGTGGGCACAAAAGCCTGGAGCCGACAGTTAGGAGGGAGGGATGAGGAATGGGACTGAGGATTTGGGGACCAGTTAGGCAAAGGGAATTGAAACACGGAGCGGAGGGCCAGCATCGGCCGCCTGGCAGCCCCGGGACTGCCCTGCGCAGGTGCAGGCACTAAGCGAGCACAGGTGCTCCCTGTTCCGCAGAGCTGCAGGTGTTTGCCGGGCGACTGGGCTGCTCTGCCGAGGGCAGCACGACGTGCAGGGCGCAGTTTGCCTTCAGGAGAAGGTAAGCGGTTAGTTGGGTGTTTCAGGTAGCTGTTTTCTGTGGAGAAATGTGCTAGGCTGTTTCTAGGATTTTTATGGCAAAGGGATGAGGCAGGTCTGAGGCAGATGTTTGCCTGCCTTGTGTTGTAGGGCTGATG
Source organism: Morus bassanus (assembly GCA_031468815.1). NCBI lineage: Eukaryota > Metazoa > Chordata > Aves > Suliformes > Sulidae > Morus > Morus bassanus. The sequence goes on from CM062587.1 coordinate 5,702,789, forward strand.
TCAGCGATTGTGATTTGGCTGAGGTGTTCCCCTCGGGGCTGTGGGGTAGAGGGAGGTCGTGGGCAGGACTGAGTTGTGAAGGAGTTTGGCCAGGCTGGAGTTATAACTCATGTTTTGTAACTTTTGGTGCACGGCCCAAGCAGATCTCCCACAGCCTGTGGCAGCGCGATGTCTTTCGTCCTCCTGCTGGGCCAGTTGTTAGTGGACAATGTGATTTCGGGACTGGAAGCGCAGTTGCAGCACGAGGTAGCGAGTGTGCAAAAACAGGGTCATTTCTGAAAATTGCTGGTAGCTGGGCTGACCCCTTCTTCCTGGCTAAGGCACTGAGTAACTGGTGGAGTACCTGAAGAACTGAGACTCAGTTAGAAGTTAAACTTTCACTAATTGTATTAAATAGCATTGGGATGAAAGCAGTTGGGCTTTTGCTCTGTGGAGGTTCAGGAGGATCTCTCATCAAAATGATGTTTATTATCTCATGCAGTCATGGGTAGGGTGGAGGTGGCAGAGCTGTCTGCTGCAGAACCAAAGCTGGTGTTTCATTCTGTTGATCCAACATGGTGGTAGAAAGTCCTCTGTGGTCTAAGCAGAGCCTTGTGCAAATATGTCCCTTATTAGAGAGCCCACGCAATCAGTGGAGTCTGATTGCAGCTGTGTGGAGCTGTATTTGCTGGGGCCGGCTTGGCCGACAGTATTTTAAAAAAATGCTTAAAGTCTTCACCTACACAGGAAGGTATCTCGATTTTTCATAAGAAGCTCTGGTTACCGTTTACTCTTAAGACTGAGCCCCAGTTATAAGCTACCTCCCCTTGTGCCAGGTGGAGAACAAGCCCAGAACAAAAAGGCAGTCTCTGCTTCGAACCTCCCATGCACTAAGGCAAAAAGAACAACTCCTGGGGACAATTTGATGTGTTAAAAGCTGCCTCAGCCTGTTTGCCTTATCTCTAGTCTTTTTTTTCCCTTTGCTCTCAATGTCACCTTGGTGTTTGGTTTGCCTTCTGCAAAGGTATTTTAGCAAAGTCATGCTTTCCCCGGATCCTGCCTAACTGCATGGGTAGACTGAGTTGAATTCAAAGCCTGTAGGGTGTACCCATCAGCTCTGTGGTATCTGCTCATGTGTGTAATTATGACTTGCTAATGCACCTTTGCATACCACGATGATTTTAATTTTAAGGCCATGGAAGATCTCCTAAAAACACAAGATTGTTGGGGAAGAAAAATATAACTTCTGGTGTGGTAATGTTTCCCTCCACGTAGATCTCCTCGTTTTAGTTTACAGTGGATATATTGCAGTGTTCCACACTCTTTGCGTTTTGGAGAATCAAGTCGTGTTAAGGAGCTGCTATGCTCTTTTCCAGAAAGAGAGGTAGTTGCATTTTAGTGGTGGATAAAACAATTCCTTCTCGTAGCTCTCTTAACGTGTTTACATATCAGAGGTGCTTTGGGCTCAATTGGGATGCAAGACACTCTGCAAATGCAAAGATGTAATTATCCCATTTTTCTCTTCCTACTCCCTGCCTTTCTCTCTCTGCACTTCTGGCTCATCTCCTCCGCCCTTTCCTGAGCATTGTGCTGATGGCAGCGTTTATCTGCATTTGTCCTCTGTCCCTGACATCCAGTTATTGATTGGCATGATTAAAAAGAACTGATAATCACTTCACATTAATCCCATAAATGACTTAAGACACCAAAATATTTGCATAATGCATCTTAAAGGTGGCAGCTAAAAGAGGATAAGACCCAAAACTGCTTGGCACAGGAGAAATGGGCTTCCCACTCACCTGTGGGCTTGCTTAAGTAATCAGCCTTCTGCTTGCATAAGGAGGAATCTGAACTGGTTTAGCGGAGGAAGATGCAATGGGTGCTCAAAGGCTTTGAGATCTGAGCATCCTATCTCATTGCTGAGATTGGGGGTGGGGGGGAGCAGCAGGGAACATGACAGCGGCTGCTGAAATGAGAGTCTGTTTTTGTCTGCTACATCTTGTGAAAATCTGGAGCCAGACGCCTGCTGAAAGTACCTCTGTCTAAAGACTTTCTGTCATAAACTTATCTGATTAGCAGAGAGCTAGACGACAGATTAGCCCCTGCTTCTGCACTAGGGATGGGCTCTCTGGAGCATTTGAGCAGATCTGCTCCTGTTGCTAGATCCTGATAGCCTGTAGGTGGGGATGCAGCAGGTGGGGAGGAGGTAAGGGGGGATAAGAGGGGGATATTTAAAGGAAGATCATTGCTAGGTAATTCTGCAGATAATGCACCCTCCGTTTTGTCCTGCTGGTCCCAGGTGAGGACACTCTCCTCTGCACCAGTGAGTTGGTGGTCATGTGCTGTGTGTCACAGCAGCACAGAGTGGGTGCACTTGTCATGTGAGTAGAGGTTGGGAGGGAGCTGTGGATGTGGGAGGGAGGGCAATATTTCTAATATGTGTAATTTTTTGTAAGTGTCTCTGGTTCTTCTGGCTGTCATCTTCCATTTAGAAAGAGGAGAGGAAGAAAAATAGCCACATTTAGCTTGGGGCAAGCACCTTGTGCTAGAAGGGGGTGATTTAACATATACTGCAAACAAACAAAAGGGAGACATTCCAGCATTTCCATTCAGTGTCATGTATATGTTTTAGCTTGTTCTTCCTCTTCAGTGTTTGTGTATCATTTATTCAGAAATATTTTGCAAGTGGATAGTGGTTTGCAGGCAAAAGCATTTGCCAGCTGAACTGCAGTATCTGCTACAGCGAATGTCTTTTTGTGTTTGTGTTCTCCCTCTCCATAGAAGGAAAAAAAAGAAAAAAGACTAAACTAGCCTACTTACCAGCAATCTGATGCAAGGATAACAGGCAAAATAATGCTGAAGTGCTCTAATGCATTCTCTTGTCCCGGAAGGAAGAGAGCATTGTTTCAGGATCTCTTAGAGGGAAGAGTTGAAAATGAGTTTTGTAAATAAATCTGTACCCTCAGCTCTGACTAATGCTCACGTCCGGGTTCATGGTGGGTTTCTCTCAAAAAAGAAAAACTATTATTCAAGTAAATAAAGTAGTTTCTTGTTGCAACAGTGATGGAATGGAAAAACTTACTTGTTTTAAGACTAGAAGGGTGGCAACTGATAGAAAACTATCAGTTATTTCAGTTCAAGTTTCCTATTAATTCTGGAATAGATCTGCCAATTCGTACACTTTCAGTTTTTCCATCTGAGATGTAAGTTCTGGCCCACGCAAGTTATATCTGGCAAAACTGAAATCAGGAGCTCTGGCAGCTGCGGAGTCCTTTATGGGAAATGAGAGTTCTGTTTGGGAAGTGCTTTGCACTTAGTCTCCGCTCTCCAAAACTAGAGGAGGTTACCTAGGAACCTGATGGATAGGAGGGGGGGAACCTTTCTTGAAATACAGCTATGTCAGGGGCAAACAAAAGAATCTTGCGTGCGCACACACGTTCGCTCGTACACACAAAAATCAATTATGTGGTGGCAAATAGGATTTCCTTAACTTGGTGCTTTTCTGCTCTGTTGCAGCCGTGATAACGACCTTTCCACTATCATCTCGAACCTGCATCAGAGCCGTCAACTCGTTATGCCAGAGACCCAGAGCCGCTGTGAATTCAAGAGAAACAGCATCGACGTTGGCTTAGGAGCAGCAGGTAAGCAGCTGGAGCAGGTCCTGCTGGTTTGGGTTTGTTGACTTCCCTCCTCTCTTTCACTCCCTCATCTGTTCATTTTTTCAGCAGCTCTTTTTTCTGTGGCTGTTTGTGTTACACTTTGGAGTGAGCTATATGAAAGCTTTTAACATTCTGGCTAAAGATTAACACGGAAAGGATTTTGTGGTGATGTTAAAGTCCTTTTGAGATCTCAGCCCTGCGTTATTCTCAAATCTAGTGGTCTGTGTTAAACTACTGGCAAAGGAGCTTGCGCCAGCAAAGAAGTGAAATGTCCCCAGGGTTAGTGTCAAGTGAAGCAGAAAGGCCTTGCAGAGAGCATGGTTTGATTTGTAATTTCATTAATCAGAGGTTCCCCATGCTGCCTCTGTGCCTGCCAACTCCTTTGTGAGCATGATTGTTTGGTTTTGTAGTGCTACCTGGCTTTTTTGGGAAGTTCATGTGGTTTCAACTTAACATGGTGAAACCAGAAATGCTCCTCTTGGATCCTGCACCATGCCTCTCTGGATGTCAGTGAGGGGGCTATGGGCAAGGATGCTTTGGTGGTAGATATACATCAGTCAACAAGTGAGGCACTGGTAATAAACTAGAGATCTGCTTGTTGTTTGCAGAATCTATGATATGCTTTTGATTATAAATAAAAGTTGAGGAAAAACCGGGAGTTATGCTATTTTTTTTTATTTTGAGTGATCCCTGTCCTTCCAAATCAGAACTGGCGCTCTCTGTGTATGTTAATGTAGGCCTTTCATGAAAATCTGTATGTTTGTGGTTTTGTTCGTATTTCCTTGTAAGTCATTCTATTGACTGTGTAACTTAAGCCTGGATCTGAAGGGAACACCACATCTAATACACTTTGGGAATGTCTTTGGAGGATATTCAGTAACATGACAGGTACCTGGTTTGCCTTTTGCATGAGGCTTGACCCCTCTCCAGAAAGGTTCCTCCTGCCTGCAGGGAAATTTGTACTGGTGTGACTACTTTTGCGGTGAAGTGTTCAGTCCCATATATGTGTTGTGCTGAACTGGGGGATTTGTGCTATGTCTGTAAAGCAGCCACGGGCAGCTCCCAGTCTTTTTCACAGCTGAATCTCCATATTCTTGTCATTAACTAATCTCCACAGCCTCTTTTCCTACACAGCTCTAAAAGCCAAACTGGACAGAGAGATACGTTTTTCTGTATGACCTTGCTTGAGTCTATATGTCTCAGCTGACCCCGTATGTTAAAATAGTTTTTAATATTGTTTGCTTTGCAGAGAAACTGCTGAGCTTGATCAGCGTTGCTGAAATTCTTTGAGATCCATAGCATTCCAGAAATGCAAAGCGTAATTTTCATTCCCATCAGTGTTATGCAGTAGAAAAGATTAGATGTAGAAGTCCTAATTCTTATTTGTGATAATTGATGTTTGAGGTTCTCTGGTTAGCTTAACCATGAGAAAGAGTAAGAAATATAAAACATAGGCACTGCACGCATGTTGCAGCAGTGAGGGCAGCAGTGCTTGGCTCTGACCTCAGTGAACGTCTGAGCAATGAGAAAGAAGAGGGCTCGTTCACACAAGAGGCCACCAAGCAAGTGACAGAGCTTTTCAGGACGTGATAGATTTGGTGTGTCTAACAAGAGTTGACCAGCAAAAGAGGAGGTGGGGGGATGGTGGGGAGATTAGGTATCTAAAGGGAGAGAGGCCATTGTCACATCTCCACAGGGACAGTTTAACTCTGATTTTTCCTCACTGTCTGGAGCTGGCTCACTCTACATGCTTGTTTGATTAAGAGAAGACTCATTTGCCAAAGCCTACGCAGAACCTGCCAGCTCTGACTTCAGAGCATGTGCTGAACTAGTACCTATGTCACCACCTCCCGGACATGGAAGTCAAGGGAATAGAAACAAAATGTGCTGAGATTTTTAGCTGATGCCAGTTATTACTGGGTTTATGTCTTGGTTCTGTTTGTTTTTACTGGCAGGGGTGGAAGGGGAGAATGCTATAACTAATTGCTACATATATAATTTTAAGAGAGTTAGTGTTGGGTTAGTCTGAAAGACTGGCTGTTGTTTAAACCACTTACAACAATAAGGGAAGAAGAAATGTGCCCCCAGTTGTCTGCTGTTTGCATTGTATGCCTTTGAGAACAATACTGTGTATTTGGGTTATGAGAATGTCGCCCTCAAAAAGGCATTTGGAGGTGGACAGTGCTGACTAAATTATGTTAATGCCGACATGTTTAAAAACTCCCGCATCACTCATGACTATAAGCTGCAGTACTCCCAAACTAAGTTGGAATCTGCTCCTAAAATGTTTTCTGTTGCTGGTTTAGCGTTTATGGCTTGAAGGTAGATGCAGTCCCAGCCAGTAGAGGCTGAACACTCTGGAGGCTGCTCTGCAGCTCAAACTGCAAATTTTGCATGTGCAGGATGAGGGGTGAGTGCGTACTCCTAAAAGAGCATACAGAAGTGTACGTGGCTTCTTAGCTATGGCTGAGGCTAAGTAGAGGATTGAGAAGGAGGATAGGATGAATGGAAGAGATTTGCTTATTGCAGGGCCCATGGGGTTAAGAAGAGGGTTGACGTTGGCAGGGTTGGTTGACGATTAATTCTGTGACGGAGTGCCTTGATTTATAGTTAAAACCAGGATTAGAGGCAGTGCTATAGATTTGAACAGCATGGTCTGGAAAATTAGAAGTCTTACTGTATCTTTAATGGTCTTTGAAATGGAGAAAGGGGCTGAAACTAATGGAAGATAACGGCACATGGTTAGTTCTAGGGCTTTTATGAGTTCTGGGCGATAGGTGAGACTAGAGGGTTCAAGCTAGATCTGGACTGATGTTCAGGTCAAAAGGGGCTGAAGAGACCGATGTATTGCTGGAACATATAAAGCCTTTGGTTGGAGGAGCAGCACTGATATTAATATCCTTGGAAGGCTTATGGACAATTTTTAAGTGAAAACAGGTCACTTTGTGTCAGTGGTGATAGTTATATTTGGGAACAGGGAGACTGAAGACCTTAGTTTGGGACAGCAGAAGCTGAAAGACCTAGAAGATAACGGGGTCCTAAAAGACTCAGGTAGGGTTTGGCCCTGACTAGACAAGGATTTAATAACCCACCTCGGTAGGTGTAATAACCCACAGTGGTGGGCGCTAGTTGTTTGGAACAGTAATCCTAGAGGAGGTGCAGTCTTAGGGCTTGGGATAGCTGGGAAAAAAGAAGTCACTGTATTTTGGATCTTGTGAGGCCCAAAGAGCTAGGAGGAGTTGAGTCATCAAAAAGAAATGGCTATGCTATCCGTTGCATCACTTAGATGTAATTAAGACCGGTGTAATGATCGTGACATGTTGGTAGGTTTAGCATCTACAGAAATCTGGGCTAGCAAATCTGAGAGCTATAATCTGAGTGCTTTGAAAATACACTTATCATTAAAAAATGGAAAGACTGTTATTGCTAGTCTACAGTGATAAAGGGGAAAGGGAGGTAGTTATGTTGCCAGCAAATAAAGTTTCATCAGAAATGTTGGACAAGATGCATAATTCCTTCCACCAGTTTTTGAGTACGTCGTAGAGGTGCATGAATCAACCAAGGCACAGAGAGGCAAATTTGCCCAAGATTATAAGGCAAATGATGACTGAACAACAGAGCTCAGTTTCCTGTCTTGTTCTCCCTGTCTGCTGGACCGTTATGTTGTTGTTCCACTGCAACAATATGGAATAGATGTGGATTATAGCCTACTTCTAGAGATTCAGCATATGAGGGATTTGGCGGTGGGGTGGTGGTCCCCCCTGTTAGTGTGTGTACTGAAGCAAGATATCTAGATAAGAATAGCTGACAGCTTAACTCATGTTTGAAGTGTCCCCTGATACTGGACCTTTAAAGGAAATAAAGAATACCAACAGCAAAAATCTACAAAAAAAGCAAAAATCTGCTCCAGCCTGTGCTTCTCGGTAAGACATCTGGAGACCTGGAACTGGCAGGGGTAACCGAGGCTTTTGCAACGACAGCAGAAGTAGGTGGCTGGGAGGTGTGTACTGATAAAATCTAATTGCCCTATCGATTGGGTTAGGAGCCACCGTCAGCTGTGGTAATGATTGAGATATTCTTATGTGTTTGATGCATGTTAGCTGTATCTCACTGCTTTGGGCCCACTGGGGACCGTAAGGTATTACGGAGATCTCTTAATCATGGAGCAAACTTGCGTGTGTTGGGCCTGCTCTGTGGCACTACAGATTTATTACAGTTACCACTGATGCACTTGGATTTCCTCAGGTCCCAAGGGGTCCTGGGTTTCGGGAAGAGCTGCCCTGTTTGTAACTCTGAATTCTTAACTGGCTGAGGAAATCCATCTCACTGGTTTAGGATTTTACCCATCTGCACCCTCTTACGCTATTCTTCCTTCCTTCTCATCTGGGTTGACTGTTGACAGTATCGTGTCCTCAGACCTTTAAGAACAGCAAACTTCTGCCACTTCTGCTTTCTCTGCCTCTCTTTGTGCCTGGGAGTGGAGGTGCTTGTGCTTGCAAATGGAGAGCATGGATTTCTATAGTCCTTGGATAATGTCTGTTCACCAACGGTTGTGCAGATTTGAAGAGTGGAAGTCTTCATTGTTTCCACACAGATTGAAAGAGCAGTAAATTCTTGCGGAGAATCAGAGAATGTAGTGTAAAGGAAGGGCACTTGCCTCTCTGCCAGCTCTGTTGCTCTTCATTGATCAAAATGATAGCCAGCTTCTCTTCTGAAGTCTACGTTATGTCTACACTGGGTTTATATCCAGCTGCTAGGTTTAATCTCCTTCTACTTCTCTGGCCAGTGTTGGACCTTTATTTATTTATTTTTAAACCTGGAACAAGCTAATCCAGCTGCTGAGAAGTAAGGTTGGCTGTTGGGCAGAGAGGTACTCCCATTGCAGGGAGGAGAGGTGAGCTACTTCACCTAAGTGCTGACAGTCTGCAGGACCGCCCCTGGGGGGAACATATGTAGAGCCTACCTGGAAAAATAGGCTTTGGTGATGCCCAGAGCTCCCAGGACAGTTTACCTAGGAGATGTGAATGGTCCTTCCTCTCTTGACCCTGCGGACTTGATTTTCTGCTGCATCCTTCCCTTCTGGTGGTGTTCTGCAGTGGAAAATGCTGGAGAATGTTTTCCTTGGTGCTAATTAAATTGCAGTCACGATGGGGATATAATATGCCAAATGGAGGAAGAAAGGAAAAGTACATATAATGGGGTCTGTACTTCCTTAGGAGCACACAGAGGCAGCCTGCACTGGTGAGATTCAGTAAGAGGCTTAACAACATCTGCAAAGGTAGAGAAGGATGCTCAGATGCCTCAGGGGGAGTGTGCATGTGGGAGGGGAGGGCAGGCGATGAGCCTAATGAGAATATAAAAGTAGTTTCCAAATGGATCAGATAAAGGCGAGGCAGCAGACAGGGTACAGCACTAGCACTACAGAGGGGCTTACCTTGAGAGCGGATGATGGCACAAGGCGCTTTTAATCTTAATTGAGAGAGAGAGAGACACACACAAGGATGAGCAGAGCCAGGGCTGCTTGACAAAGGCACAGTAGCAAAGCTGATGGTTTGCACATCAAACACGGATTTAGAGCCCCTTTAAGCAGCTAGCGGTGTGTCTGTAAACAAGTCCAATCCCCTCTATCCAGTTTGGCTAATGCAGTCTGCCAGGGCACATGTGGGGTGGGGGAGGACGGAGGAGGCCTTGCGGCGCTCCATGGCTCATAGAGAAAGTACAGGTGCCTTCTCCCTTGTGTGTGTGTGTGTGTGCGCGCGCGCTTTGCACGCTGCTTTAGGATTTGGACAAGCATTTTGCAATAGAGTCCTCGTCCCAAGGCCCTAAATAGTTTCTCCCCTGCAAAAATCCTGTTAATTTCTCCTCTTTCTCTCCTCAAACACCCTGTGTTCTGCAGTGCCAGATTTCATGACTTTCCAGTTGCAGTAGGACTATTTGCATGGATAGAAGTGGAGGGATCAGGCTCACTGATGCTAGAGGAAGGTGGGTAGATCTTCCCTCTCTTCCTTCTGACCCTTGCGATTAAGGGACTTGGCTTCATGTCTGAATATTGTCTGAGAGAGGGCACTTAATGGAGACATGGCAGAATATCAGGTCTCGCTCCAAATAGCAAGCAATTTGCTATGGTTCTGCATTTAATATTTGGGACTGCGCATGGATTAAAGACGCCTTCCCCAGTGATTGGAGGCTGCTTTGGCTGTGGCCTGGGAAGCAGCAGAAGGCCAGCTTTCCGATGTTGCAGAGCTCCCAGAGAGCTTGGGCTTTTTCTAGGGGTTGTTGGTCAATGTGACGGAGATGAGAAACCCTGAGAGCCTTGGCCTCAGAGCAGTAGGTGACCTCAGTGACCGGTATAGTTGCGTGTTAACCTGCAGTGATTCCTGTGGAAATCCCACGCGATAGGGAGAACGTGACATCTGTGTCCCTTGAGGAGTCCCACTTTAGGAGTCCTGCTGCATTGGAGGCCATGTATACTTGGTGCTTTTGCAGTCCTGGAAAAGCAGTGTTCATCTACCTGTCTCAAAAACATCACAAAAGAGCTCTTTCTCTCTGCGAGGTTATTGGTTCCTCTGTATTAATGCTCCTGTCTCATCCTTCCCCTTGATGCTTTGTTGACTAAGCAAGGGAGAAGGAGAAATTTCAGGAGTAAACTGTAAACAGATTCACGTTTAAAAATTGGTATTGGAATTCTTATTGACAAGGCAGTGCTTGTAGCTCACGCGCACATGGATCCGTAGCTGATCAAACTAGTTGTCTCACTTTCTTTGGGCCTGTCCCTGAACTCTGTGTGCCTGCCATGGAGGGCTTCCCAATAACTTAATTTGGCTTCGCACTGAGACCTAGAGCTTTCATCTGCTAAGGAGGAGTTAATATTGGGGGTGAAAAAGCATTGGGATCAGGGATGTTATAGCTAATGGTTAGAGACAGAATCACAGTGAACGACTGTTTTCTGAGCATGTGATAATGAGCTAGGATGCAGACATGTTTTCATTTACAAAGCCAAACAGCAACAAAAAAAGCAGAAGCCTTCATTGAACTGCTGCCTTAAATTGAGCAGAAAATCAACACCAAATGGGCATCTAATAGTTGAAAGCCCAGCCACCTTTGTTTATGTGTTTTACCATGAAGGACGGTTGTTTACCTAGGCAACAGGAGGGTCCAGGCTCTGTCAATGCCATCCTCCTCTTGGCTTGGATCTGGAGGACTGTCCTTCGTTTGTGCTCTGTTTAAGTTCATTTTTATTTCTTCTGAAGCCTTGAGGGAGTGGGAGGTAACGAGCATCCTTTTGTAATACAACCGGTGGTCTTGGGAGGTGAAGGAAAAATGGGAAAGCCCAACATGGAAGCACTTCGTTTTGCTGTGCCCTGCAACTGCACTTGCAATGTAGGCTGCTGCGTGGGATTTTGCTGGTGTGAGCGTTTAAGGTTTTATTCTTGGCTTTGTCACTGCAGGAGGAGAAGGAGCCAAGGCAGTTTAGTGCCCTGTTTTTGGAGTTCAATAAACCTTGCTCTTGGCAGGAATTTGAAGCTTGCTCCTGGCAGGACAGTTCTTGTAGGATGGCTCTGCAAACACCTTTGGGAAGGTCAGTGATGTGTTTCAAGGTGTATCTCCATCACTTGTAGGAAAAGAGCACCACAGCTGGACAGGGCTCACCGTGGCAGCTTAAGTAGCTTGGCCTCCTCTGTGCCTGGCATGAGAAGGGCAGACTGGCTATAGTCAGGACCACGAGTCCATCACTTTCTGGCAGCTGGATCCGCCACCAAACTCATGCCCAGTACATGTTGTGGCTTTGGAACTGAAATAAACACCGACTCTTTCTTCCTTTCCTTGCAGCTCTAGGAAGAGCAAGATTATCCTGCTTCCAAAAATAACCTCTTCCCCGCCCCCTGCTTCCACCTCCTTTCCCAGGTGCCTTACAGGCAGCTAGTAAAGAGCTGAAAACAAATCATTGGTGCGGTGACATCTCACTGATGTTATATATAGAAATCCAGTACAGATTGTGATGTGGCACCTGGCTTGTCCACTCTTGCTTGCTGCTGGGTGGAAGTGCAGGGAGAGGAGGCAGCGAGTCGCTACTCCTGACCCTGCCACAAGTCAAGCTGATCCTTCAGAGCCAGGGTTTTGATATTGTTCCTGCTCCAGTGCGTGTGTGTATCTATGTGTCGTCGGGTTTGGATGCTGTGGATTTAGTCCTGCAAAGCCTAGGCTTCTGCTCTTGCTGCACAGCAGGGGTAACACTGTCCCCCCACAAGCTCCCCATAGCTGTGTATCTGGAAAGCTTGCGTTGTGATTAGATGCCCAAGTGGCAGGCATTGAACTGCTGCTCTGCTCCATGTTTCTTTCAAGCAATCAGCAGGATGCTCTGTGGCTCAGCTTCGTGCGGTCTCCGGTGAGAGCGAGGGAGAAGTCCTGCTGAAGAGAAAGGGGTGCAGGGCTGTGTGCGTTGGAGGCAACGCATGAAAATGTTGACCCAGCCTTTTGGATTGATAGACTTGAGAGAAGTCCACCAGGAAAACAGGCCTGACCACAATGAGCACCGTGCATGTAGAGCCCTGGGGCAGGCAAACCTGCCAGGGTAGTGTGTGACCATCACTGCCTTTTCTTGAAGCCCTGCCAGCTCAGCCCCTGCCTTACAGCACTGCTCCAACATGTGTACCCTTTGGTAAAACTGGCCTGCCCTGGGCTGGTCTCAGCTAAACGGGAAAGAAGACGGTAACCATTACTATAATTTGTGAAAGGTCATGCGTTGGTTTTCTTTTGTTTTGTTTTGGTTTTTTGGTTTTTTTTTTCTCCTGCTGTCTCTGCATGTACAGGTAAGCCCAGGTTTCCCCACAGGGGCACAGTAAAGATCCTCAACTCCTTTCCCTCTGCTAAGCATGTCTGATGACTTTCTACGGTCATTAGCCTCTTCACTGCAAATCAAAGAGATGGGTGGGGATTCTCAAGGGTTAAGTTGCATGTATGTCACCGTGGGGAACAGACTCATAAATTAAACTGGAATCTGTCCTAAGGATGCCCTCTTCCCAGATGCAAGCTTGTGGTTTCAGACCTGGCCAGAGGAGTCAGCAGTGCCGCATGCTTTACGTCAGACGTGAACAGACTTTGGGGGAGCTGTCCTAGGATGGAGGGCTGGGGGCTGGAAAGATTTTTATTAACAGTTTGCTTTGAGCAGGAAGAGGGTCAACTGCCTATTTAATCAATTTTTCAGCTCTGCATGATCTTTTTGTTCCCAGTTTCTTTTCTTCTCTTTGCTCTTCCTCCCTTTCCTGCTCTTTTCCCTCCTCCTTGCATTTCTTTGGTTCTCAAACCCTTTTTTCCCTCCTTCCTTTTCCATTTTTAATTCTCGTCTCACATATGCACCCTTCTTCCTTTCCATTTCTCTTCCTCTCTTTAGTTCCCTTGTCCTCCTCCCTGTTCTCCCTTCCCCACCCTCCCTTCATCTCCAAGCTCCTCGGGAAGAAGACAATTTGAAGGCTTTCCGCTCTGCTCTCAGCTGAGAGGCTCCTTCCCTCAAGCCAATCAATGGCAGCCTTTCAGCCCCAGTGGGGCTTGGCAAACATTAGATCAATAAGTTATTAGCACCATTCTGTCAGCTGTAATGTGGAGATTGATCGGGGCCGGGGCTCCTGCATGCTGCCTGGCACTTCCCCAGCCTGATAAAGATGACAGATTAAGGGAATAAGAAAAAGGAATTAAGGAGTCTGGCTGTCAAAGCTGTCACGGGCTGGAGGAGCGCTGTTTTTTTCAGGGGCTGAATGAGTGCAATTGGACATTTAAATGGTGCTAAGGGTACAGCACCACCAGCAGCTCTGTTGGAAATCGCTATCTTCAGAGTTCGCTTTTCTAAAGAAATGCTGGGAGGCTTGTAGAAGGAGCAGCCAGAGGAGGTGGAGCAGCTGTCCTGGGTGTTGGAGGGAATACCAGGTTACTGGCACAGACCACACACAGAAGATTCAGCACCTAGGAGCCCACAGGGAAATGCAAGTGCTGTCCCTGCCGCATTGCCTTACGCGCTTCTGGCACGGTTGGGTGTTGTGTGGCATTCCCCAGGACTGAGGGAGGTATCTGTGTCAGAGGAACGATGCCAGTTTTCATAGCTTTTTGTCACAGACACATAAATTGAGGTCAAACAACCTTTGCCCGAGAGGTTTGTGGTCTCTCAAGGAAAACCTGATCCTTACTGGAACCGTGCTTAAGTCTACTGATGTAACAAGCTTCCCCCTTCTCCTGTTTTACCCACCAGAAGATGCTCCTTTCTAGAGCTAGAAAGTGAGTCTGCGGAAGGCCTGGACTTCCAGCCCAGCCTCATTCTTTAAATCTTTTCTGGAAGAGAGTGGGGATTCACAAGTTTGCAATTGCTAAAAAGCCTCCCTGCAGCATATAAAATTAATTCAGCTCGCTCTCTTAAGTGCAGTATATCCTCTCCATGAGTGTTTTTCATACTATGAATATTTACTACCTTTCTATGGCTTGGTGCATGCTGTAAAAATGAATTTTGTAACAATCTGGGAGACAAGGGGATGTTGGTGCACCTTCTCTCATAAACAGCCTCATGACAGACAGACAGGAGGATGGCTCCAGCATGACCTGCACCTCCTTCTGTTTCACTCCTTGGGAACTGAAATATTGGACAGTCCTTTTAGGAGCTTAGCTCCAGCTAGGCAAATCGAGTGAGCACAAGGAGGTGGGAAGTAGCAGGATATGTTTGCAGGGTAGGAGGAAAGGCAGATGGCCAAGCTGAGAAAGGGGATGCAGGCTCCTTCTCAAGCCTAGGAAAGGATGGTTGATATGTTATACCTTGGGAATCCTTCTACTCAACTACTGTCTTGTTGCGTCCTCCCGCAGCTTTCATACATGCTGCGGTTAAGTCACATTTAGGAAGGGGTTAGTGACACTAGGCCTACCTTTGGGGTGCTACTTTCTATGTGATGCATTGAGATCAGTGAGTGATGGTCACTGACTTCCCTATTGGAGTTGTTCTCTGCTACTGGGAGGAGTGACTGCACAACCCGTCTGCCAAAGTTCAGTTCTCTCTAAGTGAGCAGGAAAGAGAAAAACCTTTGATTACTCGATATTGCATCCTCCTTGCTTTGTAGTAAAAGACCATTAGCGTGTCCTGTTCCTCCCTCCCCTTTATTTCCTGTTTTTCTTCCTGTTTCCGAGAGCTTCTTGTCCCAGGGAACTTGAAGTGTGGTGCTTAGGGAACATTTGCAGATACCTTGGTCTAGGCTAGGGACGGTCCTGAGCCAGGAGCGCCCAGCTTGCTCTGCTGTTTGTGCTATTAAGACTGGTACGGCAGCTAGCAGAAGGAAGCTTCCTGTCCTGGAGAGCTTGCAATCTAAATCTAAATGACAACCAACAAACAGATATAGATGTGGAGACATAAAGGAGCAACGAGATAACCCAGCGCAATAGCTAAGGTTTGAAGCCTGCTGCCTGCCATGTCCCTAAAGCCATTAAGGTGACCTGCTGGCAGAAGGATGCTACCTTTATTTTGCAGCTGGTTTGACATCCCCTTTGCGGAGATCCTGCAGTATTTCCCCCTTCCTTGCTAGAACTAACCCTGCCCCATGAGCTGGCATGCACTTGTATTATTCTAGGATCCCAAGTCCCAGAAGCCCACTGCTTCCCTTCCCCCAGCTTCCCCAATAATTTTTTTCCATTCTCGTTGCCCTCAGTTAAATTATGGCCCGTTATTCCCATGACCTTGTGCTTCACTCTCCCTTTGTTCCATTGATTCCTGCTGGCAAGGGATGGGGCCGATGTGCAGCCAGATTCCACGCCGCTGTGCGCAGCCTACTGCGTGGCCCCTTGTACGCCAGCCTTTGTTGAGAGCAGCTCTGGGCCTGCTGGGACTCGGCAAGCTGGTGCAGCTTCTTACAAAGGCACAAGCCCATCGCTGGGGAAGTAAGTCTCCAGGGTCCCTGCAAACCTGTCACATTCGGCACGGGAACAAACTGAGCAGCAGGGCTGGAGCACCAGAGTTTGAGCGGAGCAGCTCCTCTGGTGGTGGCTTGTTTGTGCCAAAGGAAAGGGGAGAGCTGAATAAACTGAGATGCTGCCAAGACATTTCAGACTGGTCAGTGGGAATTGTCATCTCCAGGGTTTAAGTTTGATTGGGGAATTAAGAGCAAGGGAGGATGTTTTCCTCCTCTTAAAATAATGTGAAAGGAGGTGAAAAAGGACTCTCTTCTCATTAGATGTTGGCTATCTGAGCTCGAATGATATCCCATGTAAGTTGGCTCAGTTCTCTGTTTACTCAGGACTTCTGGGTCCAAGAAGCTTTCAGAGCAAAACCAATGATATGGATAAGGAGCGTGAGATAGGTCTTGATCTCTTCCTGCTGTGTCCGTAGCATAACACAGTGCAGAAAAACTTGGTGCAATCCCTTGGCCGTAACTGGGACTCGCTCTGTAGCCCACCCATTTAACAACATTGGGAGGGCAAACATTTTGTGACCACCTCATATTTGTTCATTTCCCTTCTCCAGGTGTGTCCCAGTGCTCAGTCACTGGGACGTGGGCTCAGTACTCACCCTGCCATTGATGCAATGTGTGTCCTTGGTGCATCTTCTCTGCTGCAGATTCCCTTGTAAAGAGTGCAGATAAAATCCCTCCATCTTTGGGGAAACCTAGAGGTAGGTTTTCTAAACTTCCCAGCTGACTTAGGCTCCCAAGTCCTCTCTTCAAAGCTGATAACGAGGCTTGGGTTTCTTAGATGTGCTGGCGAACATGACTGTTAAGTCACCCAGCTCTGCTGAGTGCTGGGAGGCTGAGGGTTAGAGGCAGTGCAGGAGTACAAAGCCCTGTTACTTCGAGGCGACGTTTCCACCCATGGTCTCTAATCAGTGTGTCTCAAGTCCAAAGAGAACTGTGATTAAATAAAACCCACACTGCCCGGGCTTCTACACAAGCTTGTTTTATGGTGCCATACCCACATCCTTTCTCTTTGTGGTTGCAAAGCCATTGGGTGATACTTCTGTGTGGGGACCAAAGTGCTGTCCTCCTCCAGCTGACCTACTTTGCTGGCCTGTCTCTATTCATGTTCCACTGTAGAAGTGCAGCGGGTGAGTGCTGGACTTTCTCTTCCCATGAAAGAAGGGGGGAAAAAAAATCACTTCGATTTCTAGATCTTTGGGGAAAATATTTGACTTTGTTTCCAAAAACCTCTCAGGATCACTTTCTGTACTGCCTTGTCAGGCTAGCAGGAGCCTTGAATGAAATGCAGGATCTGAGGGCCTGTGTGGGAGACCTGGGGGCGGGGGTTGTGTGGCCAGGGCTGTGTTGCACTGGTGGCAATAGTGATCAGTATGCTTGGGGCTTCTTCTAGGACTCCTTCCTTGTATTATTGCCTGGCTTAGCTTCATAACGTTACAGTTCTACTGATAATGTCTTTCATTTTCAGCTTTAATATTAAAAAACTGCCCTGATTTGGCTTCCTTTCAACTGAAATGCTTTGTAGAAGGCAGGAGAGAGGAGGCAAAAGCAGGGAACAAAAAGAAAAAGGGGGGGGAAGGTCCCCACAACCATCCCTCCCCGTCCTCTGTCTCAGGTGGGGTGTTGCCTTTTGCAGGTGCACGGACCGAGCAAACAGCTCTCTTTTGGCTTTCTGGTCAATGAGCAGCAATGCACTCTAAATGCACAACCTGTCTCTGTGAGGGTGGAAAGACATCCAGACGCTACCCTGCCAACTTGTTTGCAAAACATATTTGGTTTTGCTGCTGCTGCTGCAAAGTCAGGGGGAGATGGACTGTGGATGGTCCCATCCCAATGCCTTCAGTGACTGTCCTGGTTCTTTGTGTGTGAGTACGAAGAATGGCTGGATGAATGGCACGTGGACATAAAGGGATGAATTTAGGTCCTGTAAAAGGGCGTGTGTTTAGCAGGTGTAAGTGGTATGCCAAAGCTGTGCATATGGTTTAAGTTGTAAAGAGGAAAGGATTGGCGCTGTAATACAAATACATTGCCGTTTCGGTTGTACCCCAGAACCTGTGAGTTTACTGAGTAACTAATGAAAATGTGACCTGCCTCTTCCCTGCTTTGCAGCTAAGAAAGCTAAGAGGGGGGTATGACTTCATGTAACACTGGGCTGGAATTCAAAAGATTGCTATTCAGTCTTGTGCTCTCCTACTGACTCAGTAAATTTGGGGCGGATTGTTAGATCTTTGTGCCTCCATACTGGCTACTGATGATAATTATTCCCTTTTCCTTGCTTACTGTATGTCTTAGTGATTTAGTCCCTGCATTTCTGGGGACAGAGGCAGCCTCTGACACATCCCAGGACTTTGCCTTAAATGAAGGGGCGGGGGGAAGAGGAAAATTTTCATTCTTTGATCTAACTGACTGCCGTAAAAAGTGCTGGGGGGCAATCAAAATACAAACTCAGTGGGTGGGATTTGATGCTTTGGTACAATGCGAACCTGAGATGCTGGAAGGAAAATGCTGCAGATCATCCTAGAGATTAATACACTAATGTGGGATCTCTCTGGAGGGCCAAGTTCAAATCTCGACTGCAAGACATCTGGGACCTTTCCCTGTGGCATGCCGGTGATGGCAGGCTGTCAAACCCGACTGTTCGTGCAGCTGCCAGCTCGCTGGCGTGCGTGCCGAGAAGTGGGTGTTCTGCAGACTGGCAGGGCATGGGTCTGATGGAGTTGGTGCCGCTTCAGAGTTACTGCGCGATCTTGGTCTTCCCCTGCACAAGTGCAGCCTGTGGGGAGCGAGATGGGACTTGCAACCCGTCCTGCTGCCGTGTCTGGGAATAGCAGGGCATGGTGCTAGTCAGAGCGAATGTCTGCTGGCAGATGGGCGCGTGGGGGTGGCAGAGGAATAGCAAGAGAGAAAGAAGGAGTGATAGGAGGGTAATGAGGTGTCTTGGCAGAGCTGTGAAATCAAGGAATCTACTGCTCATATTCTAACTGCTGTCACATGTAACTGGTGCTTCTGTCACCAGTTCTTCCATGGAGTCTCTTCTGCCTGAAGTACATAAGAACAAGCCCTGTTGGGTTTTGCTGTCTCCTGCCCAGGCCGGGAGGGGCGAGTGGAGCAGCGGGACTTTTGTTGTTTCAAAGCCACAAATCCCAGATGAGAACACTTCTGAAGAGGATATATGATCTTCGCCTCCAGTGCTGGGGGTTTGCAGCATCAGACTAACATTTTCAGGAAAATCAACATGAAGAATGAAGCGTTCCGTGGGGAGGGAGCTTGTGACTCTATTTGTGCTGTGTGGCCAGGTACTTCCTAGCTTTGATGCTGGCTTGGCAAGCAAATACTGCCTATGGCTTTGGAGAAGTTACTTAAAGGGTAAACTGAGGCAGGAGGATTGATAAAATTCAAATTGTATTGAAAGGCGGACTCCACACCTGGGACGTGAAGTGCTGAGAAAACTTAAAAGTGCTGTCACTGGCTGACTCTGTCCTTTTCCATCTGCTTTCCAATTGCCACTGTCTTGTATTTGCTTTTGGTTATGGATGGATGCAAGCCACTGTGGTTGTCTCTGAGCGCCAGTTTTGTTAACAGGCTGGGTGACAGGGTCATGGCAAGATAAGATCGGAGGCAGCTTGTGCTCTTTAAAACCTTGAAACGCCACTTGTAACTTTGCAGAGTTCCAGAATTGCTCTTTGGATAAAGGCATTGCCTGGCAGGCTCTGCCCTCGGCACGTTAACTGTCTGCTCTCGGCACTGCTCAGCCTGTGGCAGCCACAGATCTGTGCTCTGGATCTCTTGATAAATACAATGCCAAGGCAGGAACCTGGGCTTGCTTAGCTGAATTCAAAGTAACGTGGAATGATTCTGAGTATGAGGGACAGTTGCTTGGCTTAAAATGTCCCCTGGAACATAAATAATTTTGTTGTTCTTATAAACCGCGCCGAGGGGGTTTGTAACCTTTCTTAACCAACACACTTTGGGCAAATGGCAGAAGCTTTGCAAGCGTGTTGACTCACAGGCAGATGCAATGTATACTTGCTCAAATATGGTGCTTGTTTGTGAGATTGGTTTTTTTAATTTTAAGATGCTGCATCTTTAACAAGCCCTTGATAGATGAGAATTTGATGCTTGCAGTGACAAACAGTCTCTTCCTTCCTGCCCATATGCAACATCATGCTTTCAGTTTCCCCAGCATTATTATGGGAGGATATTGATTTTAAATCTGTTCGGGGACGCTGTAATTGTATATTAGATATTTTGTGTTGGTTTGTAGGGCTGCAGTAATGCAAAAGGCTTGAGTGTTTCCGTACAATCTAGAGGGGGAAGATTGCTAAGGACCTTGAGGTTTTGAAGGAGGAGGGGGGGGAGAGGGGGGAGAGAGATTGAGAGAGAGAGAGGAGAGAGAGAGATACTGTGGTAGGAAGATTCAGAGATCTGTTGTGCTTTTTTTTTGTGTTGTTTTTTTCCTCCCCTTTCTCTCCCCCAGTTGCTTTGCATCAGGGCATGAAAGGAGTGGAAACATCAGGGGGACAAAAGGCAACAGAACAAATGATGAAACTCAGTAAGGAAATCAACTGGATTCAGAATTTATAGCTTTAAAATGTTGCATTGATCAGTGTGTGAATAGTCATTATGTGCTTTTGGACTGCGTGATTAGGAAAGCAGATCAAGGCTCTCAAGATGATGATTTTTCTTACTTTCATTTTTTTTCCTCTGCTTGTAATATATGTGCGCGCGTGTGTGTGTGTCTGTGTGTGTGTGAGAGAGAGAGAGAAGCAAAATACCAAAGTCTCTCTGGTTGCTTCTGCAAAGACGAAAGTACAACCTTATCTGATACTCAGGTTTCTCATCTCTCCTCTAGATGAAATTTTAGGCAAGAGAAGAGTATGTTCTCCCAACAGCAGCAGTGAGTGTCCTTTAGAAAGCAAGAAAGCCAGAAGTGAGTCCCCAAAGGGTAAGTGCTGCTTCTCCCTCCCCCATCCCCTTCCCCTTTCTTCTCCTTTCTTAAGAGTGGAACTTAATTGAAATTAAGGAGGGAGGGAAGGGAGGGCTGCAAGAAGCTGCGGTGTGGGAGCTGTAAGTATCCGGCACTGAGGGTGCATGCAGGAGGCTACCAGTGCACTGTGCTTTCTTTATCTGTTCGGAGGGAAGCTTGCAGCGCGAGAAAGGGATTGCTGCTTAATTAGAATAATTGTTTTATGACTAAAAAAGCAAGCTGCAGCTTTTGAGGTGGATTTTAGGGGTGTTTCTACTTTTCAGGCAGAATGTCTTGATTACATGTTTAATATAAAAGATACACACAGGCTTATCGTGCTGGCATCTGTTCCTTTAAAGGGAAAAAAAAGAAGCCTAGCAGGGAGAATAGGGCTGCCTAGTTCTTTCTTATGCATTTATGGCACTGTTCCTATAGAGATGGAATCTGCAGAAGGTTTCTCTTTTGAGGGATTTTTTTTTTTTTAAACCTCCTGATTTGTCTTATGGCTCTTTGCTATAAACATGATTTTTAAACTTTCTTTACGACTGGCAAAGTGGAGTGGGTAATGGAGCCTGCAGTTAATGAGTTTGTCTCCGGGTTTCATAAATGAGGTTTTGCAGGCCGATCACTTAAAGGCTTTGTTGTTAAGTTCAAACTAATTAGCTGTCAGTAATGCCCATCTCGATCACTGTGCTTAACCTGCACTCTTTGGCCACTAAAAAAAAAAAAGAAAAAAAATAAAAGCAGACTAGCTGTCTGAGGCTCTTCAAGGTGTATATTCTCACTAACCAATCCAGAGAATCTCAAAGGGCACTTTTTGCAGCAGTTTGTCCTGAAGCCTTCTTAAACTACAGACCTCATGCTTTATAAGATATATTTTAGGGGCCTGTACTGCGTCCTAATTTCACGTCATGTTCCTGTACATTGTCTCTTCTTGACTCCTCGTCCCCAAATTATGATCTGAAAGGCAGCGTACTCTGAGAGGATGTTGAATGCTAGTGTCACTTAATATAATATTGCTAACACTACCTAAGAACATACTAAATCTCTCCTTTCACGTAACCCTCTCCTGCCTGTTAACTCTTTAATACAAGTAAAAGTGCCTTAGCTTTTTACTGGGCTTTTCTGAAAGGTGTAAAGAGGAATCCTCTATACTGCTACTCCTTACCTCTTTTCCTTGATTTTTTTCATGTGCCCTACTCCTGTTATCCTTGAAATATTTCTAGTAGATGTGCAGGGAAGTTCCAGCAGGATGCTTCTATAGATTCTGAAACGCATTTGTTATATAGGGGCGTGAGACTCCTCTAACACACTTGGTACACCTCCTGTCATCTTTGCTGTTTCTGCTGAGTCTGTATCCTTTGTAATTCCAAGACAGTGCATGCTTAGGAACTGAATTCATGTAACAGCAACCTATGTGGCCTGGCTGAGAATGGGCTAAACTTTAATGAAGCCCTCTGAAACCAAACTATTGCATTTGGATTCACCCTAATAAAGTGGCTGAACTTGCACAAATTGTTGTTTTTGCCATGGGAGCAGCAGGGTCAAGTGATCCCATTCCACTTCTTTCCTCTGGCCTTCCCACCATTTTTGTTTACTGGAGTGGGTTGAGTGCAGTGTGAGGCAGATAAGCAGCCCTTGGCTTTGCAGTGTGCACTCAGGATCTAAATCCTGCTCCTTCACTCCGAATGACTCAGGGATTCCCCCAACTCATTAAGAGAGGGGTTCCTAGGAAGCCCTGAATAAAGCAAACTTTTGTTTTCCACTCCCACTTTTTTCTCAGAAAGCCTTTCCTGCCCTTTAAAAGAGTGTGAGACAGAATGGAAATTCTGAGCTGGGCCTTTCACTAATCTCCCATGTTACCTGTTTTTAATTATATTAGATCATTGGGGAACCCCTGTTCTCTCCAGCACTCTGGCAGGCATTTTAAGCCTAGGCGGTGCTAATGCTAGAATACCATCAGAATAGTGAGGGGCTGAATAGGGGCAGAGACTTTTGTGCTTTTGGAGCCTTTATCTACCCACCCCCTGACATGAGAAGGGCGTCAAAGGAGGGGCTATAGCCAGCGTTTCTGCGTCTTAAGCCTCAAACAGTGAGAGCACCTTGCAGCTGAGAACTCCCAGGAGACTTCCCATGCTGCTGGCAGTCAGGCAGCATTCCGGTGGCATGGATACCGTGGAGGGCCGGAAGGGAAACGACCCCTGTGTTCCTAGCTCTGTGCTAAAGAGCTGGTTGGAAACGGAAGGATCTGCGTTGTGTGACAAGGCATTTTCAAACAGGATGGACCCTAGTGACCAGTTACCTGCAATTTGGGAACTACTGCTGTAGAGTAGGGCTGTAAAGTGTAAGATTGTGCTACAGCCCCAAGCTTGGCTGGCACCCAGGTGCTGAGAGTGCGGTTTGTGATTTAGGAGTGGGAAGGGAAAGAAGGACCGACCGGAGTTTTGTAGCCCGTGCAGCCCCGCGCTGTCCTCCGGTAGGAGCCAGGTCTGCGGCGGCTCCCTGGGACTCACCCTTCCTTTTTCTCCGGCCCCGTGGCGAGCCTTGTGTGGGTGCTGGTCCTCCGCCTTTTGCGCTCTCCTGTGATGTATAGCTCAAGGTGGGGACTCTCCCCTCTCCGTTACACACGGGCCCTGGATGCAGCTCTTGCTCAGGGCACAGCTGCATTGTCTCTGAAACAGCCTTTTGAAGAGAAGAAGTGACCCCGCGCCCGCGGCACATCTCGTGCTGCTGTGGCTGCGCCTGACAAGGCAAGGAGAACAGAGGCAGCCAAGTAAATCACTCCTTCTCTCTGACTGAGTGAAAAAACACCTGTAGGGCTGGAAACCCTTCCAGCGGGGAAGCAGTAACCTTCCCTTCCCCCCTCCCCAATGCTCGCAGTGTGCGCACCAGAGATCAAAAGAGAGCCCTATCTCAGTGGAAACAGGGCCGCGCCAGCACTGCTGTCAAACAGAGCAGAACGTTCTCGCGTCTAATATGGAAATGCGAGCATATCAGAGGCTCGGAGCGAGGGCTGTGCTGGCAGGTCACGGAGGAAGCTTTCTCCCCGGGAGACAATTCCCCAAGTAAAACCCTCACTCCTGCGGCAACAGCATGTCTGGAGATCTGCTTCTCTGATACCTGGAGACATGAAATAAAACTGAACGATTGCAAAAAGAGAAAATCAGTAAGAGTATTTTGGTTCCGATTTGAACCGCTGAAAAATAAATCTGGTAGAAGCCTCATCGTTTGGGAAGATTTGAAACTAGACTGGACTAAGTGCTGGAAAACACACGTAGGGAACAATATTGCACTCGCCCCCTGGGGTGGGCTGATGAGCTCATGTACTGCTCCTTCTGCCATTCTCTTTTCTTTGCTATTGTAGATCATTTAAAACAAAGCAAAATCTTATTGCATCTTTGGTTAATGAAGTAGACCAGAACCAGAGCTGGACTACAGCTGAGCAATTCAGATCCAGCCTCTGTCAATTTGTTCCTCTTCTTTGAGCGCGGGGTGTGGGGGGGGATATCCATGTGTTGATTGGTTTGGCAGCTGTCCATTTAGGCCAAATGAAGAAACAATGTTTGGCCCCATTCTTGCTAACAACTTCACGGCCCCCCAAACCTGTACTGCTGAATATGGTGGGAGTGGGCACGGGACCTCTCTGCCCTGGCAAGTGACGGCTCAGGCAGCAAAGTCCCTAAAGCTACTAACTCAGACCTGGCTTTGAACCTGGGGTCAGATGCTTTTGCAGCAGGCTCCTTAAGCTTTTACTGTGGTTCAGTAAAGGGAGCCTCAGCCTGTCATGCGTTTGTAGCAAAGGAGAGCGGACCGACAGGCTGGGTGCTCCTGTCTTGCCTGGGATTGCCTGGGGAGGACGAGCCTTATAAAAGCTTGGTGAAAAGGTTGTGCAGCAATGGCATGTCCTTCAGGCTGAGCAGAAAGCCTGCGTCCTCCGAGAGCCTGAATTCCCTGTGGCTGCTGCCATCGGGACCCTGCAGCGTGGGTGGTGGGTGGGAGAGGTGGGCTCCCCTTGGCCTGGGCGAACAGGGAGGCGTGCTGGAGAGCCCGAAGGCCCAACAGATGCCTGCCTCGGCTGTGCCTTCCCCGTGACCGTGCCAGAGTCCATTTCACACCTGGCGGCTGGAAGAGATTTGGCGAGATCAGTCTCCCGCATTACCCCCTGGTAATGACAAAAGCAGACAGCAAAGCTTCAGCAAAGCTGGAATTACTGCTGGCTGAGTCATGTGAAATCTTCCAAGTTTTAAGTGTGGAAATCCAGCCTTTCCCTGCACTCCTCCTTCTTCTTAACCTCCCCTTGCCACCCCCATTCTCCCTCCCCTCCTTGCACCTGAAATCTGCTCTGCGGCTGATCGGATAGAGTTTATGGTAATTAAGTGTTATTAAATCCCCTCCCCCCTCCCTTTTTTCTCTAATGACACAGCTGTGGGGGGAAAAAAAAAAAAAAATCCGTGTTTTTCTAAATCAGGTCTGTGGCGCGCGGCTTTGCTCCTTAGACCTTTGGTTAAGAGCATCAGAAGGAAACTGAAACAGTTGGTGCACTTCTGAGTTCCTGGGGGAGGTGGCAGGAGCGGCAAGAGAGCGGAGGAGGATGTGGAAATCTGGCCCGCAGAGTGACTTGGTGGGAAGGGGACCTGGATGGGAATTCTGCCCCCCGTCCCCCTGCTCCTTCCACTGGTGTCTGGCAGGCTTGGGTACCTGCGGCAGGGAGTGGGAGGGAGCAGGCATGGCACGTCTGTCTTTTTGTGCAGCCTCCCTCTTTTGGGTCTGGTTTTTAAGTGTGGTGCACACAGTACAGGGTGGGGACCCAGCAACTGATACCAGCTGGCTTGAAGCAGGCCGTGAACCTGTGATTTACACAGGAAGCCTGTGGTCCCTGAGATGCAGATGCATGTCACTTGGGTAGAGAACAGTGGTTGCAGATATGGCCACAAATTGTTATGCTGATTGAGAATCCTTGCTGAGCTGGATGGCCCGACCTGAGCTGGGGGGGACTGAAGTCATTTCCGTTTTGCAGAGGAAGAGTGCCTTGGCAGCCGGTGATGCAACCCTTTTTTATTGAAACTTTGTGCAGCTGAGACTCTTTATTATTACTATTATTATTATTAGCCCCTCCTATGTTTTGGGGAGGAGGTGGCTTCATTACGACATGTGAAGGTTGCATCCCCAAAATCTGAGCCCCTGTGTGCTTGGTTGTGGGATGAGTTTGGTGGCAGACAGCACTTGCAACTAATGGCCTCTCATTCTGGCCAAGGCAGAAGCGAACCGGTCCCTAAGCTACTGTGGCAGGGCTATGTTTTACAGGTACTCTGTCTCTTGGACTGTATTTGCTTGCCACAGACTTTCTTTTCTGATAGCTAGCTTAGGGACCTTTCTCTCACCTGGGGGAGATCCACAGCTCTTTTCCCAGCAAGATGTCCAGTGCCTGCATATTTGTCACAGTGCTGAGGCTGGTGTAAAGTAAGTGGTCTGTACTCAGAGCCACCACCTTGAATTCGGAGCCAATCTAGCAGCAGAGTCACCTGCCATGATCCCTGAGGGACTGTGTCTGTGAAATGAGGTGGATGAAGGAGCGCGAATCTGGGGCACACGGTAGGGTGGTCTTGTCAGTCACTGAAGGCAGCGGTGGTCTTGTGACTGCAGCATGGGGGGAGCCCTTCCCGCTCCCTCCTCCTGCCTGTTTAGATTGTTACTGGGAGTTCCTCTCTGGGTAATGAAAAGGTCTTGCCTGTGGGGAAGATCCAAGATAAAATAGTGTTAGAGCAGCCACCGCCAAGGCTGAGAACGGTAATTACTCTGAGTTCTGCTTACAGTAAACAGAAAGCCTCAGTGGTTTTATCTCCCTGATTGTTAGACTGGGATCCCTACTGCCCAGGGAGCAGGCAGGGCCTTCCTCAAAGCGCCTCCCTCCAGCGCTGTGCAGCCATTCGGGGAAGATGGAGAGGTAGGCATGTTGGGTGTAATTTTAATGGCCTCAGGGCACTTGGCCGTATGTACAGATGTGAAACAACTTGCTTTTGTGACTTGCCTCCAGCAAGCTGGACAGGTGGACTGTCATCGCTGTCTGTTGTGCGGTTGTCAGCATCACCTACGCTGGGTGCTCGAACATCTCTCGTGTTATTGTGTCCTTGCGGGTGTTCAGAACGGTGGGGGAAAGGGGGGCGTGTCAGATCAGGTATTAGTTGAAAAAAAGAACTCACGTCCCCTAAGATGAAAGGGCGAGAACTCGGTGAACTCTTTCATCCTGCCTGTCCTCTTTGCCACCTTGGGGGTAGAGAGCTTGCTGGTAATTTTGTGTTATTATAATGCAATGCTCGTTGCTGGGGGGTGGGGGTGGGGGGCAAAGTTGTTCATGAGTTTTTTTGGGTCCTGTGGCAATTGAAGCTGTAGACTTTTCTGCATTTAAGTGCGCCCATGTTTGGAGGTTTAGCAAGTCGTAGGCGTGTCTTGACCACATATAATGGTACATCTCTGTGGCACAAGGACAGCTGCATTTGGCAGCTTGGTACACCACGTTCAGTGGGTACGCTACAGAGTTGTGGGAGATTGTGCTAATATCCCTCTACCCCTCTTCCTCTGTCTTTTGCACTGTCCCTATACTTATGTGATTTTTCCACTGTATTTCTCTCTGGAAAAAAGACCAAATCTTTCTGCTCTTCAGAAAACTCCCACACGCCTCTGCTTGAGGACTCGGTGACTCAGATGACCCCAGAGGAGCACTATAGACGCATGATGTCAGCACTGAACGAACACGGCACGTTTGAAGAGCAGCAGCAACAACGCCTCTACCAGCTGGCCAACAGCATGGCAGTGCCCAGCCATGGAGGTACAGGCTCTTAAAAATGGGAGAAGAAGGGGCTCGCTTTGTCATTTGGTATAAGTCTTGTAAGATGTCCCTAACCCCTGTGTGCATGCGAGGAGGATTTATGGGCTGCGATGTTGCGTGTTTATCACGCAACGAATAAAGGTGGTGCTGAAGAGTATCCTACAGACCGTTTCTCCCACCACCTCTGTGGGGGCATCTACCCTCAGCCACCTATAAATGCTAATACCTTCTGTAGCTATCTGTGGGAGCTACGCATTTGTTTACTGGAATAGATTAGCTGCAGCATCGCTGCTGTGTATTTTGCAGTGGCGGTGAGGGGGGTCCTTTTCTTCCTTTGTTTCAAGGGTTTGTGTCACTCTGAATATTCAGAATCTGTGGTATAAATCTTATTTGGGTCATAGTGTGGAGCAAGCGGAATGAGTGTTGGCATAATGCGGGGGGGTGAGATGTAGGCAGTGCCAGATAGTCCTGCCATTTAGCGATGGGATCTGAAACAGCAAAAATGATGCTGCAGATTTTAGTTAAGCATTGATAGTGCTAGGTTTAGAAAGTTTGTGCAATAGTTGCTACGCACAGACATAGCATACGTTGGTGTTAAAGACCTTTCACCTTAATGAGAATTAGACGTCTTAAGATTTTACGGACAATTAAAATACGCAGATGAGGCTAAATTGCAGTGAAGACAGCTTAGCAGGCAAATGCTGAAATCCGTGCGACAGGTTCATCCATGGTATCATCTATCGAAAGCAGTTATGTTTACATGACCAAGGATTGATCTGGTTCTTCACTAGCCGAAACCAGATCTGCTGTGGAAAAGTGAGGGGAAAGGTTGCTGAAAGGGAGAGAACTTCATCCATACCCCGTGTGCGCTTACTTGGTGAGGGCTTCCTCGGAGCATTGCCGTAAGGACCCTGTAGGTCACAGCTTCCAGCACTAAGAAATTGTCCCTAGACCTTCCCAGGATGGTATGGTCCTCTGAAGTTGAGCTGGGCACTAGGGATTAGTGGAGGGACCCCGGCCCTTCTTTATTTAGGGCCTGTTGTGTGCACTGCAGATTGTGCCTCCCTCCCTGCCTGTCTGCAGTTTCTAGGCTTTAGCAGCACAGGAGTCTTTCTGCACCAATATCTGTTACATGTTCAATATATGTTCAATATGTGTTCAAGGGAAGATGCTGCCATTCTGTTCTTCAAAAGGAGGCTGGCGCTTGTACAGTTACATTAACGCAAGGAGGGGAAAATCCAAAACCTGGTCCTGAAGCAGCCTCCTCATTAACAGATTCCCTTGTCCAATGCTGCTGCCTTGTCCTGGGGCTGGAGCGAAGTCCTGAAGGGATAAGGGTCCAGCAGTACCAGGATCTAATGGGTCCCACATGAATTGAAGGATTGCTGGTAGGTTTTGCCTGGGTTGTGGAGGAAGCTGGCTAAATCCAGCTGGGCTGCAGCATCCTGCGCTGTGCCTAAAGGGGGCACTAGGCAGTTACAGGTTCTACCCTGGGAACTGCTTGGCAGAGCGCAGGAGCCCCAAGCATCCCTCCTCAGGCTACAGGCTCCTCAGCCCACAGGGACACTTCACCTTCCCTCGGGCGAGCGGAGCCTGCTGGCGCTGGCTTGGCTTGGTCCAGAGTAAAGCTGTGCGTTGTACCCACGTCCTCTGATGCAGGAGTGAGGGGCGAGGGAAGTAACTCAGCTGTCTGGATCAGGCAAAGCCAGGGAGATGGAAGAGGTGACACTGTGCCAGTCTTGGAAGCAGAGGGTTGAAGCGTCACTGCAAAGCAGTGCTATGCAAGAATCCGTAGCCCCTGTGCTGCTTCCTACCCAAGGCGTGGAGGGCTGACACGTACCTGCCTGCGTGATCCACGGAAGGAGCGCAAGCGACGTCGGCGAAGCATCCAGCGAGAGCTGGAGGAGAATCTCTGGTCTAGAGTGTAAATCCCCAGGGCTCCTTGTTAGGTTAATGAAGAAGCTGTCTTCTTTTCCACTCTGTTTGATTTGATTGGCTTCTCTGGGGGCAGGAAGGCGATTCCTTTCGCTGTGGAGTAAGGATTTGCTTATCAGCAAAGGCATGGCATAAACCTGTGCCGAGGCACACCGTAGTGAACATGGCACGTGCTTCTGTGCGTGGTATTCAGCTGCCCCAGACATTTACAGAGATGCAGAGCTCCTGCAAGCACGATACATAGGTACGGGGCAAAGCCACACACCATAGGGCTGGAGTTTCCACGCGTATATGCAATGAACACAAGCACAGTACGCGAGAGGACAGTGTATAACATGCATCGTGCACAAAAGGGTAACACATGCAGACATGCAAATGCTGAATACTCAACCATGACATGCAGGTCTGTGTAGACCATACTGAAGACAACAGAGCATGTTCTATCAGCACAAAAGGTGTTACGAGTACCGGTATCGTAACGGGCAGTCGTGATAGACCACTTAACCTGGGCACTGGATGGCTGCTGGACGTGCGGAACATGTACATCCAGGAAGAGCATGTGCTGCAGAAGAGGTGGTGTCACCCCCTTCTCCCCCCATGCAAGGAGTAAAGTAGCTCATTACATTAAAAGCCGGACGTATTTTTTATTATTATGATTAAATTGTCTCATCAGCATTTGTCAGGTGAGGGGTCACACTGAGGTTTTGGGGCGGGCAGGGGGAGAAAAGGAGTCTGCACAGACAGACTCTCTCGTGTAACGTGGACAAGACAAAACTTGGTGTATTTTGGATTGTCTCCACACCACAGGGCTCTGGTTGGGCTATAAATTATTAGTGCCAGTACAAAGCGCAGTTTATCTGCGGGCTCACATGGAGGCACCAATAACATTAATAATTTAAAAAATGTTAATAATTTAGAAATCTTTTTTTTTTAATTGCTTTTCAACCCCCCCCCCCCCCTCCGCCCCCATTCTCCTAGTGGCATTCATCCCACATTCTGAATTCAGTCTGTCTCTGTGCCTGGAACCTCCATCCGCCAGCGTCCCGCTGTCAATCAATCTGATTTCCCAACTGTCAGAGTGGAGGATTGTAAATAACAGATCCTCGGGGGGGCCTGTGCGAGGGGGTAGGGGCGCCAGGGAGGGAAGGAGGGGAGAGAAAGAGGAGAGGGTGTGCATGGCGGGGGGTGGGGTGGGGGGGTGTTGCGGTCATTGAGGATCAATGCGGCTTCTGGAATTGGCTGCATGCCAGACTTCTAAATTACAGGCGCTGTGGCAATAAGGAGTGACCTGGGTTTTTCAGATAATTAATTTATAAACATTGAAGGTGCATGGTCCCTGGCTCGGAGAATTCTCTAGGCTTTTTATGTGATCTGATGGGGTTTGTTATTTCACTATTTCTTACGTACTCTTGCAGTTCAAAACTGTATGGCGTTTTAATGTTTTGTCCCTGCAGATGGGGGCGAGGGGATGAGGACTGTGTGTGTATGTATGTGGCTAGAAATGTTCAGGGGCCAACGTCCTTCTTACTGTCAGCAAAAAATAGCAGCTGTGTAAGCGTTTCCACCCCAGCTTGCAGTACCACCACGGGGCTTCAGCCCTGACCATCACCAAAATATTTGATGAAATGACTGGTGAAGCTCCAGCTGAGCTGGGCACATCTTGGGGCTAATAGGGATATGGGTGGCTGGGATTTCCAGAACCGAAGGAAAACAGCGCGGTGGTATAAAGGAAGGTAAGGAGATGGAAAGCGTATCGTTACCGGGGTCATGCAACACTCTTATATTAGCCTAGTTCCATGAATCAGTTGTGAGGAGAGTTCTAATGTGCTGCTGGATGTGGAGTGGTTTGAAATCTCAATATGCGAGTTGATCCTGACCAGGGTGTGTTCATTAAGATAAATCTTCCTCTCCTCCTCTCCCCAGCTGTGTTTTGGTTTCCTTTTACAGAGTGGTACACGGTGAAGTGTACGAAGGAGGTTTCCTCTAAGTGTGCATCTGTGTGTCTGCGTTTCCTGCGTATCATGTGAATGGCAGCAGAGGTTTTGTTGTGGGATATAAGCAAGCTGTGCATAGGGTGTTTTCAAATAGGTGTAAGAACTAAGGGACTCCTGATGCTTAACTGTGAGAGAGCAGCACCCTGGAAGAAGCCTCTGTCAGTGCAACCGGTACGGGTGTCCATGTCACTAGACCTTCTCCTAGGTCTGGCCAGCCGCGTTGTTCCCTGAGAAGGCAAGTGCAATAGCAAGCCAGCTGCACTTGCATTGCCTGCTCTTCCTTGGAATACGCTGCGATTCCCCATTAACGTGTGCTTGTGGTGTATCTGGCCGTGCCGGCGTTGTCCATCACACGGCACTTGCGTGGGCAGCTTGTCTACGCTGACGCCCACCCTGGAAAGACTGTACACACGTATAACCTGTCATTGCACAGTCCGCCTGTGGACTAGGTTCTGCAATGGTAACACAGCGGCGCAGGTTTAACGAGGGGTGCGCCGCTTTCTGACCTGCAGCCCGTGTCTGATGAAAGTGTTGTGCCTAGGGCTGGAAGGGGCCCCTTTCTGTACCTCATCCTCATCTGCTCTGTGGCCCAGCCCTTTGCTTTCCTGCAGCAGAGCTGCGCTAGGCAGGTACAGACGTGCCGGGGCTGGGGGCTGGTTGTCACCCCTTGCCCAGGGGAGGGCTGCAGCATCCCCGCGGCTCTGGGTGGCTGCCTGGGGGGGCTCACCGTGCTTAGGAAAAGAGCCCATGGTGCTCTGAAGCGCTGCGGCCCCGCTGTTAGGCTGGTAGCAGGGATGGGTGCTCCCCGGCCGGGTGACTGTGGGGAGGCGGGTGCTCCCCGGCCGAGGGGGTAGGGTCCACCCAGGGAAACGGCCCCCCAGCCCCTGCTTTCGGCAGATGCTGGGGCAGGGAAGGCTTTCCACAGCTGGGCTGTGGTTTTGGGGGGGGGGGGGACGGGGACACACGCTGCCCCGCCGGGGGTCCCGGGTGCAGAGCGCTGCCCGCAGCAAACCCTGCGACCCCCGTGGTCTGGGCCGGGGGGGGGGGACGGACACACACACGGCTGGCTTCTCGGTATCGGGTCGGGTCTGGTCCCCTCCCGGCGGGGCCGGGGCAGGTGCCGCCCCCGGTGCGCTGCGGCCCGCGGCCGGGGGAGCGGCGGGTGGCTCGGGAGAGCCTCCCTCTCCTTTTTGTCCCGTCCCCCCCCCCCCCGGCATCCATCCTTCCCTCCCTTCTTTCCTCCCTCCCTCCTTCCCTCCCTCCAACAGGAAGGCAATTAAACAGCAATCCACCCCCTCCCGTAGTTGCACAATTTCCTCCGCTGCCAAACTCCCTCGGCGGCGGAGGCGGACCCCGCTAAGAGCCCGCTCCGCCGGGTGAGTACCCGGGGCAGCCCGGGGCGGGGGGGCCGCAGGGCCGGCCGCGTCCCCCCCCGCCTCCCCGCCGCCTGACAGCTTGCCCGCACCGCGGAGACGGGCGGGGGGAGCAGAGGAGCAGGCTGTCGCCCGAGGGGCTGCGGGGAGGGACGGCTCGGGACGGGAGCAGCCCTGGCAGCAGCCCCGGTGCAGCCCCCCGCCCGGGGTGCGGCTGCAGGCGGGGAGCCGGAGCAGCCCCCGCGGCGCAGGGCGGGCGGTGGGTGCTTCCCTGGGTCTGGAGGGGGGTGTGTGTGTGTGTGTGTTGGGGGGTCCTCGGGGCCCGTGCCGGGCAGCAGCTCATCCCTTCCCTCTCCCCAGATCTCCTCCGGGCGCGGCAAGAGGTGGCGGCGGCGGCGGCGCGCAACCCCGGCGCGATGGAAGCGCACATCCCCTCGGCCAGCAACTCTTCCAGCCAGCGGAGGAAGCAGGGGCTCCCCCAGCACAGAGACACCCACTTCCCCGAGAGGTACCGGGGGATGGGGAAGGGCCGGTCGCGTCTCCCCCACGCCCCGGGGCGGGGTTTGCTCCAGCCGCGGCGGCAGCGCACGGCGGGGGGATGCGGGAGCCCTGCCGGCGGCGTGGGGCGAGGCGTGGGCTCTCCGAGCCGTGGGCACCCTCAGAGCCAGCCTGGAAAGGCGGGTGCGCGGGTGCCGTAAGGCTCCGGGAGGGGAGGGTGCGCCTCGGGGGAGGGTAGCGGCGCCCGTGGGAGTGGGCAGGTTTGATTTGCCCCGGTAACGTGTTACCGTCTCCCCTGGGCGTCTGCACCCTTGGGTGTTACGCAGGTGCAAAGCCGTGGATTTTCCGTGTTTGCCTGCCACATGCTGGGATGTCTGTACGCAAAGGGAGGTGGTTTGTGCTTGTGCACACATGCATTCGCATCCAGGTTGGCGACTGGCTGGCTGGTGGGAACGATCCAAATCCTGCCTTGGATCTCCAGAGCAGATGTTAGACTCTAACCTGTTCTTTGGCACAGAGCAAGTTAAGATGTTTAAGTTTGCATTTTATAGCCTCCCTAGATAATGAGAGAGAGCGAATGCTCTAGGATGGAATAGAAAGAGAAGAAATTTTCTTTTTTGAGGAAGAAGGAGGTACAGCTTCCCTTTACCACTGATAGGAGTGCTGGAAAGCTGATTTCTCCCCCCCCCCCCCCCCCCCCCGCTCCCTCCCAGGAAATTCTAGCTCATTTATCTTGCTCTGTGCCATAAGCCATTCCCTCCGCAATCAAGAACTTCAGGAGGATATTAAATTAAAGCTGTGTGCGTTTCTGACAAGGATAGCAGAGGCGGGAGAGGGCCTGGCAGCCACGGGGACGCAAAGGCTCTGGGTGGCACGGGACAAGCTGTGAAAGGCTCTAGTATCTGGACTTTTTTGGCTTTCATCTTGGGGTAGGGGCAGGCAGCAGGCTGCAATATTAGTTCTATAGCGGGTGTATGTATGTGTTCGGTTCAGAGTCGTTGTTCCCCCCTCCAGTTTATAGCCTTGGAGATCCTGTCTGTTTTTCCTTCTTTCTGACCAATGGGTTTGCAACGTGCAGGGGCTGGGCAGACCTGGTAAACCTTTCTCCTACAGGGTGTACTTTGGCTAACCCACCTAATAAAATCCAACCCAGTCCACATGGATTGTAGGCAGACCTGCAAGGAATGCAGAGATAGACGAGCTTCAGTGCAGCCAGTCATGAGGAAAATTTCTCCAGCTATGTGTGGCCTGGAGAAGTGCCAGGCCAGCCGGAGGCCTGGCTGAAAAGGCACGTATGGAAGGGTGGAGGTTGCTTATGGGGAGGTGCTGCACGTAGGAGGGGCAAACTGAAAATGAATTAGACATGTACCAAATCCAGAGGTACTTGCCACTGCCAGACAGGTGTTCTAGCTAATGGAGCTGGGCTAGGCCAGGAAGTGTTAAATCGTTTGGGAAGGGGGTGTTATCTAGCAGTTTAAGCAGAGGACTGGAGTTAGGGCCGGCGTTCCTCCCCAGTTATGGGAGGGGGAGGCAAGTTACTCGCTAGCTTGGGGGACAGAGGCTGAAGGCCAGGAGTTAACAGTTGGAAAACACCTCTGCTTTGCATCTTGACTCAGTTCTCCAAGTCGCCCTATGAATAGTTGTATTGGCGTATGTGAGAGGGATATCCTGGTGAGGTGAGGTGGGGGAAGGCAATACGCAGGGGCACAACCTGCCTGTGATGTTGAGAGAAATACCCACGGCACCTTGGATTAAGTTTTCAGGAGTCACTCTGTGTCTCGGTTTCCCTTGCTGCATGGTGAGAGTGGTTCTCATTTTGAAAGCAGGTTGTACTTAACGTTTGGGAAGGCCTTTGAGCGCCTCAGTTCAAAGAGCAGTATAGTGTGGCATGTTGTGTGGAGCACGGATGTTTGCACCTACTTGTAAAGGTCTAATTATTTGCCTATAAGCAAGACCAGCCTGTGGCTGTGTTGGTGGGAACGAAACAAAGAAGCTGTCTTTTTCTCTGTGTAACTCACTCTGCAGTCTCGTTTCCGTCCAAGAGTTTGCAGACTGAAACAAGGCTCATAGCACGTTACCAGCCCTGGTTTTGTTTTCCCACAATGCTCCCGCCTCGGACTGTACGTACAGGATCTGCTCTAAATGCCTGGGCAGAGTAGTTCTCCAAGGAGCTTTGAGGCAAGCCATGTGGAACATCACCATGGTGGGCCTGGCTGGGTACATCCCCCGCTTCCTTCTTCTGCCATGCCAAGGCATGGCAGGCCAGACCGCCTGCTTTTCCTGCAGCCGTCTGCTCCCACAAGGAGGGTGTGAGAACGCCCTGTGTGGCCCACCTCCTCGGCCAGGCTCTCAGGTGCGGTAATCCTCGGTTAGCAGAGCCGGGGAGTCCTGCTGGGAAATGGGAAGCTACAGCTATGCCCCATAGTCATGACATGATCGTTATTTCTCCCCGGAGGTCGGCGGCCACCTGAGTGTCACTACGGGTCAGCATGTATCACTCTGCTCCCACTCAGAAATGGCCTGGTTGGAGCTGTCACGTGCAAACTGTTGCTGTTTTGCCAAAGCACCGCAGGCACCTTCAGGTATGCCAGAAGCAGCCCTGGCCACATGTACTGTAAGGCGGTAAAGCACTGTATGGGTTAATTTCTTCCTTCTATTCTCCCTGTTGCTGTTAGCCTTGGGTTTTGTACTTGGCTGCCATGGCCTTTGTCAACAGGGTAAATCAAAGCAGCCTTTGTGCACCTTTATTATGAAGGTATAGAAATTTTAAAAGGTTCAGGTAGGCACTGACAGAGGAGAAGGCGATGGAGGAAGCTGGCTCACGTATGTCGGCAAACTGTAGGTAGATTTACGGCATCTCCCCTCCCAGGAGCAGAAGTAATAACGCATGATGCAGGGGGATGTGAACTGTTTGGCATGGTGTTAAAATTCCATTTCAGCTTCCTATCGGGAGATCTGTGGGGATCAGGTCAGCTCTCAAGTGCAGCAGCTTTGTGGGCAAGAATAATTAGCCACTCCAGACTTCAGCCACTATGTCTGGCAGAGCAAGGGGGGAAAACCCATACCGGTGACCCAGTTTTATTTATCAGGGCAATGCTGCTGGTTTTGCAAGGACAGGAATGCAGAGAGACCCATGCCTGCTAGTGGGAACCATACATACAGTTTTCCAGTTTCCAGGTGTGAAGAGGTGGGTGGTGGATCTAAGCTAGGAACACTTGGATGGATGGGTACGTTCAGATGTTTGTCAGCTAGTTAGCATCCATCTTCACTGGTCAGAAACAGGCTGGTAGGTTTAATGATGCTAAGCACAAGGCAGGCAGGTGGGTACTAGCTCTGAAGGGAATGATACACACGTGTGCACACAGAAACACTGAATATGGATTTTTCTTGGACCGGGTTCCAAGGTCCTTTTAGCGGAGTAATGGTCCCTTCACCTCTTTGCTCCAGGTTCCTCATCTCTCAAAAAGAGTTGGTAAAACTGATATCTCTTGCCAGAAGTAGACTCAAGCTGCAGGCTTGAGAATCCATTTGGTTTCGTGGTTTTGGTTTCCTAGATCCTTCTCTAGATTGATTCAGACTTGGATTATAGAACGCCAGGACCTGGTGGTTTGTTTGAAAAGATTGTTGAGTTCAGCGTTATAAAAAGACTTGGAAGAGGAAAGGGTACAACTAAAAGGTGTCATTGTAACTACTCCAGCCTGGAGTACTTCCCATCTCCAGACTGCTCTGTCTCCTGCAAAAATGGCAGGTGGCTGTGCCCTGCAGAGATGCAGAGTGGCTTGGATCCTACTCCCGTCTCCCAGATTTGTTGGCAATGTACTTGGTTTTGTTGGGGTCGTTCAGCCTGGCATGTTCTTACCCAGGGTGCTCATCTCCTGGTACATGCTGCAGAACTCCTGATTGTACTCTGGAACTGAGCAGACTGCTTCTCACAGAGCAGGCTAGCGTGGGTGAAGCCTAGGGAACGCTTGCATTCACCCCCCTTCAGGGAAAAACTTTTGTACCTTGCAGATGGAAGGCATTGCACAGGTGCTCAGACTGGGCTGGACGAGATCCTTAACAGTGTAATCAGCGTGGTGAAGCTTGTTGGCTAAATATGACGCATCAGTTCTGTGTTACGAGTTACTAGGAGCTTGTTCACATGCGTACAGTATGTGGCACGGGGTCTGTGTGGGATAACCTGCCTCTCTCTCACAGGAGGGGGAGAAGCAGATTATAGTCAGAGAAGGAGCAAGCGCCGAGGCAGATACTTTGGTAATAGCATTCGTCTGTCTCTGGTACTGTCTATAAGAAGCATTAGGGACACAATTCGTCTTCCAGGACCATAGAGAATTATGGCGTGAAGGCAGGAGGAATGCCAAGGAACCAGAAATACTGCCTGCGTGAGATGCCATCAGCATCCTGATCTGCTGGGGTCCTGGGAAACCGAGCCCTTTGGCTCGAGCGTTCTGGGAGTGGGAGCCACAGAGTCTCAAAGATGCACTCATTGCCCTTCCATTGCAGTAAGCTGACGAGCATTGTGCATCAGCCAGAGGCCTTTCTCTGTGCAAAAATGTACCTGAAATACCCAGCAAGGATTTTTGGATTGGGTTCTTTCCATCTGCTGCTGCTACCATTTTTTATTTCACCACCTAATTCCTCCCCCCCTCCTTTCTTTTTCACTCCTGTGCCCCTTGGGCGTGTTCTCCTGTCACCTCTGGACACATTCTCTCTCCTACTCTTATCTACCCCAGCCTCGCATCCCCCTCTGTGCTCTGAACCCTATATTCTTCTTTCTCTGATTTTTTGCACTGGGAGGATTCCTCCCCAGATCCCAGCTGGCTGAATGTTATGCAGAGCAAAGGCCAAAGAGTTTGACCTGATTTAACTAATTTGGTTTTAACACCAGTTTGGATTTTGAGGGAGCGATTTCCCCTGGCAGCATAAACCAGACCCTCTCTGTGTCCAGGCCTCATTGCTGCCCTAGAAGGGCAGTGCCAGTACGTGTTTCTTTCTGCCTGGAAATCCCAAATACCATTTTTAGAAAGCCCTTTCATTTTATTTATTTTCCCTTCCTGGCACAGACAGTGTCTGCGGATGGTGAACCAGCAAGGAGCTGTGTGCTGCTTGCCTATTACCTCAGGTTTAAAGTGTCTTTTCCTATCAAATGCAAAGCAGAAGAAAGCAGAGCCTTCATGCATTCTTTTTTTTTTCCCCTCTTCCATCCGTTCTAAATTTATTTCCATGCCTTGCCGGTTTCAATCTGCATTTCCTGACTCTCTCACATCTCCAGTCACAGCCTGTGCTCCAAGCCTTCCTTTTGAGCTTGGAGTGAGCCAGGGGGGAGCACTGCTCTGGGCTTGGGAGGATATGATGGGGTTAAAGTGAAAGGCTTGGTTTTAACAGCATAATGTGTAACCCCATAATGACTTTAAATATTGATTATTTGAAGGCCATTAGTGCTTATTGTTAAAGAAAAGTCGATACTTTTAAGCCTTGTGAACCATTTGTCTCCTGTTAAAGGACATATCAAATTTAGCAGCATGCAGTGCAAATCCCCTAATACTCTGCTCACAGGCCTCCAGCTGGCATATTGGGGGGGGGAAAGGGAGTGGGGGAAGGAATATGCAGTAACACAGAATTGCTCTCTGCAAGGTAAGGACGTGTCTTATCAGATGTAATTGCCAAGGGCTAAATTCACATTCTCAGAATTCAGCCCTTACTCTGAGAGGTGGAAGGAGAGGAAGAAGGAAATTAATGGGGGGGTTGAAGGCTGATACGTACCTGAGAAAGGATGCAAGGATTTGCGTTTCGGTGCACATCTGTCTGAAAGCACAGTAGCCTTTGTTAAGGTCTCTGGGGCTTTTTACTCTGGGGTTGCCAGTTCATTTCCAAGCTTGCTTGGAAGTAATTGGCTGTATCTGTACCAGCAGCCTGGGAGGGCTTCCCAGCTCTGTGCCAGGACACGACCTGGTTGTACTCCCTCCCTCCTGTGCCAGGTTTCCACGCCAAGGATCAGGCATATGGGCTGGAAGGGAGCAGTGGCAGGCTCCAACAGGTTCCCTGCCCGGACGGTCAGGAGGCTGGGTTTGTGGGACGGCAGAAAGCGTCCGTCCTTTGTGGTAATGCAGGCAGTGTGAATCACTGCTCCTCGGGGGCTCTGCTGCATCAGCTGGGGAGTATCAGTCTACCTGCAAGGAGAAGAGTGCCTTGTCCCCTGAATATTTATGAGCATACCTGCTTTCTTTCTAAGTTATGTACTGCTGGGGGCTGATGCTGAGCGTTAGGGGGATGGCAGGAGAGGTGCAATGACTCCTTCTTGTTTGGCCATATGCAGCATCCCTTCTCTGACTTCAGGCCACAGACTCCACGGGTGTAACAGTGCCAGTTGCGGGACCTTTGGTTGGTCCTGTTCATCTGGCCTCACCCAGGGGCTTTGCCCTTGCGTTGTGCTTGGTGGAGGGCTCCGGTGTTGCTGAGAGAACGACTCTGGGGTCTCCGTGTGGTCTGCTGTGTCAGGCAGGCATGATGACAGCATGCGTAAATGTGTCTCCCTGAATCTTCTAAACCTTTGGACTCATCCCCAGCATGTGTTGCGTGCGTAACATAAGCGGCGACTGACCTCTCACGTTCGAAGTCGCTCCTGATGCGTTTCTTACAGCCCCTCTTACAACTACCTCCAGCCCCTTCCAAGTCACCGCAGGCTGCCGCGCTCGGCCGTGTGCGTGGCAGCGTGATCAGGGCCCGCAGCAATTGCTTCATCCTGCCGTGCCCCCTTCCCCAGCCCAGGCACTGCTCGCGGGCCGGTCCCAAGTATGAGCTGATCCCTGGCCCCGAAAGGCAGGGAAGCTGCACAGCTCTGATGAGAGGAACGAGAGGGAATGAACTGCAGGGTCTCGAGTGGATGTGAATTCCTTAGGGATCAAAGTTAGGCCCTGTAGTGCAACATTAAAGCATAAAAATAGCCTCTGATTAACATTGGGCTGCCACCAAAGGGAGAACCGTTTATTTTCCAGTGCCCGGTCCTGATCCCCATCAAACAGTATGCTTCCTGGGCACAGATTGTCTCTTCTTCGCCAAAATCAAGAAGCTCTCTTTGTTTTTAGCATTGCCCTCTGAGCTCTCTGTGTGCAGCCTGCACCTGGGGCTTCTGTGCATTGTTATCTCTTGTACAGGTTCCCCTTTTCTGCATTTATAAAAGGCAGGGAGGGCACGGCCGCTGCCTGCCTGGCCATGGAATGGTTAAAAGTGACTTGATTTCCTAAATTGCTTCTTATAAAACGAACAGCACGTCTGCCAGGCTCGTCTCCCCATGATTACAGCTAATTACGATCGAACGGACACCTCCTAGCCCCCGTCATGCCGCTTTAATTGTCCGTTACTCATCTGCAGGCTGTCCGGGGTGGCAAAGCACTTGGCAGCCCAGCGACCGAGGCCTCGGCTAATTGTGAGGCCTCGGGGATTAGGGCAGGTGATTACACACTTCATGGTGTAATTACATAAGCATCGCTTGGCTGCTGCCCCGGCTCTGAGCCGAAGGTCACGCGCTGCGTTACCTGAGATTAATTGGAGCTGCCACTGAAGTGCGAGGTGCTGGCGGAGCGGTTATACGATTAGCATTAACATTTCAACAGCGACGGATCGATCTGTGGCTCTCCTCCAGACACAGCGAGCTGTGCAATTAGTTTAGAGGAGAGCTAGGGGAGGAAGGAGGAGGAAAGGAGAGACGCAGACAGCCAGGGGAAGGGGAGAAGGGGAGTAGAGACAGACTGGAAGGGAGGAGGCAGAGACAGGCAGATGGGCGAGGGGCAGGGAGAAGGAGGAATTTTGGAGGGGAATCTCAGCCCGTTCCGTGCTGTGGATCAGCGTGTGGCAGCGTTTTATAGTGGCTGTTGCATAGAATGAGGATAAAACTATGCCGGGAAGATGTAGGGAAAGGACAGGAATCCTTCCCTTGCCCACCTCATCCCCAAAGAGTCCTTGCCTGGCTTTTCATGAGCCATGGTGGTAATCCACCCCCAGCTGTGTGCCGTGGGGGCATGGGTGGCTGGGATTCTCACATTATCCCACACTCGAACGTCATCCCCCCGCTGAAAGGGGGAGCATGGTTGTGCGTATGGTCTGTTTGTTGCAAAGTCACATGCACCTTCTTGCTTCCTTTCTCTTGCCCTCCAGTCTCTTCTGAAGCAGATTTTATAGGGAGATATTGTAAAATGAAAATAAACGGCACAGCACTTGGCTTTGCCTCTAGATGCCCTGGTGAAGGTAATGATGTTGTAAGTGGCCATCAAAAGGAATTAAGAGACGTGCAGCCGGAAAGCAGAGATTTGCTTGCAGGCTCCCAGGGCAGGTTTGACTAATGTAGGAGACCTTGGCTCTTATTCCCTTCCTGCTTCGCCTCCCCTCCCACTCCCCCCGCAAGCAAACAAGTGCTACCTGCCTTGCTTCCAGGCATTGTCCTCTTCCCCACCCCTCAAACCTGCCTCTCCCAGCTTACTTGCCACCTTACATCTGCCCTACCCATTCTGGCCAGCATCACCCACCCCTTCTCCGGTAGTACTCCTTTCCACTGACCCCACGGCACTTCCTGCTCACATCCCTCTCCCCATCTCTCCTGTCTGTGTCTTCCTCTGCCTCACTTACAGCTTTTCTCTCCAGAATTAAAGATCACCCATTGCCCCAGCTAGGACAGTGATTTTTTTTTTTTTTTGCTAGGCATGCCAGTGATGTCTTCAAATCTTCCCAAACCCACTCTCCAGCTTCCAAAATATAGAATGCCTTTTCAGTTGTAAAGTAGTTGAGATAGAAACCTAAGCTTGCTAAGGGGACAGGCAGATGCAGCCTCTTCAGCCTTGCCTTTGCTAGCCCTGGGCAATCAAAAACCCTTTGAACAGCCCAGCTGAAAGGCCACAGAAGCAGACATATCAAGGTGGGAAGTATGTGGGACCTATGGAGTCCTGGTTCTGCTTCTTTTCTTTCTTTTTGTCCCTTTTAAAAATTTTGCATATGGGTGAATAGGCATCTTTGTATCTCAGAGCAGCCTCTGGTACGAATGCAGGTCACCTGCGGAAGGGATGTTTTTCCTGAGCCAGGGCCCTCTGGGCACTGTGGATGGAGCCTCCAGGTTTTCAACATGAATTTATTTTCTGATTTCTGCAGGGAGATATCCCACCCACCGCCTCTGCTTTCACCCCAGAATGCACCCCATATTGCCCTGGGGCCCCACTTGAGACCTCCTTTCCTTGGGGTGCCTTCGGCTCTATGCCAGACACCAGGTGAGTGCATAAGAAATGCTTGCAATCAGCCAGGGGAAGCGGGGAGAGCGACGATGCAGGCTGTGACAAACCATCATTTAGCCAAAGAGCCCGGACACATGTTCTGTGTTTCCCCGTTACCGTTGTGCTGGCTTCACCCCTGTTTTGCAGTGGTAGGAGCAGGTTGCTTTGGCTGCTCTCCAGTCTCCCTGGTCCCATGTTTCAGCAGCAGGCTGCACTGCCTTGGGAGTGAGGGAATATATGGGCTCTAGAACAGAAAGGCAGCTCTCAGCTGCCCTTTCCTGCTCAGTTAGCCCTCTGGAGAGCTGGCCCTGTGTGAGCAAAGAGTCAATGCTGAGATTAATAACCCCATATTATTGTTTTCCCTGTCCCCAGGTTACGGGTTCCTACAGCCGGCACAAGCAGAGATGTTTGCACGGCAGCAAGAGATGCTACGAAAGCAAAACCTGGCAAGGTAAAGAGTGTAGAGGGCTAGCCTGCTTGGGCTTGGGTTGGATTTTTCCCTTTTCCTAGCAGCAGGCAGAGTAATGTGGGGTGCTGTGTTGGGTGAGCTGTGCACAGGCGACAGTGCGGTGTCCAAGTGAGACCAGTGGAAATGATGTGCGGGTGTGGAGGCGACACCTTGATCCTGCAAGCTCTGGTTCAGCGTGGCTGGGGGTCAGCAAGTTACTCACAGAGCGCCCTCCCCTCGACGTTCCCTCTCTGCCTCTCCCAATTTAGGTTGGAGATGTCAGCCGAGATCATCCGCCAGAAGGAGCTGGAGAATCTCCACAGGCAAAGGCTACTGGCTGGTGACCCGCTGAGCCTGCATCCCGGCTTGCCCCCGGACCACCCGGCCCTGCGCAACGTCCACGACATCCCCGAGGGCCACCCGCTGCGGGAGGAGCTCTCCCGGAGGAACGCCATGCTGGTGCTGCGGCACAATAACACTCCCCTGCTCTCCCTCAACCCCAGCGTCCCCAGCAGTGCCACGCCGCCCAAGGAGCAGCCCCGGCGGGGCAGCCGGAAATCGGCACACCACCGCGCTGAGCCGCAGGGGCTGAGCGAGGCCAAGGAGCTGGCGGAGCCCCGGGCGCGGGATGGGGTGCCAGACTGTAACGACGAGGAGATGAAGGACTCTGAGAGCGACGCGGATGTGAGCGACGAGAAGCCGGAGAGCCTGAAGGCTGAGAGCAGCAGCTCGGCCGCTGAGCTGAAGGAGTGCA
The DNA here is from genome assembly GCA_031468815.1 of Morus bassanus. Lineage (NCBI taxonomy): Eukaryota > Metazoa > Chordata > Aves > Suliformes > Sulidae > Morus > Morus bassanus. The sequence goes on from CM062587.1 coordinate 5,746,411, forward strand.
AAGAGACGGGCAAAGTCTGTGAAGGGGCCAAGGAGCTGGGGGAAGCGGCTGCTGGCCAAAATGCTCCCTGCAGCTCCTCGAGCGCCGAGTCCCCCAGCCATTTGCTTGGCCCAGGCATCAGCAAAAATGAGGTGAAATATCTCCCGCCAGCCTCCATCCCACCGCCTCAGCCGCTGCCCTTCGGATTCCCTTACACGATGAGCCCCTACTTCCATGCAGGTGAGTGCGTGGGCGCCCGTCGCTGAGTTACTGGCTGGAGCAGTGACATGTTTTGTAGCATGCTAGGAGTGGGACTCTTCCCCCTTCCTGTTCTGCAGTGTGGTTGTAGGTCTTTTTTCTCTGCAGGGAACGAAGCACTTTCTTTTAATTAGCGTAAAGGACTCCATTTGCAATGAAGCAAATCAAGGGCCATAAAGAGGGCCAGCAGGGGCAAAGTGAATCCCAAATGCATGAGAAGGGAGATCAGAATATGAGGGACTAAGGGATCTTGCAATCGCTTGGGCCTGCTTTGGAAGCCGTGTTTCAGGACAGACGCCAGTAAACTATAAGGGGCTTCAAGGAGAGGCAACAGAAATTACTGATGGCTGCAAGGCGCTGCCCTACAAAGTGAAGGGCCAGAAGTATTGTGTCTGGAGGGGTGGCCTGAAAGGCTGTAAAGGCTGTTGGGCTGTGCTCGTGTGATTTCCAAGCAGTGGGGACTGGAAGGGCCAGGTTGGAGAGAAACACCCAGATACAGCAGGACAAGGGCACGGACGGAGAGCTTCCCAGGGTGGCTTGGATCTGCCCCGCGTGGGCAGAGGCCGCAGGCTGGCAGCGAGGCTGAGGCTGTCTTGCAGGGAGAGGTGCAGGTAGCACTGGGGGCGTGCAGGGCTGGAGGGTGGCTGGCTGGTTCCTCCATGCTCGGTTCTCCCTCGGTGCATTGCCATGGTTCAGGGAGAGGGAAATGAAGGATTAAAGCTGCAGCATTTTCCTCCCAGCTGAGTGTCATATCTGGGACATTTCCAGGGTAGCGTGTGAGACAGCACCTTTGGGATGGGGTGTCAAAGAGTTCCCCAGCAGTGACTTACACATCTTGGCTGTGTCCCGTGCCCTTGGAGGTGTCAGAGTTACCACTGCTGTGCCCCTTTTCCAGGGCAGAGGTAGACGGGCTCTTTCCCCTGCCTGTGGTGTGTTTCTCAGTCTCACAGGCACTGGTATGGCTGGATTGGTGCCTGTTGGATGGGACAGGCAGGCAGGGAAGCCGTTGCCAGCTCTCTGGTCCCCAGCAGCACAGTCCCTTGGGCTATGGAGATGGGCAGCAAAGGCAGGCACAGCTGGAGCCAGAAGGGAGTGGTGAGTACAGGTGGTACAAAGTGGGGTTTCGGACCCTGGTAGCTGGTCTGCGCAGGGGTCTCCTGTGGGCAGAGCAGGGTGGCAGCCCCGCTAGCCTAGCCCAGAGCCAAAATCTGCCTCAGCTAATTACTCGACTGAGCAATTAGCCGGAGGTAGGACCTCCTGCCACGTGGAGGAGGGAGAAAGGGGGGCATAGCATGTGGCTTGCTGAGGCTGCCTGTTTTCTATGCAAAGAGCTGCCGCGGTTGTGAACGCGGCTGCCCATCGCTCATTAGAGCTGCTTTCCAACCAGGAAGGAGGAAGCGATTTTTCTATGACAGGCAGGTGGCCAATATGATAAATATTCCTGCTGCCTTGGGCTGCTGAGGCTTCCTCGCAGGAGCCTTTTTCTCCCAGCCATTAAAAAGGGAACCGCACGGCTCTGTGGTGTTCATCGCTTGTGTGAAGCTCTGCAGGGAGGCCTGGATTGTAGATGGGTTTCCTCCCTCCCCCAGCAATGTGCGAGTTACTGTAATAGGCCATTTATTATTATCACTTCGAATTTATATCACGATCGTGTCTTGAGGGCTCGGCAAAGATCAGGGCTGTGTTTCACTGCCCAGTTTCCAGACACTTCTGATTTGTGGAGCCTGTTCCAGAGCTGTAGGTCTTTTCCTGAGGGCTCTTTTGCTTCTGGCTAGCTTCACACGTTGTCGTGGCTGTTAATATTGCCTGTTTGTGGGACAGCAGCACTGAGTTTAGGCCCTGTTGTGCTGGGCGCTGTACAACTCCATAGCAAAAACTCTCACCTGAAACAGAAGACCTGTTGGGAAGACAGGGCATCCTGTTCGGTGCAGCACAGCAGGTCGATAGGGGAGCTGGGAGTTCAGCAACTGAAATATTGAGGGCTGTATTGATCCAAATGCTGCGGGGATCGTGGGGTGTGCTGTGGTAATGTGTGTTAGTGAAAAATGTGTTACTTTGGCCCTTGGGGAGCACAAACCACCTGAAGACAGACAGGCACCCACCTCTCTCCTGGTGCCAGATAATTTCCATAATCCTTTTTTGCACAAGGACTGCTCTTTTGGCCTGGATGGTTGCAATGTTGTGCTGTACACTGGAGGCTGGTATAACTGCCTGAACGAGGCAGGTAACATGGCAGGCTGAAAGGAAGAGCCAGAGGGAGGAGAGGAGAGAATTAGCTGGCTGAAAATGACCACTGAGTTTCAGGCAGTTCCTCTGGTCTTCCAGCAAGGGGAGGCTCCTCCTTTGGAGGCAGAGAGCTCTTTTCTGTCCCTACTAGGAAGAATATCGATGAGGCAGCCAGAGCTGGGTCGATTCCCTGAGCTGCCTTCTGGGGATCTGGCGGCTGCTCGATGACCTCATCTCGTCAAGGTTTCAGCAGCCTTGCTCCCCTCCTCCTCCCGCCACCCTCCTCCAGCCCTGTCCTTTGGAAAAGGTGAAGGATGGAGTGTGCAGGAGGCTAAAATCCTCCTATCGATCTGTAGTCTGGAGAGCAATTAACGCAAGCCTTCCAGTGCCGCTCCATGACCCGAGCCCTCTCTGGTGTGCGGGAGGGAGGGGGTGCATGCACAGGGAGGGATGGGAGAGCGGTTAGAGAGTGGTAGCAAAACTGATTAAACCCATAGGTGGGCTGACTTCCAAGTGGGTTTGCTCTGTGCACTGGTCTCCCAGTTGGCGCCTGAATTGTCTCCTGTGATGCCAGGAGCAAAAACTCGCATGTCTCCGTGCGGCAGAGACAGCCCCGTTGCAGCCTGGCTGCTGGATTTGCAGCAGAGGTTTCCCCTTACTGGGATGGCCAGAAGGGTTGCTCTCCCTGACCGTTCAGCTTTGGCTTCTCTTCCGAAGCAGCTGGATATCAGGCGGAGGGAGGGAAATTATAAATGGATTGCGGCATGGGTGGTGAGGGCTTTTACGTGGACACCTGTCTACAAGACACTGACCTGGGACGATGGATTCTTTTCAGTCCCTGCACGCTGGGCCCCATCTGGTGAAATGCTCTGTAATCCATTACCAGTCTCTCGGACCATCATTTATCATAGAGCAAGACAGAGGATGCCTGGCAGGGAATAGATGCTGCCCTTTATGCATCCTCGCCGTCCAGCAGGATCCAGTGACATGTCATTATTATAATAGAAGGTGCGTCCCTTCTAGCCACTTGGCACCTATTTGTTATCATTCTCTGAACTGCCAGAGCAGCGGTGAGTGGGTGCAGCCATGCGCAGAGATGGAGCAGACGGCGCACTATCTTCCTGAGGAGGGACGGGAGGAAGGACAGGAGCCCTTCTGCTCTAGGGACTTTAAAATTAGAAAGGGCCAGTGACTGGATGCAGTGTGCTGAGGGCTGGTCCTGTACTAGTTGCAAATTAGATACACGCTGAGGCCAGAGGGACCACCGTAATCAGCTGTTGTGTCCTCCTACAGAAGTCCTTCCTGGGGTTATTCCTGCATCTGGTGACTTCAGACCGGTGACAGAGCTGAGGTGGGAGCAGAAGGGCAGCGGGGGATGCCTGAACACCAGGCTCCACAGCCCTGACTTCAGGGGTGCTGAGTACACAGAATGGTGACGGAGTCTTTGGAGCTACTAGGGCTGAGCTCTTCTGCAGTCACTGGGCTTTTCTGCAGGGAACAGGGGTGTTTTGCCACTAACTTCAGGGGAAATAGGTTTCCACCCTCTAACTTTTAACTTTTGTGGCACAGAAGTTGCTAATAGGCCAGAACCCAAAGTATTGGTATTTACCTTCCCCCTCCCAAGAATATTTCCGTCAGTCAGTCCCTGTTTCCCTGGTGTAAATGGGAAGGGAAAACAAACTCTCCGAGATAAATATTTTGGCCGTATTCTATTTCTCTGTGTGTGGGTACGTGGAAAATATTTCTTGTTCCCATACAGCAGGCCTGTCTTGCCCTCACTCTTGGACAGAGCAGGCTTACTGTGTGTGCATCTGCGTGCATCTTGACCTCTCCCTTCCTTTCTTCTGGGGGCACGAAGAGACAAAGGAAAGAAAACCACAGAGGAGAAAGGCTTCTGTAGGAGCAGCAGTTGCTAGCCCAGCTCTGCTGGCGATGTCAGTAGCCCTGCAAATGATCCCGCATTCGGTGCGCTTCCAGGATTGCAAGCATATGGGCAGGAGAGGGACTGTAGGGAAGCCTTACACCTCTCCCCTCATCCCTGCCAGCTGTGAATGCAGCATCTGGGCTAAATCTCTGCCCACGCTGGTGGGGACCTGGCGAGCATGTGTGACTGGCAGGGATGGACCAGCCTCTCTCCATGAGGTTAAACCCTGAGGATGGGTCTGGCTGGCTGGTGACTGGAGGATTCATTCCCAAGCACTGTGTTGCTGCAATTCAATCCTTGGCTTGCTTTTGGAATAAGGAAGCACCTAATTTTAAAGCAGTTGGCTGTTACAGTCAGATCCCCTCAGAGACGCTTGCTCTGGCTGCAGATGGAGGTGTCTCGCCTGAGCATTGACTGTGCCTGGAGTAATTGAGTTCAGTTTTGCTTCCTCTATTTACCAAGCTGCAGCTACTCTTCCAAAAAGGAGAAAGAGAATTACCCCCCACCCCGAGAAGGAAAAACCCTCCCCTGAAACGGCAAAAAAAAAAAAGGAAAAAAAAGCCCTCAGCCATTTGGATGTTTTGTGAATTTTAACATAAGCAGCTGTGAGTTTGTCTCCTGGAAAATGGAATGCAATGGGAATGAGAGTGAGGGCTCGTGTCCATCTGTCTGTCTGTCTGGTACCTGGGGGTGGCGAGGGGAAGGAAAGCTCTTGCTGGCTCTTTGGTAACGGCCTCTGCCTCCACCTCCGGCGCTGACAGGCGCCTAGCTCGCAGGAAAGCCAGTTGTTTTCTCTGCAGCTGTTAATCAGACACGCGGAAGTATCTGAAGCTTTTTCCAGCTGGAAGAAGAAGGGGTGTGAAGAGAGCGAGGAGCTGCCTGGCCTCCAGCGGGGCACAGGGTGCAGAGGCAGGGGGCAACACGTTCTCCACGCTCGGCGCATCGTGGCCAGGCAGAGCCGCCTCGGGGAGCAGCAAGCGGAGCATCTTGCAAGCCTGGTCCTTATGCTGGAGGGGAGAGAGCCCTGTGCCTGCAAGAAGGAAAGTCGGGGGTAGAGACTGAGCACGTGAGGAGGGTGTGAAAGGTCTGGTTGTTGCCCACAGCAAGTGCCCTGAGGGCCCCGGGCTGGTGAGAAGTGCTGGCAAGGAGGCCTGCAAAGACATGCCCGAGGCATGGCGAGAGAGAGGGGCAGCCCCGTCCCTACTCCAGAGGGACAGGTAGAGCTGGCAGAGGCAGCAGGCCTTGGAGGGCTCCCACCTCTCCGCACGGCTCCAGCCAAGACGTTCTGGCGGTGAAGTTGGCACTCGTCTGTTTGCACTGGCCCGCGAGCGTAAGGAGAGACGCGGGCTCGTCCCCGTTTGCTAGGGACAGCGGCTGTGAGCAGCGGCCGGCCCTCTCTCCGCAGGAGGCCGACAGTCCTTGTGTAGGTGCTGCACTAGGAGATGCACGTCGACCGCCCCGTGCTGTGCAGGGGGGTGTGGGCTGCAGACGGGGCATCGCCGTCTCCCTCCCCGAGGCGAGGCGGCACGGCGGGAGGGGAAGCGGTGGTGCGGCTACAGGAACGGTGCGGAGGGCGAGGCTGGGGAGGGAAGCAGGAAGCTGGGAGCGGAAATGTGGTGGAAATGATTACATAGCGTCTGACTGCTTCTTGTGCAGACCGCTGTTGTTTTAAAAGCATCTTATTGGCATGATAACTTCCCCTGTAAATCCTGTTCTTTTCCTGTTACCTTGGACCGTGCTGGTGGCTTTGCCAACTAGCTAGCGGAGACTCGCCGTGTGGTTTTGCCGTTTGCTCTTTCTGCGCCTCTTTCTGTGCCTCTTGCCTCTGACCTGGCGTGTTCCCACAGGGAACCAGCCACTCCTTGTTCTCTGGGCTTGTGCTCCCCACCATGATTTTGTTGCATCCCACTTTTATCTTGTCGTTACTTGCGAAGTGCTGTCTGACCTGCTGTGGACAGGAGCAAAGGAGTCACAGCAAGGGTTTATGTCCATGGTGCTGATCAAATGCCTCGGGGAGAAAAACATCAAGTCTCGGAACAGACAATTTTGTCGTGATAGATGCCTGGGAGAATTATTTTTTCTGGTAATTTGTTGCTTCACGCCCTGAAGCATAACAATTTTATCCTCCGTATAAACTCTTTTTTCTACCCACTGTAATCATGGATGTTCACATTCCTATGGATGGCCTCTTGATCTCTTGGTCTAAATGATATCCTGCAGCAGTGAGTTCCACAGGTTAATAATGCCTTTCCTCCCTCCAAGTGGCGTTTCCTGGAACTAGGTTTCTTCATTACTTGTTTCTGCGTTTTTCCTTTTACGCACTGCAGTAGATATGAGTTACCTGGCTGGCATTTCTCTCGCCATTTCTTATTCTCTGTGCCTCTCCTCCAGCTCCTCTCCCTGCTCCGGTCTGGTTCCCTCCCCGCGTGCATGTCCTGTGCTGTCAGGCGCTGGCGACGCCGGGCGGCGGGGGGGGCTCTGCCACCCTTTCGGAACCCATCACCTTCGTCTCCGCTGACAGGGCTGGGACCTGAACCGCTGTTGCGTTTCGGAGAATTGACATATCGGCTTGAACTGAGCTGTGCTATCTTCCGAGTGCCGCGGGGGCTGGCAGGGGTCGTCCCGTCACCCGTCAGACGCTGGACCAGGAGAGGTGCCCGGCTCCCGCGGTGATGTGGAAGGCAGTGGCTGCGTTGGGGCAGACCGATCCGATGGATATTTCGGGCTGGGGTGGATTGAAAACAAATGCTTTGAAAGAGCAAGACGTTCCCCAGCGATTCACGCTCCAGCAAGGCAGTGGGCCACCAGGGAGAGGTGCTGGAGCCTGTTACCATTCGGAGCACGTAGCCAGGAGAAGGGTTGGGGGAAAGAAACCCACAGGGCAGTCAGAGTTTTCCGCTTTGCGGTGTGTGTGGAGAAACACTCCTTCAGGGTTTTTTCTTTTCTCTCCCCTCCCCCCCATTTCTTCCCCGCAGCTGAAGAACATTAAACACATGAAATGCATTAGCTAGGATTTTTCCTTTCCCCTGCCCCCCTTTCTAAGCTGGGGACCTCCAGGAGGAAGAGGCCTATGAATTGACCCTGCCCAGTGCTTTAATTGACAGGTCATTAAAGATGAATGTGTGGCTAGAGAAAAATATTCAGATTGCAGGCTAGTTGTTGTCCGTGTGGGATTTTAATGATTTATGTTTCTTTCTCCTCCCCTCCTTCCTACCCCCCCCCCCCAACTCCAAACAATCCAGGCACCATGGGAGGTCTGTTTCTGGATGGTGAGGAAAGCCCTGCGCTGGAAGACATCAGCAAATGGACAGTGGAGGATGTATGCAGCTTTGTGTCCAACTTGTCTGGCTGCACCGAGTACACTCAGGTAAATCTCCTAACGGCCTCAAGACCATCATGGGAGGAACGTCCTCCCTGCAAGCCCCTACTCTCTCCCTCCCATCTGTGCCTATTTTACTTGCACTGCCCATCCTAGGAGAAGGCGTATCTCAGAGCCCTGCAGGGCCTGAAGCTTTTTGTTTTTATTTCTTAGTGGATTGATAAATAGCTACTTGTGCCAGCGAAGACCCTGAGAAGGTGCGTGATGGGCCGTGCAGATGGATAGCAATAAGGAGAGAGTCCAGTGGGAGAGGATGGGAGTAGGGGCGAGGTTAGGAGTGAGCATCTGAGTTGCAGTGTTGATCACGGTTAGTGGCTCTTAGTGTTACTTATCTCTCACTGTCTAGCTCATGCTTTTAGAAGCTGCCCGGTGCTCTATCGCAGAGGTGAACGCAGCGGTGGCTTTGTGTGGAGCAGCTGTTCCGTAGGATGGGCTGTCAAGTAGTCCCTGGATCAGGGTGGGCAGCTCACGGGACCAGCCAGCCTGGCAGAAGGTGCTGTGTTCTCTTCCTGCACCCCGAGCATTGTGGGGGCAGAGCGAGGCTGCGAGAGACCCTGCCTGCACAAGCGTCAAAGTAACCTCCGTGCTTACACTGTGGAGTGGTGGTGACTGTGATTTTTAAGCTCATTATAGTGGAGTTGAAATTTCCATCAGTACTGGGGGCTTCAGAAAGCCTGCTCAGTGTGAGGTCGTGAGGTGCAATACAAAAAACAACCCTGTATTTTTGGCTTCCACATCTGCTAGAGTCCATTATAAATGCCCCATTGAGAGAACGCACCAACTGCGAAGGCACAGATTCCTGAGCTGTCTGGGACAACCTTGTAAAGAGGATATAGTGTGCTTAGAAGGGAGGGACTGAAAGTAGCAGAGATAGAGAGGCAAAGGGCCAAAGTTCAGGACAATCCAGCCTTTCAGCAGAGAGACATCCTAGGCTGAGGACAGGTCTTGAAAAGGAGGAAGGAGAGCAGGAGTTGAGCTTTCCGGACATGCCACTTCGAGAGAGGAGCTTCCCTGACAGTTAAGGAGTGCAAAGCTGTGCTTTGACATCCAGGCTGGCTGAAATCGGATTTCTAAAAATCTGCCGCCTCCCCCTCTTCAGCCCTTGCTGTCTCTCCGTTAGTTGCGTTAGGCAAGCGTCCTCTCCCAGAACTTACGCCCGCCCCCAGCTATTTTGAGAAAGGTAAAGCTCGGCACCCCTGCTTCTGCTGGCACCACCTGTTAGGGGAGCAGCGTGCACGCCTGGCTCCAGGGAGGTCATTCCCTTTGGGTTACGCTGATTTGGTAGCGTGCCATGGGGAAAGGTGCGTGCCTTTGCATCCCTCCAGGGGGGACGGGGCAGCGGAAACCTGGAATTGCCCCACACCTCCCCTTTCTTGCTCGGGTGACGGGATAATGTGCTTTCAATCTGAAGTCTGTCCTTCCTTGCCCCCTAACTGTGCTGTTAATCCCATCACAACGTGCTTTGTGAAAAACACCTGTAAAACCAGTGCTGCTTTGGAGCAAACAGCTGTGCGTGCATGCATGCATGCGCGAGGCAGCATTTAGGAAAGTGAATGCTTGTTACAGAGATGGGGTACATGTAACATTCCCCAAGAGGAATGACAGAGAGCTGGGCTGTGCTTGGGAGTGGGTCAGGGTGACTGGGTGTGGGGGAGAGAGAAGGGTCAGTTTCTGATTATGAGAGAGGGAGGGAAAGGACACTGGTTAAAAAAAGATGATGGATGGATGGGTGTTTACGGGAGTGAGAAGCAGCAGGTCTGCAAGTGCAGAGGGGAGTTCAGGAACTGGGTTTAGTGAGAATGATAAGGGGACAGGCGATGGGTTCAGGAGTGTACATATGTGTTGGAGAGCTCAATGAAAAGGCTCTAAACCCAAAATATACAGCTACTCGCATTCTCCGTTACCCCCCACCCCAAACAGCGTGCTCCTGCACTGGTGGTACTGCAGTTTGTCTGCATTCCTGTGCTGGGGAATGAAGATCAGAGTTGCCTGGAAGCTTCTGAATTAGGCCAGTAGGAAATGCGCAGAAATCTTTAACACAACCACCGTGCAGAAGGATCATCCATTTACACCTTCCATGCCAGCTCCTGGTACACCAGTGGGGAAGAAATCAATAGCTTGCTGAGACAAAGGTTCAGCAATCTTCTCAGCGCATTGCAAACAAAATGTTTTACGATAATGGGAGCTGCTGTAAACAGCCTCCTGTCGTGGCCTTGCTATGTTGCATTATTTAGGGGGTGCATGGCTTAAGGGATGATGCGTTTTTGTGCGCTATGGTTATATGCTTAACAGGTTTTTTACTATGTGAAAATGCCAGCGTTCAAGGGCGACCCAGCTCCGTGGCTCTAAACTGCAGAGCTGTCTGTGTTCTCCTCTCCAAAACCACAGCTGCCGGGGAGGTCTGGCACTGGTCTGCAGGCTTCTCCTGCCAGGAAAACCCAGCAAGAGTTTGGTGGTATGCTGTGCATTTAGAAACATGTTTCAGACAAACAAGAAAACTTCAGCAAAAACAAAAGTTGCCGTGCCCGATTTCAGCCCTTGACAATATCCAGCTTTGTCCCTGCAGTGGATCAAGACCTGTGGGACACCCAAGGGGAATGCTTTTCTCAAGTTAAGGCTTTTTGTGGAGGGTTTTAGTGCCGAGCAAAGGGAGGCTTTTGGCTCCCAGCCACATTGGCTTCAGAGGAAGGAAAAGAAATCGGTATAGTAAGTTTTGCTAGGTCAAAGAGCAGAAACACATGCTGCAGTCCTGAGCAGCTTTGCTGGTGGAGTCCAGCAATAAAGAACACTTGCAACGGCTCAATGCCTTGGCTCTAACAGCCACTGCCACTCTCCAAAGGGATGGCTTTGGGCTACGGTCTTGCTGCTGAAAAAAGAAGCCGTTAAGAGTAAATTGAACCCCCCCTCCCTTGCCATAGTGTTTAGTAATAATAATGCTACGCATAAGCCACTGCATGGAGAGACAGCAGGATCGGGCTCCACAGACAGTTCATTTGGGCGAGCATCCAGAAGGACCTGGGGCGTGAAAACAACGCTATGGAGCGGAGGTGTGGGTTAGTAAGAAAAACCAGGCATCTGACCGACATCTCCCAGAACCAAAGGGAACCCGCTGGCTAAATTACCAGATGATGGCAGTTTACTCTTGAAGTATTGAGCCTGTACGTCCGGAATAAACACCCAGGGGAGACTGGTCTAAGTGTAGCCCTGCTCTGTATATGAAGAATGGAGCAATAAGGCCACATATCCAGACCTTAACCTTTATAACACAGTACATATTAGGTGGAAAACTCTTGCATGACCCTGTCGTTTGACACAGATAGAGGCAAAACAAAGGGTTTTTTTCTGTCCTTAAGAACGTGTTAAGATGGTATAGTTTTGCATGGCTTGGATGTATTAGAATGTGCTCATATGAAACTGCCATTTTATAAGACTATAGCAGCCCTGCTGTAATTTCTGTGATTACACGTATGCACATCACCAGGTTCTGCTTCACTCGACCAACAGGTAGAGGGGCAAGAGACTTGCTGGATTGTTAACAGAAACGGGCCGAAAGGCCAGTGCAGTTGACTCAGTAGAATCGTGCCACCTTTAGCGGTACCGCTTGGCTACCTCAGTCAGCAGAGTGGCACTGTAATATTTATTAGTCCGCGTTGCTGGAAGTGTTGGGGAAAAAGAAAGGGCCTAGTGCTAAAACGGACCGTTGAGGAGGGCTCATCTCCCTGATCCTAACTGGTGTTCTGGGTATCAGGAGTCGCTGCCAAAGAGCACGACGGACTGCACTCTCCAGGCTGCTCATGTGTTCTAGGAATGGTTGTAATATACGACAGGCAAAGGAGGAGGAAAAAAAAAAAAAAGGTGCAAAATGGAGTGTTGCACATGAATCCATCTAACCTGCAGAATGTGCTCCACAGATCGGTTTATGTATTTTGCCTGGAGACTGTTTTGGAAATTAGCAGCTTTGAGAAGGAAATGCATGAACAAGCGAGTTCCTCCTTTTCAGTTGCATGTGCCTCACTGAAGACTGCAAATACTTTTGAAGTCTACTGGGTCAACTTTTTCCAAATACCCACACAAGTGTGAGTGACCTAGGATTTGCCAAAATGTAGATTCTTATCTTTTTCTCCTATGTCTTCTGCCCTTTTTGGAGTTGGGATAGGGTCCCTGGGCATGTCACTCTCCTTTCTCAAATCAGCTATCACACGCTATCAGCTGGGCTTACTCATAACGTTGCACTTAGGTCAGCTGTTTTGGTTGCTAAACCTGGGGATGTTCCCCAGAGAAAAAACTTCACGCCCCATCCAACTTAAAAAAAAGAAAGAAAGAAAGAATTTATTGCTTTATCTAAACTGGCCCAACCCACCCTAATTCACATTCCCACATGTGTCTCCTTTTACGTGTTGGCTCCTAGCTGTGGATACAGGATTGTATATACCTCTCATGCCTTAATATGGGCCTGCTTCATCACTGAGGCTCTTAAGAGTCTACCTTTTCTACGGCGCCCTTCTGTGCAACAGCAAGATGAGCACATCAGATACGTCACTGGCATTTCTAAGCCTGGTGGATCTGTGTTCTGGTTTCTTCCAGGTATTCCGAGAGCAGGCTATTGATGGCGAGACCCTGCCCCTCCTGACAGAAGAGCACTTACTGAACAATATGGGGCTGAAACTTGGACCTGCACTGAAGATAAGGTCACAGGTAGGACAATTTCCTATGCAGTAGCACGTGGCACGCTTTAAAGTTGTCCCTAGCTGGAACAGGGCTGTCAGGAGACCTGGTTTATTGAATATAATTTATCAAGCAATAACTGTTTGTTTATTTATTTGTAATTCTGGTTTCAAGAAAGCTTGATCGGTCCTCCAGAATGTTCCACATCCTCAGCTGGAGCCAGTTGCATAACTCTTTCAGGAAGAAAACACGGATAGTATTCAGTGCCCAGGGGCAGAAACAAACAGTTCGGGGCAAGTGGTGGGAGGGAGTAACAGGGATGCAGTGGGAAACTCCTAAAATGGGCCAGCCTCTGCTAGAAAAGACACGTTAGGCTGTTCCCACAAATACCGGCCAGGAAAGAAAAGCCCTAAATAGGCCAGGCAAGGTAGATGGTTTCAAATCAGCTGAGCCTGACCACAGTCACTCTGAAGTACCTAAAGAACTGGGTAAAGCCATCTCAGGAACCAGTTGTGTCTTTTTTCTAGACTGGATGTAAGTCCTTTTGCTGCTCATTTTCCTTGTAACTAGATGGCTCTTGGCAGCCCTCCTTTTTAGTGAGGCTTGAAGCACAAATGCATTTAACAAGTCTCAGCATCATCTGTTGATTACTTTCCCTCCCCAGTGAGTAATGGACCAGCTCTTTCCCTTCTCTGCTGTGCTAGTAATAGAATTCTGTAACATTTTTATCTCTTGCTAGTCATAGCTTACTGGTCTTGCTGATGGGCCGTGCCACCCCCCCCCCCCAACCCCCCGGCTTCTGCTATTCATTTGTATTTTGATACCCTGGACGTAGAAATTGTGTTTGCCTCTTGATTTAGTCAAGTCCTCTCTTTTAGGGGACTATATTTCCTCCTCAACAGACAGTTTGCTGTTGTGCCCTTACAGCGATGTTTCTTCTTCTCAAAAGACCGGTCCCCCCCGCCCCGTGTCCCCCCGCCCCATGACTAGGCTCCCAAATCTCTGCCTTTCCTAAAATTGTTTTGCTGTTCTCCTGCCTTCCCTAGCTGGCAGTCATGGTGACTTCCATTTCAGTTGCCTCCACTTCCCCTGGGTTGGACTCAAATCTAGAAGAACATCTCCGCTAGCTTCTTTTTTTTTGCCATTTTAATGATCAGAAAATGGCTTCTGACACATGTCAAGAACAGGCTGTGCTGTTGTGCTCCCTGGGGGATTATGTCATGCAAATAGTTATGACAGTAATGTGCATGTGCACATACATGGGTTGCACAGATAGTAACGATTCTGGCATAGTTTCCCTAACCCACAAGCTATACATTTGTTACATTATGTTAAAACAATAAGAGCAACTTTACTACTTTCCCTACAGCCCTCACTGTTTATGAGGGGTCTAATAAAAAGGTTCTGTGGGCAATTGTTCCCTGTGGGTCAATTCAGTAGGAAATAAAACTCTTATGTTTCTTAAAAACAGAGAACGCCAAATAGCTTACAGACATTCTTAGATCGGATTTGGTGGGGGGGAATATGAGATATGGGCTGAAACTAGAAAAACCCTGCTTCGATTTAATCAATAGTGTTTAAAGTTCTATAATAAGGCATGGTTGGGGGGGGGGAGTAAGTGGGGAGCAAAGTCCTGATATTGCTAACTGAATAATGCCGCAGTTGTCTGGTTTGAACACAAGCCTGTGTTTTTGTTTAAGCTTAAATGTGAAACAGCTGTGTAGGTGCTGGAAAGTTGTGGGGCCTTTGGCCCTTGCTGGGAGGCGAGAACTGCTTCAGGAGAGTTTTCTTCGGTACTGCAGAAGAAGGGAGAGGCTGCAGGCTTATAGTTTCCTGTGCAGTTAACAGCAGCCACCCTGTAGCCAGATTTTTTTTTTTTTTTTTTTTCCCCCCCTCCCTTGTGCTGCTGTCCCAGCCCCACCCTCGGCCCCCTAAAGAGTAATTCCTGCTCTTCAGAAGTGGACATCGTGTGCTGTACAGTACCCTGGGCTGGGTTAGCAGAAGGAGCGCAGAAGAGTTCTATCAAATTGTCCATCCAGTGGTGCCTGCTAATGAAATAACAGAACTGGCAGGAATCGGTCAGCCCCCTTCACCTGATACACCTTCACCTGAAGGCAACTACAGACAGCATGTTCCCGAAGCCTCCCGTAGCAGAGCTGACCTAGGAACTCCTGCGTGGTGCAGGCTGGACTTGGTTCAGCCTTGGATTGCACGCGTCCTTTCAGCCTGCACCGCAGCAAGCCCTTCAGTCTTGTTCTGGTCAAAGAACACAGATGCATGCAAAACTCATCACAGGAAAATGGCCTGCACGACACGTCCCGGCACAGCTTTAGTCTGATGTGTGATCTAGGGTAGACATTGCAGCTCCAGCTGTACTTCGGGGCCGTGCACCAAAGTGCCCGGTATGACAGAGCTAGGGAGCACTACTGCAGGACAGGGAATCCTTTAGAAAAAAGGAGAGAGGAGGAAGCCTTCCCTAGTCTTCTCTGGTAGGTCACCAAGGGCTTGGGTTTTTTGGGGTTTCGGGTTGGTTGGTTTGGTTTTTTTTGGTGGATTGGGAAGGGTAGTTTTTGTATCTGCCAGTTCACTTTGGAGTACAGAACCTGGGCTTGCTGCATGAAAATGCAGCTTCTATGGCTTTCTGAAGACAGTTTATGCACATTCTCATCCTTTTTCACCCCGCATTAACTTCCTCCCTTTTATTTTTTTTTAATAGGTCGCCAAGAGAGTGGGCAGAGTTCTGTACATGGCAGGCTTCCCCATGGCTTTCCCACTGCAACCTCCCGGTTTACGGCCACCAGAGCGGGACCTGCCCCCAGCTGATCTCCGGCCGTCCTCCACAGGCAGCGTGGCCTCCCCTTTCAGCAGTGGCCTGCCCTCCGCCAGCCGCGTCTCACCAAAGCAGGAAAACGGAAACCCCTCCATCATTGCTGGGATCAATGACACCACGAAACCTCCATCTTAACTGCAGGACAGCTCTTGACTGCTTCTGGAACTGAGAGTCAGTTGAACAAACTGAAGGTAATGCATTTTGAGAGACCAGGAGAGCCTCCCTCAGCAGTGTGAGACACAGGAGTGAGGAAGGGAGGTTTTTAATTTTTTTGGATGCATTTGCTTTTTGTTTAAAAAAAAAAAAAAAAAAACAAACCACAGAAGTTTTAAACAAAACTGTAAAAAGGGAAGGAAAGAAAACTATCCAAAGATGTACTGAGACAACACAAGTGAAGAGAAAGAAGAAGATTCCGGAGGATGGCAGCAGCACTCCCATTCCCTTTCACACCCCTTCTCGCTCACCAGTCTGAGATGGAGAGCCGTGGACAGGGAACGAACGCATTTCTTTGTCTTCAAAAAAACATGGCTTTCAGGAACTTCTGGGTGTGACTCCAAGCAGGGAAGGGGAACAGGCGCTGCTCCTCCCAATGGTACTCAGCACCCCTGAGCAAAAAAAACCCATCAAAAATGAAACCTCCTCCTCCCTGGAAACTGTACTCAGTTCCTCATTCAGGTGTCTATGCATCTCTAGCAACTTTACAATACCAAAGACAGACAAAAAGAAAAAGAAAAAAAAAGAAAAAGAAGAAAAAAAAAAAAAAGGCACGTTCTGGTCCATGTTTACTTCAGTGTGGATGGTACGGCACAGGCGGCTCAGTGCTGTCCCACGGGCTAGGGGCTGCCCTCTTCCCTGGCACGTTGTCCCTTTCAGCACACACAGAGAACGGACTCTGCCTGTGCTCCAGCCCTGCAGAGGTTTTGTTGGGTTTTTTTGTTGGTTTTGTTTTTTTTGTTTTTGTTTTTTTCCACATTAGATGTTTTGTTTTAAAGAGAAGGAAAGAGTATGTGCTTTGGTGGGACGAAGGGTCACAGGCCTCACTCCAGCGTGGCCCCTTCCCTCCTTCACGTGTACAACAGACTCATTTATACATTTGGGGTGGGTTTTTTTTGTTCGTAGGGTTGGTTTTGTTATTTTTAAAGCCTTGTTACAGAGGTGGATGTAGTTGCACATTCTGGCCTGCTGTGGACCATGAGACAGATACCTGTGCGTTCCCAGAGGAGGGGGAGGGATGCTGGGGGATTCAGGCTAAAAGCAATGGGTAGAGTTTTTACTACTGTGAATGAGATGGTAACTCCTGGGGGTGACCTCCTGTGACTTGTACAGTTGTGAACAACAATCACATGTGGTACTTTTCTCTTTCTCTCTCTCTCCCCCCCCTCTTTTTTTTTTTTGTTTAAACGTTGCACGTGCTACCGTTTTTCTTACAAAATAGCTTGGTGGTACATTAGCTTCTTTATATTGTAAAAAAAAAAAAAAGTCATTATCCATCACATCACGATAAAAATGCTTTCCAGCAATCAATTTAAATAAAAAAGAAAAACACTTAATTTACAAATGGTACCTAGCTTCCTGAGCTCCTTGCAAGTGGCTGCTTTACCCAAGAAGTCTCCTTTCTTTCACGGTGTGTACACTGGGGCCATGTGCCCCACTGCTGGTGTTTGTTGGTAAATCTTGGTGCACCGGAGCTGCTCCATTTCTGGCCTCAAAGCCAATCTGAGGGTTGGTTCACAGCTGCTAAAAGGCAGACAGCACCTTGGCCAGCTAAGTTAAAAAACAGCTCCTTTCTCCTTTGGAAGAGAAGGTAAGTTAAAACCTTTTTCATACAGTTAGGGCCTTAAAATTCTCACCTTTGCAATTATATCCCAGGCTCCCATATGTAATTGCCTTTAGACACAGGCTTTACCAGCCGTACTCCTGAAACCCTAATGAAGCAGCAGGTGCTTTGGCCCCCTCAGAGGGGGCTATAAATGATAATAGTGACAATAATGATGATGTTAATAATAAAATTTAATTACTAATTTCTGAGGTTACCTCCTCCCCCTTACGGGGTGAAGAGTATCTGAATGCATGTCTAGGAAGGGCAGGTCTAGTAATTACTGTAAGTGCAGCTGGGAAAAGGAAACCCTCTCTACCCCTATTCCTGCTGCTAAGCTCCAAAAAAACATAACAAACTCTGGATGAAGCAAACACCCCCCAACACTGTACTACAGCAGTAATTACCTGTGCGGTAATGATGTCTGGAAGCAGGAAAGGAGCAGCACTTGGTGTAGGACAGGAAGAGCATAATTACCTCTTTACATACACCGAGTTGTTATCACTTACACGTGTGGGTGAAAGGGAGACCACTGGCCAGGCTACATTTGGGGTTTTAGCTGCAATAAGGCAATGTTTCTGAGCGGTGGTTCTTTCATGGACTCCATGAAAACAGAACTTTAAAAAAAAAAAAAAACAAAAACCAACAAAACACCCAAAACAAAAAAGGTTGTTCTTTTAAAATGTTTTTTTTTTTTTTTTAAAAAAAAGGCACTTTGTCCTCTTGTGAGGTTCAGGAGCGCAGAAGGCAGAGATGAGGACGTCTGTGCAGGTAGCTCGGCCACCCCTAGCACTGACAGATAGCTACTGACCTCACTGAATGGTGGCAGAGAAAAATAAAGATCTGCTGCCTTCTACCTTCTTTTCCAAAAAAATCTGCATTAACAAATAACAGTGCTCTTGAAAGGCACAGTTAATTTTCAGGAGTGATTCTGTCAGCTGTGCCCTAAGAATACTTAACTTTTTCTACCTCTCACAGCAAATACCCCCTATTTCCAGTTTATTTTCCAAAGAAATATGTTTCCTAGCTGCCAGTCCTGCAAACTAACAGCGGTCTCAAGAGATAAGCTGTTTATATTTTCCCAGCAGAGCACAAATTACCCACCTTGAGCTACACAATGTCCTCCCTCAAGCACTGCTCCTACAGGAAGACACATAATGAGCTGCATCTAGAAGCTGCCCAGGTGATGCAGTGCTTGGCTTTGAGGTAATAAAGTCTGGGTGACCAAGACAGCCTGCAATCATCACTGCTGTTTTCAGGACTCACAGAACAAAATGGTGTTCACCACTAGTGTCAGCAGCTAGGACTGGCCCTAGAAAGAGGTGATTTTATGTTCATTACGGACAACAATAGGTCTGTTACAAAGTACGGGCTCAAACTTGTCCCTTGCTTTTGCTAAGCAAATGTATCCCACGCAAATCCAACAGCCATTGCAAAATGAAGGTACATTTCCTACATTATTAGTTTTGCCTCTTCTCCTTCCTGCTTGCAGAACCACCCCCCCGCGTCTGCCCGCCATCCACATCCTAAGGCAGGCACTTACTAAGTTAACGTCTTTAGCATACTTACAAGCCAGCTTGACTGAACTGACTGAGCTGCTTCTGATGTTACTGATAAAGGCTTCCATTTGCAGTGACGATACAAAAGTCTGAAACATTCTATGTAATCCTTAAGAACTTCTTGGCAAAAGGGAGGGTTTGGGGAAGGCCCCAGAGCAAAATATGGGGCGACACGGGTGGTTGGCTGAACAGACAGGAGGACTCTGAGACAAAAGGACTTGTCCTTCCCTTGGTCCACTCACTTATGCTCCAGCAGGAGCTGAAACTGAACCCCATGCTATTTAAAGCAGCAGATTTTAATGAGGGCTTTTTATTACCTATGCTGAGCAGTTTTACTGGCCTTGACGTGACCACAATTTTACTGTTACCAAAAAACATAAATGGTAGAAAAAGCTTGAAAGTCCAAGTAGCATCTCTGCAGTGTCACTGAGAAAGTCCTTGGTGGGACCTGGGGCTGGCCTCCCACCCTCCATGCTCCCCAGCTCTTACCACCTCTTCGAGACCCAGCTACAGGTGCTGAAGGCTGGGTGATCCAGTATACAGCAGCTTTGTAACAGATAAGCTTGGGGGGGGAGAGTGGGTGAGTGGCTGTGAGGGTGCTCAGTCATCATCAGAGAAAGCCAAGTCCTCCACAATGTCCTCTTCTCCTTGGGCTAGCTGTTCAAGGTCAGATCGTGACATCCCATGAGTGCAGCTCCTCTGCTTCTGTGACCCTTGGGACCCCCGAGCAGCTTCTCTGCCTTCCTCTGTGGGTGGAAAGAGAGAGCAGTGTAAATCCTGCTTTACTGGGAGTGAGAGTGAGGCAAGTCAAGGCAACTCATGGCTAATTAATCCCAGACACTCATTAATTTATTGGCGCCACTGCAGCTCCCAGATAGCGGTAGGAGAGCACTGCAGGGTGCTCGGTACAGCGCTGGCTCTAAAGTACTTGGGGCGATAGGAGAGGAGACCCAGCTAACTGTTGCGCCTGAGGCAGGAACGCAAAATAAGAACTGGGCGGCATGAGACGTGCGGTGCCTCCAGACCTTCAGCCCTCACAGCTCAGGTCAGTCTTCCTCACGAGAGATGTCAGGCTGGGCATTAAGAGCTGACAGAAGGGAGCTGTCATAGGTAACCAAGACTCCCAAATGCAAAACTAGCCCCAAGCGCCCTCCTTTTTTGAAATGATACTTTAATAGTGGGGAGCACAAGTGAGAACTGGTTTCTAGAGGCTGTGCAGGCCCGTACGTGTCCCCATTCTCAGTGCCCTTCCCTCTCATTCCAGAAGTGTGGCTTGAGCTTCCGACACCTTGCCTCCAAAGGGGGCCCTGCAGACCATCTTTCTTAGGCTCTACCAGCAAAACATCTGCTCAGCACCAATTCCTATTGCGGTCTTATGCCCAGAGCCTTGCGCAGGTTGTGGAGGGTGGCGGCAGCAGCTGTGGGACGTGGCTGCCTCTCCCTCTCCTCAGCACTCCCCGGATCAGCTGCCAGGCTCTGCCAGTACAGCTCACTCGCCAAAAAGGACAAAAAGCTACCTTTGCCTGCCCAGATCAGGGGCCTGATGCAGTTCCCCATCTTTCAAAACCGCACCGGTGACACCAGAGCATCAGCACCACAGAACTGCCTCCAGGGCACTGAGAGCACGAGCAGCATTCTCCCCTAAGGCTCTGGCCTGCTGGAGGGTGGGAAGCTGTCACGGGCACAAGCGCCTCGCTGTTCCGTTGCCCGAGCAGGCTGCATGCACGTGTGTTTTGGTAAAAAGCACAACATGAAAACTCAACACACAGAGCTTAAGACTTGGGAGTGTCTGTCCGCCCTGGCCGACTGATGTCTGAGAAAGTGCCATAGGCCAGGAGCACCCAAGCCTGAATGTCACCGCCACTACACCAGTGTATCCAGGCGCTAAAAGACTCTCCTGGCTCTACACCATGCTCCTACAGCCTAAAACGGAGGAAGCTGCCATTAGGGGTGAAGGAAGGGAGGATCAGAGTTCCTGCTCCCCAGACACCAAGGAAGGGTGCTTTTCCTTCAGCTTGTCTAAGTAGTCCAGTAGGCAGAGAGGGAAAAACTCTCCCTCTTTATCCTTTACAGCATTGTCAGAACACGCATCAAACACCCATCTATTCTCGGCGCCGAGGTTTGGGTGTGCATGCCAAGCCACAGCCATCTGCCATGCTAAATCAGTCAGATTTTGCTCTCACTTGGACTCTTTCCCCCCTCCTGCTCTCCCTGCTCCCCAAACTAGTAAACAAAGCCTGCACACAGGAGCTTTTGTGGCTGCTCCCCACAACCACACATCACACCCAACGGCATGCTGAGGAGCAGAGGCTTGGCAGTCTAATACAAAGGCCTAAGCAAGTGGCACACAAAAACCAGCAAAGGAACACCACAGCAGCCAGAGCCCCTGGCAGGCCCAGCTTCCGTCTGCTAAGTTAGCAGAGTGACTTGGCAGACACAGGCAAGACTGAGCCGAACGTGGTTAGCTGCACTCTGTTGGGGTGCTGAGCAGGCTCTCTAGCTGGCTGTGGCTCTGTGGAAGGGACGGAAGGGGAAGATACTCTCTCCTCTAGCTGCAACAAAGCCTGGCTTGGCATCTAGCACAGCCCTGGACACAGCTGGCAGCTTTCTCAGTAGCCATTTAGACAGCTGTCGTTCTGGTCTGCTAGGAGCACGCTGAACTGGTAGCCTCTCACGCTGACACCCACCCATCTTACCAATTCTGTCTCTGGGCAGCAGCTACTAACTGGCAGAAGCGATCAGGACCAAGCACAGAGCGAAGCCAGTAGTTCTAGCAGGGTCTGTACACATACTGGCAAATGCAACTGTTTCAGTGCAGAAACCCCAGAAGATGCAGGACTTGGACTAGATCTCCTGTCTGTCCTATGCTGGGTGGAGCTGTTGAGAAGCAGCAACTAAAGGGTTACCCCTGTGCAGTATCCCATACCTCAGGCACTGCTCAGATGAAAAGTGAAGTGCACCCTCCACACCCCCATGCATGTGTAACCTGTGGAGAGTCTCGAAGCAAGGTTTCTGTACCCTGTTGGGGTGGGCTGTACTTCAAGAGTTTGTCTGAGCCTCTCCGCAGGAGGCCCCTGAAAAGAGATGAAAGGGACTGGTGGCTTGTTAGAGCAAGGCCTGCAAAGACCTTAACCCTTTCGCTCTCTTCTCAGCATAAACTCAGAACTGCCAAGTCTACCTGTCCAGGGCGTGTGTGTGTGTGTGTGTGTGTGTGTGTGTGTGTATATCTGTGTATAAAAGTCCCTCCCGACACCCTGCAGCTCCGAAGAGCAGCAGAGCAAGAAAAGAGGAGACGGTTCCTTTGTAGGGGAGCTCCCAGAATGCAAAGGAGCCTTTAGTCACCAGTGCTGTCAATAATTCCCTTCCCCTTTGCCCAACCACACTACTTACCATCTGAGTCACTGTCTTCTTCCAATTCTTCCTCGTCCTCCTCAATTTCATACTCTCCTTCTTCTTCATCATCATCCTCGCCATAGTCCTTGCTGCTTGCTTCTGAACTGTCGTCTGATGCCTGCTTGGCTTTCGCTTTACCTGCAAGTATTTTTACTATGTAAATGGAACCATAAAGAGTAGCACACGAACATACATGCAGGCAGTATATGCAAAGGGCAAAGTACCATCATCCCAACATTCATCCTCAGGAGTACAGTCATACACACACTAAAGGGGAAATTTACCCTATTTCTCCAAAAGCCATACCCCCTTGCAGCCCCAGAAAAGGATGCATTCCATTTCACAGGCACCTGCCAGAGGCCAGGACACAGAGAGTCAGAGAAATCACCTCAGAAACCCATAGTAGGGTTTTACTGCTAAAGCCCAGGATTTGCTGCTACCTGGTATTTATGGAGCACCACCAGCGCAGCACCCAGGCGTCCGTCATGAAGATACCTAACTGTCTGCCCTGCTCAGGGAGACATGAAAGCCAGTAGAGGAAGACAGATGGAAGAGCACAATAAGAAGAAATGGGCCTACTGAACAGACATGAGAAAGGAGAAGGAGTAAGTCACAAAGCTCAGACCAGAGAAGGGCTGGTTTCACTAAGAAATAGAGCCTGCGTATACCCACCTCCACCCCTCCACGGTTATACGTAACTGAAAACGGGTAGACTCTCTGGTTCAGGGCATCCTTGTAAACTTCTCTTAGCTTTATTCCCTCTGTTAGTCTCAACGAAAAGGTCTAGGAACAGACATTGCTGCAAATTCCCTCTGCAGATGGCCAGCCAGGTCTAAGGGAGCCTGGGAGGAAGTATTAAGAGCCTCTGGGTGCTTGGCCTGTGGGAAAATCATCTGCCTCTAAGCCTCTGGAACTGGACTTCTTTTACTTATGCTGAGTTCACTTCAGTGGAGGAGTGCTTCTCCCCTCTCTCCCTCCTCCGGACAGTGCGAGTCACCAGGCATTTAAATGACAGAATACAACTTCTGTACAGAGGGAGCAGAAGAACCGTCGTCTTCTTGCCTCCTTCTAGCCACCACCCCTGAGCCAAGCCCAGCTCAGTGCTGCAGGTTACCTGCCCTTGCTTACAAAACTGCTGAAGAAGCTATTTATCCACACTTCAGACTCTCTGCTTGGAAACTGGCTGTACATCTTTCTCACATTGTGATTCTTGAGCCCCACCATGGCATATTTTTTGCCCCATCCTCCCTCCTCAGCAGCTGACCTATGTTACTCACTGAACTGGATACAGAGCCATTAATAAGCTGGCTGCTAGTATTCCCAGCTCCCCATCATCACCCTGCTCGCTCTGCTTTCACCCATCTGTCAGCTCTGCCAGCGTGCAGCCTCTGTGCAATTGCCCCCCGAGGGATCGGAAGCTACATCTCATGGACGGAGCGGTCTCGGGCGCCCGCAGCCATGCGGAGAGCACCCGCTCCACAGGAGATGGATTGCAGTGCTATTCACCGCACCACATCATATTGATGGGCACCTGAGCAGCTCAGGCAACAACCGAGAGGAGCACGCTTTCATCCATCAAGCAGCACTAGCAAAAGCACTGACAGATCCAGCTACCAGCTCATCTGAGACTAAGCAGAGAAACCAGCTGTGGGCACAAATCGGGTATCGGGCCCTCAGGTCATTCCTACATGCTACGACCCAGGCAGCAGGCCACTAAGAGGAATTTACTGAACTTCTCCAGCCTCCTGCTTCCTTCCCCTAAGCTCAGCCCCTGCCCTCCCCTTCCACCGATGCACACACACAGAGGCCACAGTACAGCCTTCACGCAGAACTCGAACTTCCATCTCTCAAGGCAGAAGCATATTCAGCAAGACTCCAGAAGACAATGCTTCGGGTGCTCTGGTTAACCAGTGCTTCTCCCCTTTTCCTCCTCACTCTGCCTCTGGATCCTCGTGCTGACAGCCCACAGTAGGAATTTTGCCACTGAGAAGGGCCATGATTATTCTGCTAGGAAATGAAAATGTCTGACCTCTCCTTCCACACCCCTGGCCCCCACCAGTCTGGCATGAAATTGATGTAATATGATTACGTGAGGGATAAATGAAGAAACCTGTTCAAGTTCATTAGAGGCACACCAACACCTAATGTGGACAGATCACTCATTACAGCCAGGCCCGGAGAGACACTGCAGCCACACTCCCTTCTCGCCTTTAATTGCCTCATGACGAGGCAGTCCAGCACCTCTTTCTAAGCCATTAATAATTTCCAGGAGCAGCCGCCTTTCCTCCCAGAGATCTGTCAGCTGGTAAATGAGAGGAATGCATGAACTTCCCCACCCCCACCAGCGACACACAGATTGATCAAATCTACGCTCTTTCCTCCCCATCTCCTGGCTCTTTCCGCCCTTGCCTGCTCTGGGGTTCCTGAAATGTGCAAACTTGTTTCTTTTCCCTCTTCAGACCTTGCAGAGACCCAAGCAAGGGAGTCTCTCCTGCCTGCCAAATGCTTTCTCCATTCCAGAGGGCAGCTTGTCTTGATGGATTTTGCGTGCACCACCCTTCCTGCCCCCTTGGGAAGGATGCCGGGGGTGTGCAATCCTGCTGCAGTGAGCAGGCAGCTTTCAGCTCCACCTGCACAAGGTAGGGGGAATCTCCCCACAGAGATCCACAAGATTAAAAAATGATTGCAAATTCATCACTCTCCCTCCTTTTCCTCTGCAGCATGCATCAATACACTGCCTGCAATTTATTCCCTGGTATGGCTGCACCACAGCCAGGTGTAGACCAGAACAAAGCAACCAGAAATAGAGAGCCAACAGGCAGCGTCGCCTTGTTAGAAGGACCACTATGCTGGGATCCTGGACACGTGAACTCAAAGCCCTGTCTCAAACCCCACTCCAACTGTGTCGAGATATCCCTCCCTCTCCCACCTCAATGATTATGCTTGAATTTTTCATACTGCCTCACTGAGCCGGGACTACTCCTCCCCAGCAGGCTGTGCAGCAGCACCCCGCACCAAACCTGATCTCGGTTGAGGTCTCCCAGTGCAACGCAAGATACACCGGCAGGGAGCTAACCAGCGCTCCTAACTTCCAGGTTCTGAAAGGAGCGGATATGGATTTGTGCTGATGAACTTGCTGACCAGATTCTGAAGAACTGTCCACCACCCTCTCCATTCTTTCAGGAACCCCTAAAATAAACAGAAGTGCTGGTACTGACAGAGCAGGGGGCTCAAACCACAAAGAAACCCAATGAGGCTTCTATAAACGTGACACAGAAACGTTTGCTATTGCTAGTCTCGCTAGGATTCAGAAGAAATTAATTCACTCATTAATTGTTGGATTCAGCAAGGCCTGAGAAGTGAGAATGAAGATTCAGATGGGTGGGAGGCTTTTTCTACTGGGGATCTGTGACCTACAGCAAAGGCTGAAGTAGGGTTGGGATTCAGGAAAGAAGAGACTGAAGACCCGCAAAGCTTATGGAGGTAGGGAAAAGGCTGCTGCTGTCAAAGATAAATGGCTTATCACGGTTTTGGCTGCTGTGAGGCTGCTAAGGTTAAGGTAAGGAAGGATCAGAGAGCTTAGCTCCTGCTGGGTCCTGTAGGACCTGAAGGACTAGGAAGAAGGCCTGGGCCATGGGGAGCAGATGGCCTACTATCAGCCTTTCATCTCTGGCCTAATGCAAAACTGGGGTTAGGATTCAGAAGATGACAGGCCCAAGAGATAGGTTTATGCCTGGATCCTACATGGTTCATTAAAGCAGGCTGATGGCTGTAGCTAGCACAAGAGGCTGATCAGCAAGTTCAGTGGGCAGTAGGCTTAAAGAAAAAAAAATGCTTTTTTCAAATAATGTCTACGTTAAAGTTGTGGCATGTCTTCCCGTGTTACGAGAGGATGCTGTGGAAGCCACATCAACAACGAGGATCAGGCACAATTGGGTAACCCACAGATTCATCAGTGGATATTAAACAAAACGGTCTCTCCACAATCCTCAGTTGAGAGCATCTCTAAGCTGCTGACCGCCCTGTAACCTCCCCTGCCCTGTACATACTTTTTCCTCTTCCCTGGTATCTCCATACACTGTAAAAGCACTGGAGGTGTTTAGCTTGCACCTGCATCTTTATGCATCTGCCTGTTATCCCTCTCCTCAACACATGCAATTATAGTGCAGCCCTGGAGCTGAAGGGCAGAAAGATTCAAGGCTGTAACACCTGGCTGGAGCTGACTTTCACCTCTGAATCACTCCAAGGATACATCCAGGAGCACTTGCCGTGTGAGAATCCACTACCATAATGTTATGCCCACACTGATTCTCCCCATAGGAACCCATCTGATTCTGCTCCCCAGCCCATGCTGCAGTTTCTCCTACTTTCCGGGAAATCTAGGATGCTTCCTATTCAACCCCAGGGCAGTCCCCAGTGGCCCCTCCTTGCCTGCTTGAGGGATGCTGTTCCGGAAGGATTCTGGAGGAGGTGCCTCTGCCAGATGCTGCTGCTGCCGCTCCTGCTCCCCAGTGGGAGGAGAGCAGGGGCGGGTGGTTCCCATCTGGGAGCAGCACAGACTGGGGCCAAGTGCTGTGGGAGCTGCAAACACCAAACTGCTGGTGGCCATTTCCTGAAGCACTGCCTGGGGCTGGATGCAGCAAATCTTTCTCTGCTACAGCACAGCTGAAAATGGTGGAGGTGGGAGTGGACAAGACAGGGATGCTCAGAACAGAAGGGAAGGTAATGCACAACTGCACAAGTCCTGCTGGAGGACAACAGGACCTGCACATTATCCCCCTCTGACATACAGAGACAGTTTTCATCATCTACCCTTGCCCCTCCCAGAATGAGTAATGGCAAACTGTGAGAATAGGAAGGTCGCCAACCTTCTCAGTTTGGGAAAAACGTGCCATTCACCCCCTGCCTGGGACTGGAAAGACCTCTTTCAGAAGCCTGCTCTGCTCTGAGAAATACAAAGGTCTTTGAGGTAGAAGTTAGTTAACGAGCAAGATGTTTTGGCTAGCAATGGTTAACCCAAGAGCTCTAGCCGCTCTCCAGGCCTACCCTCTTCTAGAGAGATTAGAGACACTGTAAACTGAAAACAACATTTCACTGATACAATACTTAATTTAAATAAAAAAAAAAAGGTGAGGGGGTCTTTGAACAGCAGCTAAATAGCAGAAAACTGATGATTTCCAGGCTTTTAGCAGGCAGTTTTCCACTCTTGTGAATTTGGTTTGGGACCTGACGGGCCAAAACAACTACTCATCAGAAGAAGAACGTCTTGTCAATACAGGAAAGATTCTGCCGAGCCAAATGCCGTGGTTGGTGAGAGATGGGAGCCATTTTCACCAAGCCTCGGTACCCAGCATCCCACCAGGAAGCCACGATGATGCTGCACCAGGAGCAGGTTCTGAAATCCAGACTTTTATGTAGTAATCATCAAGGGGAAGAGAGTTTTCCAGACCAGGGCAACCATCCTCAGATTTAACCCAAGGGGTTGCCTAAGAGGATGAGTTACAGCAACAGACCACTGCAACTATCTAGCTAGGACTTTTCTGGCAGGGAATTCCTTCCTTTCCAGAAGTCCCTCCCTCCCTCCCCCTTCTTGGCAGAGACCTACATATCCCCCGGACTCTGGAACTGGCTCTTTCCAGTAAGAACTCGGAACAGAGTTTTGGGTGCCACTGCTAAGCCTTGCTAATGAGGAGAGGATGGACGTCTCTGGGTAGAGTTGACCTTTCCAGTATCCATCCAGGACAGTCTTATCTTCCTGCCTAGATTTCTGCCATCAGCTGCCCAACATGTCTCTCTTGGAAGTAGACTGGGCTGATTCAAGATGAATCAAAGTCCTTCCATTGTCCCAGACTCTCCTTTGGCCTTATTTGAAGAGAGGAGAAGGTTATGCCTTCAAACCTCACAGGTAAAGAAGTGAATACACAGGCCACAGCAGCCGCAGGGCCTCCCAAATTCCCTTGCATCTGGCCACCCGGTAGAACAATGGCCACAAAGACAGGGAACTCCAGCAAACTGAAGCACGGGCTTCTCTGACTTCCATCTGCAGCCAGCCCTGACAGTTACTGAATGCAGAGCACGCCAGGGAACATCTCACACCCCACACAGAGTAAGAACAAGAGCTCATTGTATGCATCTCCCAAGACACAGGCGCTTTTTCCAGCCCCCCTGTTCCCTGTCCCTTTCCCACTGCAAAGTCACACCATTGCCTGTAGGGGACTTCACCCTATGCTAAATTACAGACCCAGTGCTCCGCTGTCTCCACCCAGCACCTCAGGATCCATGGTGGGGCTGAGCACAGTTGCTCCTTGAGATGGAAGCTGCCTTCAGGGCCTTTTCCCTCCCTCTAGAAAACACCCTACTAAGAACAAAAGCTATGGAGAGGCAGCTGACCCGGGAATGTTGGAAGACAAGACCCATTACTGACACTGCAGTACTGATGCTCGCTCAGTGATTAGATACTGCAGACTAGATACCGCAGCTGTAGGACTCACACAAACAGAGCAGGGAGAGCCCTTCGATATCACATGGACCTTAGTCCTCATTTGCACTCTCTTTGCTCTATCTGTCAGCCCCTTAAAGCTGCCGAAGAACCTCATGGACAGATGTCACAGCACATACACAGGCAGGGGGGTAAAAGCCATGCCTAACAAGTAGATTGCAAACTTTTATATTCAGCAGATTTCTACAGTGAGCAGGCAAGCACCAAAACCAAGGTAGAAGCTGTGTACATTACGTGCCAGACAGACAGCTGCTGTAGACTTTGTACTGTATCATCAGTAATGTTCATCACAGACATGCCTCATTAGGATCCCAATGTACATCCAGAAGTCCATCAGTCCAAGAAATCTCCCAAGCATACATAAAGTCAGTTCCTGGGAGGCCTATGCCCTGGGTTTCCCTGGCTCCCAGCAACCTGCTTTCTGAACTGCAATTATCACTGCCTTTTTAGAAGCCACTGGGATTCTTCTAAGGCATGCACTCATATGGCAGGCAGGACAACCCCAAATCTCAAGGACGTATCTCAGCAAATCATTTTGATGTCACACTGATCTCTCACTACTTCGGTGGGTCATGTGCTCACTTTTGCTCTCCTGTCATTCTTTGCCGGGTCACCTACAAAAAATCCACTGACTTCAACCTCAAGCTATCAAACAAGAGTTTTCCAACCTTTTCCTCCTTCTGTGTCACAGATGCCTGTGAGGGAGACAATGCTCATTGGTTCTGTGGTAAGTCTCAAGATTTATGCTCACGCCTTATAATGTGTACAACCGACTAGGACTTTATCCGTAGATTAAATCCCCAAACAAGAAAACTCTGTATTCCTGCAAGTCGCCCTACTATGTGAATGAAAAAGCATTCAGAAAACCTGTGATATCCCACACATTCCAAATTAAAAAAAAAGAACATCTAAATTTTTTCTCAAAGTATGCGGTGAACTTCTCAGGCAGGTTCCACAATTTTCTGTGGCCCCCTCGTGGTCATAGCCAGAGAGTGACATCACTCCATTTTCTCTAGAGGCTCTAGGCTTTCTTGGCTTGTCAAGAATACTTGCAACATCAGTCACTATAAAATAAATAAATCAGAAGTGCATGCAAAGAGAGGATAACCATTCTTTTATCAAAGACTCTTGTTCTGACAGCCAGCCCCTATGATAGCTATTGTTTGCAGTGATGTATACAGCAAAAACCCAGCACACTGTCAGGTAGAACAACATTCTTATTCCTCTTTTATAGGTGCGGAAACAAAACACAGATTTCTGCACCTCCACTCACAGTGCAAAAAGACAGCAAGCGTTTTTATGTTGTCCAAGGTGAGGCTTCAGCCCAGAACCTGCACAGGTTATAAGCACAAGAAGGAGAACTCAGTCTTTGGGAATTACAATATGAACCATGCCTGCTACTTTGAAGCCTTTGAAAGCAGGGTCTGTGTTCAGCCAAACATCCCCTGATTCTAGGGCTATCATGTTGAGGTCAGTGTCTGTGACAAAAGAAAGGTGCTAAGGGGAGAAGAAAGTATGGGTCATGTACAGAAGACGACTAATGCAGGACTAAGGCTTTAAAATGAGTTGAAGTGACAAAGTAGGAGAGGGAGAGAAAGATAAAAGCCTCCCAACTACCTTCTGTCACTTTAAAAAGCCTCCAAAAGGCATCATCACCCTGTGCTCTCTCCCCCTAACAATATATCTTTTGAACCTACCAGGGCCAGCAGGCATCCCCCCTCAGGGCAGGGCCGAATTGACTCACATCATACAGAATTCTGCACAAGGAGGAGGTACGCCCAGCCCCAGCCCCACACCTTTTATAGGGAATCCAACATTCTCCTCATCAGAGTCACTGTCCAGCTCAAAGAGGTCCTTGAATTCCTTCTTATCTTCCTCCTTCCTTTCATCGTGCTTCTTACGCTTAATTTCCGGGAAGTTCAAGTCTTCAAGCTGGAAAAAACCAAAACCAACAGTAAGAACAACTTTAATTTGTACTTTTAAATATATAATGCTGAGCTTAAACACAGGAACTTGGCTTTGCCCAGTATGTGCAAGCCACACCGCCAAGAACAGTTGGGTCTGCCTGCTGCCAACTAGGGGAGCAACAGATAGATTTGTGACTCAGTTACAAAGGTGAATGATACATGCAAAGCACCACTGCTCTATTGATCTTTACCTAATATACTACTTTTGCTAATGGGCCATCTACTGCTGGTACCTTAACATGGATAAAAACGCAAGACATCCATGACAAGCTGGCTGCCCTAGATCTCTGGACTGAAAGCCATGTGAGCTTGGGCAGCCAAGCACAGTCAAGCCAGACTGTGACGGTCATCTCTGAAGTAGCAGTTTTCCACCAGCCAAAAGCTGTGACAGCTATAGCAAAGGCACTGTCTTTTTGGCTGCAGATTTCAGCACAGTTAAATGGCAAGGTGCTAAAGATGCTTAAGGTCTGTCTACACCATGGCTTCCCAGATTGCTAGCCCTTAAGGAGATCAATGGGCCAAGAGCCTTGCTGCTGCAGACAGCCAATATCAATGCCATTAAGTAGTTGCAATTGACACCACCTCACTGCTCTTTACACCTCTCCGGAGGGGGATTAGGGGGAGGATTTACTTGCAAGGGCTCAGGCCAGCAGGGCAAAGATAATCAGAATGCAAATTAAATCCCAAGTGCTCTCTGAACATCAGCTGCCCGCTGCCCATGCCTGGCTGCACACCTCCTGGGAAGCACTCATGCATTAGCACACATTAGCTTGCTTGGAAACATTCGCCCTGCGAGTAATAACTCATTTGCTCTCTCCCACCCGTCAGACCACCCCTCAACACACTCCTCTCTGACCACATCCACTTCAACCCTCCCGTGAACTTCCCCCAGTGGGAACAGCAGCAAAGCACAGTCTATACAGAAAGGCAGCTCTCAGCAGAGAGAGAAAAACAGTGAGAGTACGGGGATGGGGGGGAGAGACAATGAGGGACACAGAGACGCTCATTTGCTCCTGCAGCCAATTCCAGCAATTTCTCCCAGCCTGTTTCATGGTTATGGTCCCCAGCTGGGCAATATTGATTCTGGGAGCTGAGCATTTACAAGCAATAACCTGCAGCACCAGGATGGAAAGTCAGAAGCTGGCCAGAGAAGGGGAGAAGGGAGCAAATCGCCAACCACCATTTGCAGGGTTCTAATTTTAAATCATTTTCCCACCTGCTCTCTTCCACTGTGAGATGCCTCTCCTTCCACCGGCCCTGCAGAGACCTGCTGGGCTGTCTCTGTGCTGGAAAGACGCACAAAGAAAGCAGCACATGACTGGCTTCCCAAGCAGCAGTTGTTGCATGCCAGAGAACAGACTTGGGAAGCAAAACACAGCAAGAGCAGCAATCCAGAGTCACTGCCAAACAGCTGCCCTCAGTTGACCTAATGACATACTGTAACCATCCTCTTCCTAGGGTGGTTATACTCCAGCAAGCTCCATCGTGGGGCAGGGGAGCTGCTACGGTGAAAACATTTTCCTTAGCCCCTACCAGTTCTGGTGGGCAAGACAGGCTCATGCTTCACTCCTCTCATCTGTTCTGGCATACAACTTTATGGAGGGTGGCAGGGCAGAGGGAGATGCTCCAGAAACACTGGTTCAGTGAGAGGCTCCAGAAATAAAACATGAAGGTCTCAGAAGCTAAAATACATCAGCAGCTATGTTTCTAACCCAGCATTAGGCTGTGATCACGGACACAGTCCCTGTATCTGATCCCTTTCAGTTTATACATCCCTTGCCTCTGCCAAGTGCCTCAGTCAGGTCATGCTGCCATCATCCCAGCCTTGGGGAGAAGCACCGGTGCTTCCTGCATCCCAAGACCTGGACCACCATATCCTCCCTTACTAGCTCCATTTGGGTCAAGGCCTCTCACGTCCCAGAGATAGTCACTCCTACAGGTACTAGGAACTGTACCCTGTGGCATGTCATCAGTACGGCTGAGCCGATTCTGGAGGTCTCCCAGTCCCAGGCAGCACCTTTGGAGCCTCTTCTGTGCCAAGAGCCATGCCACCTGCAGAGTCCCTGTCTGGCAGCATTGGTAGCTATCACTCTTCAGCAACAGCAGCAGTTAAACAGGAGCCCAGCAGTACCTAACCAGGGAATAGTTGAGGTTGAAACTGTCACAAACAGATGCAGAAACCCAGTTTTGACAACAAACAACTGCTACATCAACTGCCCAAGTCCCTGTTAGCTAGTCCTGTTCTCCACGACCCCGGTTCACTGTTACTGCTCAGCAGCAGTAAATGAAATGCAAAAATCATCCAAAGTCTTATTCTCCCTCCTCACACATCCTGAGCATGGCATGTTTCCATGGAACACGTCACTTAGTAGGTTTGAAGTGGAAATGGAGCTGTGTATGAGTAAAATGTCTCATGTACATGACACGGAAGAGTCTTCTCCAATTCTCCGAACTTCTCCAATTCAAGGGAGCAAAAGAGACAGGCTTATCTCAACATTGTGAAAAAGTTAGCCAGTATCCTGTGCAGGGCATGTACAGCGGGGAGCTGTTAGTTGGGACTTCTTTGTGTTTTCATACTGCCCAGGAAAAGTCCACATTTCCAAAGCAGCCTACAGTTCTGGGTGACGTCAATACTGGTTGAGCTCAACCTGAGCATATTAAAAAGGACCTGGTGTTGAATCATGCTGAGTTGTGCTACCTCCAACTTTCTGAGACTCCACAGAGTACCTTCAAGATAGGCATCGCAAAATAAAGGCACCAGAAAACCCTACTAGCTGCAGAGCGATCACAAAGGAAACGAATGAGACTTGTACTGAGCCAGAGCTCACAGATACAGCCTGTGTTCATCACACAGTAGCAGTAATTAGGTAATTTGGGGGCCAGTCTTTTAATCTCCTGCTAGAGGGTTACTATCTACCGAGTCTCACGAAGCCGATTAGTCTATATCCCATTAAAAACCATTGGGAAAAGCAAATGGAATGGGCAGACGGGGTCAGTGTTGTTATATAAGGCAAGCTGCAGCTCATAGCAGCTGAGAGCCAGGCTGATTTTTTTCTGTTATTATTTTTTCCCCCCAATGGCTGCTAATGGGACATGGATTTTCCCAGCCCTAATGGGCCTCATGGTGTTCACTCTCCTGCTGGGGCTCACAATGCTGCATCATTAAGCTAGCAGTCCCCACCGAGAGACACAACAGCCCCATTCACCAAGCAAAGATGCCAGGCGGCCACAGACCTTTCGGAAAGCTAACTCCAAAGTCTGTCTCTCTCTATAGTTTATCTGTTCAGCCCACTTTCTCCAGGAGAAAACAAGTCCCTGCCACTGCCCTTCAGGCTTTCCCTAGTTTCAGAAGTCTCCCTCTTGAGCCTTGCTATAGGAAAGCATTCCCCCTCAAGGGGAGCTCTCCACCTCAGCTGGTCCTGGCCACCCCAAGGAGCTCCAGCTCCCCTCCTCCCTCTAACATGAGACAGGGGCTTGTCTACACTGAGGCCTGGTCTCCTCTCCCCTTGTGATAGCTGCTTCAGTACCAGGAAATTGTCAGCTCACATCAGCAGGACCAGTTCTGGGCAAGAGATTAGGCCCACTCACAGCCATCGCTTCTTGCCGTTTCTTAGCTTCCCCCCCATTTCCCTTCTGCAAAGACCACATTCTCCTGCTGAGTTTGCACAGAAAACAAGTGTGCTTTTTGTTCCCTCTGCGTGGCTGCCCCAGGGAATTTCAGCCTCCTGTCCTCATCTCAGGCTGGTATATGATACCAAGCATTTCTAGGATCTCCCAGGTCTTCTACCATGCTCTGGGACTTGGCTCAGAGCCAATCATCCTCATGTCCCATCGATTATTTTAATTGTTCCCCACCATACGCTGGAGACACCAATTATATCTATTTCCTGCTCCCTGGCCAAGAGCCTAGCTCAGCCACTTTCATTGCATTAGCATCGAGACAGCCTTCCTTTAGACTCCTAATGTAAGCAAGCTCCCACCCCCACCTTCTGCATCCTGGAGTGCAGTGCCATGAGGAGTGGCCAAGGAGCCTTCCCTTGGGCAGGAGATGGGGGAAATGGCAGTCTGAGCACTCCTGTCCAGACAGCAAGCCCCACCTCACAACCCCGCCAGAGGTGAAATAAGAAAATGCAAAACAGAACTCATCTCTGATACTCCCTTTGCTAGGAAGAGAGGCATCTTCCCCTCCCTACTTTCTTGCAAAGTTAGGTTTTAGCATGGCAATCCAGTCACATTCTGCAGAGCTGGAAAAAGAGCTAAAGGCCTCCACAAGCTCAATCCATTCTGTTTTACTATCAAGAAAGCAACGCAATTTGCAAGAAATGATGCAAACTGCCTAGAGTGATGTGAGAAGGCCCATGAACATGGGGATGAACACACAGAACTGGAACTGTGTGTACAGTCTGAACTTCAAAACTACATCACATGCTTGTTCCAAAAGTAACATCCACAATAAGGCTATTGCTCCAGTTCTCAGTCACAATCGAATCTGTTACCTGACCTACCCCGGCCAGTACACACAATTACTCTATCACTACTGTCTTCAGCTTCCTGGCCCTGAATTACAAAGGCTGCTGTACCAACAGGCCTTGAACAGCATGAGCCTAAACAGGGATAGAGGGAATATACCATAGTGCTACTTCACCTTGTCCCACCTGTCCTACTAACATGGGCAAATGAACAGGCTACAGGCAGGGGACACAGATGTTGCTCCTAGAGATCCCAGCAAGACAAATCTGCAGGGAGCTGAAGACATCAGCTAGGCTGCTGTCCAGCCACACTCATGGTCCTTCCAAGAACGCCCAGCCCACGCACTCACACAGCTCAAGCCAATTTCAGCTCACACCAGCGGAGCTGGTTTTGACCAGCCACCATCCTGCTGCCAGAACATGGCTCTCTTGTCTTCCCATAGCACAGATGGTGTCCAGTAAGATAGGCATTTCATTCTTACTCTTTCTTTGCCGCTGATTTCCAGTTGTATCTCCTTCTCTCTTAGCTTCTTCCACTGAGTGTAATACTTGGTTAGAGGTGTCCCCTCCTCTTTGACCTGCTTCTCCCATTGTTCCTGTGGAGAGAAGGGGTGCAAATTTAAGAAAGGTTTTCAAAGTAGTTTTCCAATACAACTTTGGCAAACGCAGGGAGTCAAGAGCAGACGTTAAGACCCTTTCCCAAGCCACCTTCTCCCAGCTTCTGGGTGGGAAATTGGCAACCATGACTAAGGATGCAAGCAGGACTAAGTGTGAATTCAGGCACAATCATTTAAGCAACTGCTGAGTCAGAAGCGGTGTGACCGACAACTCTCCTTAGGCAAAGCAATGCCTGGGCACTGCAAGGAGATCAAAGAAAGCCAAAAGATGAAATGGACAGGTTGGCCAATGCAACAGCTTACTTATGCAATACCAAAGCACAGGATACCAATGGCACTGACAGACACCATAAGGTCCTCATAAAGGAGCATCTATATGGTAGTGGATAAAATGCTTATGCTGGCCTGAAATGTGGGTTCCCAGATACCTATTTCTCCCTTCTAGAAGAGGCCTGATTCTCAGAATTGCTAAGAACTCACAACAGGCTCTCCTAAAACCAGCTCAATGCTTTCTGGGATCCACTATCACTATCTTGACCATTCACTTCTACTCTAGCTCTAGTGAGAAGACTTAAAAGAAATTACTTCAACTGAAACCTGACGGTAGGAGTCAAAGGGACAGATCAGAGGATCTATCAGGACAAAATTTGTCCCCTGCTCCTTCAATGGAGGCATTTGATCACCTGATCAGTTCTTGCTTTTTAATTCAGAAAAACCTCATGCATTTACAAGACCTAAGTACCAAAGATGTCTGATTGCCTTTTCTCCCTGTTCCACAGCCAAGTGTTTATTTCTGAAACAAACATTCCCCTACAGGGTCTTGGATTCATCCCAACCTTGAGAGAGCAGAGCATGAAGAAGTGCCGAGCCCGTTTCCGCTGTCCAAGCGGGGAGAATAAGGAGGTGCAAACTCCATAAATGGTGGCAAGCAAATTAGAAGGTTAAAAATTCTTTTACGCTTCAATCATTTGGCATGTTAGCACTGAAAGGGGGTGTGTGTGGTATGTCATATTAAAATACATTCTTCTTAACCTGCCAACATCCCTTTAACTTAAAACCCACACAGAACTGTACCTGTTAACTGGATTACCACAGTGCCCAGAGGCTTTGCATTACCCCACAGTAAAAAGTCAATCTAATGTCAGCAGAAAGACATGACACACAGGTAGGAATTGAAACAGGCGAAGGAGGAAGGGAATGAGAGCAACGGCAACAACGGTTAGCATAGATACACTCAGAGGTCAACACAGATCCAAAAAGAGTATCCTGAACAAATCCAGAGCTCTGCATGGGCAGCTGTGTGTACTCAATGCTCCTGTTTGAGAGTGGGAACAAAACACCAGATGATCTTCACAGCAGAAAACACAGCAGCAACTCAAATATTCTTCAGCAGATCCCAAATCAACTGCTTCTGGGGAGCTGAGCCCTAAAACTAGGGAGCTATGGTGTGTTGGCTGCAGCCTGTGAGCCAAGGTGCAGGAAAAAGTTTATTTAAAGAGCAGCATATGAACAAGAAGACAGAAAGGGCAGGTTTCCGCAATGGGTAGCACTGCAGAGCTCCCAGCTCACACAAATGAGGAAGTACTCAGTGTATACTATGAAGTGAAATGCATCAGTCTACGCCAGCTCTTGATGTGGCTCATCACTGGGAGGGAAGTGGAGATGATCTGTGGTCTCTGCAGCTGGCACCAGGAGCTGAACTTTGGCAATTAAATGGCGACCAGCTTGTGTCACCTGCATTCTAATAGCGCAGAATCTATTTATGCATCCTACAGCAGGCGCTATCAATACTGCATCAAGCCAAACAGGCCCTTTCTGGTAATCGCGGGTCCCAGACTCACAACCCCCATGGGACTGTTTGTAACACGGCTCCAGGTCTGTACGGCTGGAGCCTGCGTCTGCTCTCCGGTCTCCTCCCCGGTAGGCTGACTGAAAGCACAGCTGATGTACTGCCGACTCCAGCAGCACTCGCTAGCGGAGACGCCAGCCAGCAGACAGCACAGTTTTACTGTCAATCTGACCCACCACTATGGCAAGAAGAGTAATTCCCAAGGAGTACAAAGTCACCCCATTTATAGATCAGGCTCATATCAGGCTGCCAGCTGTAATCAGGCAATTTGTTCATGCTGCTTGGTATGGACAGCTTCTGGGAAAGACTATTCCTACAGAGGGCAAATGTCTATTTGTTCTGATACAGCTTTTTTGGTTTTAAAGTGTGCTGGAATCCAGAGATAAAAAAAGACCATTAAAACACTCCTGTCTTTCCAGTCAGAACACCTCAGCGGGAATTTTGAGAGAGCGGATACCATCACACCCGCTTTAACCATTTGCAATTCTCCTTCTATTACTGCTTTTGCATCGCTGTGCTATCGGGCAACACCCAGCACGGACGAAGGCCACAGTGCGAGCACCTGTACAAACATAACAAAGATCATCACCCACCACCCAGAAAAACCTCCCATCTAAAATATGAGATGGAGACGAATGCAGAAGATCTGGAAATCCCATGGAAATGAGGCAATACTTTCCATCAGCTCATTCCCTCCCTTCACATTTCATTAAGCGTAACAGCCTGCTGGGCTGCACTGTTCTTAAACGAAAGTTCCCCGGCTCAGTGCAAAGGTCTGCCTGGGAGCCACAGAGCTGTAACGCTGCCCAGCACACACTGCAGGTCCTGGTGCACTCTTTTCCTTCCCTGCATTTTCCCCTGTGTCCAGGGCCCACATCAGGGCAGACGAACCTAAAATCAGAGCTGCACATTATGCATCTGGATTCAACTTCAGCTGCAGGCTCCACCTTTTTTAGCTCCCCTCACAAAGACCTTAATTAGTATCGTAACCTATTAGCATTGTACTCTCAAAAAAGTACTGACTCTCAAATATTAACCTGCTTCTTACAAAAAAAAAAAAAAAGAGTAAAGTTCTCAATCTTAAAATAGCATGGAAGAAGTCAGGCTGAACACATTTGATGTGCCTATCCCTCCATACCACAGTTCCTGGGATGCAAGGATGGATCCCCTCCACAGTCCCTCCACATTAAGTTAAACATTGCACCACCATGCTCCTCCCACAGCACTAAGTTCAATCCCCAGGCTGTTTCTTTTTTTAAGTTACGTAATATAAACCCTTAGGTAAAATCCAGCTTTCTAAAGCACACCCACTACTCAGGAGTGCAGATCCAATCACATTCACAACTTTTATTCCCCTCATTTAAACCTATTTCTCTGTAATCCCCCCCATTAAAGCTGCATTTCAGCATGTTGCATGGAAGAATTAGCTCAGAATTTGGGCTCTGCTCCCTACAGTGGAGCAGGCACAAATGCATGGATGTGAATACCAGAGAGCATTTGCTTTCAGTTGCTCTTCCTGGCAAGGGGGACATGCAAATACCTCCCCTCACCCCTCTCCTTCCCTTCACTCTTCTGGAAGCATTTGCTCATGAGAAGTGCCAATGCCCCATATATCTCGGAGACAGCCTGGCAAACTAAACCCAGATTTTGAGGGCCACTCCAAGTCATTCTGGGAAGCCCAGTCTCTGCAGGAGCTCTGGCCCTTCTGGGGAATTTACACCATCTGCTTGCAAAGGAGCAGGGGGAAAACACAGGGCCACCGGGGCACAAAACCTGCCCTTTGGGCACAAAAGATAAGCCACTACGGCTCTTCCACCCCACCGAAGTACCAAGCGGGCTGCTTCCTCTGCTCCCAGGAGCACTGATATCCCATTAACCGAAGGAAGAGAAAGGCTCCCTTCTCCCATAGGGCAGCAGCACAGTGCAAAAATACAGATTGCACAAGCAATCGAGGCATCCTACCTGAGAAGCATGTCACACTGTTGCTCTATCCCCTTAAACGGCAGAACAGCCGTCTCCAAACAGGCTTGGCAAACTGGTGCCTGCTTCCCTTAACCAACATCCCTTACTGAAGGCAGGCTGCCTGTTGCTGCCCCTCTAGAGCCAACCCTGCCTGATTCATGCTACTCAGCCACTCAGATGTCCCTGGGAAAGCAGGTGCACCAATGTCAACTAGAAGACATACAGGCAGCAAGATGTTAAAATAATCATTTCGTTTTTACACAAGGGACTGCAGCCAGAGTTGCTGGGAAAAGCAGACAGTGGCAGAGTTGTTGGAAACCCTGTTTTATTTAGCCAACGACCTTCCCCAGCTCATCTGTTTCATGGAGAGCCCTAGAGGCTGAAATCTCTACCTCTACAGAGTGGGTGGGTGGTCACAGCATTGCCCACAAAAAACACAAAACAACAAAACCCTAACCACTTCACTCCAGACGGGAAGCGTAATTCCTTTAGCAAAACCGTCCAACCCAGAATGGCATTTACAGAACCAAAGACTACTTAGTCACTTCAAACCCAGTTCCATCAAGCCCTTAATCCCAGAATAGCGCTGCTGTGTCCTGGCATTGATATTGCAGGATTTCAAAGGCTAATTTTCCTGCAGTCCCTGCCCCTTAGTGTCTGAAGACAAATAAGTCTGCACTGCAACTTCTGCTGTGTGCTCAGCTCCATGCCAACAGGTAGAGCTTTCCATGATGCAGAACTCCAGACTTTCCAAAGATACCGTGTGGCCAGAAAGACCACTCTGACCCATCAACTACGTTGCAGACAGGTATTTTCACTTCTGCTGCCAGGCAAGGAAGAGTCAGACCCACTACTTCCTCTCACAGAAGCATTCACATACACAGTTCACCTGCTATCAGGCTTGCAAAGGCTGCTGTGCTGGATAAAAAGCAAAGATAAAATGTCCAACCCAAAGGAGACACAAACAAAGCTTCATTAACAAGGCCTCCTTCCCTTTGGCTTCATTTACAGATAGCCTGGATTTCAAATACCTCAGAGTTTAGGTCAGGTCAAGAGGTCCCTAAAGAAGGATGGAGCAAAGCAAAAGGAAAAAAAGCTTCAAGCAAGGACACTGAAAGGAATGTCCTGACAATGTGCCACACCATCCTTAGGAGGACCTGGCTCCGAGCAGGCAGACTCCTGGAGCGGGGGAAACAAGGAGAAAGGCAGCATCTCTCAGCCTGTTAGCCAGATAGCCAACTATTAGCTAACACACCCTCTAACATACTATTTTCTAGCTGTGCTACAGATCATTTCCTAAGATAAGAGGGGGGTCTCCATCATCACCTTAGTCACCCCCCTCTTCATCAGTAAGGTAGAATCCTGACATTTAACTCAACTGCTCCACAAGACCTATGAGCCACTGCAACTCTTCTAGGGGTCGAATGTGCTCAGCATTTGCTCAGCAGGCTGGATGCTTAGGCTGCAGACAGAATATACCAGCATCTCTCTTGAGAAGCATCTGCAGTGCCCAGGATGCCTGATCATTGCTCTCACAGCTCTTAACTTTCCTGATTCTATAGCTCTGCCTCCACAAGGGCCCAGGAAAATGGGGAAAGGTTTGCCTCAGGATCCTGAACTGCCACGTATCAGTCTGCCAATGGCTTGGTTCTACACTGCTGGAGACTAGTCTCTACAGACTAGGAGGAAACAATGCCCTTACAGGGGCAGCAGAATTCCCCCTTATCACTTTAGGCATGAACTGGCACCTACTTTATCAGGAATGGGATGATGAAACCCAAGAAACTTCTCAGCAAAGGAGACGCCCCAGCAGAGCAAGGCACTTCCATCCATGTGTGTTTGTGTTATAAATAATAGAAGGGTATAATTTATGGACTGTTTTCCATGAGGCTCTTGGCTGCAGAGTCTTACCAGCTCTAGCATCAGAGCCCTGCCGAGATCAGTCGTTTGTGAACATCCGCCCCACCCCACACACTCCCGTTTCCATGATCTCGTCGTCCCTCCTCCCTCTGCCATCCACTCAACCCCAGCAGCCGGAGCCTGACTGTCTTTCCAGGAAGCCCAAATCGAAGTAGCAGACTCACCACAGACTCCCTGCTGGCCACGCCAA
Source organism: Morus bassanus (assembly GCA_031468815.1). Lineage (NCBI taxonomy): Eukaryota > Metazoa > Chordata > Aves > Suliformes > Sulidae > Morus > Morus bassanus. Next base: position 5,787,913 of record CM062587.1, read on the forward strand.
AGGTAGCTTTCTGACGCCTGCTGGCGATGTAGGCAGAATTTTCCTGCAGTTTCTCCAGGAGCTGCCGGATAGGCTTGCAGTAGTTGGCAATCTTGCATTCCTTCAGGAAAGATTTTAGCTGGGAGGAGGAAAAGGAGAGGAAGAATGAAAGCAATGTAATAGTTTCCATAAACGGATCCCACCAGCAAAAACCATTTCCCACCCCCAGTGACAGACCGCATGGGGCACCTTTTCCCTTCAATTCATACCATACACGAACGTATCACCCATATTCAACCCTGGGGGTCCTGCCAACCTGGGCTGGGAGGATGCAAAGAGTTGCAGTAACAGGCCAGATATTTGTATGCAGTCCAGCACGGGGACCTTGCTCAAAAACAGCTCTTCGCACCCTTTAACGCTACTTATTTCTGAAAAAAAAAAAAAAAAAGCTTCAGTAGAGTTCAAGCAGTCAGCAGGAAAAAAGTCTACGCCCTCTGCGGCCTCAGCTCCTAGCTGCCATTGTAGTTACAATATCACTCTCTCCTGCTCAGCCAAATACTATGAGGGACTGTGGACCAGATGCACAGAGACCAGGAATAACAGTGGGTACCTGTGGATGCTAGATGGCTAAAAGCACAGGATTAGAATGGGGGAAGGTGTCTGTAGGTTAAGACTGTAGAACACCAGTGGATATTGGAACGGGAATACTAAATACAAGAGGCTGTGGATGAGACTGATGTCTGGGATTGAAGGCAGAGCTTGAGAAGAGACTTAAAATTGGGGTGGAAGCATCTGTGGACTGTGAGTAAGGGTCTTTGGCATAGCTTGGTGGGAAAACTTGGTGCTGCTACAGCAGCAGAGCTGTGGGTCAGGACAGATGGCCATCTGCAGAGTCACCTGGGGTGAAGTTTGCTTAATGTCTGGCTGTACCAACCCCGCTCCAACTGGCACCACTAATTTTTCAAGGGCACAAACCCACACACCCACCACACAAAAATTTACAAAATAACCCTGTCTGTGGACAAGTTGTGCAGCATATGCCTAGATAATTCTTTCTTTTAGAGCCAAGGCCTTATGTGTAACCCTCAGGACAAGAGCCAGCCTGCCAGGAAACCACAAACCCTACTGCTGCCTGAAAGAGCAAGGACCATCCTACTCACAGAGAATCTGCTCCTGCCCTCTCTTTGCACCCAAAGCACACTTCGCTAATTCTCAGACAATGAGACTTCATTGCAAACAGAGCACAGTTTTGTGTTGTTTTCTTTTTTTATCTCAGTAGCCTTGTCCTCAAGCAAACCTCTTCTCCCCACCAAAGAAGATTTCCCCTCCCAATACAAACCACCCTCCAACACCACTGCACTGTTCTGACACCTCCAAGCTAAAAGCTGAAGCAGCAGTGGATGCTCTTGCTGACAGAAAGAGAGATGGGGGTGTCCAGATTGACTTGTGGCTTGAATTCCAGTTTACTACACACTCTGCTAACAGTTTTGACCAATCCCAAGACAAGCCTCTGGAGTGCTGTCCAAATTCTGCATGCCAAGCTCCTTGCTTGAGCCATATATACACACAGACACACACACACTACACAGACACTTGATTTAGAGAAAGAGATCCAACAAGGCAGAAGAAAATGGTTAACCACAATGGACTCTTCATCTCAGCTGGGATCTGCAGATGCTATCATGACAAAGATAAAGGGTTTCTAGTCAGCAAATACAGTACTGCCTTCTCTACTTATGGCTTCAAATGTTCTGCCTCAAAAGACAGAGCTGGAGGAAGGAGGAAGATGTCTCCCTCCTGTCAAGCTTACATGTTGGCTTATCTTACATGCCAAGTTGGTGCGTATTAAATGTTAATCAAGAGGTGACAGTCACACCTAGCCCTTCTCTGTCAGGACACTGATCTCCTGATGGGTATATTGCTGCAGGGTCTGCTGTCTGCTACACACATGGAGAATGTCCCCCATTACCTAGCAGCAGGGGCTTCTCTTGTCCCTTTATCCCCAGTGTATGCCCACCTGCCATCATACAGCCAACTCAGAAAAACTGAGTTAAAATTAATACCTTTCCCCCTTTCCACAAAGCAAACAGCCCATCAAACAAGTACAAAGAAACCAGCAGCAAAACTATTCTTCTGCTGGTAAAGCCTGTCCTACCCTCACCCCCTCTTTCTAAAATATTTATTTTTTATAGGTGCTGCATATTTATCTCCACTGAGAGATGCATTTGTCATTCGATTTATCTCACTTGATCCCCACAGCTGCAGCCCCAGATCCATTTCATCCGCTGCCACATACATTAGTTTTCTTTCGTTGCATAAGTGTCACCAGAAATCCTGCAAAATCTCAGGCTCTATCTCTGCAGTTTGGTGTTGTGTGTTCGCCCTCACAGATGTATGTTTCCTTTCTTCTTTCCCCCTCCTCTCTCCTACCCCTGCAATCCCTCACAGTGCCACCACTATCTGCCACAGATATTAACAAAACGTAATGAGATCTCAGTCCTGCATTAAGAGGCAGGGAACACAACCAAGAAGGTAAAAGAAGATAGAGGAGAGAGAGAGAAAGGGACTCTATGTATGCCTTTTTCCACTCTGCCAAATACAACCGTATCTTTCCAGAATAAAAGCAATCAGAACATACACGTGTATGTACGTATGTGCATATATGTCGTTAACATCTCACGTCGGCTCCTAGCTAAGCAGCTCTGTGATTAGTGGGATTGATTCTGTTGAACTGCCAGCCTTAAACACCAATGGTTTATACCAGCAGAGACCACAGCAAAAACCCAACTCCTTTTACTGTAAACGACGCAGGGAACTATAAATTATCTGAAGCAGCTGGGCGTGTGTGTTCCAGGGAACCCAAATCAAGCCCAAACCCCCACTCACAAAAAGCAGGGGGAATATTCAACTCGGGACAGAGATCGAGCAGCGGTAGGAGTGAGTGGCTGCTGGCAAGGCAAACCGGCACCTCCTGCCCTTCTGTCTAGCTGCAAGTCATGCCTAGATCATGCCATCTCCTGCCTCCCCCCAGCAGCACCTACCCCTTATCGACACTTGCCCCGTTTCTCCCTTTAACCTCCCACCTCTGCTCTGTGATGCCTGTCAGGGCTCTAGAAGAGGGAAGAGGCAGTCTCTTCCAAGCATTCAGACACACGGGCTCTGCACGCTGAGCTCCTTACCAGCCTGTGGAGGCAGTGACCGCCATGGGGTCGTCCCAGAGGCTGGGCAGAGCAGAAGCCTTTGAACTGTCTCCTGTCCCTACTGGCTCTCCTTTCCTTTGATCTACCCGGGTGCTTCCTGCCTTCCAGGCAAGGAGGTTTTAAAGTTCAGTTTGAAGGCAGTTCAGCCTAGCTTCTCCCAAAGCCGCTGACCAGAAGACAAGGAACGCAACCCTCGCCAGCTGGAACACAGCCCCTACGACACGGCACTGAGAGAAGCGTGAGCTCATCGGGGAGGAAGAATCAGGACAGATGGATTTTTACAGTTAACTGGAACCGTTCCAAGAGAAAAGCCTCCCCCCAACACTTTCCTGAAGACACTGAGATTTTGGGAAGCTAACCTCAGCACCCCAGCCCAGCAGACGCCACGAGGCTGTGGTTAGTGGCAGCCAAATAGGAATCCGATAGCATTAATTCTCTGCAGAAATACAGGCTGGTCCCAGGGTGTGTTTGGAAGCCACAGGGCGCTTGGTGCCAGAGGGCCGTCAGCCGTTTTTCATTCCAGCTAGAACACTGGCTCCGACAGCTTCGATGCTCTCAACAGCTGCTGGCTGAGAGGAAAGGGCTTTGTTCACTGCTGATAAGTGAGAAGCACGCAAAGCGAGAGCAAGCACAGGAGCTGCTCTCCTAGCACAGAGAGTGCCTGTCAGCTCACATTAGCCAAAGCTGCCTACTGCCAGCTAGGCAATGGCCTGTGCCAGGCTGCAGGGACCCAGCCAAGAGTCATGCGCCTGACAGATGCCAGCCTATTACATACAGCAGAAACAAGGAGATTTGCCTCCCAAGCAGCCTGTGGGTCCCAACTGAGTCATTGCTCCCATGTCAACCAGAGGCATCATAGCAACACGGTATGCAGACACAAGGTCTCATGGCAGACACCAAAGCAAAGCAGAGGTTCACGTCCCCATGGAGGATACGACAGCAGCCCTCTGCCAAACTTGTATGACACCTGCCACTCATGAGTTAAAAATAGAGAGGACTGGGAGGAAGGGAGGGAACAAGTTCCAACATGTTTGCTCTGATGAATCTTACTGTTCAAAGCAGAGAGGTCACTGCTCGTTCAAAATTGAAGCCACCCAGCTAGCTAGGTATTAGGGAAGGATTATGCACCCAGATGCACAGCACTATTAGGCAGTTTTATTGCAGACAATGAAGTATGTAAACATGAAATAGCTAGGAAGAACACCCTGCACCGTGGAATGCCAGGGGAGAAGCAAAGGAGACTACTTTGCAGCACTGCTGGTAGGTGCAGCAAGGATGAGGGATGGAGACAGGGAGACAGGAATTGTGTTGGTTTGTATGGAGGGACTTGGGGAGAAAGTGCCCCAGTTGATGGAGACACTGTAAAAGGAGGGAAGATTGCCATCTTGTGGAGAGCACGTGAGGGAGGCTGTAAGGCAAGGAAAAAGTATGGGCTCACAGAGCACAGGTACTGCTCTGAGACAATACAGCAATTCGGACAAGTCTGAATTGCCAAGAACTCACCTGTATTCACTCGTCAAAAACACATCCCTACAGCAGTTATGCAGCCCTCTGTTCCACCTTGGCTCCCAAAAGAGTGGCTAACTCCACAATCATTTTCACCTACCTTCAGACTCCTAATTAGATCCGATGCCTCTGTTCCTCCCTAAGAATTCCCCAAAATACAAAGAAAAGGTAAACGGCGCTCTCCTCACATTGTGAGGGTCTCTCAGTTCCTCTGAGCCCTCCTCAGAGAGCCTCCTGAGTTCACTGTTAGCTTCAACAACTTTATCCCGCTCTGCGCACATTCATAGCATGACCGAGAAGCATCTTACGCCTTACCTGAATGATAGTGGGAAGAACCAACTCTGGGAATCCAATGCTGTAGGCTTGGCAATGGAGATACTCAAGCATCAGGTCATAGAGCTGTTCAATGAGTCCATCCTGGGTAGGGGAAGCAGAAAGAGAGATATCAGATAGGAACTAAACCCTACAGCATCCAGATTGGGAAATGAGTCTCCAGCCTTACAGGACAGGAACACAAAGCATATTGCTAGGGCAACTCTGTTGCTTACAGAGAAGCTGTGCACTGTTGGCCGCTGGGGTTCCACTTACTCGGAAGGCCTTCTCCTGCAGGTTGGCATTAGAAAGCTTTAAGATCACTGCGAAGTTTATAGGCTTAGCACTTATACGTCCTGGCTTCTTGTTGAAATCCACCTGTTGGAAAACCTACAACAGAAAAAACTGAGTGTAAAGATGATCCCACCGCAAAACAGATACCAAATGACTCAAGTAAGATCATGCAGTTGGGTGGCAAAGCTGAGAAGACGATCTAGAAATCCTGATTCCTGCTTGCCTGTTCTGATCACTGTATCACAGCTTTCTTAAATACCCTAGCAAGGGACAGTTAGGGAGCAAACACCAACCACACTTGAAACTTTATAGACACCTGAGCATGAAAGATGCCACAGAAATATGAGGTAAAAGGAAACCAACACTAGCACAAGAAACTACAGGCTTGTTCCTCAGACCCATGCTTCTAGTGGTCAGAAAGACTTTACTACAAAACTTGAGTGTATTTTGGAGCTGTCCCTTAAGGTGAGAAGCTTTCAACAGCAAGAACAAATGTTGCTTACACCAAATCCATTACCCTTTTATTGTCACTGAAGTAATTGTCCCAGGAAGCACAGAGACCAGTAAGTCCTTTTCACAAGCACGTCTTGCCAGGTAACGTTTCTATTCTAACACATTTCCCACTGGCATCCCTCGTACCAACTATAACTGAACAGCCTTTGAATAAGTGCGTATTATTCTCCGTGGACACATTTCATTTTATAGCAAGGGACATGGAGGAAAAACTGGGCCCTACCCAGAGTTTGAGAGGAAACCATGCACCCTGCTCATCAAAATGAGCACACACAAGCTCTAGGGTACAACTGGATGCCCAGCAGACTAGTATGTAACATCAAAAGGCAGACCTGCACCTTTGCTTTCATGTTTTTCCAGAGCTTGTTTAATGATAATGCTTGGGGAGAGGAGTATTTCTGAAACAGAAGGTATGAAGCTTATATAGTAAAAAGAAGAAAATGGAGAAGTTTACATATGTGTGTGTAACTGGCTCTCCAGGGTGGCATCTCAAGCTTGGTTTTAATTAAGAAGAGCTGTTACTGCTTTAAAACTTAACAAACTGTAATCAAGACCAAGAGCTATGAAAGCCTTTTCCCTACTCCCTCCTTTTTGGGAGGAGTTTCCCAACTTCACTGAGGGATGGGTAACATGAATCAATGAGAATTTCCATTCTTCACTTCCCCGAAAGACTACATTTAGCACACAGGAAAGATATCTTCAGCTGAAATCAGCTAGAGCCCCAATCTGCCTTGGTCCCTACTGCCCTGGGCAGACATCAGGCAACAGGGTACACTATCCCAATAAGTCTGCACCCTGTGCTGCTCTTCCTCTGAAACTGTGACGCAGGAAGGAGCAAAAGGTTTCTAAAATGAGCAGCAATAAAAATATGCCCTTTCCCAGCCTGGTAGGGGCAGACCTCAGGAGAAAGATGGTAAGAACTGCAAAACCCACTTCATCCAGGGCAGATTCCCAGAGACCCCCATAAGGGGATAACAAGTGGTAAGCAAGGGAGGTGTTCACTAGCAATAGGATCGCATTTAAAAAAAAAAAAAAAAAAATCACCCAATAATTGGTAATCATTTGCATATCTGATGACAAACATTGACGGGGGCTGTTGAGGAGAAAACCTCAAAAGCAACCTACAGTTCCTCTCCCTGTCCCCAATGCTTTTAAATCACACTCCTGAGCGGGAAATAATTTCTATTCCCTCTATGCAGCAGCAACACATTCATCATCAGACCCCAACCAGCCCAGCAACACAGGGATGCAGCACACTGATTGCTAGAGGGTGAGGTGAGGAGGAAAAGGAGGGTGTTCAGGTCACATGGGTGCCCCCAGGCCAGAAAAGCATGAAGACGACTATTGATTTTTTACATTTTATTTGTCAATCCAGGTTATTTGGAAGGGAGGGACAAGCTTGGTGGCTTGTGAAAACAAAGAGCCCTAGCCTAGGGAATCGATGCTATAAACCTCGTTATGCATGGTTATTTCTTTGGCCAAAACAGTAGTATTGATCCCTGAGGTCAGATGCATTAAAGCAAAAGGCATCAGGCTCTCTGGGATCCCAACATGCCGCTAGGCAAGAGGGGAAATGCAACCAGAGGTTTTGAAACTCTTCCAGGAGGCGCTAGGGAGCTGGTCATGATGTGTGGGAAGGGGGGAAAATGTGGTTTCCATCTCAGGACTGTGCAGAATGGATCAGCTAACAGCCAGACTGGAGGAGAGGATGACTGATGTCTAGGAATTCTGTGGCAGGGTAGAAAGGCGATAATGAGGGACTAGAGTGCCAGAAAATGTCAAAAGCCAACCATTTGGCTTAAGCGATAACCACTAGCAGACAGAGGAAAGGACAGGGCAACACAGGCAGGAAGGAGAAGGATTTTTGGCAATCTCAAGCTCGCCATCGATTTCCACGTGGCTAGTCAGAAGGGTGCTCAGAGACACAGTTTACGCTGCCAGAGTACAAACCAGAGAACTAACTCTGCACCCACAGCACTCCCACTGTATTGCCCCACCCGCCTCCCATTTCTTTGTCTCAGGCTCTAGCAAAAGCCTCCTGGCTTCTGCTTTGATCCCCCCAAAGCTGGCTGCCCCAGGCCAGCTCACAGCAGGGATACAGTGCTTGGCTGGGCCTGCCTGCAGCTTTCCCTCAGGTCTGTCAGTCACTGTCCCACTTCACTGAGGGAAGGGCTGAGAGCGCCTAGTTATACCGCTCCAGCAGAGTCTGATTATTGTCAAGTTCAGAGAAGCTGCCCAACTTTCTGCAGAAACTGAATTGAAGCACTCAGTTACAAAACAGTTAAGGCTGGAAGGGACCTCTGGAAGTCACCTAGCAGTGTCAACTAGAACAGGCTACTCAGGGCCTCAGATTTTTAGTATCTCCAAGGACAGACACTCCGCTTCATCTACGCAACCTGTTCTGGCCTCACCATATAAAATTGTTGGGGTTTCTTTTTTTTCTCCAATGCTTAAGTGGGACCTCCTGTATTTCATTTTCTGCAAATTGCCTCTTGTCTTGTCACTAAATGCCATTGAGAAAAATTTGGCTTCAACCTCTTTATTCACAGAATGCTTGAGTTTGGAAGAGAGCTCCAGAGGTCATCTTGTCCAACCTGCCCTGCTCAAGCAGGGCCATCTAGAGCCAGCTGCCCAGGACCCTGTCCAGAGTGCTTTTGAGTATGTCCAAGGAGTATGTCCACAACCTTCCTGGGCAACCCATGCCAGTGCTCAGTGACACTCACAGTAAAAAAAAAAAGAAAAAAGAAAAAAGATGCGCATCCTATCGTGTTACTGAAAACCACTTAAGAGAGCCTGGCTCCATCTTCTATGAAGCCTCCTTTCAGGTATTTTATATACGTTAAAGATCCTCTCTGAGCCCTCTTCTTGAGGCTAATCAGTCCCAGCTCTCGCAGCTCTCCTCACATGACAGATGCTCCAATCTCTTCATCTCTGTGGCTCTTCACTCGACTCACTTCAGTATGTCTATGTCTCTCTTGCCCTGGAGAGCCCTGAACTAGACAGAGCACTCCAGCTGTGGTCTCACTAATGCTCAGCAGACAGGAAAGACCACAGTCAAACTGCTGGCAAAGCTCTGCCTGACGCAGCCCAGCAAGCTGTTGGTCTTTACTGCAAGGGTGCATTGCTGGCACTTGGTCAACTTGTTCATGTCCTTTTCTGCAAAGCTGCTTTCCAGACAGTCAGCCCCCACGGTGTTGTTATTACGGGGTTACTCTTCCCCAGGTGCAGGACATTGTATTTCTCTGCATTGAGCTACATGAGGTTTCTGCCTGCCCATTTCTCCAACCTGTCAAGATCCTTCTGAATTGCAGGACACTTATCTGGTGTATCAACAACTCCTCCCAACTTCATATCATCTGCAAGCTTGCTGATGGTGCCACCCTGCCCCACCATTCAAACCTTCAATGAATATGATAACTGGTATCAGCCCCAGTATCGATCGCCGGGGTACAGCTCAAGTGGCTAGCCTCTAGCTAGATTTCCTACCACTGATCACAGTGTGAGCCTGGAAGTTCAGCCAGCTGTCAATATACCTTGCAGTCTGCTTATCTAGTCTGCAATTCATCAGCTTGTCTGTGAGGAAGTTATGGGAGATGGTATCCAAAACCTTGATAAAGAGAAGATAAACAACATCCACTGCTCTCCCCTCATCCACTGAGCCAATCATCTCATCGTAGAAGTCTATTAGATTGGTCAGGCATGATTTCACTCAAACAGCCCCTGATACCTGCAGGGTTGTGATCCAGAATTTAAGAGCTGCAATTCAGTGGTGGAGGGAGGTGAATGAGGAAAAGGAAAGATACATCTTCAGTTGGTGCAGTTGTTCAGCTTAGTCTATCTAAAGCTCCAGTTTCTCCTCTCTGTGTAAAGGAGGCAAAAAGCCCATGTCTTGTAGAAAATTAAATTTCAGATCTGTGCTAAAATGTATGACAACACCCAGCATTATCAATTCTCCAACTACAATCTTTGCATCAGCTGATTTCCTCTGACACAACCCGCTGCCCACTCCCATACATGTTGCACTCCAAGCCCCTGGGGACTTTCTCCGAAGCAAGCTGCACATCCAAAACAGACTCAAGCCATTTAAGTGTCAAAGTGAAAAACTCGTGCCCTCCTAAGCACGTCAGGGTTAACCTCCTCTCCCATCACTCCACAGGGGAAGCCAATTTTAAATTGGCATGTGACGTCTGCCTGTGGGGAGATTTCCACCTTGCTTATCCACATCTGCCTTCCAGCAGATGAGCCACCAATGTTCCTGCTGCAGAAACTAGTGCCTGGCACACAATAATTGAAGTGATGAGGGAAAAAAAAAAAAAAGACTGGGATCTCACACAGGCTCTTCAAGGGGAATAACAATACAAAAATAAAAGCCTGCCTGCTTTATGCTCTCTCCCAAGTCACTTCCTCCAATCTAAGATGTAATTTTAGCAAGCTTCTACTTTTGCTCCATCCTGGAAAGCAGAGTCAGGGAGGAGACAGCACTGGATGCCCACACTGGAGAGCATCAGCCCTTGTCAAGATGCATCAAGCAGCCAGGTCTCATTTCTATTGGCAGGGGCTTGGGGAATTCCTGTGCCTACGGGAACTGCACAAACATTCAATCTGCCATCTCTTGAAAGCACAGCAGCGACAGGGCTGAGACAAGAGGTAGCAAGGGTTGGGTTTCCTTCATGGAGAGGGGGAAGGAAAATGGAGTTACACAGTCACTTCTTACACAAGAAGCATCAGAGAATCCACAATCTAAGGCCGTGCAAAACCCTCTCCAAAAAGTGCACAAAACATAGGGTCACAAACTCCACAGTCGTTCTTTTACTGCACTTTGATTTGGTTGCAACATTGACAGACAGAGCAGCCTTTCCTCCTTCCTATGAAATGGAGCATACCTTATGCTGGGAAGGCTTCATTTCGCTCCCCCAATCCCAGTCAGACCCCTCAAGTCTACTCCTGCTTAGTACCAACACACCGATCAGATCCCTCAATCTCATGATGGTTTGGATAATGGCCATAAAATGGATTTTGTTTCATGACATGGTGTGGCATGGGACTATAGATAAATAGACATCTATTAACTATGTTACTGCTGAATTTGTGAGCTGGTAGAAACCAGCTCATACTTAAAGCACTAGGCTGGGTATCAGAATGCAGATTCTCCTCCCAGCATCACTACAACCACCTTGGGACTTTGGGCAGGTCACTTCCCCACTGTGTGCTAAAGCCTCCTACCATCTCATCCACACAGCTGGAATACATCTACTGCCTGAAGATAGCTTGTGGAGACACACTAAGGGTTGTAAGAGTGTTCAGATACCTCTAACAGAGAGGTGGAGGGAGTGGGGAAGAGATGGGAGTACAAAGGGAATAGCCCTGAATGCTCTTGGGAACTCCACAGAATATTTTGGGGATCCCTTGCAGGAGATAGGCAGGAAGAAGGGAAAGGCTGACAGCTCCAGGGAGATATGGGAGTTTAACATCATGCCAGTCACCCTGGGTTACAGAAGTTAAAGCAAAATAATTGTCAAAGTAATGTGAAAGAATATGCAAGCAGCACATGCACACACTCACCCTGCCCCCATCTCTCCTTTGTCACCAACACCTGGACAAGCTAAGCTGAGTAGTGCCTCACAAACAAACGCAGCAGGATCGGATGTGGTCAGGGGGCTTGCGGAAGCTGGGAGGAAGCTCAGCGTGCAGTGTGGTAACGTCTGGCTGGGGACCGACACACAGATTACAGCCGAGGTGTTGGGGCCAGAATGCAAAGAGGGGGGGGAAAGGCCCCGAGGGGAAAAAGGCTTTATGTCTCAGAGCACCAAAAAATAAAAGAGCAGAGAAACCATCCTCACCCCAAGCTCTACTACCCCAGAGCAGAGATGCCTCTATCACTAAATCTGGTTGGCAGAATTTCAAATACGCATGAACAAGAGGAAGGAAGCAGGCGAATGGCAAAGCCACACAGGCCAGGGCCAAGGAGCGGTAGAGGAGGCGGGAGAGCAGGAGATTTATAAACATCACTGCCTTCCACAGGCTCAGAGGATGTGGTTTGCAAAGGACGTTTACAACAACGCGAACCCACAAAATCCTTTACTTCAACAGAACTTGATTAGGAATGAACCCAGCTGACTCAGGTCATTTATTATAGAAATCTCCCTCCCTCCTCCTCCTCTTCAGTGTCCAGCCTCAGGCTGACCTACTGGGGCTTCTGCATTCCTCATCCTGCCTCGCTCACACTTCTTCAATGAAATTTGGCTGCACTACTTCTGTACTACCTTCTCACAGCAGCAAGGCTAGAAAGACCTATGTGGAGAGATGTCAGGCACCTGGTAAGTGGGAAAACTGGATGGTCTCTTAGCAAGAGTATTTCAAACATACTGCATTTTGCCAGGTTGCATTCACGGAGATCTTTTTCCTAAATAAATTCTTAATTCTTGAAGTGCTTTTTCCTCCATTTCCCTTTGTCTGAAGTTAGGAGAAACTCTTCCTTTTTCTAAGATATGAACACATCAGCAGGATCAAGTAACAACAGCTTGGGGAGTTACTGCAACCAGTTGAACCTCCGAATATCTTCTTTGGCAAACCCCTTGCCTACTCCAGCTGCATTAGTTAAACCACCTAGGAATGTATTTTTGCACCCAGGTGATCTCAGATACTCTCTACTCACAGGTCAATAAAAGTTTAATCCTATTTACCAACCAAACAATACATTCTGTCTGATGCTCTTTGCCGGGGATTTTAGGGAAGAAGCAAATTGGGCAATCTTGGGAGCTGTTGGTGGATATAGTAAGTCAGTGTGCATATTAGGTAGTAGGCATTGGTCATTACTAGGTCAGCAGGAACCAACTAACCTCCAGGATAAACGGCAACACTGGGATGAAGGTCCTGGTGTTCTCAGACAACAGTGTAAGTGCACGGATGCAGTGCATGCGCAGAGGGTAGAAACGAGCTGTTGGTACCAGCCTAGAGAGGAAAAAAGAAGAAAGGGTATTAGGCCAAATTTATACAGGAACCGCACCTGCAGCCTTCAGTGACACTTGAGAACCTTTCCTACTCAGCAAAGGAAAGACAGCATAGCAAACTGTTTGAGCTGCTGAAGCTATCCCGTAGTTGGAAATAAAATTCACACGTTAAAGCTATAACACTAATGCACAAATTCCTGCAACCAAAGCACTAAGTTTCCAGCTTCTGCTGGGAGAAAGCGCTACAAGACAAGAGCTTTGCAGATGATGTTTATCACTGATGCTGTTTAGTCATGTTCAAAACTTTTGGCTCTCACGCTCCCAGCACAGGTAGGTATGCAGGAAAAAGTGGCAGTAACAAGCAGTGTAATACCCATCTAAAGCAGTAAGTTTGAGCAAGGAAAGGGCTCCCCCAGCATACCAGAGGGACTACAAGGAGGACGACGTTTCCCATTTCAGGCTACGTACCCTCTGTGTACCCACAGAGTTCACGCTGTCACCTGAACAGTGACCCTCTTGGTGTGGAATGTTGCCGAGACAGAAGGAGCTCGACTAGCAGTGACAGGCACATCAGAAAGGACAGAGCGGGAATGAAAGTGACCTCTCACAGCCAAATCTGTTCAGCTCTCTCCAGTCCAGAGAAGCACCTGAGCTATTCTTATCTCCTTCAGAGAGGCAACACATACATTTGAACAGCCAGTAATCAGCACGGAGGGGAAGAGGCCAGACTTTCTTTGACCCACACTTCAAACCATGACGCACTCAGGTATTAAGAAAAAAGTAGAGCCAACTCCCTTTGTAAGGTTGGGACTGAGCAGGGTCAGCTCCCCCAGCACCATGTAAGCCAGCAGAGGGGAGAATGCAGAGCTATCCTAAAAGACACCAGACCTCATTACTGTACCTCTAGCAACCTCTCCCTCTGAATGACCTGTACTTGAACACATAGATGCCTCCAGCATTAACAAGGATTTTTTTTTTTTTAACTGCAGTTCCCAGACAACAGGCTCGAGTCTGATAAATGAACCCCTCCCCTCCCCAAACAGCTTGCTGAGCAATCCAGGAGAGAAAAAAAACCAAAAATGGTTGACCAGGCACCATAAATCACCTGCATCTTCCCCCTCCAAATAGTGAAATAATTATCATTGGATCCATTATAGAAATAAATCTACTTTGCACCCCTGATCTGACACCACTGGAGATGACGAAAGCCATTCTCAGGAATTAATTGATCAAGGAATAAACCTGTTAAGTGTATAGATTTACTGTAAACCAAGACCATTAATTTTAGAGTGCGTGGCGATGCAACAATCTGCTCAACTTTCCGATGGCTGGATGCACAGGGAATACAAAACACAGCTGGGTCGCAGCTCTGCTGAGGAAGGTCCAACTGCCTAGTCACTCCAGGGCGCAGCCGGGGGGTTCACAATGTCTCACATTTCACCTCAGCAGAGAGTGCTCTCTAATGTCTTACCATCACTGTCTCTTGGAATGCCTGCTGTACTTCTCCCATGCAGCCAGGGCACAGGCTGTGGTACAGAGAACAACCTAAAGGCTTCTCAAAGCTTATTTTTACTCGCTACAGCTCCTTCTGTTATACTCCTGGGTGACCACAACCTTCCTCTGGCTAGAGAGAACAGAGAAAGCTTCTTTCAACATCAGCCTTCACCCCACCAGGACAGGTCATCACAGGAAGCTGCTCAGGGACACCAAGGCTGTGTTTGCTTCTCTGTGGAGGAGGCTGTACCTGCTTTCTCCCCTACATGTGCTGAGAGGCCAGAAACCAAAACTCAATGGGCACCAAAAATCCTCATTTAACTATAAGCCAGAGAGGAACTTCATTTTTATAGCTTAGAGTGGGAACAAGGTAAAAATCCAAGCAGAATTTGTCAGAAGAACACCTTATGGGATGAAGGGAAAGGGGATAACAGAACAGGAGCCTCTGGGGAAAAAAAAAAAAAAAAAACACAACAAAAAAACCCTAACAAACAAACAAACCCCACAACTAAAAAAAACCCAACCAACCAAAAACCGTGAACAATGCAGGCACACAGGTCAAAAGGAGGAACTTATGGACTGTGGAGGCAAAGAAAAGCACAAAGCAGAGAAAGGAAGGGGGGAAAATCACCTCCTCCATGTTCTGCTATCTCTGCAATACCTAAAACACTGCCCCGTTGGTCAAACTAACTGCAACCTTTCAGCTGTTTGTGAGAGCAATTCCATGAGCAAACTCAGCAATGAGGCTCTTCCCAGCATCACGTAAGTCAGAAATCAATTCCAGGACTTGTCTGTTCAGTAGTCCAACCTCCCTGGACCACAAATCTTGAGCACAGGTAACTTCCAGACACATATGGGGTCCGCTTCTGAAATATGTGTTACTGAAAATAGTTTCAATGTGTTTTATATGCTGGAAAGCAAGAAAAGGGAGCAAGAAAATGAGGGACTTAGTTTTGATTTTAGCAGGCAACCCTCTTCTACTAGTTATCTTATTTAATCACTTTTCAAATTCTGCCCTGGTCCCTGACTAGAGCAAAAAGCCTGCGATGAATGGTGGTTTCTCCCCATTCCCCTTGTGTAAGAGGCCAGGGTGGCATGAGGAGCTGATCGGGCCCTATGGACAGACAGACACCCGCTCACTGCCCTTTCGCTGGAGCCAGGCGCCACCTCCCGGTACAAAAGGCACTGGGGAAGGGGAGTCTCCTCCCAGCACTCCCACCCTCCGGATGCGCCCCAGAGCGCTACACCACATCAGGAGCAGAAATGAAAGATCTTCCAGATGCGACATAGCATCCTTCCCCACCACCTGATCACATAAACACACCTGTCAAAGCTGAGCAGCCCAGAGAAACAAAGAGAGGGGTCCAGCTCATTCATGCCATCTCCACAAGTCTGCTCACAGCAGTCAGATACTAAGCAGCCCCCAAGCAAATGCATACCCCTAAATGGGCCTTCCAGAAATGCATGAAGTGGTACAAGAAGCAAAAAACAACCCTTGACCTGCAGGCTAGATCATTTTATCCTCTCCCCTCCAAGAGAAACAAACTGAGCTCTTCCGTTGCTACAGACTTACCTACACCAGGGGATATGGCACAGAGACTGACTCTCCCTAGTCTCATTTTGGACAACACAGCCACCGATGCTGAGAAGAGGCTGTTCATAATCAGAAAGGAGCCACTAGTGATCCTGGGTATAGGCTGAAGCCCGTGGAGCCACATCATTCCCATATCTGCTAACCTAGCTGCCCCCTTTTTACACCCTGGACACTGGCTTGGCTCAGTATGGAAGCCAGAGTGGGATTTATTTCTATTTTCCCCACCCTAGAACCCATCTGTCAGGTTCCCAAATCTCTGAAGTCTTGTCAGACCGTAACTGTACTTCATACAAAGTAGCCCTGTCCCATCAGAGATGCTAATAAATTCTGTTTGCTGCTCTTGCTGAGACTCACCCGATTCACCTTCCCTTGGCTCCAGATAGCTGATTTATCCACTTGGACAGGTAGAAAAGTACCTAGATTAGTCTGCAGAACAACTAAAGCTCTACAACAGCAGTGGGAAGCAGCTTGTGCGCATGGGGGATGGGAAAAGGGATGTATGCATACTCTAACGATCGTTTAAATCTGCTTATCTTCATCACCACTTGGGAGTTTTTCAAGACCAGGCGGGTGGTGTTTTAAAGCTGAGAATCTGGTTAACAGAGCTAACAGGATTTCAGAGATCACCAGAGATTCAGAAATTCCCTCAATGCTCATTATTAACAGTCATTTCAAAGCACAAAAATTTCATATATAAACACATAAACTGATGGGAAGAGAGAAAGAATTCTCAGCAGAAGCATATTAAAAACAATAAATGTGTCATAGTTCTTCAAATTCTAACAAATATGCACCAAAAAATGCATCTCCTAACTGTATTTACCAAGCTAGAGATGAGGACTTGATTCTGTACTTCGGCACTGTTCGGTCATGAGGCAAGTCAGTACATCTGGCCTTGCCACTTTGTACAGTTGGGAGGATAACCTGCCCAGGCTATTCAGACTGCAACTTCTGCGGAGCAAAGAGCCATTATCTACCCTGCACACCACCTCAGAACAGAGCCTTACTGCTGCAACACTACTGCACAGTGTACCATTAAGAGTTCGTCTCCCCTTGGTCTCCAATTGTGCGCACACTGACAACGCTGGGATTCCAAGATAAATACTGGGAGAAATTCCACCATGGTTCAACTCCACTAATGGAGACCACTATACCTGGCCAATACTCTGGAAGCGAGGAAAAAAAAAAACCCAACCCAAACAAAAAAACCCCAACAACCCACAAATGAGAATAGCTTTCATACTGCCAAAGATACCTGAGCAGGCTTTCCTACTGGTGTGCATATTTTAAGAAAAAATTATTTTAAAAAAATCTAAACACGCTTAGATTCCAAAACCAAGTCCCCATGTTCGCTGTCATTTTTTTCCAAATAGCTCAGCTCTGAGACAGTCAGAAACTGCTATACACATGGCATGCTTGCACTTGGACGGCTCTCCATGGAAATATCCAGACAGCTATAACCTCTTGGAAAGAACACTCAGCAACACAGAAATACTACCTACTGCTGCAACTGCTCCATACATGAGGAAGCATTCCGATGGATGTTAAAAAGCTAAGCTGCCCCACTTGGGCTAGTTCTTCATATGAATGCTTGGGGACTACTCAGTTACTTTAAAGCTTTCCTTCAGAAAAAGAGGACACTATCTAGAAAGTCTTCTTGGAGATACCATTCTCCAGCAATAGATGTATTGTGCTTTTTAGCACCGAAGTTAACTGCATTGCTTTGGGTCTCCCCAGCTCCCCACGAGATGACAGGCAAAAAGCGTCTGCTTTATTCAGAAGTGTGCCCAGACCACACAAACCCTGCAAATATTCTAGAGCATAAAGGAAGAGGAGTTTCACAATATTTTCTGTTCTCACTGCTGGGCGCCACTTAGCTACTTTTCTAGCTTTAGCCTAATTTCTAGATTAGCCCAGAAATGGCTGCAGTTTGACACTGGGTCACAAACCAATCGGTCCTCCTTCAATATGGAAACTCATGGAAGGACTTGAACCGGACAACAAATCAGGTAGAACGGAAATTCTTTATACAGAGAATTTAGTTGTGTAGGTTATTCTTTCCTAGGCTTTCTCACCACCTAAACATACCAGTGCTCTCAACACATCTTCAGCTGGAATACTTCAATCAAAAGCAGCTCTCAGACAATTCCTTACAATGCAAGGTTAAATCCAAATTGTGTAACAGTAACACCCCTTAGTAACTGCTCTGCCACATCAAGCAAGAGAAAGAAGTATAGCTAAAAGAAGAAAAAATCCTACTTACTTTATACAGCCAATGATGACCTGCGTCAAAGGATAGATCAACGGCTCCATGACCTCACTGGGATAGATTGTGCTGAGAACCCGACACCAGAAGTATAGGCAGTGGATATACTGCCAGTTATAAACAGACTGGAAGTTCTCCTGCAGAAAAGGGAAAGACACAGTTGCAAACTTGAAAATGTGGTATTTGAGAGGAGCTCAATCTGGTTTCTCTACAGGACTCATTTTTTCCAGCATTCTCTAAGAGGACATTGTGTACTGTTTAGAGAGGAATAACTAACATTCTAGCTGTCTCTTTGATGCTAGCGGCTGACCCACCACCCAGCAAGTTCAGATGCTGCACTGGCAACATGATTTGGTACTAGTTAGTGCCTTGAAGGACGTAATGAGCAACACACAGACTGCTTTTCTTCACAAGTATGGCTCATTTGAGAAGGGTGATTTAATGACCCAGCTCACAGCAGATGGTGGGATGTGGCCAAGCATTAGGAAACCTTCAACTGTTCCATTTACCCGCAAGTCCCTGGGACAGTCCCTGGTCTCCCACAGGTAGCAAGAAGGCTAGAAAATAGTACACCCTCTGACACCCTTATAAATTGCCTTCTGGCCTCTGCAGGCCAGAGAGGCAGGGGAAAAGGGTATGCAAAGCTACACTACAGGTTCAAGCTAGCAAGAAGTTAATCTCAGTTCATCTGGATTTCCCCTCTCTGCACTCAGACTCCTTTGGTTGTTACGTAGCCGCTTGTCCTTCCCACTTCATGCTTCCCTTCTCTCAGCTGTATTAATCAAAACCCCCTAACCACCACCCCACTAACTCTAAAAGGTAATATCAGTGCTCATTTTAAAGATGTTCACACGAACATTCACTGTCAAAGCAAGGACCAAAATGATCAACCCAGCACACCTCCCTGCTTTTGGAAAAGACACTACCCAGGACAGTTTCATTTTTTTCCAATTGCAGAGTAAAAGTGACAGAGAGTAGAGGTGAGAACAGACTTTCAGCTCTGTTTCTTAGCCAGTCTTTACGGTTACCAGGAAAAACCATGCAACAGACCACCAGTGTGCCTGACATGCAATGACACACTGAACCAGCATTTCAGGCTGGCTCAGTAGTATGGGTAGGTGTGGGTCAAGTCTTGCACCAATCCAAGAGCCACTGTTTTCAAGAACGTTTGGGCAAGCCCCCACTCTCTCCCTGCCATGTGCTTCAGCAGCCCATAGCGTCAGATTAAATAAAAGCCCTGAAGAGTGCAGGAGTCCCCCTTAAGAGCACCCCTTTCCAAAGGGTTCTGCAGGCCTATGTATTCCCCAGAATTGCACCAAGAACTTACGAGATGCACTTAACAAGGTGCCTCAGCTCCAACTTGTGTTTGTTTCAGACAGACTTTCAAAGGCCCAGACAACCTCCTCTTTTGCATGGATGAAGCAAGATGCTTAAGTCCTGAAACAATGACAGAAGCTCTCAGCTGCAGCCACTGGACCAAACCTTGCAGTAGGGACGTAAGCTGCAGCTGGAAATGGTAGAGCTCTCCCAGCTCTCACCAGGTCACTGAGACGTACCAAGAAGCTCTGTTCTCAGCTTCTTTTGCACAGAACAGATAAGCAATCTGCTCTTTTAATCACCTTCCACAACCATCCACTGCTCAATTTAAATTAATTGGCTTATTACTTGGATTTGTATATTTAGTTGTGCTGTTGTCATTTAAAGTTCCTACAACTGTCCCCAGCTGTGAAATCAAGAGGATTTAGGTCTCGTCTGGGCCAGGACTGAGGGTGTAAGAAGCCAGTGCAATCCAATTAGGGTATATGCAGTCCAGACTTCATTTATCTCTGCTCATTTATCCCCATGTCTGAACAGCCAGGAGATTTAACTGGTCACCAATCCTACAACATTTGGGAGCAGCTGAACAGTTAATCTATAGGGGTCTGTTTTGCTAAACATGAATAAAGCCAGGATCAGCAATCCGACTCAGATTTCTGAGGTCAGACTGGAGGTCGCTAGAATGAGGGCTGCTCCCAAAAGGTCTGAGCTGCTTTGTTCAATTAAGTCCTTTAAATAGTATGGACTGGAAAGATGCACACACCCGGGTCGTTCCTAATCTTCTTTACTTTGAGGTTTTGCAACAGAGGCTGCAAACAGCAGCTTCACGGAGTGGCAGAAGGGTGCCCAAGGCAGAAGGTGGAACGTGCATCACAAACTCTTGCAAGCAGGGGAGAGAAGAGTGACTTCAACCCTGCAGTTGCCTTTCCTCTCCCCTTACTTGCTGAAATTCTAAACACAGGCAACTACGAGGCAATCTCTGAAGCTCCCAGCCCCTGGCAAAAAAATTCCTTGGCATGTTACAAAACGGGTCAGACACAAGCAGTGACACTTTAGAGACACTATGAAAAGCCTGGAGCAGTTCCTGTAATTTTTCCCTCTCTGCACATTCCCCATAGGAGGGTACACTCCTTCCACACTGACGGGTACCTACCTTCTTCTTTATCATCATGGCACTGCGCAAGTGAATGGCAAGCTGACGGATATAGATGAAGGCATGCTGGTAAGAGGTATGTGTGTCCAGGGCATACATCTCTGTCAGCGTGCGCTGCATGAAGTTGATCATGGGCAGGACATTGGGAGATGTGAATCTGGAATTCTTCACAAATGCGATGTACATTTGCTGTGCAGGAAAGAGGGCAAGATACAACCACATAAAACAGAACAAAAACATTCTTTCACTAACCTTCCCCACCCAGGTACGTCCAAACCAGGGGTGAAGTGTTCCTTTTGTAAGACAAGTCACTTCAAAGGAATAAACAAAAATAATAATCCAGCCTGCTCCTTCTTCAGGGGAGATGGGAAAGGGTCTGTTTAGCACAGAGCTTGGAGATGCCCCTGCCATTGCTTCTCTGCAAGAAGAGAGAACTGTGGGATGGCTTTGAACCATATATGCTTATGGTTGATCACGGTTCTCTTTCTGTAACAGTGATACCTAAGCAAACTACTCTTGGGAACCTCAGCTACTAGGTGAAAGATCAGAACAGCTCAGTAGTGCTGAGTAATGTGCCAGCACTTGAGGAAAGCCCTCAAGAATCTGGAAAATGAGTATTCATCCAGTAGACAGGTGAGTACCAGAGGCCTTCCCTGATAAGACCCTGAGTGCCTCCAGCAGGAAGGGCAGTAGTAGGAAGCAGGATATCACTCTGACCTCACATAGAATTTCTTCCCTGTTTAATTTTCTGGAGGTAGCCAGCATCATCTCCAGTACCTGCCCTACCTAACAGGCTGCAGCTCATGCTCTAAGGTCTTCACATATAATGTGAGAAAGAAAAGCTGCACAGTACAAGTACCAGTCTTACCTTGAGTAAGGGACTTAGGTACAACTCCTTCTTGTAGCGGCAGATTTTGTTCAGCACAAGGAAGGCCAGTACTCTCACTGTTTCCTCACCTGTGCTCCACAAATGAATTGCTTGCTGGAACAGAAAATAAAAAGATACAGATAAGGGAAGGGACAAAGAGCCCCATCCTGGTTACAGACAGGCCTGAGCTTCCCTCCTTCACACCAAAAAAGCCATCGAGGAAGAAAATGACACAAAGATGGCAGGCTGTATTATCACAGAATTGGTCACAACAGCACTGGCAGCCATTCTGTCCTTGTACTCTAGCTGTGAGACCACACAAAAGGCAAGGTTGAATATTACACGATCAATAAAGGAAACTGGTCAAAACTAGCATCTCTGAAAGATACATGCGCTTCTATTCATGTGCCTAAATACACGTTTGAGCTTCTGAGCACAGGCACCAGCTTGTACATGCAATTCAATCTCCTAGGCTTTACAAAGCTTCCTCACCATCCCATAGACAGCAACACCACACTAGATTACACATTCGGCCAATACATCTTCCAACCCAATGAAAAAAGTAATTTTTATGTCTTACACTGAATTCCGCAGAATACAACTACACTGCTATTACACTCCAGTTCTCACCATGAACACTAAATTCTAGTTTCTCAAAGAACACTATTAAAGATGCATGTCTCTAGAGAGAGGACACCAGGGTTTGATTTCCGAATGTATCAATATTCCTTCCCTCTGGGCAAATAGGTTGCAATTCCTGAGATACATCTCCTCGTGGTAGTTCTGACTGAATTCCGGTTCCCTGGACATTCACCGTATTAATTCAAACGATAGAGCAGCAGCAGGGATTGGAGCCAGAGACAGGACCTGTGTAAGGCAGCACTTCTGCTGAGACATATCTTACTCACTCTGGTACAGAAGTGATGAGACAAGCACCGAGTGCATCATAAGAATACCTACACCAGTTGGAGAGGGGTAGGTTAGTCTGTGCAGAGGTCTGGGCTAACAGACAGCCCACCACTGACTTGTAAACTCATTAATCTGAATTTCACTCATCTCTGCATTGCATAAAACAATCATATATTGGTCTCTTCCCTCAACTTCTTGTGAAGCAAATGAATAGATTTTTTTCTTCCCAGGCCTGCCTACATTCACCTGTTCAGAGTATTGATTCACTTGGACATGGCCGGCCCTGTCAGGAAGCATCTGGTAGAGCAGGACTATCATGGCTGATGCCTCCAAAAACTAGTTACCTTATCTCCACTAATGAACTCTAGAGGAAATCAGAAAGATTCCAGCTGCAGGGCTGAAAAAGCCTGCAGAAAAATCCCTACTGTAGCAGTGAGCAGACTGCTACAACTTCAGATAGGAGTTATAACAGCCTCCCATCACTGTGTACCAGTCATCTCTATCATCAAAGGGTTCCCAGCCTCATTTAAATGTTGTGTTGCAGCTTTTCATTTAAATGTCACCCTGTTGCCCTCTTCCACGCCTCCTTTGTTGTTCTTAAGTGCTCAGCAGTTGTGACTAAGTTTCTGCAAAAATATTCCACCCCCAGCTCTTGAGAGTGAAATACTATCACAGACATACACACAGACTCAGCACACAAGCAGCAATTACTCCATCTGCGATGATGAAGCAGACAGCTTCCCCAGAACACCTCCGTGCCACTCTGCATGGGGATTAGCAGTAGCTACACACAGTGCCACATGCCCACTCGCCTCAGCGTGAGAGCGCTTCATGGCACCTAGAGGGCTGTAAGAGAAGCAGGAGTTCTTTCCAGGACCAAAAGAAAAGCAAGGGAAGAGGCGTACAAGAGACTGAACTGTCACGGGATCCAGCCCAAATACCATGAGAGGCTCATCTGAAGGGGTAAAGAAAGTACCTCAGATCCAAACAACATATCATAGCATGTCACCTTACCTTGAGAAGCACACGGCACTGCTTTGGAAAGGACAAATAATAAGGCACTATGGAACTGACATGCTGAAGGACTGCTACACCGACTGAGGCTTCCGTTAAACAAGACAGGAGCTATGGAGGGAAAACAAAACATGATCCCATTTGGTGTGTAGTCCTCATCACCTCTTCCTTTACCATTAAGCATCTGTATTTTGCTCTTTCCAAGTACTTCTGTGTTACCAAAGGACTGGAAAAGCAGCCTTCCCTAGGAAGAAGCTCAAACAAATCCCCGAAAGCTGCTATCAGGAAAGGAGCAGACACATGGCGGGTTAAATAACTCCCCTGGAAGTACATCACCCTGGCAAATGTGAGCTCAGGGTACTGGACTTGGATGGCTAATGGCACCTGAGCTCATCACATAAAACCTCATTTGTGTACACTGCAAAAACTAAGTCTAGTTTAAGTCTAAGTTTAAGACACCTTACAGGCAGCATGACACCAATGCCTCTGTCGTCTGACTACAAATGGTCAGAGCACAATGAAGACACCCTCAGTCTACACAAGGCTTGGAAACAGACCATCAGAGCTCTCTGATGACTTACTGGATTTCACTAGGATTTCTTTAATGGGAAGCTGGAATACTATTGGGTATCAAGAGGTTAACTCTAGCTCAAGGAAGAGTTTAGACAAACTATTTAAGAAACAACATCTTGGTATTTCCAGGTTGTTCAGCTCAGTTCACCTGGAGCCAAAACCCAGACACATTTGCAGTTTCTAATTTGAAGAAAGCGGTAAGCACAAAGTCACTCCAGTTTGAGAGGTTCTGCCTGATGCAGTGCTCCCTCTCGCCTGCAATCCCAGTTGCTGGAAGTAGAGGCATTTTCTCTACTTTCAACCTCCCTCCTCATTCTCCTCCTTGCACTGCAAAGATTCTGGGCTGAGCAGGTCTCCTTTGCAGAGTCCCTCACACGCCAAAAGGAAAGGAGAAAATATTGTTCAGAAACTACAATGCCAGAAAAACACTGTAGTGAAGCCTGGGACTGAGGGCACTTGGTACAGGACAGGGGATTACTTCAGTGAGACTTCATTGCCAGCTTTTCATTTTCTGCTGCAATCTTTAGTTCTGCTGCTGGCAAGAGGCACCACGACTTGAGAAAAAAGCTCTGCTAATCAAAATGCTCCTCTTTCTGCTAAGTCATTCTGCCAGCTTACAGCTAAAAGACATCAGCATTTTCTTCTTCTTTCCTTATATCCCCTTCCCTCAGCTTCTGAAAATGAGTATTTTAATGTTGTTCTTTTGTTTTTAGTATTCCAAATCTGGGGATGCATGATGAAGCAACCTCAAAAAAAAAATTAACTGGGGGCAGGAATTTCCTTCAGAAATAATCCATGAATTCTCTAAAACACCAGACATCAGCAACTTCAGATGGATCCTAGTGCGATGGAGCATAATCGTACTTGGAGATGGCATATGTGAGGAGCAGAGGTTGTCAACATAACATCTTCTTAGTATTTACTACAAGAAGTGGCAAGATCATAGTGCCAAAAATTGAATTAAAGATACAGAATGCAGGAGCACAGCACTGCAAACTACTTTAAAGCCCACTAAATATTAATTTGTCAGACAAATTAAGACAAAAAGAACTGCCAGAATGTTAACGCAGCCCTTCGTTGCAGGCTACCTATTTTGACCCAACCATCCTACAGACCTCCAAATTGTTAGACCAAATACTCCCAAAACAAGACAGGGAACTGGGCGGACATACAAATCTGATGCCCAAGGCTTCGAGGCTCAGTGAGATAGCTTCTGCTCACTGCAGTCTCAGCCAGTAAGTCTTCTTTATTCTCCACTACAGACGGCGGCATAGAAACCAACACCCAAGGTTCCCAGCATTGTGATGACCAGAAAGTCACCCTCAAACTGGAGTAACTGCCTTTTGAGAAGGAAAAGCACCTGAGGCTACACTGTTACCTGCTTTGTTAATTATCTTCTTGATTGTTTGGCTCTCCTTCTAGCAGTGTTGTTCACAGATACAAAAGCCCATCTGCCTCATTTCAAAATACCCTGAATTGCCCAGCAATGCACAGACTGACCCCAGTAACACAAATATGCTGACATTTCTTACTTGTATAGTACAGTTGAGGTACGCTTTTATGTCCAGTCGCAGCTTGCTCCAAAGTGGGCTGGTGGAAGGAAGGACCATCCTGGAAGTGAGCAAGAGTTGGGTTTAGCTTTAATATAACCCCATCAAATAAATTAGATTTCAGCAGCCCAAAGAACTTCCTCGATACTGCCAGTGAGCAAAGACAACTGCCTGCAAAGCAAGAAGCAGTAACAATTTTGTCGTGGGTGAAAAGAAGTAATTCTACTCTGTAAAAACTGCTTGAAGAACGGTATTAGAAAATTCAATTCCAAGAGCTTCCCAGCAGAGTACCCAGATCTCTGGAAGTGTGATGCAGGGAGCTGCAACAACCAAAAAGCCTGGTGGAGACCTGACTCCCTCACACTGATGTGATCTCCTAGTCAGGCATTCTGCAGCCACTGCCTGAGAACAGAGCAGGCTAGCTTGTAGCAAGAAAGTCTATTTTGGGGATCAAACTAGTTGCGAGCCATTTGCTCAGTCGCTTCTAAACTTTTGACACTGCACTCAAAGTAGTGCCCCCAGGCCATCCCAAAATTCAGACACGGTCTGTGCAAGTCAGGCCTAGGGAGGAAAGAGGCTGATATTTACACAAAGAACTGGAATTTACTTCTCCAACTAGGCACCACCATCAACAAGGAATCTAGAGTTTAGCTCACCCCCCCTCCCCTTCATCTGTGATAGGGAAATTAAAGACAACTGCCACAAAAATTACCCTGGAACTGAAAGCACTTCCGAAAGGCATTCAATTCTCACTCTACCCAACAATGGGAAAAAAAAAAGAGCTCAGACTATGAAGCAAGTAATAAAACTGTGTCCAGCTGAAACTCCAGAGAGGACTGAGGTAAAAAGCTCGTGGGAATGTCTAGTAAGAAACAGGCACAGGGGCTAAATAAGGCTGCTCCAGCTCACCAAACACACTGGGAACTTCACAGCTTGTTTTATGAAACTGGGCTCATAGTCCCCAGCTATGGTATTGGTTCATCCAGCAAGAGTTCAGACTGATACTTACTGAGTTTCCAGCACCTTTTCCAGTTGCTCCTGGGTAAGCCATGCTGATACCTATTCAGTTATGGGCCCGGCCTGACTCTGAAACTGTTTGAGCACCAACTCACCCAATAGCCAGAGAATTCCTGGCTCCCAGGCAGCAGCTGAGATTTCAAAATTGTCATTCCTCCTCTCTAGTCAAATCAAATTGCATCGGCGAATGTGATACAGAGGTACTGAACCAATGCTGCCACTCTGGAAAAAAATTAGTCGTACCGTTCTTTGCCCAGCTGCATGCTTGTTTCCAGTCCATCTATGCTCTAACAGAGAGCAGCTCAAACTCAGATGACCCAGCCCTCAGACCACCAGACTCTAGGGCATAATACAGCTGCTAAAGCCCTGGATTAACTGAAGTCGGATACTTGTGATACTCTGCCTACATAAAGGGAGAAGGATTGGTCCCTTTCTCTAAAAATCAACTCAAAATGCCTTAACAGTGCTCCTGAGTGCAAGCATATGCAATTCAAGATCTCTTTCTGTCAAAGCCACATGTCCTCTGCAAATGGCTGGAGTCTAATATTACAGAGGACACACTTCTGGGGAAGAAAGGAAGAACCTGGCTAAGATGACTGTGACTATAATCAGGCAACTTTGCTAGTGTTTGGGAAGAGCTGCCATCTTTTTCCAGCCTCACAGCCAGGTTGCAGTTCAAAAAAACCCCAACAAGCTTTCTCTCACCTGCAGTTCTCAAATTGCCTCAGACTTACTTTAGTTTGTTCTTTGGGTTTTTCAGAAGAAGCAGCTTCTGCAGGCAGCTGAAGAGGTCCCGGACACAGAAGGACACAAGGGCATTGAACACTGGTTAAAAAAAGTCAGTAAAGCATTTGTAAATGATTTTCCCTAAATTCCTGGTTTCTCAGCTACTCAGAGGAGCTCCCCAAAGAACTGACGCCCATAATTCCCATAGCAGAACTAAGCTTCCAGAAACATCATTTTGTCATACCCTAGACTTTTTTATCTAAACAGCAAGATTACAACTGACAGCTTTCTGGCACAGAGACCATCTTTTTGCTCTCCGAGTAAACAGCACCAAGCACAAAAGCAGCCTGACCCACGACTAGTAGTCTATGCTACCATCAACCTCCCCCAAACCATAATGAGAATTAAAGGCACTTTTTAACAAAAAAAAAGACACAGAAATGGACATGTGAATTCTATGTAATAACTTACATTAAAGAATGAGATTTTACCAAAAGCAATAAAAGCGATAGAAAAAGCCCTATGCCAGGCAAGAAAGGATAAAGGAGAACATGTGGGTTTTAGTCCCACCCCACAGTGCCAGTTCCAGACGGCACACAATAACAGGCTGATAAAACACAGTGAGAAAGTACCTGCTAATTTAGTGGTAAAAGCAGGCAGGCTGCAGGTCACATCCTCTGAGACACTAACAAAGATGTTTCCTGCTCAGCCATGCTGTTGCAAGTCTAAACCAGGACTGTCTGCAAAACCTGGAGCTTATGCAACACGAGGCTAGGCTGGAGAGGTTGCATCTCATTTGTTCAACAGACATGATAATCCTGTAGAGAAGGAGATCTAGACACGCAGTATTTTGAGAGGTCCTGGCTAAGGGAATGTGAACTTGATAGTGCAACTCAACTCTGAACTGTTGTGAGGTTATAGAACGCTATTTGGTAAGAAGACTTAAAATAGTCTTGTAGGATTAGTTCTAAGAGGGATCAGCAAGAAGCCGCAGCAAAAGCTGTCAGAAAACAGATGCACTACAAGCATATAAACAGTACCTAACTTCAACTTCACTCTGAGAAGTCTGGTGAATGAAGCATGGTATTTTCCTCAGCAGTCTGCAAGCCCAGCTGCTCCAGGCACGCACACTTACACATCGGGAGACCAGAAGAGATACCACTGCACAGACTCACCACCAGGAAGAAGATAAGCTACTTAAGTGAAATGAAGCCTATGAAAGGGTAAGTTAACTCCTGCCAGTACTTATCCCCACTCCCAACAGCTAAACCTTCCCTATCAAATGACTTCCCTTCTCTCACAGAAGTAGTGTGGTGACCAACTCACCTGCAGCATCAGTGACTTGAAACTTGCTGGGATCAGCCCCACCATTATCTCCCTTGGTGGTTGCTACAGCTGCTTTAAAGGCTTGAGTGATTTCATGAAAAATTTTTGGTGTTAGCCTTCTCTGGGGAAAGAAGAAAAAGGATTGCTGAGGAAAAAAAGCAAGGAATATTCTGAAACTCTGAAGCACTTTATGGGACAGGAGTATTGGAATTCATCGTAAGTTTAATTGCAAAAATATGTCCATCCCATACCATGAAGAAAAAAAAATGTCAAGACAGTGTTAACAATGCTAGTGGCCTTCATTTGCTCTAAAATGGGCTTCCAGAGCTTTTAATTGGTTGGGAGTTGAGAAGCAATGAATCAGTTGCAAACAACTATCCAAGCTGACCTTTCCCTCCCCCTCTTAGTCAGAAGCAGCAAGCCATTTCATCACTACTCAAAATGTGACTAAAAAAGTCCTTGGAGCTGCCAAACGCACAACACTTAGGAAGAGGATAAAAAAATCAGAATTTAACCATTCTGGCCTCTTCTGAGCCACAAAAGTTTCTCTAGCTTCTCCGTCAGGTGGAGTGCAAGTACTCTAATCCTGCAGCCCAAGAAAAATTACAAAGACAAATGGTGCTGAAGTAACAAGAGCTCTAGGAATATGACCTTGTATATAGGACACACATCTCCTCTGTAGATTTTTGTGAAAGATGAACAAATCGAAAGTTGGTCTTTTAGAGGCAGCGACATTTGTGGACGAGTATTTAAAGGAGAACACTCAAGTGCCTTGTATTCTAACTCCCTGCTCACCTCTGCAGCTTTTTTCCATTCTTCAACCATTTTCAAGCTCAGAGGGATGAAACAAGCTTTCTTCCGTTTGACTTTTTCATATTCTTCTTCTTCATCTTCATCACTTGCTTCCTAGAAAATTCAGTACCAAGACTGAGAAAAGGCTTATACACTTCTTTTCTGCCCTCATCTCTTTTGCTGAGTAGCTACTGAAGAGAAAGGCAGGCAGGAGTGAATTTTATTAATGCTGTTATTAGCACTTTGTGTAAAGCAGTAATGAAATTATGGGTATTACAAGTTCCAAAAGAGCTACTTAAGCCCGGCAGCTTTGCTACATAAATACAATGTGCGATAACATAAAACATCAAGGAGAAAGGATATCCCCTGAGGCAAAACAAACTCTCATTGGGAAAGGAGACACAAAACCAAAACCACAGAGAAAACACACTCCAAGTCTCTGCTTTCACAATCTTTAACCAACTCCTCATGCTCAGTTCAAATCCACAGCTGACTTCTGGATTACAAGCCTGTACACCTGCAGACGATCTTTGGGGAAGCACCTCCCCAGCCATCTGTGCCACTATAAGCCTGAATATACCTAGGCCTTGCACTGAAATTCAAATACTTAACAAGTAAGTAATGGAAATCATTGATTTCAGCACTCCAAAATAGGGCCTAGTACCTCCAGTGTATCAGGTGGTACGTGCAACCCCTCCTCCTCGTCGTCAGAACTGTCTGAAGCATCAAAATTCAGCAATGTGCGATCGTTTTCCTCCAAAAACTTATAAAACTCAGGATCTTTGTCCTTCAGCCGGGAGAGCTGATCTTTATGTTCAGATGCCTTTCCCTTCTTCCTGGTAGATAAGAATTAAGATGCGTTTATTCATTGCTCAAACTTCTGCTGATGCTGTAAGAAAAGCAAGCAACTTCTGGGCATTAAAGCACAGCTGGGGCTGATTTGAATGGTGATGGATTTATCAGGGCTATGGCCACAGTTCTGTATCCCGTTTAACACTTGATCTAGAGGACTGACAAAAGGTTATTTTCATTCAGCACTAAGAAATCTTGACAGCAAACTATCAGGTTGTATTGGGATACTGACCAGAGGTCATGAAAACATCTTGCAAAACCAAAAAAATTTGTTTCTCTATTTCTTAGAATTACTCTCGCAAGTTTTTTAGAAAGAATACTGAAAGCTGTACTGCCAGAGAAATCTGACAATGAAAGCTCAGTAAAACCTTATCTGGTACTAAAGAATTGTTTTGGCTTCTCATAATGATTAGCAGTGCCTAAGAACTACTTCATCATTTTCTATGATGAAAGGTACTCTGATGTCTTTCAGTAAGACCTCATGCACACAAACAGAGGAAAAACAAAGCAAGCTTTGCCTGACTCCAATATACCCTGTAAAAGGTTAAAAGCATACATAAGCTTTTTTTCTACTGCAGTTACTGAATTGACGTAGGTATGACCGACAACCTGACTGTCCTGTACCTCGTAGCCACGCTACCGTCTTGAACGCAGCCCTTTTAGGCACCTCCGACCCAGCCTGTCCCAGAACTCATTCTATGGGAGATGTTACAACGAAGTCCCGCGGTTAATTATAAAAGCAGGCAAAAATAAAAAACCCCAAGCAAGCAAGCAGCGAACGCGTGCTCAGGCGTGCCAAGCCTCGCCCAAGGCGGGCGAGGACTAACAGCAGGCTGCCCGCAGGGACGGCCCGGCCGAGCACGGCCTTACCTCGGCGCCGGTCGGGCCCGCAGCGCCTGCCCGGCCTTCCCGTCCCGCCGCGCCGCGGCCCCCTCGGCGGGCCCGGCCGCCGCCTCCTCCCGCTCCGAACCGCCGTCAGGCTCCGACTCGGAGCCGGCAGCGAGGAACTCGTCCAGGCTCAGCTCCGCCAGGCTCCTGCGGGGGGGTGAGGAGAGGAAAGGGGGAGCGAGCTCAGCGGGGAGCCGGGCCGGAGCGCCGGGCCCGCCCGCTCACGGCGGCTTTGAGGCGGGCGCCGCGCCGCGGGCCTGCCCGCCGCCGCCCGGTGGAACCCCAGCGACCGATCCCGATCCCGATCCCGATCCCGATCCCGATCCTCCCGCACCCGCCGCCGCTCACCTCTTGCCGGCGGCTGCCATGCTGCCCCGCTTCGCTCCAACGCGGCCGCCGCTTCCGCTCCCGGCGTGCCGCGGGGCGGGCCGGTCCCGGCCCCGGTCCCGCCCCCCCACCCCGGCTCCGGCTCCCCCCCGGCCGGGCCGCGGGCTGCCTCAGCGGGGCCGGTGCCACGCGTGTCCCCGCACCCCCGCAGGACGGGCCCCCGCGCCCGGTAAGTGAGCGGAGCGGGGCGGGGGGGGCTCCCGTTCCCCCGCAGCCCGGTGACACGTGCGCGGCGGGATTTAACTGCCGGGGGGGGCACGACACGACACGACACGACACGACACGACACACACTCACCGAGCCGAGGGCAACTCCCGCACGGCGGGGTTATTCCGGGTGAGGAAGGAAGCCGCAGCGGCGGTCCCGGTCCCGGTCCCCTCCCCGGCGCGGGGCCGGCGGCAGCGGTGCGGGTATAACGGTGCCCTGCAGCATCCCGCATCCTGGCCGGGCCGTCGCTGCTACCGGAGCCGTGAGTACTCCCGGAGCACGGCCCTGCCGCTGCTCCATCCCCTCCCTCACCCCGCGGAGGCACCGGCAGGGCCGGGCAAGGACCGGGGGACTCGGACCCGGCGGAGGACGAGCCGGAGGGGTTAGCGGGGCGGGGAGGGGGGGGCCGGCGGCGGGAGGACCCCCCGGAGGAGCTCTCCATCACTCCCCGCCGCTGGTCTTGCGCTGCCGGTGGTGGGTCCCTGCTCGGAGAGCAAGTTTGCCTGTCGGGGTACAACGCAGCGCGTCTGGGGGAACAACCGATGCCACTTCGGAACGGCTGCCTCTGCTGCTCGCTCCCCGTACCCCGGCATCTATCCGGGGCTGCGGCCGGCTGCCTTTCTGGGCTAAGCGCGGTCTCCTTCCCTGTCCTTTGCCAAGTGGGGAAGCGATCCCTTTGGTAAAGGGAAAAAGCCGCAGCTTTACAGCCTTGCGAGATGCTGGGGCCCAGGGAACAGCTGCAGAATGGTTCTGACAGTTGCGTTTTTGCTTATCCCCGTGGAAGCACACGGGCTGTTTGGTGTCGTTGGCCGTGGGGGAACTGAAGGGCACAGGGAGAAACGTTGCCTCAGGTTTTCTGGTAACTTGGGGGTGGAAGCAGAAGGCAGCTTTTTTCTGTCCTCTGCAGTGACCATTAGGGCAGAGAGCTCTCCTCGAGCTACAGCATCTCTGTTTGTGGAGGTGGTCCTAGGGAGCAGCCGGCCAGGGCAGGCAGCTGTTTTGGTTCTGCTGGCTGAGCAAATACCCCCCTCTCCGAGGAGCGCTGGCCCTGGGACCTCAGCTTCTCTACAGCAAGGAAGAAATGCAGTGGTCGGGCGGCTGCCCCTGCTCTCTGTGCGTCAGTTCACGGTCACCGACTGACCGGACTTCTGTGCCAAGCTAGAAAACTGCAGAAACGGTGGCGTTGCTTTTATGGGGTCTCTCTGTAAAGGAAGCCTGCTCTACTTTGACTTCAGTGGCTGCTGTCCGATGAGTGCTGTCTTGAGGCACTCTCCATTGCTGGAGATCACAAGGAGGGAGGTTAGTTCTGGAGTGATTCAGCAACATGTGGATATTCAGGTGCTTTTGATCCTGACAGTCTCCAGGTGTGCTAGGCTGATGCAGGTAACTTGTTGCCCCTAGAATAGGGCATAGCTGAAATGAGCCTCAGAGAGCTACTGCCCCTTTTCAGTATGGATGGTCTGAAGGCATGAGCTGCACTTAAGGATGGAAGGAGGGATGGTGCCTCCACAACAGATTTGGGATGTCTGTGTGCTAGCGTTTTGCACCAGGAGGTGCTGGCTTGTTACAAGTTCACTGTTATGTGGCTCGCTAACACTTCAATGTACAATAGCCTTTTGGTTATGATCACTACAGCCAAGCAATCACTTCTGTGGAATCTCTCCCCTCTGCAGCCCCAGTTTCTCTCCTGACCTCTGAGCATCTGCTGGAAATACTGTATTCAGCATGGCAGTGGGTAAGACTCTTGGGGATCTTGGGTGTAAAGATCTGAGTTTCCTTTCTGAGAACTGACTGACTCGTGAATCCCAGCAAATAGCATCTAATTCAGAGTGGACCAGGAGCTGGCAGGTGTAATAGCCACCTACTTTCTTGGCCTGGCAGTCTAGGATCCAAATAGAGTCGCTCCTTAGCATTTTGGCTAGCTAGGATGGTCCCTTATGCTTTCTGTCAGCTCAGGTCAGCTTGGTGAGGGTGGCAATGGAACCTCTTTGCTCTGCCAGCCCATCTGGTGGCCATCCACCTTTGCTCTCATCAGCATCAGTCTCGGTCTCTGTAGACAGAGCAGCACGTGAAAGCCAAGGCAGGCACGCACTGAAGACTGGAGATCTGCTGGGGAGACTGTTCTGGGTTCTGGTCTTGCTTTGCTGCATTTCACGCTCAGCAGCTCAAAAATCAAACAGCCATGCTGAAGTCTCAGTGCTGGCTTCTGTATTTTCTCAGGTGCTGGAGCCTTGCCTCCAAACCCTTAGGCAAGCTGGACTTGGTAGTAAGAGGCTTCGCCCTTTCTGCCTGGCCTGCTAGAACTGGCTGCAAACCACACTGCCTTCTCTAAAGGATGTGACTCCTCAGGGAGAGGAATTCAAGCTCCTTCAGCTGAAATTCCCAGGCTCTGGGACTCGCTGGCCTTGGCAGGCCCCCAGTGTACCAGCAAACTCAAGGCCATTATGTCACATGCTCCTCATAGCTCAGTTTTCATGTATGGGGCCTGTGCCGTTGCCTGCAAGAAAATGTGAGGGAATTCTCTTAATTGTTTTCTGGCTTGAAAACAGGCTCCCACTGCTTCACAGTGTGAAGCACTGAGCTTGCTCAGAAGAGGAAATGCAGATCTGCTTACATGGTCCGGTATGTCTACATTGCCAACCTACGCTACGACCGAGGCTGGTAGGAGGCTTTGTAAGCTGTCTGTAAATGTGGCATGGGCCGTGCAGACTCTGCAAAAGGGATGAGGTCAGGGCGCAGCTGGTGACTTCTGCTGGTGACCTCCTGGTTTGGAGAGTCAACCATGAGCAGTGCTTCACAGGGCATCGGCAGCAGCATTGTTCCCTGGCTTATCCATCTGTACTGTAAAAGATCCGCTAGCCCATTTGCAGCAAACAGACACAAGTACTTTTCCTTCTTTCCCAGTCTACTGCTGGAGCCACCAGACCATGCTGCCTTGCATCATGGAGTCAACTTTCCCTTTAGAAGCCAAGTGGTAGCTCGTGCTGAGCCTCACCAGATCCATCGCTCTCGTCTAACGTCAGGGCATTGCTGAGCGGTAACAACCCATTCTGAACTGGCCCACTGCCACCTACTGCTCAAGACACCATCACCTTGCACAGCAGACAGGTAAAGGGCACAGTCCCTCTTTGAATAGCTGCTGGCCAAGGATGTTGCAGGCAGGGAGCTCCTGGGCAAGTCTAGGAGCCAGGAACGTTGAGATCCTCTGATAATGGGCTGACTCCAATGACCTGAGTGCTCTCGTCTTGTCTGTTTACCTGTCTGAAAAATGAGCTGGGGACAAAGATATCTCTCACGGGGGAGGCTAGAGGGAGATCAGGGATACCACAGTGATGGATAGTGCAGCTGAAGCTGTTAACTATCGCTCTGCTGCCTGGAGAGGAGACTTGCCTGATGCCTGTGTGTAGAGGTCTGGCACTGCTTGTGCCATAAAATAGCACTGGATATGATAGTACCTCCTCTCCTGTGTCTGCTGGGGGACAGTGGGAGGGGAGAATTAGGACATGACCCACATTTCCAGTCCTTGGCAGAGGCAAAGGGCTCCTTTTGCTTAGATTTTGGTGCGCTT
Organism: Morus bassanus; assembly: GCA_031468815.1. Classification (NCBI taxonomy): domain Eukaryota; kingdom Metazoa; phylum Chordata; class Aves; order Suliformes; family Sulidae; genus Morus; species Morus bassanus. The sequence goes on from CM062587.1 coordinate 5,823,168, forward strand.
TGTGCTGGACTGTAGGAACTGCTGTCTAATCCCAGTGCAGCTGGAGACCTGCACATTTTGCTGAGCATCTCAAGGCATGAATTAGTTTCCATTTCTTGTTTCTTTCTAACCTGGGAATTTAGTCCCAAACCTCTTCGGGTCCTAACCCTTATAAATGATTACTCAAAGTGACCCAAATATTAGCACAGATGCCTCTAAATCCCTCAACCATGGAGTCCTGCTTGGAGCTGCTGTGATCCCCTGTGTGCAAAATGCTAAAGGCAAAAACTGAATTTGAAGATGCCTGCAGGAAGAGTTGCTGCCTCTGCGAAGCGTGCATGAGAGAGGGAGAAGATTGTGTACCCAGATAGGCACTAAGCAGGCTGGATGCACTTTATCTCTTTCAGGTGTGGGAATGTCCTGGTGCAGGCGTTGAGGCTCTGCCTTGCCCTCCTTCCTCTCTCAGCTAAAGCACTTCTGAGCGTGAGCTGGGGTAACTGAGAGCAACTTTGAGCTGAGTTTCCAAACAGAACTCCCCAGGAGTAATGGGGAGAGAGACATTAATTAGAAAAGACCTCCAGCCTTCTGTGTGCACCAGAGCTGATTGATTACAACCCACTGAGTTGCTGAAAGACACTGACTAGGTCAATGTGCTGAATGCCCTTCTTGCCTGAAGCCAGCACTGTCTCTGTGCTGTGGAGCTGGCAACTGTGTGCAGTTTTCCCCCATCCTCCCCACCCCCTTGCCGAGGCTCCACATCCTCTCTGGCAGCTTGTCACTTCTCTGCAGATGTCTAGACAGGAGGATTCAGTGCGTGTCAGTTATGCCTAATTCATTGAAAAAACCCAAACCCTACTGAGAGCTGGGGATTCTCAGTCCTGCAGACTCAGCGCTGTCTGCGGTGCCCTGTGCTGCCTTGAGGCTAGCTCAGAGCAGATTAATTCCGCCGATCGGCAGGAGCAGCGCATGCCTTGCCCTCCCATCTGTAGCAGGGGGCTTGCGGAATAGAAGGCAGACGTGGTCAGGGGCAGTGCTGGCAGCGGGAGCAGAAGGGAGAGAAGAGGAGGTGCAGAGAAGTGTTTGGGGCTGAGGTGTGTACTCCTAACCTCTCCTGGCAGCTCACCCCAGTTGTGTGTTCTTGGTGTGCTCCTGTCCTCCGCCATGTCCATCAGGAGCTGGCAGAGGGGTGCAAGGTGGCCAAGTCCTCAGTCTGGCTGTCTGAAACTGCCAGCTTCCTAATCCTACTGTCCCTCCTGCCACCTCTGAAGGCAGAGCTGGTGCCAGGAATGACAGCTTCCCTTGCCATGTTAAGTCACATTTCCGTCGATATTTGTAGTCCTGTCCTCTGTATAGGTGCGGCTGTAAATCAGCCATCACAGTAGCGATGACTGGACCTGCAGTTCACAGCATCTAGTTCACTTGCTGCTCCTGAAATATTAGGTCCCTCTGCTTCCTCACGATTGCTGGCTCTTCTAGGCTGAACACACAGTTAACTTTATATTAAAAAGACTGAATGTGAGCTGCTGCACACTGTTGGTGTCTGTTTGAATTCCCTGGATGGAGGTAACGTGTTACAGGGGCTGAGGAGGGACTGAACCCCAAAGTGTTGTATTGAGGGAGATAGAGTTTTCTGTCTGTATCAGGGACACTAACGTGACAGGTCCTGGTGGGGACAGTTGCCTAGATTTAGTGCCTGCTTTGCATCTGAGTCCTGGGCATATACAGCTGGATGATTTCCAACCCTCTTTGATTGTGTTTATTGTGGAGAAGGGAGCAGCAAAGGTAGGAATGCAATATATTTTGTAATGGGCAGTGCCAGGCCCTCTGAAAGAAGGAAGAATTTGGGATATCCAAGTTTGAGGTGTACGAGCAGGTAGTGTATATCTGCTGTAGCTTGTGAAAACAGCCCTGGTGTCTTAGACATGCCTACTGCAAGAGGATTATTGATGCAAAAATACTGCTAGTCATCTGGTAGTTTACAGCTTCTCTTTAGATGCAGGCTTCAATAAAAGGGATAACTCAGCCAAATTAACGGGGCCTCCACAAAGCAATAAAGAAGGTGAAAATTTGCAGGCCTGCAGTGTACTGGGCTGCGTCTCTGGATGCTGGTACGAGCTGTATTAGTGGTCTTGCTTTGCAACAGCACAACAGCAGCTATTGTTACTGCCGGCTCAGCTGTTTGTGTCCCTTGACTGTGGAAGGGAAGGAAGAGGACACAGGAGCACATCTTCCTAGCCCTGCTCCCAGGAGGAATGAAGCTAGTTGTGCTTGTGTGCCCACCCACACAGCTGGGCAGGGGCTTGCCTGTGCCCTCTCAGGCTGCCCCGGTCTAGTCCTGCCCTGAGCTTTAATGTGTATTGCACATTTCAGTGCTTTGGGGGAATGCTGAATTGCAGGAGGCTGCTTACCGGCAAATGGCCTGTGGCTCCTCTCAGAGGGGTTAAAAACAAGAATTCTGATTTCTAGTGTAGGAGAGAGGGAGATGCACTTGGAAGCAGCGATTCCTGCCTGTGACTCCACTGTCAAGCTCCTTCTTCCCCAGGGGTCCATGCTGTTGCTCTGCCTCTGGATGAGTTATGCTGTGCTGTTGTGGAGGGCACTGCTTTGTCTCTGCCACTCAGAATGAAGATCTGAAGCTGCTGGGCACAACGGAGTAGCACTGCCAGCAGCCCCTTCCTGCTTGGGGCCAGAGCCAGAGGAGGTCTGTAGGCAAAAACAGGACATTGTGTCTAGGAGATGGACCCTCACTGCCAAGGAAGGGAGGGAACCACTCCTCTGAAAGGGAAACTGGCAACCTGGTGCCACCTTATTGACCAAGTTTGTGCTGCCCTCTGCTCTGTTAGTGCCGTGACAGGCTGGGGTAGACGTGAGTGCCAGCGAGGACTTAATGTCTTACCCTGAAGGTCTAATGGCAGCACTTCTGTGGGAGATGCAGTGCTGTGCACAAAACAGGGCTTTGTAGCTGATTTCCCAGAAAAGAGGTATTGGGATATCAACATAGGAATAGGGCACACATGGAAGTGATGGATTTAAGCATGATTGTGTGTCAGGCCTTAGAGTAGGGAATGTCACCTTATCCACAGCAAAGACTCTTCCCCAACATCTGACCAGCTGTACAGGATGTGTCTTTGCGGTCTCCTAGCTAGCCTGGCGGACACAAAATCTCCATCCAGGCTGTCAACAAAAAGCCATTCTCCAGGGCCTTCCTGGGGAAAGGGCAGGCTCTGAACTTTTCCCTGGAGGATACTCTGTTCCCTGTTTATTGCTCAGCATGCTTCTTTTCACTCTCAGCAAAATATGGTTTTTTGTGCAAAGAGAACAGACCTCCCTTTGGGCAGGGATCATTTGCATTAATTAACAGAGCTGTTATGCATGGCCACGCTCTGTCGCATAGGAGCCAAACAAACGCCTTCTTTTTTTTGTCATAACCTAAGAGTTATTACAAGTCAGCCACCGCATCCATTATAGCTGATGTGTAACACGTGCATTCATGCTGCTGCATGCTCCACAAAAGTGGGCTTGTATTTACTTCCCCTCGCTGGAGCTCTGGACACTGCTTTACTGTCTCTTGTGGTCCAGGCACTGTTCTCCATTAATTATATCTTAGCAGTGCTTATAGACCTTCATTTCCTGGGAATGAAGTTTTACAAGGAAATAAGGAATATTTAGTGCTGCCAGTGAGGCTGAGAGTTCAGGCACAGGGAGCAGCAAAAGCAGCAGTGGGGTTTCCTTTCCCTTTTTCCCCACTGATTATATTCTGACCCATTAAAGCAAAAGAGCTCTGATGGGAACAAGTTATTGCAGAGCAGAGGGGACACATGGAGTGGGGCTGTACCCACTGCAAGCCTTAGGCCAAACTCAGGCCACAGCTCCCTGTGCTTCAGGATGGTGAGCTTTTCCCAAGGTGGCTGGTGGGTGGGTGAGCCGCTCTCCAGGGGAGGGATTGCTGAGGCTGTAGTGTGGCTGCAGAAAAAAACCATCACAGAGAGTTGGTTCAGGCTGCCTGCAGCTGCGGGTCAGGTCAGCTGTGGACTGTCCCCTGGTGCAGGGATGCTCTTAGGAGCCCAGTGGCAGTGCGGTGGCTGGGATGGCATCTCCGTCTGGCCGTGCTCCCTGCTCGGACACGCCAAGGACCGAGTGACACAGCGGTGGTGCAGGTCAGGGTGCTGCACACCGGCGTGGGCGAGGGAGGCACCGGGGGTGTTTCAAGTAGAGCTCTTCAGAGCTCTGTGAGGTGCATGGCAGCCCTCACTGGTGACAGCAGGGGGGTGTGGGTGGAGAGGGGAGTGAGCAATAGCTTGTCTCTACCTCTTGGCCATGGGAGCCATTGCAAGGAATGATAAAGTCACCCTTGTCACTTTCTGCATTTGTACTTGCCCAGAGTTGTGCAATGACTCAGTGGCAGGGCTGGGAAGAGAGCCCAGCACTTCTGACCCTCTTTGGAAATGTGTTTGATTACTGTGATGCTAATGCATTGGCTACAGCAACCTTCAGTCTGTTGTGCCCTCTGTGTCTCTCCCCTGACCACTGGAGCCGAGTTGTGTGCTACCCCCCGGCTGGCTGGGGCAGCATATCTTTTCCCACTGGTCTCCAAGAGCGCAATGAGAAGCAGTCCCATCTCCTCCCTGCTCCTCTGTCCTGTCCTACGTTGTCCCCCCAGGTCCTCCCACTGCTGTAGAGCCAGGAGCTCCCATCCTTTGCTACCAGCGCCCAGGAGGGGCGAGGCAAGTGCCCTGAATTAGATCTGGGGCATGACTTAAATACTGATGGGGAGAAGTATGCTTAGCAGTGTATTAAAAAGATAAACCAGCTCGAGCAGATCAGGAAAACCCTCAGGCTTGCAGCTAGGGAGGGGAAAAAAGGCTAGAAAGCACTGTCCACTCTCTGCCACTAAACCAGGTCTGGGAAAGGAGCTCCTGAGCCCAGGCAGAGATGCTGATAATTACAAACCGCCTTCATGCAGGCACCTCTCATCCAGCAACATCCACGCATGTGAATTAACGCACTGAGGGTGTCCTAAGGGTGTTGCAGCTTTCTGAAAAGCTCAGCTGAGGGTTGTGGAAGGAGAAGGCCAGTTAACTCATGGGCTCTTCTTTCCTGTCAAGGGCACAATGGCATCCTACTCTCATTGCTGGAAAGCATCAACAGGCATTGCCTTTGTTGTGTGCCTGTGAGTCTTCCCCGCTGACAGAGATATGAGAAATCTCACATCACGCGGGATGATGCAAATAGAAGAGGGCATTGTAGGCTTCTCTCCTGCTCAGGAAAGATGTTTATTCATCTTTTTTCCTCCTCCAGACTCTAGTACATGATACAATTGCTATTTAAAAATGAATAGATGGCTGCATTCGTGGCTGAGCAGGCACAGCATGGTGGGTTTCTATTTTTAGGCTCAGCACGGCTGGCAACGTGTAGGTGTCGTGAGGAGCACAGAGGCTGAGGGGATTCTCTCGCCGCAGGGATGTGGGGGCAGGCGCACGAGTGCAGCACACACGGGCTTTTTTTCTTCAAGCTGCTTTTTTCTCCTGCTCCCTCCCCCTTCTTCCTCCTGCTGCTCAGTCATTCTCTCTTCACTCCCTCACCTTTCCTTCGGGTGCTGCTGGCAGGGAGACATTCAAACGCCTTTCGAAACACCGTGAGCAGCCTAGATGCAGACAGCATGGAAAGAAAAAACATCTTTGCACAAATAAATGTCCTTATTCCTTGATTAGGCAATTTTTGTTTTCTGCGAGCTGATCAAGTTTATACTTCTGCTCCCTGACTGGGCTGTCCTAGATTGAGTGGAAGGACTGTCCAGCTGGACGCTCAGTAGCATGTACGTGCGGATGAGTTCTGCATCAGGTCCCAGCCACCCGATCAGCATCTCTGTTCTTTGCTGTCTGTCCCTACTGTCAGCCTTGTCAAACAAAAACTACCTGAAATTCAAAGTTACCTCTTGGAAGGACAGCTAGGGTCTCAGCCGGGGCTGCTTCCAGGGAGATCTAGGAGCTCTGCTTTGCCCAAACTGCCTGCCAGGCTAGTGCAGAAACAGGAGTCCGTGGTGCTGGAGCAGGACTCTTTGGTGCAGCCTTGAGACTGTGGTGAGGTTGGATGTGCCTGGGTAGAGGATGCTGGAGGGAAGTGGAGATCAGGATCCTGTTCCCTAACTGACCACCTGAGAATCCGCAGCCTCTGTCCGAAAAGAGGCCTGAAATATAAAATGGCAGGAAGAGTCGAATCCCAGGTCTGCGGGATTCTGTACTGGGACTGTAGAGCTCTGTGCTGCAATTGCCTTTACCCTCTGCCTTATCCTCCTGAATTGTGTGGGCACGGGAAAGACAGCAACTCTCTGAGCTTACCTTTTGAAGGCAGGTGCATGTATTACAAATCTCCTAGCATCTTCTGGAAGCTGGAAGGGAACAACCACCACTCGAAGAGCTGTGGTCCGTAACATCACTCTTGCCTTTTAGAATGTGGGATTCCCTGGTTATTTTTTGTTTCGGCTAATCAGGGTTGTCATGTTCACTGTCTCTAGTGGTCTGTTTAAACTGTGTTTGATCAACGCAGGACTGGCATGCCCTGGTGGGACTTCTAAGATCAATGCTTCTGCTGATATTGCATGGAAATGCACCTTGTTAGGCGGATTTGGAGGTGGTGCAACTTCAAGGAAAACCAGTGTAAGCACATATGTTGTAGAGCGGTACTCTTCTGAAGGCAGGTGAGGAGGATATCAGTCCAGAGATGAACACAGCTAGGAAGCAGTGAGTGTCACAGAACAGAGAAGAGTCTCAGCATCGCTTTGCATTCCTTGTGTTCTTCCAGGGACTGTCTCCTCCCCATCACTGGTTTATGAGCAGGATGATGTTTCCCTGGCAGGGGCTGGTTAGACAGGAGCTGTTCTTGCACAGGGTCTTTGAGCAGTGGTGGGCATACTTGGGGGGTCTGGGAATTGTCTGGGGCTAGAGCTGTTCCTGCCTGGGTAATGCTTTGGTTTTCCCTCATCTCAGTGCCGCTGAGAAGGGAAAGCCCACCATCAACCACCTGCAGCCATGGAAGGGGGTGTGCAGCTCCTCAACCGCGATGGCCACAGCATCTCCCACAACTCCAAGCGGCACTATCACGATGCCTTCGTGTGCATGAACCGCATGCGTCAGCGTGGGCTGCTCTGCGACATTGTGCTCCATGTGGGCACCAAGGAGATCAAGGCCCACAAGGTGGTGCTGGCGTCCTGCAGCCCGTACTTCCACGCCATGTTCACAAGCAAGTAGTGTCCTCTCTTCCCCACGGCCAGGGTCTCCCTGCTCTTCAAACCCTCTCTTCCCTACAAACTCCCTTTTCTGTCCTTCTCCCTCTTCTCACCGCCCCACCCTGTGGAAATATGATGCCTGTATATCATCCCTGTGAGCAAGTGCAGTAATGTTCCTCATTTGGCTCCCTTCCATGAAGCCCTTTGCCCGTAACCCCCTGCACAGGTATCTTGAAGCCCATCCTGCAGACATGGACCCCATTCCCTAGAGTGCTGCTTGTCCTTGCTAAGAGGTGAGCAGGAGACCTTTCTGGGCTGTGATGCTGGGCTGTGGAGGTAGATGTGGCTTGTTCCATGCATGGTGAAGTCTTCCCGAGGGCAAACAATCCTGCTGTGGGACTTTGTTCATGTCTAGTATCTGTGTTGCCCCAGATGAGATGAGTGAGAGCCGCCAGACACACGTGACGCTGCACGACATTGACCCACAGGCGCTGGAGCAGCTGGTGCAATACGCTTACACGGCTGAGATTGTGGTGGGCGAGGGGAATGTGCAGGTAGGACCTTCCCCCCAGATCTCTCTTCTCCGCTGTTGTGTATGAGACTTACGTCCTGGGGGCTCTTCTCTCCCTCTGCTCAGCACTTTCAGCTGTTGTTCTGTGATGGCACCTCCATCTAGCAGTGGTCAGGCAGTTCATCTGCTCCCCTGTGCCCAGAGGTGTGGCTCCTGCAAGTGCTGAGGCTGGGAATGGCTCCTCAAAGCACTATGCAGTGGCTACTTTTAGTCCTGAGCATCTGCCATTCTTCTGCCCTTTCTTGGCCCTGTGGGGAGTTACAGGTGTCCTTCTCAGCTCTTCTTTAGCTTAGTCCTGTTGGAAACAAAGAATGCTTTGTCCTCTATGTGCTTGTGAGCCTGAAGGTGCTCAGTAAGCCTGTTCTGTTATTGACCTGCACTGAGACGAGGGTGAAAATGGTTTCCTTGCTCTGGGAACTCTTTTTACCCCATTCTTTTTCACTGCCAGACACTTCTTCCTGCTGCCAGCCTGCTTCAGCTCAATGGTGTGCGGGATGCTTGCTGCAAGTTCCTACTCAGCCAGCTCGACCCATCCAACTGCCTGGGGATCCGGGGTTTTGCTGACACGCACTCCTGCAGTGACCTCCTCAAGTCTGCGCACAAGTACGTCCTCCAACACTTCGTGGAGGTGTCCAAGACAGAGGAGTTCATGTTGCTGCCTCTTAAACAGGTGAGGTCCTGATGGGAGTGTGAAGGTATGGGTGTGGCAAGGCTTTTCGTGCTCTGTCCTGGAAGGCACAGTGTGCATGTCAAGAGCCCAAGCAACCTTCACTGAGGGGACAGGGTTTAGCAGGGGAATGTACTCAGATTCTGTGCTTTGCTCCTCTCTGTTCAATGGAGAGACAATAGAGTGCTGTCAGAGCGCGAGCTTAATCCCATGTGAAATAGGGACGGGAGGGTAGCATGGAGGATAATTGCCACGTGAGCTCTGAGCACACTGCCCTCTCTCTGGGAGAACAGGCCAAGGAATAAGTCCTGGCTGCCCGGTCATGTAGCTGTGATGTTTAATTCAGAGCTCAGCTAATGTTACTTGCTGCTCTTCATGTGGTGCCAGTATGGCCCCTGGCTCATCACAGCCTGCAGACTGCTGTGCTGGGCCCTGGCCAGCAGGCATTCCCAGTCCTTGCTCTGCATCACCCGACCCTGTATGGTCCCTCACCAGGATACAGACGCTTCCCTTCACCCGTTCCTGGGTGTGTTGCAGCAAGAGGAGGGTATGTATCTCCGCTTGCTCCAGCTCTGTCATCCTTGGCAGGTGAAGTGAGTGTGCTGGGAACAGCCACAGCACCTGGTTCTATACCATGAAATATTGAAGGAATGCATGCAAGCAGAGTCATCTGCCTGATCTCACTGATGTTGATTGGAAGTGTCAGGCGTTGCAGCAGCTTCAGACACAGAAGGGGGGGAATGGGCCAAGGAGGATGATCGAGGACAGAGCTGTCTCCACACCAGTGCTGCAAGGAGAGGGAAGGCACAGCTGTACCTGCCTGGTCTGGGGGACCTGGTTGCTCTTTGGATCCTTCTGTATCTAGTGAAAGAGAGAAGCTGTACACCCCTCAATGGCCAGCACCTACAGGAGGCGGGGTCTCTGGCAATGCTGTTCTGCTGGGCCAGTTACCTGGGGGTGTGCATGTGTCCTTTCCTCCCAAACCATTCCACACTGCTCTGCAGGTACTGGACCTCATTTCTAGTGACAGCCTCAATGTGCCATCAGAGGAGGAGGTGTACCGGGCTGTGCTCAGCTGGGTCAAACATGATGTGGACAGCAGAAGACAGCATGTCCCCAGGGTGAGTCTGATGGGGAAGGTGGCCTGGTTCTACCCACCAGCTCTGAGTGCCAGTCTGGGTGGATACACAGCTGAAGGAAGCTGCTGGGTGGCCAGAGGGCAGTGACAGCAGGTCCCTGCCATCCCACTTCCAGTCCAGATGTAGGTGAGGGTGTTGCTGAGAAAGTTCGGTCTCACAGAGATATGTCCAAACTATTGACAAATCCGAGGGGGATGCCCTGTCTGACCCCCGGCAGTTTGGGCACACAGAGCTCTGGGGAGGGTGTGGGCAACAGGAGAGGTCAGCCCTGCCTGCAGCCTTCCTGAGCTTTCACGTGCATCCTCAAACAAAAAGCCAAAGCAAATTTGAGCAGGGACTTCTTTTAACTTATGCTTTTGTCTCTCTGCATCTGCACCTTGGAGCACGGATCTGTGAGCCTCCTACCTGCCAAAGGTGCAACTGGAGAAGACATGGTTAAGCCCTTTCCGGGGGGGGCTGCCAGTGCTGGGCACAGTGTGCGCACCCTCTCACGGATGCAGCCTCACACTGCAGTAGAGGCTGTCGGTGCCTCCAGCAGCCCCTGCTTCTTGTCATCTTGCTGTTCTTATGCTTCAGGAGAGACAGCGGGTGGGAGCAGCAGGAGGAAGCATCCCTAAGTGTCCTTCCAAAGGCTGGGACTGAGATGGGGCAGGACGAGAAAGACTCTGTCTGAGGGTTTCCCCTGGGTTTCCACCTACCCCAGGGCTTGACCCTAAAGAAGTTCTGCCTCCACCTTTGCTGGTTGTGTGCACTCAAACATCCCTCCTGTGGGCAATGCCGGCAACGTGGGGCATGCTGCGCAGAGGGAGGTGGTGTCTGGGCTCTGCAGCCCTGCAGTGAGGATTGTTATGTGTAGCATGAGTGCTGGAAGAGGATGTGGGTACTGGCAGAGGGCGAGGTGGGGATCTGGGGTGGCTGTGGGACGTGTCACGGCCACGCTGAGGGCTCTTGGCTCTGCAGAGACATTAAGGCTGAATTGCTTCATGTGCTTTGGTGCCCTTTGTCACTGGGTGTCTGTCCTGCCAAGCGAGCAGCGTGACATCTCCAGGTGGAGTCAGCCTTGCCAGGGTCCCCAAGGCTTGTAGGGCAGATGTGGGGGCAGCACTGGGACGAACCCTTCCCACCCTGCCGATGGGGTGCGACTCCTCTCCCCTCAGCTTATGAAGTGCGTGCGGCTGCCTCTGCTGAGCCGGGACTTCCTCATGAGCAATGTGGACACAGAGCTGCTGGTGCGGCATCACTCAGAGTGCAAGGACCTGCTGATCGAAGCCCTCAAGTACCACCTCATGCCAGAGCAGAGAGGGGTCCTTAGCAACAGCAGGACGAGGCCACGGCGCTGCGAGGGGGCCAGCACTGTTCTCTTTGCTGTGGGTAAGGCCCTGCCACATGCTCACGTACATGCAAACCCCTTCCCAGGGCCTGGGACTGTTGTTTGCTCTGTTTGCCATCCCGTGCACAGGTGGAGGGAGCCTGTTCGCCATCCATGGGGACTGCGAGGCCTATGACACGCGGACGGATCGGTGGCACATGGTGGCCTCTATGTCGACTCGCAGGGCCAGAGTGGGCGTTGCTGCCATTGGGAACAAGCTGTATGCTGTGGGCGGGTAAGGAGGGCACGGGAGCCATGCACAGGGAGCTGGTAGGGATGCCTTTAGCAGCCTTGAACAGAGCCGACGGTGAGAGCGGCGCAGAGCTGCTCTGGGAGCAGAGATGGCCAGCAGAACCCCCCAGGGCCAGCCTCCGGATGAAGCAATCCAGTATCTCTGGGTTGCTAACTGCAGGAGTAGCAACTGAAAACTACTTTCCCTGCCCCTGTAGTTTCGAGCAGTAAGTTTTCTAGCTCTCTGTTTGGTGGTGGCTACATCCGGGACTTGCGCTGGTTCCTCCCATTTGCCTTAGCCTTATGCTACAGGCTGTTAAGAGCCTGCTAACTCCCCAGCCCACCTCTGCCCTGGTGTGTGGGGGCCCTCTGAGACCTGCTTTCTTTGCAGATCACCAGGAGAGCTCAGCTAAGGGCTCTGCACTCCCAGCGGGTGCTTTAGTGCACTTTTTCTTGAGGAAGCTGGGCAGGGGGGAGAGGGGAAGGGTGGTGACAGGGACCCAATGCTCTCGGTCGGCTCCGGAGCTGTGGGACCAGCCCACAGCCTCACCTGCAATTCAGGCTTCCCAGCTCTAACATGTTCTCCCTTTTTCTCCCTACAGCTACGATGGGACCTCTGATTTGGCCACAGTGGAGTCCTATGATCCTGTCACCAATTCCTGGCAACCTGAGGTGTCCATGGGCACCAGGAGGAGCTGCCTGGGTGTAGCAGCACTTCACGGGCTTCTGTATGCTGCTGGGGGGTACGATGGGGCCTCTTGCCTGAACAGGTAGGGGATTGCTTTGCTACAGGCTCCTCCGCTACTCTTGCATGCACTGTCTTTGGCGCTGGGTGCCTGGGGAGCCCACAAGTCCTGCTCCTGACAGACGGGCTGGCCCCAGAGTAGATGTCTTGCAATCCAGCTCTGTCTTCCAGTGCCTTTGGTGCAGACAAAGTTTCTTCAGGGGAAAAACCATTTTGTAGCCCTGTGCCACAACAGAACATAGCCTTTGTCAGTTCTTCCCCCCCATTTTCCTTGTCTATTCCCAAGCTTCCTTGGGAGCTGCCGCTGACGGCCTGTGTCAAAAAGCTTTGACCTGGGCTTTGCCAGTGTCACACCTTATGTTCCTGTGTCCCTGCCTGCTGCAGTGCAGAGCGGTACGACCCTCTGACAGGCACCTGGACATCCATCGCTGCCATGAGCACCAGGAGACGCTACGTCCGGGTGGCAACGCTAGGTGGGTGATGGCATGAGGACCTGACTGAATTCTGTGCAGACTGTCTCTTGCATTTCTGGTGGTTCCTTTTGATGTTATTCTGCTCTAGTTCCTGCCCCTTCTTCCTAGATTCCCTAGCTGTGTGTCCGGGTAGCCCAGCCATTCCTCTGCCATGTCCTGCCATGCTCCCTGCCTCTGCCCTCCTCCTCAGTCTCCTTAGTAGCTGGGTTTCATCAAATTCTGGAGGCAACTCCTGAGGGGACCCACAACTTGTTCCTCAGCTCCTTTGTGCTCCTTCTACTTTGGGGCAAGAGGTCTGGCTGTGGATGATCACCTATCCCTGGAAAGGAAGAGATGACCTTATTACTCCTTCATTATGAAAGCAGGACAGTCCTTTTTCTGATGATCCAAGCAGTAGTGCGGGGTCAAAACTGTCTCTACCAAGGGTGTCACAACATTAGGTACAATGCTGTGATGAATGTGATGACTGCGTTGAATGAGTTCTGTCCTTAAGGAGGATGCAGTGTGAGAACTGGCCACTTCATTGCTTAGTGCACTTATGCGGTTAATGCAAGTACCACTCTCCACCCTAGCAGGTGCTGACCTCCCTGGGGATGCCAGGGTGACATGCTGTTCCCCACCATCCCAGGAACTGTTGTGTAGTGTCCCTGTGGTGCCTCTCCCCTGCCCCATTCTCTGGTTTCAGCTCTCAGTGCTGACTCAGAGGTTCCCTCTCCTCCATCACCAGCTCATGCTCTCTGCCTGCCACGGCCTTTATTGGCGCTCCCCTGCTCCAGCCTCTGCTGCTAAAAATAACCCATTGCTCTGGTGGGGAGCACTTGCAGCTCCCATAATGAGGAGGCCAAGAAGCAGCAGGCGAATGAGCTCTTTGGGAAGCTTGCAGTGTGGCAGAGAAATTGCTTGATGAATATTTCACAATGCTTCATCCTGCAAGGGGAGGGGGAGCTGGGGGAGCCCTGCTGAGAGGAGCGGGAGGCACTGAGGCTCAGCTGATACCTATATGGTCACCCTGTGCAAGAGCTGTGGCAGGCTGTGCTGGGACTGGGGCCATGCTCTTTAGCTAACTCCTGTGCGTGTGTGACTGTCTTTGCAGAAGGGAACCTCTATGCTGTTGGGGGATATGACAGCTCATCCCACTTAGCCACAGTAGAAAAGTATGAGCCCCAGGTAAATACAAGAGAGAGCATGCCTGGTAACCCTTTTCCTTCTCCCCTCCTGATGGGTGCCTGAAAGGGCCCTGCAGAAAGCTGAGGGCCACGCAAGTTGCTAGAGAACTTAGCAGACAGTGAGAGATCAGCTATGCGTGGTCTCTTAGCAAACCGCTGCCAGAGCTTAAGATGTGACCACTTCCTAGCAAAGCATTGCAGCAGCAGAGGAGCAGAAGGGGTGCCCACATGAGCCTGTGCAGCAGAGACCTGCCTGCCTCCTTGGAGACTTAAGCCACCACATGTGACTGTGAGATGGAGTGGGTATCAGCCCCCTTCCCAGCTCTTCTGCAGGGGCAGAGTATCCGAGGTGCAATCCAGAGCAAAATGAGCCACAGCTCAACCACGTAGGCTCCAAGATACCTCTCTGAGATTTTCAACCACCACAACACTCTCTATCCCCATTGCCCGCAGGCCAGCTCAAGTCCTCTAGGAAGAACAGTTCTTGTTCATGCCCTGAGCTGTTTCCAGCTTCCAGATGGGGTCTTTGCTGCATGAACATCCAGAGCGATTAGCGGGGATTGTGGCAGGCTGGGGACGTGTGTTGGGCCTGGGGTGTCACAGCTCTATTACAGCAGGCTAGATCACTGCAAAAAGATCAAAGAGAAGGTCCTGGAGGTTTTTCATGAGCTGTAAAGCCACAGTCGTGACTTGTACAGATTTGAAATAGATACAGCTCAATCCCCATGACTGGGCTGGGATTCAGCTGTGACGTGACTGGGGAGAGACAGAGATGTCTGTGCTCAGGCCCCTGGGATGGCAGGACTCCTGCCAGCTGCGGCTGTGCTTTCCTGAGCCAGTCGGCAGAGGTCTCTCCTGGGGCCCGCAGCTCTTCCTGCGGGAGAGTTGAAGGGAAAGAACTGGGGTCCCCCCAAAAGTCTTCTTGGGGAAAGACTGTTATGTCAGGAGCTGTGTGGCTAGAGCAGGACTAAAATCACAGGACTGGGTTGGCAGGGGTACAGTGAAAACAACTTGTACCTCTGGCTCACAAACAAACATTGCCTCTTCCCAGATCAACACCTGGACACCCATTGCCAATATGCTAAGCCGCCGGAGCAGCGCAGGAGTGGCCGTGCTGGAGGGGATGCTCTATGTGGCTGGCGGCAATGATGGGACCAGCTGCCTTAACTCTGTTGAGCGCTACAACCCCAAAACCAACACATGGGAGAGCGTGGCGCCCATGAACATCCGTAGGTAAGGAGCTCTGCCCCTGCCACACTCCCAAGCTGCAGGGGAGCCTCAGCTGCTGCAGTCAGGAATGGGGATCCCATCTCACAGATAGCCTTGCCTTGCTTCACACTGCAAACTGTAAAAGGCAGACCGTGCCCCAGGGCCTGGCTAATGCTGCAGTTGGCTGGCTCTCTGCTGCTTGCACAGAGGCAGCCCATGCTCCCTGCTGCACTATGGGGGACTGGCGTGTGCGTGTGCCAGGAGGCCAGAGCAGGGATGCTCTGCAGCAGGCATTTCTGCAGAGGGATTTATTCTCAGCAGTCTGTGTGGCCATAAAGAACCAGGTGGTATAGCTGGCTGAGGCCACGTAGGAGAGGTTGCTGGGCTGCAGGAAGATTTAAGGCTTGGAGGTCCAAGGATTTTAGGCTCCTGGGGACTGTTATTTAGAGGTGGCACTCCTCCAGTAGGAGGAGGGTATCAGAGTGAAGGGGAAGATCTGAGGCTCTATGCTGCATTCTGCCACTGACTGACTGTTTGAACCCCAGTAGTTCATTTATTTGTATTTGTGAGGCTGGGCACTCCTTTTTGTGGGGTGACAGAGCTCTGGCCAGTTCATCTGAGGTGCTGAGCTCCCCGACACCCCACACATGCCGTGTTCGAGCCTCACACCCCTACGGTCTCTGCATGGTCATTCCAGGAGCACCCACGACCTGGTGGCTATGGACGGGTGGCTGTACGCAGTGGGTGGCAACGATGGGAGCTCCAGCTTAAACTCCATCGAGAAGTACAACCCCCGTACCAACAAGTGGGTAGCAGCCTCGTGCATGTTCACACGCCGGAGCAGCGTGGGGGTGGCTGTGCTGGAACTTCTCAACTTCCCGCCCCCCTCCTCGCCCACCCTGTCAGTGTCTTCAACGAGCCTTTGACAAAGAATCAGGACCTGCCTTACCTCAAGGGGACAGGGGCGCCTGGCGGGGCACTAGGCCAGTGTGGCCCGTCCCGCGTGGCAGCCGGTCGCTGTAGGAGGAAAGCGAAGGTACCGGCTGCTGACTCCAGGCCCAGGACTCCTGTGAACCCCTGGAGCCATCCCCACTCTTGGTGCACACATCGGATCAGCACGACCACAGCAGTTAGAAATGTGCTTCCTGGGCGAGCACCCTCCTTCTGGAGGGCAAGGAGAGGGGGTGCTCTCTGCTCCGTTCAGACTCATCTCGACACTCACCCAAAGGGCGTATATTTTCTTTGGGGAGGGGAAACTTTAAACCATTGCTGCTTCTTGGATTCACGTGATCCAGCCGGTGCCACACATATGAGCACAGCCAGCCTTGGAGGCTTCCAGGAGTCCTGTGAGGTGGCAGAGGTGGACAGCACTCCTCCCAAGGACACGGCTGAATGTGCAACCATTCCTCTGAATGTCACTGTAGCCAAACTCTTTACCAAGCCTATTGTGCACTGTTAAAGACTCTGAGGCCAGTGTATGGTTCTCAATGGTGTCTAATTGATGCCTTAAAATACACAAAAAAACGAAGCCCAGCTAAGGGACAGGGACTGGAGGAGGTGAGGTTTGGAGACAAAACTGGATGCAGCATCCTGAACCCTCCAGTGTTTCCATACTCAGCTGGCCCCACCTCATTCACTAAGATCCCAGCTGACTATTGCTCTGGGGAGTCCCCAACCAGGCAGATGGCTTGAATGACCTTGTTTGCGTCCATGCCATTGCTGTCCCAGGTTCAAGTGACTGTGCGGCTGCCTGCTCTCTGCACGTGGTCCTGGTTCACAGTTTGGATGGGAATGGATCGGCCTGTTTGCTGTTCCCCTCTCTGCAAAGCAGATTCTGGGTTTATGAAAAGGTATCGGTTCTTAAACAAGAACAGTCCAGCCTTCTAAATGAGGAGGGTTGCCTGGCGTTACTTTTTTGGGTGTTAATTTTTTTGCCTTTTTTTATTTGAATGCTAATATTTTAATTTTTAATGACTTCATATCCCTTTATTTTTTACACTATCCTGGTATTCCCCATCCCATCTGCTTTTAAGGCAGCAGAAGGGATGCAATTACTTTTCTCATTTGTTGATGAGATGATGACTGTGTTCTGGAAGATGTTCTCTATAGATGTGTGGGTGTGTGTGCATGTGTGAGATACCGTATGTACAGTGAAAACAGGACGGAAGGGACCATTTGCAATTAGTGACTCTCTGGCAATTAAGCAACCACTTTAATTAACTAAAGGTTGAATAAATTAGTACTGTAAGTCACAGGCCTGTCCTAGACCCACCTGTGCCATGGAACCTCTTGGGTGGTGTTTTCAATATGTGTGATCTAGGGTGTGTGTATGAGCCTTGAACTGAGACATATTATCAGGTGTTCTCCACATTATAGAGGAATGACTCAACCACTGGTACCTCAATAGTATTCAAATGTAGCATTGGAAATACAGTCTGTTTGTTTTGAACTAATTCTTTTACCCTTTTTCCCCTCGCTCCTTCTCATTTCTCATTTACAGAGTTCAGATTTCACTTGTGATGGTATTTGTTGGCTTAAATTTTCAAGTGACTAGGGATTTCTTCTCTTCTCTTTGGGGTGAAAAGAGAGTTGGAGACGAGACAGGGACTCCCCAGCTTAAGACAATTTTTATGGCAATGTGATGTCTCTTGGACAGGTGCCTGCATGTTTTGCAAGCCCACTTACAGTGCCTAGCATTGGACACCTGAAATTGCTGGCAGCTTCTGAAAAACTGGGCTGCTTCACCCCCCAGCCTCTCCCCAAGGACAATCTGGGCTTCTCAGGCTGAGGTGGCCTTTTTGGCTTTTAGAACAGACGCTAAATCTGCTTTTCATTCCCCTCTCACTTGCCAAGCCTCTGCCCCAGCCTGTCCCAGCTCAGCAGCTCTCCCATTCCTCTGTATTGCAGAGGACCCTGCAAATGTCCAGGCTCTGCTCGTGCAGGTTGCCTCTTGGTCAACGTGGCAGTAGGGCTGCCCTAAGCAGATCACATGAATCTGCTTTGTTCGAAGTAATGATGAAATCGGTGAAGTCTGCTCTGTTGTGTGTATGTGTGTACCTACGTGTGAGCGAGGTCTCAATCCTTTTCTTCCCATTCCTGTAAGCAACACCAGGATTTTAGTCTTCTGCTGGACTCATATCGACCAGCGCTTTCAAGGTGCCCCTGGCCCTAGGGTCCTCTCTGAAGGAGCCTGAAAGCCCCACGGCCGTGTCAGAAGTGAAAGGTGCTGGTGCTGGGCCTTGGCCCGATGTGCCGAGGTCCTGCCGAAGCCTCTGTATGAGGAACGGTGTAAGGACAGCGGAGCCCAGCCAGCCTGCTGAAGGGAGTACTGTGCGACAAGGAGGGGCAGTGCAGGGCCAGAGAGGAACTGCTGAAGGGAGAAACGGGGCTGATTTCAAACAAGGAATGAGTTGTTACGACAGTAGTTGTTGTAGTAGCAGCAGTTGGACTTCTGGTCCAACTGTGGCTGCTGTAGCGTGAAGGGGGGCTGTTGCCTTGCAGGGCAGCAGGCAGGCAAAACCAGAGGGGAAGCGAGCAGTGTAGCAGGCCGAGAAGAATTTTTGTGCCATGTGCCCTTGGTCCCAGTCGTAATCTTTAGTAATTTACGCTACAAATGGCATGCAATGCTGTCCTGCCTCTCGAGGATCAGGGAAACAGGCAGTGTGACTCCTGTCACCAGCCGGTTGGGTCCTGAGCAATATCACCACTGAGCCTGTTCTGCAGAAACCTGGGGAGGAGGGAGCCTTTTGTGTCTCTGATGTACTAACTATGCAGGTGCTCACTGCTTTCCTCTAAAGGAGAAGGAAGGAAGGAAAGGGCAAAATAGTTCCCCAGCAGCTTGCGGGGATCCGGAGCACCCCGACCCACACTGTGTGGACACGAGGTGTCAGCATCTGCCCTGGGAGATCCCAGGGTGGAATTGCTTCTGGTGCTGCACATCCCTTACTGAGCTGGAGGCCTCGGAGGGGATGTGCGTCTGTGTCTGTCTGTGCGTAGTACCCTATCTAAGGGGAGGAGAACTGTCAACTGTGTGTGGCTTTTCTGCCAGTTTTAGTTAGTGGTGTCTCACCCAAAATGTTATTTGTGTGATTTTCCCATGTGAGCTTCCCCCAGCAGAGGAGCATCCCTGAGCGGGTGGCTCCAGGCTGTGTGTGTTGATGCGTTTCGCCCAGGGACCCTGGTGTCGGTCTGCAGTGAGACAGCAAGGCTAGGCAGGAGCGCTTGCCCCGACGTGGGGGCAGAGGTTCGCTTGGCCTTACTGGTAGGCAGACCCGGTCTACTCCATGTCAAACCATTGTCACTTTGATTTCTCTGTAAGTTATCTGACTTATTTATGTGGAACTCTGTTTCTCTAAATTTTTTGCACTACATGGGATTGGGAAGGGGATACAAGCAATAGAAGCCAACATGTACAATAAAGATGTTTTCTTGAATACCGGATCCTGCCTCTTGCATCCTTCCTTTTCACTTCTCTGGCCCCACTCCTGTGGAGGTAGGGAGCTGCTCTCTGTATTGCCCTATGCAGAGGTGGGGAAGGAGCCCCAGGGCAGAGGGTGCACAGGGCAGGCTGCTGTGCATCTGTGCCTGAGCAGCCCCCGGTGAGATCTTATCTGCCTGGGTGCAGCCACTCCAGGCTTCGAGGCATTTGCACGGATCAGGGACAGGCATCCATCTGGAGGCCACTTTGGACTGGGCCTGCTGTCGTGGATGTTAGTAGATGAGGCCAGAGGAGCCAAAGCCAGCTTTGAAGGAAATGCTGCACCACAGGTGAGCTAAAAGGGTCCCAGGTCCCGGCCCCACACTCAGCTGGCTGGTGCTGGGTGCCTGGCTGGGGAGGTTGCTGTCCCATGGAGAAGGTGCTTTGTATTCCCGGGGAGGGTGCTGTGCTGGCTGTCCACTGCTCTATGCACCTTCACCCCACCCCAGAGAAAGAGCAGGGCAAAGATGCTGATGGTGTTGGAGACAGCTGGGCAGGGCATAGGGGCTTTAGAAGCAGACTGATTTACACCTTTCCTGCTGTTAAATTCTAGTTTGGTCTCCCTAGGACTCCCAGTCTCCAGTGCTGTTGACAGCTTTCCCCTGCAGTGGAAATGAAAACCAGATGAGAAGCATTCTCCTTGACCTCCAGCTGCCACATGCATATTGCCTGGGGGCAGGTGTTGCCTGGGGGCAGGCTGGTTGGCCCCATTCAGCAGCAGGGAGGCTCTGCAGCAGATCAGATCTGCCTTCACTAGCTTCTGCCAGTCATTGCTGCCTGGGGGGGAAACACTAAGCCCATTTCACGGTGGTGGGGGTGCAGGGGGTGAAAAGAGCAATGAGAAGCTGCATGGCAACATCCCATGGGGCCTGAAAGGGAACTTTCCCATGCGTGTGTACTGCAAGCCCTGCAGTTAAGCCGCGATGCTGTACAGTAGGCATGCCAGACTTGGCTAGAGCCCTGCCGCGTCCTCTTTCTTGCTGCTCTCTAGGCTCTTGCTTCTGTTTCAGGCTTCTATAAATAACTACCGTGCTGTAAAAGTCTTTCCAAAGTCTGGAGCCTAACTGCTTCCCCACCCAGTTCAGGCCCTCCTGGAAGCAGAGCACTGGAGGTCTGGGAGAAGCAGTTTGCCCTGCAAGGCTGTGTGCCCAGCGTGCAAAGAGAGGGAGCTGTCCTCAGCTGCTGGTCACATCTGGCCCTGCCAGCCATGGTGGTGTCACTGGTGTCCCAGTGAGGAAGATGATGCATATTTGCAGGACCTGCAATAACAGCAGGAGAGAGGTAGTTATATCGCTATTTTGAGCCGAAAGGTTTTATTTAGAACAAATGTGTTGGAGGAACAGCACATTCCTGGTCACAGTGCTGACCATGTTAGTCATGGATCTTAGGAGGAATCATACTTTTCCTGAATAAAACACAGTTGTTGCTGTTCGCTGTAATTTTTGGTCTCTGCCAGGAGGTGCTGGGACGTGACTTTGCTGTTGGATAGTTGTTTCACAGCTGTGCAGAGAGAACAGAGCTTGCAGAAGCACTCTGCCAGAAAAATTTGGGAGGTTCTGATAGGGGCCCTCTGGAGGGGTGTCCTGTTGCTCTGCTCAGCCATGAAGGGTTAATGGATTATATGACAGAAAGGGGAGGGGGATAAAGAGGCTGTTTTTAAAGGTCAAAGATGTGGAGGCCTTTGAGAAATTTTATGGCATGTCTGTTATCAGCAGCTCTCTCTAGTCAAGTGTTGCCTGACTGTACAATTACCTCTTTGGGGATATGTTGATTTTGTCACAGCAGGGTGATTTCAGTTCCAAGACAAGGCAGATGCAAACAGAGAGTCTAACACATCCAGTATGTCTATAAGACCTCACACAGCAAATCCCAGCTTGATTCAAACAGATTTTCCAGGAAAACTTCCTCTCCTGGTTTTAAAAAAATCCCTTGTTGAAGAAGCCATCACAATCCTCTGGGAGTTGTTCTGGTAAGAAATAACCTTTCCTGTTAAAAATGCATGCCTTGTTCCTAGGTTCAACTTGTCCAGCTTCACTTTCTCTGCATCTCTTCTTGTTATCTCTTTGCCAGCTGGTTGTCGCAGGTCTGTTCCCCATGCAGGCGCTTCCAGCCTCACTGTATTGCTGCAGCCTCTCTGCTACCGTAGCAAGATGGAGCTGCTGGACTGTCACTCGAAACAGTCTGGAGACAAAACCTGCTGCCTGGAGCAGCCGGCAGAAGCACTCTTCCCAGAGAGCAGTCCCTGTTCACAGTTGCTACTGCCTCTCCCTGGCTGGCCAGTCTATAATAGATTTGTGGCTCTTACAGTCTTTGTAGTGTTTCAGAGTCTTACTAGAAAGTTGCATAGATGTGTCACATCATATGCTTTATAGTAATTTCTTAGATCAGCACTATTATTTACATTAACTAAGTCTGATTTTTTTCAAATGTGGTAGCAATTAAATTAGTTTGACAAGATCTAATTTCCATAACCCCGAGTCAATTTGTATTAATTGTATTCTCCTCCTTTAATTCTTAAAGTTAATCAAACTCCCTAACAACTGTTATGTCATTTTCCTAGGAATCAGTGTCAACTGACAAACCCGTAATTGCCAGAATGGTCTTCTTTACCCATTGAAATATTGGTATCCCCGTTAACTTATGCAATTTCTTTGCAAATTCCATGGTCCTGCAATACTTCCTGCAAATGAACAGCAGCAATCCAAGACTTTTGTTGTTCAGGTCTTGTAAAACTCTTGGATATGAATTCTCCGGACCTTCCAATCCAGAGCATCTAAGTTTTGTGTTTGCTTTTTAACAGCCACCTGCAGCAGCATGGAACAAAAAGGGTTTTGTCATTTCCTATGACTATACTGCCTGTATTTTTCAATCCATAGAACAGAAATATTGATTCTGCATCTACCTTTTGTATTGTCATTAACTACTCACTATTATTATTTCTATTTCCACACATGAAAGTGTGGAAGGGACTCATAAGTGTGGAAGGGACTCATACCATGGTCAGGAATCTTTGGTTTGCCTTCTTTTAAAGCATTTCTTCTACAAATACCCCTTTAGTTTTGCCAGTCATACACATCTCCTTTTGGTCTTTGCTTGCTTTATAAATTTTCCATAATTCCTAGATTTCAATAAACACTAGCTTTCCCCTGTTTATTTGTTATATTTTTATACTGTTTGTTTTACTTCACCTCTAATCTTTTTAACTAATACAACTGTTCTGAGTGCAGCCTTTTGAACACCTTGGAGAATGCTTAAACAATAATCACCGATATTATCCTTCTGCCGCCTTTTTTTCTTCTGGCTGAACTGAACAGCGATTGATTTCCTTTTGGAAAAAACACTCCAGATGCATTTAGTAGGGGCTCCAGCTTCTTCCCGCTTGCTGGTAAGAAATGTTAGTGTGCTGTGGTCACTCGCTGCATCTAAGCACCGCTGGGGTTTTAATTCTGTGGTTAATTCCTCTTTACAGGGAAAATGAGGTCCAAGACCGGATTCTCCCACCTTGAGGGCACCATTTTGTTAAGCGAGAAATTCCCCAAGCTTGAAACGCTCCTGAGAAGAAGAGATGGGACTGGGACAAAGAGAGATGCTCTTGGGGAGGTGGTGGGGACACCGGTAGCCTGCAGCCAGGCTCACTGCCTGCTGCGGGGATGCCACCGCATCCCCCGGGCAGAAGCTGCTGCCCTGCCTGCCCTGCCTACCTTCCCTGCCTCCCCTGCCTGCCTGCCCTGCCTCTCCTGCCTGCCTCCCTCCCCTGCCTGTCCTGCCTGCCTGTCCTGCCTGCCTGCCCTGCCTCTCCTGCCTGCCTCCCCTGCCTGCCCTGCCTGCCCTGCCTCCCCTGCCTGCCCTGCCTGCCCTGCCTGCCTCCCCTGCCTCCCCTGCCTGCCTCCCCTGCCTCCCCTGCCTGCCTGCCTCCCCTGCCTGCCCTGCCTGCCCTGCCTCCCCTGCCTGCCTCCCCTGCCTGCCCTGCCTGCCTCCCCTGCCTGCCTGCCCTGCCTCTCCTGCCTGCCCTGCCTGCCCTGCCTGCCTCCCCTGCCTCTCCTGCCTGCCCTGCCTCTCCTGCCCGCCTGCCTCCCCTGCCTGCCCTGCCTACCTCCTCTGTCAGCCGTGCCTGCCTCCCCTGCCTGCTCCTCCGCCTGCCTGCCCTCCCTCCCCTTCCTGTCCTGCCTGCCTGCCTGCCTGCCTCCCCTGCCCTCCCTGCCTGCCTGCCCTCCCTCCCCTGCCTCCCCTGTCTGCCTCCCCTGCCTGCCCTGCCTACCTCCTCTGTCTGCCGTGCCTGGCCTCCCCTGCCTCCCCTGCCTGCTCCTCTGCCTGCCTGCCCTCCCTCCCCTGCCTGTCCTGCCTGCCTGCCTGCCTGCCTCCCCTGCCCTCCCTGCCTGCCTGCCTGCCCTCCCTCCCCTGCCTCCCCTGTCTGCCTCGCCTGCCTCCCCTGCCTGCCCTGCCTACCTCCTCTGTCTGCCGTGCCTGGCCTCCCCTGCCTCCCCTGCCTGCTCCTCTGCCTGCCTGCCCTCCCTCCCCTGCCTGCCCTGCCTGCCTCCCCTGCCCTCCTCTGCCTCCCCTGCCCTGCCTGCCTCCCCTGCCCTCCTCTGCCTCCCCTGCCCTCCGCTGCCCGCCTCGCCTGCGGCTCACCTGGCTCGCCCCTCCCAGCCCGGCGGGGCGGGGGAGAGGGGCAGGGGCAGGGGCAGGGGAGCCTCGGCCCAAAGCCTGGCACAGCCCACACCCACACGAGTCACGGCGGGCGGAAGGGGAGCGTCTGCGTGACACACACACACACACAAACCTCCCTGGATCCCCGCTGCTCCCGGGCGCTTCCAGTCGCTGCCGGCATGGGGAACATAACTTGTGTTCCTCAGGCACCTGGGAGGCTCAGAGGCTCTTTCAGAAGGAAGCCTTCGCTGAAGAAAGAGTAAGTACGCTTGCTTTTCCTTTGGACTGCTTTTCAAGCGGTGCTGGTCTTCCCTGCTGACTTTCTCCCGTGCGATGCACCACGCAGAACTGGGCTAGCAGCTGAGCCCCGCTCGGGAAACCCAGGAGTTATTTCCCCGCTCAGCAGAATCGGGTTTTTGCATGGTTTTGCAGGGTGCTGGGCAGTGCCAAACGCAATCAGCTTGCCGCAAGTGCCTGGGAAAGAACTCTAGGGCTCCGCTGGCGGAGTATCCCAGCGGCACTGCCCCCAGGAGAAACGCGATTTATTTCATTTCACTTTGAAAATTAAAACTCCCCTCTATGGGACAGGCAGGGCAAGGTGCAGAATGCCTGACACTCCTTGTTTTCACTTGCGATTTTTTTTTACTCACGATGCCCGGAGTTGCGGTGCTGTGTTGTGAAAAAAACAACAATCACACTCCTCTTACTTCAGAGAGAAAGCCCCAAATCCCAACACTCTGCCCGTGCGATTTGACCTGGGTTTGTAACCCTGAAGACACAACAGAAACAGTCCGTGAAATCCTCTGGGGACTTTGGTGCTGGGCTGGCCAGGCCAGCGTTCAGGTACCACAGCGATGGATGGCTGTCCCAAAATAGAGCCTAGCAGGAGTGTAGAGCAAGCTTCCCTGCGCGCTGCCCGTCCCGCTGCCCGTGCTCCCATCAGCGCAGTGACAGCGCTGCTGCCGTTACCCAAGCACATACGAAGCAGAGCCCTCCCCATCCTGAGCGCTCTGGGCTGGAAAGGAGCTCTGCCGGGAACCAGGGTGATTCCTCACGATCTACAAATGTAGATGCTGGTCCCATCTACGCTGGGTTCAGCGTACATGCTGGTCTTTTGAGACAAACCCCGTAAATTCTGCTAGGCTGAAGGGTTTCTAATCAAGAGGAGACACTGAAACGGTCCCCCTGGTCTCCTGTGCTGCCATAAATTGGGAGCAAACCTGTAGGAGTCTGCGGAGCTACTGTGGGGTAAAAGAGAGGGGATCAGTTGGGGAATTTGGTCCCTGGAGGGCTGACATCAGGTAGCTGCAGTGGAGCAGCCAAGCCCCAGAGCACCTCCTGTCCCCACTGACTCCCGGCTTCCCACGCTCATGGCTCTCCATGGAGATAAACCTGGTTTCTGCTGAACTAGATGCTGAAATCTGGTTGAAAGAGAGAGCAAGTCCCAACAAAGCAGTCCCAGTGCTTCTTAAATGGCATCGGTAACTGCTCGTTAATGGTGTGCATGCAAGGAGAAGCTGGGGGCCTTGCTGGGAGTGGAAGGAAAGAGAGGAAACCCACAAAAATAGAAATAAAACCTGTTTGTGAATATATGATGGTATATGTGTACATAGGCATCTCCACTCCAGAGGCTTTGGAATAGTTGTCAGGACTGGATTTGGTCTTTGTATTTTGCAATGGAACATCTGGTCCCTCCACTGATTTGGAGACTCAGATGAGCCTAGCTGATTGTTTGGTTATGCAAAGACATGTAAAAAAGCAAAAAAACACCAACAAGTGCAGCACAAACCCCATTACAATTCTCCCAGGCTGTTTATCAGCCCTTTGCTGGGTTGGGATGATTAGAAAGCCTGTGACAAATTGCTTACTTAGCTTTCTGGCTTCCTTATTTCTGGGCAGAATTCACTATGCATCAGCCTAGATCTGTGTTTGCATGTGTGTTTTGTTTTTTTTCTCCCCTCTGTAGAGAAAATGGCAAGAAAAAACTGCCCAGCTTTTTTGGTATAGAAGGAGGGCGGGAGAGAGATACGACCACAGACAAAATCCTGCAGTATATTCCAGGAAAGGCAAGTACAAACACATCCAACCCCCTCCCCACTGCTCCCAGAGGTTATTCCCACCCTCCCCAAGGACGGCGCTGTGCATAAGAGGGACGACGGGTCTGGATCAGGGGGTAGCAGCAGGTCTGTCTCAAGGAGATGGAGGTCGCATCTGCAGCCCAGGAAGGGATGAGCCCTGTGCCCTTCACAGCAGCAGAGCTAGCTGCTCCAGGGTCCCCATGCAGGTGTTGAGGCGCCCTGCCATCAGCCAAAACATCTGTGACGGGGTGGGAGGGTAGTGCTGAGAGCAAAGCAGGCAGCATGGTGGGAATATCTCACACACCCCTTTGCGCTTGGTTCTTTTGTTTCTGGGTAGCCTGTGAAGGAAGGGAAAATTAGAGCAAGCATTCAAAGGTAGGATGATTCATTCCCACGCTGAAATGAGACGGAGCAGGCAGTGTATTAGCAGTAAGCCTTGGGAAGGTAATCAGGAAGGGCAGGTCTGCCCCAGGCACGTACCAGCCTTGTGGCCATATGCCCCATTTCCCGGCACTGCTCAGGGAAAGCAGAGGTGAAACGGTGAACCCCAGTATGTTTGCTCGTTCCCTTTGGGTGGCCAGGGATGTGGACCGAGCTTAGGGGCCTGTTGGGCTGTACAGAGCATGAATCGCCCGCACTGCATGGCAAATAGGCTACGTGGATATGGGGGAAGGGGAAACTGAGGCAGAGACTCACAGCTAGACAGAGGTATTTTCAGAGAAGGTCAGCAGCAGGATGTTATCTGTTGGGTTTCAAGCTGCCGGTTAGGTGTATTTCACTGGTGATGAGGTGCTTGTCAAGGGCTTGGTACTCATTGGGTTGGTACTCAAGGGCTCATGTACTTCGGGTTGCTGCTGAAATTCAAACGTCTGCTCCCCGCAAGCAGGGACCCTGCAGTCCCCTTCCATTCAGCTGTTCCCAGGTTGGCCCTTTCCAACCCAAAGGACCTTTGCTTTTCCTCATGTGAGCCCGAGAAGGGAGCAGGACTGGGATCCTGCTCCTGGCTTGTGAGTGGATCCATGGATGAATGCCATCCTTTCTCATGGGAAACACGTCCTGAACTGTACGGGTGGGAAGCACAGCAGAACTGGGACTGTCTCACAGTCCTGCCCGTTATTTGTGAATGAGGGTAATGGGTACGTGGTGTGGGCATGGTTCCCCGCAGGACTCAGCTGGCATCCAGAAGGGTTGGGCAGCACTTGACGGGACCAGGCCCCAGAGGCATCCTGGACACTTCCCCTGGGGAAGCAGGGAGAGCTGTCATGTTAGCGGATCCTGGAAAACAAATCCTGCAAACTGACAGAACAAAGGTCACGGAGAAATTATTCATTTGGGAGCACAAGAGAGTGTGGGATCTCTTCAGGGAAGGAAGGAGGGTGGAGCAGTTGTTTAGATGTTACCCTCGCCTGGGGCAGATGGGATTCAAACTCCCTGCTCAGCCACAAGCTTCTTGTGTGGCCTGGAGAAAGCCTTGGCTTAGTCCCTTTCCAACTCCCGTCTTTTCAGGAGAAACACCTCTCAGAGTGGGAGGTGACCAGGTGCTGTGGGGCCAGGTTAAAGAGAAGCTGTCAGCACGGGACTCTTCCGATGCAATCTCAGAGGAGATGGGGTCGCCAAACCGCTGGGCATGGCAGGCAGTTTGGGACTGGGACAAGTGACATCCATGAAAACCAGGCCCCCTCGGGACCCTGCCACGGGCAGCTGGCACACAAAGCCAGCACCTTTTGCTCCCACCAGCCTTCTGCCCTGTTTCCCACACTTCCCAGTTACGGCTTCTGCAAAGCCTAAGCAAAAGTGAGGAGGAAGGATGTGCCAGAAGAGCGGTCCTTCTCATTTGCTTCTTTTATCATTAAACAGCAGCTTTTGGAGCCCCAGGGCACCAGCCTTGCAAGGCTGAGCTCTTCCTGCTGCAAGGCTTAGTGATTCAGCTGGGAGTCACTGGGGTCTGCAGGGGCTGAGGCAGGTTAATTATTAACTTGCTCTACCTGTAGGATGAGGCATCTGAGACAGAGGGAGAGAGCGAGAGAACATGTCAGGGCACTTGCACTGCTAGAGACTCACTGCTTTGCCAAACCCTGAGAGAAACCAGGTTTCCAATGATCTGCACTGCCTCAAAGCCAGAGGGATAGCTGAGCTAACGGCAACACCGCTGATCGGGATGGGGCTGGGGGACGGGAGTGCTTGCCACCAGCACAACCCAGCCGGGGGAGCAAACAGCTGGCTGGGGAGGATTTCAGAGGGATGACGAATGCTAGTTCCCTTTCATTTTGGCTCCACACTGAGGCATTCCCATGGTTTCGGGGGATGCATGGGCCAGGGAGACAAGCGATGCTTGTGGAGGAGGCTGTGACAGCTCTGGTCCCTGACACTCACGGGACATCATGGGGTTCCCAGTACTGCTTTTTGGGGGATGGCCAGATGCAGCCCTGTCTCAGAGAAGGCAGTGATGCACTTGTGGGTCTGAGCCCAGAGACATACCTAGGATTCAGCAGGAGCTGTTTTCTCCAGAGCTTGGGTTTAGGCAAGTCCTCCACATCCTGGGAAATTGCTCTTGTACCTAGACAGGTGATCAGGCATTTATGGGAAGCACTATCAACCTTAAAAAGGGTTTTTGTTCTGAGTCCGAAAGCCTGAGCCAGCCCTAGTCAGCCTACTTCTCCAAGCGGGGGACAAAGAAACCGTGGAAATTGCAGGTGGACAAAACAGATGAGCTACGCCCAGTCCCTCAGGCTCCCTCTGTGGGCAGGGCAGGATGGTGTCTGATGCCACCTCTGTGCCACCCAGCGTAAGTGGCCTCGCAGAGAAAACCACAGAACTGGAGGTGCCAGCTGTGGCCGCTTTGTCTGCCCATGCCACCTGCCAGCCCACTCGGCCGTGCCATTGCCTGCATGCTGCCTGGGAACTGGGGTCTGACCCCAGCCTGCGGGCAGGCCAAGTCACAGCTCTTCCCTGAACTTCAGGTTCCCAGCAGGAAAAACGGGGATTGTGGTTGTGACCGTCTTGGACAGTGTTAGAATGAAAAGCAGCAGGTAGGAGGTGGGCGTCAGTGCTGCCCCTGGTGCAGCACAAACATGCTGTGCTTGCTTTTACCGAGGACTTGTTCTAGCTGTCGGATTTAATGATGTTTGGCTTCCTGCTGCTGCTCTCCTGAGATGTGGGCAGCAACCTGTGGAAAGCTGTGAGGGCAGTCCTCCTTGCACACACGCAGATGTATTCATTTTGGGTTTAACAGTGGCACCTCAGTGAAGGACATAGAAGTGCTAGAAAAAACCAGGACAGATCTGCGTGGTAAAAGGAAAAGAAAAACAAAACCCCAAAAGACCTGAACAGCCCCACTTCTTCCAGTGCAACCACAATACCTGATCAGGAGTGACAAGACTGCTGGGGCTTGAAAGACTGGTGTGGCACGGGTGGAAGGGGCCTGCTGCGTGGGAGCCTGCGGCTGAAAGGGTGGCAGGAGATTTCAGTGATGTGATCCCATTTTGTCCACGGTCTTGGAGATGCCCCCATGCTTAGCCACTAAATCCAGCTGTCTTCTCAGTCTTGCTGCAAACCCTTGCAAGCTGGGGTTGCTAGATGCTTGTTCAGGAGAGGGAGGTATTCCATTTGTTTCTTGCCACATGAACAGTGGCAGTGGAAGTTCTCCCTTTCCCTCCTGACCCTGGGAGGATCCCTGTGGAAGCTGGGGGGTAGGTTAAACTCTTTGCCAAAACTACTGCTGAATTCCCAGCTCCCAGGTTGCTTTTGCTTCTTGGGACCTTACTACTGGGGAATTTGGCTGTCACGTTTCAGGCAGCAGCATCGCCCAGGCAGCTGGTAGCCGGCGTTGCTGCTTATCACTGTGCCTGTAATTTCATTACTTTATCCTCTTCCCCCTCCCTGTTGCTGGTGGCTGCCCTTATCCAAGCAGTGTTTTGTTTTTGCTGCCACAGCTGTCAGGTGATCAGTTGGTCTTTGTTCTGACAGCGGCTTGAAGCACAAATGTAATCTTTTCCTACGCTTAATTGCCTCTCAGTGAGACCATTAATTGGCAGCCAGCAGGTTCCCACCTCCGGGGAGGACCTGGGTACGTGTTCATGGGTACTGCCTGGAGCCGGCTGGAAAAGCTGGGAGACTTGGAGCAGAGAAGGGGTTAACTTGCGTCCTAAAAAGAGTTATCTAAATTCAGTGAGGTCCTGGAAGGAACCCCAAGCTTTGCAGGTGAAAGGGTCCCAGCAGCATTAGGTTCCTGTTACTGGTTCACCAGCTCCCCTCTGGCCCGAGCGCTGCCGATGTCCCTGGCGTGGTTAGAAGAGGGGTTAATCTCATGCCGGAGGGGTGAGTCATGGAGGCCCCAGCAAGACAGATCTGGTTAGCTCTGCTGGCTCTTCATTTATCATGGGGCTTACGCAGCTGTCTCCTTGGCACAGCGCGCTGGGAGCGGGCACATGCGGGACAGACAGGTTGGGCAGCGGGGAAGCGCTGGCTGCTGGAAGCCCCTGGCTGTGCTTCGTGACAGGCTGTCACTCGATCCCTGCTGAGCCCCGGTCCCCGCTGAGCCCCGGCAGCCTGCTCCCTGCTCATTCCTGGAAATGCTGTTTGGGCAGAAGCATATGAACCCCCCCGGGGAGGTGCATGCCACCACTACACCCTGTCCCCCAGCTCCAGCACGGCCATGCCCTCGCTGGAAGTATCCCCAGGAAATGCAGCTGCCAGTGCTCGGAGTGGGGTCCCACCGAGGTGGCCTCACAGCCACAGACGCAAACCTTGCGTCTCACATCCACCTTTCTCTTTTGCTTGGGAAAGAATATCGCAGAGTCTGCGACGTGTCTAACAAAGCTGACATTTAAGACTCAGATATGCAAGTGGGGTGTAGACCTGGGGGCAATCAGTGGTGTCTGTGGTCTCGCTGGGATACAGCCCTTCCCTCCTCCCCAAGGAAATCAACCAACTCCCAGAAATAAAAACGCTCTTCCCAGAGAAATTGCAGGGAGAGGTTTTCGCCCTCGGGATTTATGCACTACCCAGACAGTGCAACAGCAGCCCCGGCCTGCGAGCAGTGGAGTGCTGTAGGGGTGTGAGTTTGTGCCATTGCACAAAAGGAAGAATTTCCATTAACCAGAATGCAGGAAATAAGGGACCCCCCCAGCCCTGAGTGCTGTCTCCCTCTCACATCAGCCCTTGCTCTCCCCCAGTGCTTGCTGGCTTCCCTTAGCTTTTTGCACTGACAATGAGCAGCTTCACGACTCAGTGCCTTGCAGCTGCTTTTACGGCTGTGGGACTCTGCCTCAAAAGTGTCTGGGCAACAGACTCCACCTAGAGAAACCGAGGGGGGATCTGAGCGGATGGGAGAGCTGAGGAATCCAGGTGAAACTAGAGCAAAGAAAACCTTTCTACTAACCCCAGTAGAAGGCAAGCTGTGTTTGCTTAGCCTTGACCGACGGTCCTTGTTCCAGTGAATTTGATTAGGATGGCAGGAGGTTGTCCATGAAGTTGGGAGACCCTAAATGTAGGATGTGCTTCTGCACTCCCTCTTTCCCAACCCAGAAAACCTCTCTTTAGGTCAGTATCTCCCCCTGCAGTAACTGAACCCAGCAGTAACTGAACCCCAGCTCCACGCTGGCATGGAGACCCGACAACAAACAGCCTGGTCCGGATGCCTGCCCAGGGCGCCTTTCTGAGGAAGCCCTTCTGGGAAGGTGTTCTGGGAATGTCTCTTCCAGACACCAGGCCCCCACCTTCCCCTGGCTCTGATTTGTTTTTCCTGAATCCTTGGTACAGAATATTCAGAACCAGGAAAACCAGAAAGAAAACTTGGACCAGAGGTTCCCCAGCCTGTTCAAGAAGGGACGAAGGAAAACGGTTGTCAGGAATCTGGGGAAAATTATCTATTACTCCAAGGTCAAGTTTAAGTTTCAGCACTGCCAGGTAAGCTGCGTCACCTGTTTGTGGGCGTTTCTCTTCCCGGGCATGGAGTGACCGTGCAGGACTGGGAAGTAAAGTGTCATTCTGGGAAATGTGATTCACAGAGACTTCCTTGGGCTACTGCGTGGCCGAGGGACTTCTGCTGCCACACGGTGCATGGGTACCGGCTGGCGCTCACCGGCTCCCATCCCAACGGGGACCTGGGCCGTGCTCCATGCTCAGCTGCCAAGCTGGCAGCAGATCCACCAGCAGAGATGCAGTGGTGGCCCTTGGATAAGCGACTGCTGGCTTTTCTGTGCACAGATCAGTCTGAGATGCAGAGGGAAGCTGGCAGGAGGAAGGCATCCTGAGAAAAACCAATACCATGTCTTTTCTGCAGGAGGTGAACGACTGCTTCTTGGAGCTGTTCCAGTCTTACCTGTACTTCCAGTCTGTGGGCTCCAATGGACTCACCTACCAGGTAGGGCTTCTCCCGGACACGCCGGGGCAAACACTGGGGAGTTGGGAAGTATGGCCAAGCTGGGGGCACTGGGCAGATGGGACAGGACAGGGCAGGGGACTCTGCTCCTGGGGCTGCCGCCGGCCTCCCCTAGGGGATCTCCGCAAGTCCCTTCCCATGGATGCCAAGCTCCTGGGGGAAGAGAGCATTCCTTCCTAAGGACTGTACCCAGACAAACTCAGTTTCACCTGGGTCCTTGGCCTTCTCTGTGGGGAGATATAAAGGACCCCATAGAGGTGGGATAGGGGCTTGTGCAGGGCTGGCAGGCAGGACGAGGGATGGGACGGTGTTTAGGCTACCTGGACTTATCTTTCTGCAGGGCACCAAGCACAGAGAGTTGTGCCTTGGTAAGGGTCAGAGCTCCTATTGCTCAAACTCCCACTGGCCTCGGTGCAAATGGTGGACTTGGCCCTGGCTTCTGAACCAAGGGGGAGTCCTTCATCTGCAGGGCAGAGAAAGAGGCATGTGGGAGAGGGTGGAAAGAAAAACCTGAGGGCAGCCTTGGGGAGCTATCCTGGCAAACCATTCATCAATCTTTTAACCTGATGATGCTGGTGAATTGCAAACAATAAGCTGTTTTGCACAGGCAGCCAAAAAATCACAGCCGAACAAACAGGGAGCCCTGAATGTACTCTCCCTCTACATAACTGCATAACTAAAATTGAGCATGGCTGTTTTGTAGATGTTCATAAAATTTGTTCCTTTTAGAAATGATTTTTTGTCTTCTAGGTGACTTGAGGTTAATGCAATATGCCAATACAATCTCGAGTCATCCAGCAAGCCAGCCTTCAACTGGACAGACACATGTCAGAATACAAACAATATTACAAAATCTCCCATCTACTTTATAAACAGTTCCTTAGATTATTAATTCTAGAGGAATTAAAAAGGAATTAATGTGCCAGTACTGACCCCTAGACATTACAGCAATTAGCATCTTTTACAGTCCTTGTTTAGAAAGCCACAGGGAGCACAAACTTGTCATCTCTTCCTGTGCTCTGTTATAGTGGGACTCTGATGAACGGGAATATAGAAACTGGACAGCTCAATTTTGCTTTATGGTCATTTCCATCTTCTGGCTTGCTTGTGTTAAACCAGCAATATTTCTCTGAGGTTTCTCTGAAAACTGAAAGACTTGGAATATAAAGAAAGCATTCTTGCCAGCATGGCAGATGATTACTGCAGTACTGGCCCCACGGAGCCCAGGGAGCTGCTGAACCTGCTTCCTCTGGAGAGTGTGCTGGATCGAAGTCCCGAATGTTTCCCCTCAGAGCAATATTTTGCAGTGTAACATTGTGAGCCACCGCAACCTGCTGGTGCCAAGTCTGGACTACCAGTCTCCTATGGCAAAGGGGCATTAATTGCAGAGCCTGACGGTGGGCTGCCCCCCAAAATAATGGTGTGTTCTTCTTATGCAGGGACTGCTGCCTTTGAAAGAGCTGAATGTGTGTGAAATTGAGAACGGGAAGGGCACCGCGCAGGAGGATCACGCTTTTCGTGTTGCAGGTTGGTGCCTCTTCGTTTGCTTTGAACAGAGAACAGAGGGTGTATGAATCACGACTGTCTCTGCTCTTTGTCCCACGCTGACCTAGTCCCAGAGAAGAACCACATTGTGGAAAGAGGTTGCAGAGAGCTGAAGCTCTTCCTCCCAGCATTTGCATCTTTCCCTCCAAGGCTTCCCTGCTCCTAAACACCTGGACAGTGATGCCCAGGGCTGCAGGCAGGGAGGGGACTGGATAGGGAGCAGAGGAAGGATGGTCCTGTGCTCTGACCGGTTAGCACTCAGGATATGTGGTGACGGTTCCCACCTCTGCCCAGTCATTTGCTCTTTGTGCACCACCTTCGAACGAAGGAATGAAATAAAAGTCCTTCTCCCACCTCTCATTGCCATATAAACCCCGAGGCCAGGGAGTGACTCCAAGCAGGCACACACGCGTGCAGATGTATGGCACTGCTCAAGTACGCAGGATGGCCAACGGTGCTGAGAGGTGAGTTGCCTCTACCAATAATGCCAGGCTGGTGCTATCAGGACCCAGTGTCACTTCACCAGCTCTTCCCTCACCAGCACTTCTGCCTCCACAAGATTTTTAAACTTTTCTCTGAGTGATCTTGCTTTATAAAAGTTTTCCAGCTTGGCTGGAGGCTTCTTTGGGCTTAGTCATTGCTGAATTACAGCAGTCACAAGCCCCCAGGAGTAGTAGTTAAAGTATGAAGTACACAGAAGTAAGTAAATAACTCAGTAATGATATGGAGCGAAGAAAGCTCTTTTGTGTCCTAGGCCTGCTGGCTACGTACTCTGGTGTCCTCTCTTAGAGAGAAAGTTACACAATGGCCACTCAAACAAAAAAAAAAAAGATAAATTATAAAAAGGAACTGGTACAAATGACCCATCAATTTTAAGCCTGCTGAGTTGTGGTCTTGCTGCACTGTACTCGGCAGGGCTCTCCAACCCTTTTGGGGAGTCTGTAAAATGACGAAAAAATTCTCCCAGGCATAACCTGTCAGGAGAGTCTGCACTGGGGTGGGTGGACTTGTTCTGCTTGTATTAAAACATGCAGGAGCGTGGCTGGGTGGAAAATTGCCTCAAGCTTTGTTGGGTTTGTGTCCTGCCTAGGGAAAGAACAAACCAAAGCCTTTCTGACAGAGAGTTCTGTATGTATCAGTGAGCAGTGACACGGAGAAACCAGGGACTTAGCGATATTTAGGATTGCTGGGCGATCAGTGGAGCAGCTTTATTTTTCTGCTAGAGGGGGAGAAGTTGAGGCATGGAAGGGATAAGATCCTTGTCTGTGGCCACACACAGGGTCAGGCTGGAAGTCTTTTGTCTCATGACTCTGAGACACAAAGGACACGCATCCATTTTCTTGTGAAATCCCATGGCGTCAGTAGTTCCCCAAGAACTGCACTTTCTAGGGTAGTTGAGTACATCAGAAGATGCCGGCATGATGGTTGGAAGTGTGGAGGTGGAGCATGAGAACAGAGCCCGGCAGCGTGCAGAGCTGTCCCTCAGTGCACTGGCACGGAGAAGCGGCCGGCGGCTGGCCATCACCTTGGTTTTGTGGTCCACCTTTTGCACAGCCTCTGGCGCTGATGAAGTTGTTTGAGTACCTTGAGTTACCTCCGCCTCACCTGCAAACGTCGCAGCTTTTTAGTGTCTCCAGACAGAGAGATTTGGGTGGAAATACACTGCTGCTGCTCCAGGAAGGGGCTTTCTTGTTTCCAGTGTTCCTCTGGAAGCATTTGCAAGGAAAGAGGAAGGAGAGGGCAGAAGAAAAGAGCACGCGGGCCGGCACAGGTTGCTCAGCATGACTGTGTCATGGCCCTGCCGCAAACGTGCCCTTGGGGCTGAGGGAAATGGCAGCAACTGAATTAGCAGCAGCCTTTCAGGCTCTGCTTCACAGCCTCCCCAGCAGCTCCTTGCATGAGCTTCAGGCATGTCTCAGGCTTCAGGCTTAGGCAGGAGTTTCTCTTCTCATTTTCTCCTCCTTTGAGGCCCTGTTTAGATGTGGCGACGCGAACAGCCCTCAGGGTACGTCTGAAAGGCTGGCTTTAGAGGAGGTGGCAGAGCAAGCAGTGCCATGGTAAGGGTCATGCCCTTCCAGAAAGATTCCTGCTGTTTGTATAAGGGCCTGGATACCCAGAGCAGTATTCAGAGCTGCCAGAGTATCTAGATATTTATACCTCCTAGCAACTCTATAAAAGTAGGGAATCACTTTATCTCCATTGCAAAGACAGGGAAACCAAGAAAAGAGGAGACAAGAGAGCTCCAGATCCACAATGGTACAAAGACACTTGGTTGCCCAGTAATGCTTGACACCTAATTACTGTAATGGGTCTGAATGAAGTGTCTTATGGGAAGTCACTCAGGGAGTCCCTGCCTCAGTTTCCCCACCTCTGCTTTGTCTGTATTAGTGCATTTCCTGACAGACAGAAGCGTTTTAAAGTCTTAATTAACTGTTGCTCATAAATAATGCAGGAATTGCAGGATGAAAGACTCCACAGAAGGGCAAAGTATCATGCTTATCCAGTGCACTTGCTTATCTGAATACTTCCAAGTCCCGCAAAGCCAGATCTTACTGAGCATGCACCAAGTATGGTTTAATATGAGATCACCAGTAAATTATTAATCATAACATACATTCTGCAGCCTGCCAGAAATTATTATTAACGTCACTAAGTTATGTCTAGCAGAGGGTGAGGCTTTTTTGCTCGTGCTACTAAGGAAATGATAGCTGGAAACATTAAAATCAACAAGATATAGGGCTGTTCCTCCCTTCAAGAGTATGTCTGACAGCAGCTTCAGCTTGTCTGTCACAGATTATATTTGGTGAAGAAATAAATAAATAGTGTCAGAAAGCTACCAATGATCTACATATTAAGTGCCAAAATGAAACTAAGAAATAGCATGGAACTTCTGCGTTGAGTTAGGCTGTCTGCAGCAGCATGTTGTGATAGTCTCTGCCCGCAGAGATGCTTGTCACACACTGTTGGGGACTTTTAAAGCTGAAATCTGTCCGTTGATTTCAAGCTTGACTTTTGTACTGTCTTTGATTTTTGTTCTTGGCCTGGTTTTGGACTGAAAAGTGACTGGTGGTCAGAGCTAGATGTGGCTACATGAGCAGGCGGCGAGAAGGCGGTGGAGCAGTCCCTGCCGGGGAGCTCCCCAGCAGCCTGATGTGAGGCAACGAGCTCAAGGTAGCGGCAGGAAGGACTGGAGCATGATGTCAACAGAGCAATGCACTCACAGGCGTTGATGTGGTGTGATGTGCTGAGCATAACAGCTCTGGCCAGCTGATTACTTACTGATGCTGCAACTGGTGCCCTTATCTGCTCAGCTCACCTTGTGTCTCACATACCTAGGTCCTCTGCTGAATCCCCTTATCGTGTTCTGTCCTACTGAGTCAGAGCTGAAGCAGTGGCTTTATCACCTGGAGAAACAGATCCAGCTAAATGGAGGAAGCCTTGGCTTGCCCTTCCTCTCTCAGGTTAGTGTCTTGGGACGGTGAGGTGCGTAGCCGTTTCCCATGCTGTGGGCTCAGAGCTGAGCGACTGGGGATGCTGGGCCAGCTGGGTGGATGCTGCACTGGTCCTGCTGCGTTCGGTGGGAGGGATAACGTCTGCAGCCAGCCTCTCTCAGCCATTTTCACCACGCTTCTAGGTGCCCACCAAACACCTCCCTCTTCTAGAATCCTGAGTGCCCCATGAGGCTCCGGGCACCTCCTCTGGGCTGGAGAGCTTGAGCAGAGGGCTACGGATGGAAAGGGAGAGGGGCTCTGGGTCCACTTCCAAATGCTCCTTGCTGTGCTTGCTGCTCTGTCAAAGCGTTGGAAGGAGGTGTGGGGTTCACTCCTGGCCTAATCCCCTTTTTCCAGGCCAGCTGCTTGAGTGCTTCACTACATCAGTCAGGGAGCTGCCCCTCTGGCATGGTGCACAGGGGTTTTGGTGCCACTTGTACCACTTCCAGCAGCTGCCGGGGCTGTGCACGGTCTGTAATTCAGCCCTTCTGGCACGTGGCAGTTGACCCCTCTCTGTCAGCAGCATGTACCAGCCTTGCCAGAGCAGTGGCCCGGGCCAGGGCAGCAGCGTGACAAGGGCCTCTGTGTGGCCCCGGCTGCTCGCTGCCCGAGGCACCTGCCTGTTTGCCAGTGCCTAGAGCTGGCCCTGGGCAATGCGCCTCACAGCTCTTGCTTCCTTCAGTTATTCCACCACCCCTAAAATAACCATGGACAGACATGCTAATTACCCACACTTGACAGACATGTTCTTGCTTGGGAACTCCTCTGCCTGTGGAGGAACCCTGTATTTGTGTTCAGGTGGCCTTAGGGTCTTAGGTCTGTGCAGTCAGCGCCGGAGTGAGTGTGGGATTTCAGTCTGAATGTCAACCCCGAAGGTGCCCTGTACTGCTGAGACCTGACAACAGCTTGCTGCATTTCTGCTGCATGTGTGTGTGCCCACAGCTTCTAATTTTGGAGCTTGCCTTTTGTGCAGTCTCCTATGAGGGAAGGGTGCAAAAAGAAAGGCTTTGCAAGGGGGCCTGGCAGGGCATGTGTGCTGAAAGGGAGACCTGCGACCCAGAGGTGCCACCACCACAGCCTCTGAAGGGTCAGAGGTTTGGGTTTGGTTCAGAGAAATTCTCACACATTTGGTTGCTTGTGCAATTATCCAGAGTTTACAAAACATTTGGAGGAGGAGACTGGCACTGGGGCCTAGAAAACAGGACCAGATTCAAGAGACCTGTCTTCTCTTCCAGTCTCTGTGGGGTGTTTTACTTCCCTCCCTGTCTCCATCTCCCCACTTGTAAAACAGAGGTATTCCACTTTGAAAGGCAACGTACAGATGATGCTAGGTACCAAATACAATTATTCAGCTACAGCTGGAAAATTGGCTCCTGCACAGATTTTACTCTTTCCTGCTTCTGCTACACTTGAAAAGTGTCCAGAGATGGGCCATGTGCTAGCTAAGCTCTTAGGGGAGGACGTGTCTACCCTGATGCTCAGTTCTGCTCCTGTCCCTAGAATGACTGGAAGCAGAGCTCCATGGGGAAGGAGGAGCTGCGGTGGTCCGTGCAGAACATGCCCGTCCAGGAGTGGAGAGGGACCCAGCGGGAATCCCTAGGCGATGTCCTCTGTGTTTCCAAAGTGAAGCTTCAGCATCTGCCTTTCCAGGTAGGACACATCTCTGGGGAGCAACCTCCTGTCAGCATGGCTCAGAAAAGGCAATGGATGGAGTGACTAGCACACACTCCTGCCTACCTGCTGCTGCTAATCCAGCAGGTCCCTGAAGGGTTCTTTTACCCACATCCTGGTAAATAGAAAAAGGTTTGTTACCGCTCCAGTGGCCCAGCAGTGGTGCTTGGGGACAGCATGTGCATAAGCATTTGCAGGATGGGGCTGGCAGCTGGAGCTGGCAGGAATCGCTTGTGGAGCCCAGTTGCAGGGAAGCAGCTCAGCTGTTTCCAGAGCCCTTGCCTCAGGCTGCTGTCAGAGAGACAAAGTAAAGGGCTCTCCGGATCTGAGCCCTGCCTGGCTGTTCACAGGGAACCCTCTTCCTCTTTACTTTCCAAGGAGCAGCATGACCGGCTGTTGGTGCTTTACCCGTCCACACTGGTGATAGTATCTGAAGAGCGCAACAGCCTCTGTTTTAAGGTAAGTTCATTTTGGAGCACCTTCCTGCTCTCTCTCACCCATCCACAGTGGCTATTTCAGCACTTCTTTGGCTTGTTGCTCCCCTCCACCTGGGTTCCCTTGTGCTCCTCGTGTTGGCAAGGGCTTTCCTTCCACGCTGCTCCCTTGCCAGCTGGCAGGTGAGCAGGCAGAGCGATGTTGCAAGCTATCTTCCCATGAGAAACACCTTGCCCTCCTACAAAAGCCCCGGGGGAAAGGAGCTGGCTGCCAAGGAATCTGGGTCTCTGGGAGGAGGGAGGCTGACATGTTTCTGTGTGGTTATGCTGGCGGAGAGCCTGGTTCGCTTGCTTGAGACAGGAGCTGGAACAGCCCCAGAAAGTGCCCCCGCTGGGGCTTGGCTTCCCAGGCCCCGCTCTGTGGGACCACTTGAAGGCAGGTGGCATCCAGGCAGCACATCTGATGCTCGTGGGGAAGGGCAAAGCAGTTAGTTGGCTGGCAGGCAGCGAGGAGAGGCCGCTGCTGGTGCACTGCGTTTGCTGCTCTTTCCCTCTGTGGAGCAAGGGACCTGAGCAATGTCTGGGCATGCCAGGGGAAGGGCCAACAAGGACGTGGAGACCTGAGTGCCCCAGGGGATGTGAGAAGAGCTTCTCCAGTCCACTGGTATGTCTTTGCTTGTAGGAGCAATGCTGGGAGCCTCAGCACAGACGGGCAGTGGCACTGTGGGCCCTGGGAGCTGCATTCGCATTGCTTGCAGTCTGAATGGCCCTTAAACTTGATTGCCAACATCCACCTTAGACATCACTGCAATGGCTATTAAACAGCCCCATGCTCTCTGGCCCTGTTTTCCCGTGCTAGAACAAATGTGCCAAAAAGAGCGCTGAACCGTCTCTGAACCTGCAGGTGCAGCACCACCGGCACACGGCAGAGCAGAGCTGAGCTGCTCCTCCAGAGGAGCATCATCCTTAGTCACTGAGAGAGGAGCAGTGACAAGGAAACCCTGCAGAGATTGAGGGCTTGTGAAATTCAGTGTGAACTCACTGGGGTCCTTCTTCACATGATTTCACCATGTCCACCTCAGGCCCCGAGCCATGCAGGCTGCTTTTAATTCAAGGGCTACCCCTGGGAAGACCTGCATAGAGCATCTCCCTGGCTGGAGAGATGGCTGTGCCTGCAATGGGAAGGGGTGTGAGGAGGGACATATGTCAGCGAGAGCTCTCCTCTGTCCCCAGTGCAAGAGCGGAGGGTGTTTTCCAGCAGCTGGTGGCTTGTGTGATACACCTCAGAGAGAGCTTGTTTTCGGGAACATGTTGTTTGCATTTCCTGGGAATGGGGCACCACATAAGGGAGCTTTGGGCTGGGCTTTCAGATTAACTCATCTCTTTTGAAACTCTAAACCAGATTTGTCTGCCCTGTCCGTGCAATATTCCCTTCCCACGGTGCCTGAGCATTGGTCCCCGGGCGTCTCACTCGCTGGGGTAATGGCAGGGCTCTGTGCAGCCGAGTGCAAGCAGGAGGTGATTCACCAGCCTGTGACACTGCAGTGGGAACCTGATTTTCCACAGGCATGTCAGGGCACAGGAGCCTTCTCCCAGGGCTTCTGCAAATTAACTTCCCTTCCCTGCGAGCAGACGCTGAGCCCTACAATTTGTGTGTGAAGGAATAGCCTGGCCCTTTTGTTCTTCAGTTTCATACAAACCACAGGAGCTGCCGCTGCCAAGTTTGTGTGTGGGACAGGGAAGGGGAAGGCAGGGGCTGAGCCTGCCGGGATGGGGCTCACCCAAAGCAGCACTCTGGCTCACCACTGGTGGGAAAAGGCCCTGGGCAAGGTGTAAATCAGCGAAGGGGGAGCTGCTGGGGGGGGGCAGGTTCACATGGTGCCTGGCAGAGGATGGAGGGGCTCTCTGCAGCAGATGTGCATGTTATTTGCAGGATGCTGCTGCACTTCCTTAGGTGGGACTCTAGTCCCTGGGTGCTTCAGCCCCCTCCCACAGACAGCGGGCTGTTGCCTTAGGGAGGACGAAGCACTGGGCGCCTGGGGGAAGCCCTACGCGGTCATCCTTGATGGCAGGAGGGCTTGCCTGAATGTGCCAGAGAGCTGAGGAGCAGCAGGAGCAGGCAGCACCTGTGCCAGCTGAAGCATCAAAGTCCATTTCTTACACCAGCAGGGGAAAACGAGCCACAGAGCATTACATGAGCTTTCCCTCCCAAGGTCAGCCTTCCTGTACTGCTCAGCCCATAAATCACTGTGCAGGAGAAACAGCCCAGAAGCCTGCGTGTGCCCACAGGCTATCGCAGAGAGGCAGTTGGCCAGCATAAACCACCAACGCCCGGCTGAGCTCCACGTTTCCCTTGTGGCAAAGCCGTCATGTCGGCCACATTCCCCAGAGTCTATGCAGCTGGGACAGCTTTGCAGTGAGGACACGATGAGGGGTTTCTGCAAGACACCGTATTTTGCAGCCCGTAAACTTAGGTGAATGAATCCTAATCGATTGCACCTTTTGAGAGGACCGTCAGCTAAATGACAAGGCTTTGCTCCTACATTCTGTGCTTCCTCTACTGCTGGGCACGGGGGAGAGCGGCATGAGGTTGGAACTTCGTTTCCCGAGTGCTCCTCAGACCCTGTGTTTGCCATCCTGGCCAGGAGCTGCTCCCAGGACAATCGCCACCAGCTGCCCCTGCCTAGTGCTCCCTGCCCACAGACAGGGTTAGGGTGACATCCAGGT
The DNA here is from genome assembly GCA_031468815.1 of Morus bassanus. Taxonomy (NCBI): domain Eukaryota; kingdom Metazoa; phylum Chordata; class Aves; order Suliformes; family Sulidae; genus Morus; species Morus bassanus. The sequence continues at coordinate 5,865,394 of CM062587.1, forward strand.
GAGGTGAACAGGGCCCCAAGGAACAACGAAACTATGTGTCACTCAGTTTCCCCCTGCTCAGAGAAAGAGACGAGAAGTAAAGCAATGAGCTCATCTGTGAGATGGTTCCAGTGCAAAATCTGCTTCAGCTGCTCTCCCATGACTGTTCTTGTTCCATTTATGTAAAGAAAATTCAGCTCGGGGAGCCCCAAAGAAAGAGGAGACCTAGATCCTAATTCAGTGTTGACAAACCCTTGACCCTTCTGCCAGGTTGCCCATGTCAGCGGTGACACTTAAAGGACACCTGGCAGCAGGCAGCAGAGCAGGGCTCTGATGCTGGGCTGAGGATGGGGTGCAGCTGCAGGAGTAGAAGAGATCTGACTACTGCCTGAATACCGCCTGTCCCACAGAGCTCACGGGACAGCTGGGCCTGGCACAGACCAAGGCCTGGGGCAGATGTGGGGATGGCCAAGGGACACCGGCTTATGGCAGAGAGGACAGTGGTGGATGTGCATGCAAAGGCACTATTGCACTTAGGGGTGCAGTAAAAAATAAAAAATAAAAACATGGTATCTTCTACGTCCAGTTTTTGCAGGGGCTGGGGACAGGCTGCTTTAGCTTCTCTGCCTCAGCTCCCTGCTAATAGGAACATACATGCAGTGCCTGCCGGGGGCAAACCCCAATCCTGTCACGGGAGTGGCATTCGCAACTGTGCTGTATAGCACAAGAGCTCACGTTTCACCAGCTGGCATTTACAGGGCTCAACCCTGTCTTTGTAAGACTTTGCAGGGTATGGATTGTGGGGATTCCTGTTTGCAAGGCTGGAAGATCCAATCCAGCAACTAAAACCTTGTTCAGGACCACGTTTGCAAAATTTTCTGGAGAAGTCAGCCATTAAATTATGGGAAACTGTTGAGAAGAGAGCTAGAAGGGAAGGAGTGTTTTTCCAAGCTCAGATCTCAGGAGGGATTTTGTAAGAACAAAGCTTACAGAAATGGCTCGTGCAGGCACACTGGCTTCAGAGGCTTCATTCCTGCAATAAGGCTGGTGGTGGGAGAGAGAGCTGTGAGCGGGGTGGGTGAGTTTACTGGGACAAGGCTGAGTCGATCTGCTGGAGACAGAGTTCGCCAACGTGCCTGTGCCTCACATCTATGAGAGTATCGAGGTAGCCAAGTCCTCACCTAGATTAGCAGCAGCTTGGGTGCCTCTTGTCTCCTGCAGACCTAGCCTAGGGGATTTAGGCACTGAGCTTCCCCTGCCTCCTCCCCTTCCCTGCAGAGGTCCCCAAGGGGATTGCCAGCGGGGCCGAGCTGCACTTTCTCCCCACACCGCACAGAGACGAGCCAGGCTGCTGCCAGCCTTGCCCTGTCCTCACTGCCAGCCCTGTGCTGGGGGCTGCCCTCCTCATGCTCCCAGCTACGCTGGCAAAACTTTGCAGCAGGCTCCTAAAGCCTCTTGGCTTCCCTGACGGGAAAGCCCCTGTAGAAGCAGAGTTCAGCCAGCCAGATGCCTGCAGAGGCTCCAGCCCTCAAGCAGGCAGGGGCAGCCACGTTGTCCTCTCCGCTCTGCCTGTCTGCTGTATGGCACCGACGGTGAGCTGCGCTCAGCTGCGCTGTCCTAAGCCTGCTTCTCTCTCCGACAGGGCGAGCTGCCACTCAACGCCATCCAAGTGCTTTTTGAAGAGAACGAGAAAACCTCCTTTTTAATAGAAGGTTCGTGTCCGGCATGCCGAGGGGTTTGCTGGCAGCAGCCAAGGAGGTCTCTGGGGTCGGGCTGGTTTGGCTAAGCTGCTGTGGCCATCCTCCTAGCTGTGCTTGGTCACGTCGGCACCCAAGCTCTGTGAACTGAACTGCTTGGAAATCTCAGACCATCTGTGCCCTGGCTGTGCTGCAGGGCCCGGCTTTGCTGGCAGGGAGAGGCTGTGAGCCAGCGGCAGTGCTTGCACCCGGGGGTGTGCTTGTCACAGTGCGGCTGCACAGGTTCCCCCTCATTTAGATCTGGCCTCTGTTTGCCCCTGTCCTACATTTAGCCAGGTGCAAATGGTCAGCACCGAAGGCAGGTTGTCCCTGCGCTGGTGTCAGGATCTCCAGACCCCAGGAGAATGTGAGGAGGGATGGAGCAAGGGGATTCCCGCAGGTTTCTGAAGAAAACAACACGGACTGTCAATCAAAGCCAGTAACAGCAGCGAGTGATGTTTTTACAGGCCGACTAATCAATTCGATCCGGGTGATCTGTCGCAGCTATGATGATTACCAGGAGTGGCTCTACTGTCTCAAAACAGCCCAGTTTCGAAACGCCGACTCCTCCCTCTCTGGATCAGAGAGTTTCTCGGGATCAAAGCTGCCACACCCCAGCCAGGTAACAGATGTTGTGGGTTTGCATGGTCATCAATAGGTGTCTCCCAGGACGCCCATCTGTCCTAGCTCTGGCCACGTGTGAGTACTCTTGAGACACAACAGACTTTGCTTCAAGTCCCCTGCTCGAAGGCTGTCGTGAAGTTGCTGATCCCTGCAAATTATTTTGAAGCCCTATATTACATTATATAGACCCGTATTATATTAAATTCCTTCAGAAGCAGACCCCTGGCCACAGACTGTGACAGTGTTGTGCAGTGAAGCATTGGCGCAAGGACATTAACAGGGGGTCTTGCAAGGAAGGGGAGACCCACCCTGCCAGCCCTGCAGCCAGGATGGGGTCAGGGTGCCTGAGCACCCTTCACCCCGCTGCAAGTCCTCATCATTCGCCCCTGTTGCCCCTGCAAGCCAGACTCAGCCACCCACTCAGCCCTAGAGGGCAGCACACCCCGCCGCTCCAGGCACGGCTACACCGGGCAGCTGCTCGCCATGCGGGCACAGCCCAGGCCCAGGTCTGAGCCCGGCATGTGGGCACAGAGGGCTGGCCCAGCAACACTCAGGTGGGAGATGGGGCTGGGGAGGGATGCGCCTGCAGCTATGCAGAGGGCTGTTCCTATGTGCTGTTCTTCTCCCCCATCTAGTTTGCCGGCAGTGGGAGAGGCTCGCTCACCTCTGATGGCCGTACAAACTCCTGGGCGTCGGGAGGGAGAGTGGCCACCTTAACACACCTCTCCCAGAACAGCGGCTCTCTCCCTGATGGACAGTCCTTCGTGCTAATGCCTGAGAGCAGGGTGCTTGAAGACCCCCCCTCCCCTGGCTATTCCCAGCCTCTCCACGTAAGTGAACCCCCCAGAAGCCTGGGATGCATGGGGGGGCAGACACCACCTTTGAACAGAGTGGTCTATCCAGGTGCCCGGATGGGCTGAGCTTGGGTGGTCAGTGTTTGCTATGCGGGATAGCAAATCCATGCCTGGAGCTGATATTTGTCCTGGCTCAGCTTTGTCGTTGCTGATAAAGGAAAAGTCTGCTGAAGGGTCCCATCCCAATACTCCACTCTACATAAGGATTGTTTGTACAGATTGCAAAAGGGCAGATGGGACTGCTCAAAGGTCAGGAAATGCCACAGTAAGAGCCCACGGGTGGGTGGAGGTGATGGGCTAGGCACGCCTTTCCTCTGCCCCTGCAGCACTCATACGTCCAGGGGTGCGCGTGTGCGTGGGGAGGAGCGCGTGGGGCACAGGCCTGGCCGCAGGACCGTGCCGATGCACGGGCGCAGCGCGATGCCCGCAGCAGCAGCCCTAGCAGGGGGGGCGCCTTGCATTGGCTGCAGCTGGGTCTGTGTACCCGGGGCTTGCCTGAGGAGAGCCAGCTCCAAGGTCTGCCTTCTTGTTTCAGTGCCTGGCACAGGCCAACTGGCCAAGCACGGGGCTGCCCGCACAGGACCTGCGGAGGGGGGGCAGTGCCAGAAAGTCCAAGAGCAAATGTGGGCCTTGCGGCCAGCAGCTGCCCAGCCAGGACACGGAGAGGACCATCTGCGGCCTCATTCCTGAAAACCCCAACAGCGAGCTCCTGTCGTCAGTGTACAACGAGCCGTACTCCGCACAGAGCTCACAGCATCACCCTGCAGCTCCCCCGCCGCACCTGGACCTGAGCAATGTAAGGGGGCTGGAACGTGGTGGGGCTGCCCTCCTCCCTGGGAAGGGTCGAGCAGCCGAGGAACTGGCGCACGGTTCGCATCGTCCTTACAGTCCTACTTGCAGGGATAGCTGTCCTGGCAGGTGCTCTAGGGCAGGCATGAAACCCCTTTCTCTCTGAAGACGGCTCATGGGAGGTGAGGTTAACCACAGCAAATAGAGCAATGTCTCTTGGAGCCCTGAGATGCTGGGCACTAATTCCTGAGCCAACACAAGCACCAGAGCTCTGCAAGTAGGAGTTTTATTACCTCACAGGACACAGCCCCTTCTTCTGAGGGCTTTCCAGCATGTGTCCATCAATGGTTTAGTGTGTGATGCCATGTCTCCCTCCCCTCAGCCTCGATGAGTGTGCATCTGCCTTACACCCAGGGAAGTCCCCTTGTTAGCACAGACGGCTACGGTCAGGAGTCAGCCCCGCCATCCCTCACGGCTGAGCAGCATTTGGGACTTGAATTGCAGGGAGATTCCCTACTCCGATCCCTCCTGGGGATGAATTGCAAGTAGGGAACAGCATGTCATGTTCCTCTTTCAATTCTGCCTTTTAGCTGAACAGATGGACCTTGGTGGGAAGTCAGCCCTCGACAGCTTCCAGCTCCCTGGAGAAGCCGGCCGTGCCCCGCTCCCCCTTGTACGCTGACCCCTATACGCCCAGCTCCCCCAGCGCTCGCAGCGTGGCAGGCTCCAGCTTCCTGGAAGAGGTACCCTGTGCGTTTGCTGCTGGTTAGGGCCCTGACTCAGCACACAGGCTTTTGGCTGCAGAAATCGTGCCTCGGGCCATTTCTTTTCCTGCTGTCTGCCTGAGCCCGAGCGGCCTGCATTTTGGGGTGGGGCAGGGCACAGCATAGTTCTGTTTTTTCAAGCCAGGACAGACTCAGAGGGTTACAGGTTTCCCGTCTTATCATGGGATGCCAATGTCACAACAATCCCAAGAAGAGCCAGAAACCGCAAAACAAAGGCAGAGACTGAGATGTGATCCAGTCTACAGAAACTAGAGATGAGTCAGACACAGAGACCACTTTATCTACCCCCAAAAATTCCAGCTGTGATAACTGAGTGCCTATTTCTAGTTTTGTGCATCTCTTGGGAAAAGACTATTTCTGAGTCTGGCTGGCATCCCCCATACTGCTGAAGTCCTCCCTTCCCTCAGAGGGTTCTTCCTGACTGCTCTCTGTCCTTCCTCGATCCTAGTTTTCGACAGTAGTTTTCATCCTACTACCTTCACATCTAGCCAACTTCCACTACCTCTGTGGGTCGTTGCGAGGGACCTGCAGCCATTCTTCCTTTCCCACCTAAGGCCTTCAGGATTGGAACGTAGTAGAATTCACAACATAGGCAGAAAACCTTGGTTTGCCTAAGTCTGTTCACAGCAGGGCTGGCTTACAGGTGGGAAGCAGCAGGTCAGTGTTCCCCAACTCTCCATAGCAGGTATCAAATCTGGAGTTTGTTTTGGTTAAGTTCCTGCAGTGTCACGGACAGACGGATTCAGCACAGGTGAACGGATGCCCAGCCGTCCCGGTACCCCAGCATCCCTCTCTGCAGAAGAGGAATTGCCAGCCCCTGCCCAGCAGTCACTGCAGAGAGGTGCCTGCAGCTCCGAGTTACAGCACGCCCGGCACTTCATGCCGTCTCCAGCTGCGGCCTCCTGCTGATGCTTGTTTTCTTGAAGATGTGAGTTTGCAAATGCAGTCCTAGTGCCCCCCACTGTGCAGGCTGCAGGGGAGTACCCAGGGGTGCAGGGGTCCCAGCTTGCCTTTCTCCAGGCTGGAAGAATGGTCAGTCACTGCAGGGTTCTGAGCCCTTTGCTCTGTGACGGGGTGCACCTTGGGGAACCAACAGAGGGCTGATTCCTGGTGTGCGATATCCCAGGACTGCAGTGCTAAGTCATCCTCATCAGCGCGTCTCTTTCTTTTCAGGTCTCTCCTCTGCGAGAGGAACATCTGGGCCCTTCATTGCAGCCACGAGGTGAGACTTTTGGGAGGCTGCTTGGGTACTGCAGCCCACCCCGCCTCGCCGGTGTCCGTCTCCATAACCATCATTCAAAGCAGGGCTGAGAGGGAGCGTGGGGACTCATGCATGCCCTTCCTTCTTCCTGGTCCCCACGGTGGGACCGAGTCTGTCGCCCTGCCCCTTGCCTGCATCTGTTTAGTAGAGGCCACTGCCTTGGCTTCCGCTCACTGCCTACGGGCTCTGGCCACCCATCACACGTGGGAGCTTGTGGTTTGTTCTATGGCACACTTGCAGCTTCCACCGCTTTGCCCAGATCTAGTTGCCTCTGGGCTGCGATTTTGCTGACCCTCACGCATTCTCTCTGCTGGCGAAGGAGAAGGCAGCCACTGGGTTGCTCGTGAGCTCTCTGAACGCTTTGGTCTGTTTTTCTGCAGATGGGAATTTTGGCACTTACGACCCGGAGGAGGCCAGCTGCCCACACCGCGACTCCGCAGCCTACCATGACTATGCCGAGCTCCAGAGCTTCCACAGCGACTTCAGCTATGACAACCTGTGGGAAGCAGAGGGGAAGGAGCCGGACACCCCAGTCGCCTCCCCAGCTCCCGGCCAGCAGTTTTACCAGGCCTGAGGGAAGGTCTCCACAGCCAGGCACAGAAAAGCCCCTGGGCTCTTTTCTCACTGGGCTTCCCTCCATGGTGAGGAGCCTGGGGCGTACAAAGCAAAGGGAAGGGCCCTGCTCTGCGAAAGGCTGGTTCCCATGTCCTGGCAGGTCCAGAGTTCAAACTTCTCCCCTAAACCTCAGGATGGGGGTAAAGCATAAAAGCATCAGCCTCTGCAGACCCGGAGGAGCAGCATGTGTGCTGTGTTAAGGAGCGTGGTCTGCGGTTGCCCTGGCTTGGGGAGCCCTGGCTAGGGAACAGCATTGCCCCCCTGAAAGCAAAAGGAAGAACAAAAAACTGGTCAGGACCCCTCAGATAAAAGGGACTGGGTGTTCAGACAGAGCAGTCACTTAAAGGCCAAAGAAAAGGGCTGGTTGTTGGCTGGGTTAGTTTGATCCTTTTTACCAGAGCCCTCAGGCTGGTCACTTTGAGCATCCACTGATCCCTGAGGATAGCTGTTAAGCCAAACCTTCCCCTGTTGAGCTCTGAAGTCTGCAAAGATGCATGAGACATGCCCATTGTCGTATAAAAGGTTGGTAGCAATAGCTGTGCTCGTAGGATTGTCTTCCTCCAAGATCAGAGTTATCTGACAGAGATGGACAAAAAATCCAGATCTGGGCAGAATGGGATGTTCTTTCCACTTTATGCAAAAAATTCTTTCCTGCCAGTGCTGGCTCCAAACCATGGTGGTGACCTGCAATATTATGAGCCTGACACCTTGGCAGATGGAATCAAGAAATGTGCTGCCAGCAAATATGCCAAGTGGCTTGTGTTTACCAAGGTCTTCCCTGGAAAGGATGCCCTAGATTCCTCTTAGGGGACTGCATCCTTTCCTCCCACCCCTCTTCACATTACTGGACTCGCACTGAATGCTGCTTATGAATATGTAGGCAGGGAGGGAAGGAAGAAAATTCGCTACAAGCCAAACTCTAGTACAGCCATAACACTCCAGCGATCAGAACAACGCCAGTGCAGGCTGCAACCTCTCTCTTCCCCGCTCCAAAGCAGCAGCAAGACCAGGACACAAACAACAGGGGACAGAGTCTCAGTGCTATCATATTCCAGCCTCTTAGGCCAGATCCTTTAGCACATATAAGGTCAGCAGCAAATCTAAATGTTTTTACCTGAGGCTCTAAATTCTTAACCTTTGTTCCCTAAAGAGGCTGCAAACCAAACATATTAACAAAATCTCTATTTTTGTTCTTTCACAAAACAATCCAGGAGCTCTTTGTACTTGAATATCTACGTATTATACTTTTTTTTTTTCCCCGAAGGTATCCAACAAAGTTTACATGCAAGGTTTGAGTGGATTATATGTATTTAACATGTAAATGTGACAAAGTTGAAGATCTATTTAATTTTCTAGCTGTGGATGATGTTCGGTGCTGTAGAATGGGCAGCTGTCTGCACATTCGTGTGTGTGTTGGTTTGGGTCTTCTAGCTGTTAGTGTTTTGTTTCAGGTTTACTTTCATTTTGGGAAGATTTGTATCTAATAACTTAACCCCAAAAGGATCTATTTATTCAGAACAAAATTGCACTAGGGAACATCAGAAGCACATAGTATGCTGGGAGGCAGCCATGCTCTTGAGCTTCTATGAACACATTGACTTTGAAGATGGTCACCATGGTCTTTTTAATTGGGTTTTAACGGTGATACCTGCAGTGTATCAAAAGGGAAATGCCCCTCCCTATTGCTGTAAAAGTTCCCTGGTGGATTTCTGTGAGACTGGACAATTGCAATACACATTCTTTTGGAATACTATTCTACTCTCTTTCTTTGCCATCATCGGGTTTAATGGAGGTGAATTTTTGTTCGTTGCTGCTGCCCTTTCCAAAGCCCTTCCTCCCCTGAGGACTTTGGGTCCCTGAGTCTAGGAGGATTTCCAGAGTGCTGACTGTCTCTTGTTCAGGTCAGACACTTGTAAACACCTAAGCCTAGAACAAAGTCTCCCCTGCGTTTGTCAGGCAACGAGACCTGTCTAGAGGTTTAATGCCAAAGCTAATCAGACTTGGCTTCAGCCCTGTGTTCTGGGGGTCTTGGAAACGTGCTCTGTAGAAACCAGTTGGTGACTCTAAGTGGTTCCATGTTCTTGTGCAGCTGGGAATGCCCCTGCCATGCTGTGACTCGAGATGGTCTGTGCTGTCTGCTCTCTAGTCTGGGGGAAACCTGGGTGAGCTGAGTGGGATGCACTGGCCAGCGCCGGCGCTAGGGTCAGATACAGAGCTGAGCCCTCCGTGGGCTGTCAGATGGTGCAGGGTTTGGCTCTGCCTTTGCCCTTCTGTCAGTCTGACCTCACTTCGTGGCAGCCACTTTCTAACGAAGCCAATTGGGAAGGGGAGCTGGCCACAGCAGGGGCTTGCTTGGCAAGGAAATAGCATCCTCAGGACTGCATCCAGATGCCTGTAGGCCACTTCTGTCCCTGCATCTGCTCTGGGCAGAAAACCAGGTGTCCTGGCTGCCTCTGCAGAGTTCTTCTGCAGAGAAGACCAGTGAGGAACTGGATATGGCCCTCAGTTTAAAGTTCAGTAATCTCTTAGGGCTGGGAGCAGCAGGGCAGGCAGAGGGCTTGCCCTCCCGAGCACACTGCTCTGTGCAAGATGGCAACCCACAGCAGTGGCTGCTGGAAGGCGCTAACACTTGGAAAGATGGCAGGTGTTTGTACTGCAGCCAGAGGTGCTCAAGAAACCGAATAACCAGGCAAGAGGAAAACGTGTTGGCTGCAGAAGCCCGGTGTATCTGTCCCCCGGTGAGCAGCTCTCCCAAGCTGCGATGTGCGATCACGTTGATCGGTGACAGTGACACACGCGTGCACAGGGCCACCGGTAGCAAGGTGCAAGATCCTGGTTTCAAAATGCGGCAGAGACATGACACAGCTTCTAAAGAAATTTTAGTCCTGCTCCCAGAGTGGCAACTTTCCTCCCCAGCTACATCTGGGCTAAATTTGTCACTCTTTCAAACACTGCCCTTTCAACATGCAGGCTGCTCATTTCTCACGCTTCCAGCACGCCTTTGTGCGCAGCTGCCATGGTCTGTTTGGCTCTTATTTCGGGTCCTGAACTTCATCTCTCTGTTCGTGATCCTGTGCCTGAGTTATTGCCTTGTTCCTGCCGTACTTCTGGGGCAGAGTGTAGCTAGTTCCAGCTGCTGCCTGGCGCAGAACGTAGTGTTTCGGGATGAAATATGAGCGTGCCCTTAGCAAACGGGCACAGTCAGGGGCTTGCACCAAGAGAGAGCAGGGCTGTGGGTGTACACAGGACCCGAGTGACCCATCCCTGAATGCTGCTGTCCAGTTGACCACTAAGGCATGCTCCCTGCTGTTTCTTCACTGCTACCCTACTGTAGCAATTAAGGATTGTTATAACAAACTGCCACTGAAATGGTTACACAGCCCCTGCCATACAAGCAGCTAAAGGAGTTTTTTACTTAGACCCTTTCCCAGCTGGGTTTAGCTCCCATAGAAGAAGCACTTCTTCCTGCTCTCCATCTGTCCCTACTTTAGAAGGTTATACAGCTTTGCTAAGCTTGTTATAATTAATGCAAGCAATTCATGTGTGCGTACAAGCCCTAAAATGTTTCCAAACCAGCCCCCATAAGCATCAGATTGGTCAAGACCCACACCCAGCTCCTCAGCATGGCCTGGTTTCCGTGTTGAGTCATCGGTTTTGCTGGCCATTGGTTTTCTGCTGATGGTTCATACAGATGCTGACCTGGGCGGCTCTGTAGCAGGTGGGAACAGGGCTGTGTTTGTGAGCTCTGCTCACAGACACCTGCCTTGTGACTGTGAAAACCCACACTCTCTTGCTTTTCCTCCAACACATTTCTCAGCAGACTTGGGATTTAAAAATAGAGGGTTTACTTAAAGTGGCACTAGATGTCTTGGTGCAGGTTGCATTAAAACGGAAACTGTAGTACCTGTAAACACACAAAAGACCTTTCATTTCCTGAAAAATGTATTCATCCTTCACAGCCTGGCTGCAGCAGAAATATGGTCTGAACCAGGTTGCCCACAAACTGCAGGTCCAGTGCTCTGGAGCTGCCAGCGAGCCTGCACACATCTTGCCACTCAGCTTGGTCACAGGATAGCTGCGTCTTTATTCACAGAAGCAGATGAAAGGCATGAGATGATACTAGCTGCCAACAATTCACTCTCTGACAAATGATCTCTCCACCCCTTCGCTCCCTCCAAGTGCTAAAAGTCCTGAATCAGGTCCTCCCCTTCTGAAACCAGAGCTGGCAGTTATTGAAACACTGGGCTGCTGTATTTCTCTTTGCTTTCTGCTTTCCAAGCCACAGTTTCAAACTTCTTTTGCTCAAAGAATAAACAGCAGAGAGGTGTTTTTAAAAAAGGAAGTGGAGCCTGTCACCTGCTCGTTTGGCTTCAGGAGTTTGGAGAAAAAGCCCCTGTAACTGAAGGCACGGTGTAGCTGCAGCGGAGCAGCCCACCCGGCCAGCTCCTGCTCCTTCGCTGTTGGTGGACTTGCCAATCTTTTTATTGTATTTACAAAGACACTCGAGGGTTGGGAATTCCTTGGTGAGCACTTTATATGAACGTGTCTCTTCCTGTCGGCTGCCTGTGAGTGGCTGCCTGAAACCACGGCTGAGGTCGGAGAAGAACCTGCTGGGCAAACCTGCTCCCTGTTCCTGCTCGGAAAACCCAGCACCTCCCGTGCAGAGCCCTTAGTCCCCTGAGGAGCTGAGGATGTGCAGGATTTGCTCTAGTCTATGATGAGCAACTCCCTCACTGCCCTGTGGGTGGGGGAATCCACCAAAATATGTCATGCTCTCGCAGCTGGCCGGACGACCGAAGCAACTGGCATTTCTGTCAGTCCTAGATAAGAGGGAGGTCACTGCTCCCTCTGCTCTGCCGCTGCCTCCCTGTGCTGGCACTCCCGGCTCTGGCACAGCACCACGAGCCCTCAGAAATCTCTCTGACGTGTGCGGAGAAGACAGTCGTGACTCAGAAATGGCCTAGCAGAAATGTCCACGGGAAGCTTCCCTCTGCTTATATTACAGAGAGATGAAGCAAAAATAAGAGTGAAGGAGCTTGCTCTGAAAACACTGATTGCTGCAGAAGAGCGGGGAGAGACGCAGCCCTCTCCCAGGCCGGGACTCCGGCAGTCGGGTGGCACATGGTGTATCAAAGCCCGATGAAATACGGAGGCAGTTCTTGAGGGTGCACCTGCCTGACTTTTTCATCTGCTTGGCAAGACAAGGTGTCAGATGTGGGAGCTACGTGCAAGGCAAGGAAATGGGGCGGGATGGCACAGCTCCCACCGCCAGCACTGACGCTCTCTTTGGTGAAGGGAAAACAGTCTCACGGCAGCAAGGATGCACTGAAAAGGTCGTTTCTATTGTGGTGGCTGCTGCTATTGCAAAAGATGGTGAGCTCCTGGCTCCTCCCTCTGGGGTGAGATACAGGCAAGATGACCTCGCCACGGAGGGAGAGGAGAGAGCTTAAAAGGTTGGAGAATAAACCAAGCATTAAAATTGCAGGCAAGTCCAGACTAGTTTCCTTGAAGGACACTAGAGACACTACTGCTTGACTGAGCACAGTAGACACTCCCAGAGCTGATCTCCTGATACCAACAAGATCTTTCAATATTTCCCTTTGCTTCTGCGGTGGGCTAAAAACATCTAGCTTCTGAAATATTTATCTCATCCGCTTCTTCCAGTAGAGATCAGAAGGCACATGAAATGCACCTGTAACCTGATGGATCACCTGGCACCTTCAGTAACTTTTAGCAGGGGGAGGTGCCAAATCACATTTACGTCTCCAAGTCCAAGCTCTAAAGGATCAGAGATAGGCAAAGGGTACTCGCTGGTAGAGGTGACAGGCAGCTCGTGTTACCTACAGGATAACATGAGTACTGAACTCTCTGGGAAGAAACTTAGCACGAGTTTTTGAACACTAGGGTAGAGGCATTGAGAGCGTGAGATACACCCCACGTCCCTCGGAGTGGGGAAACAGGCACTCGGTGCCACCGTGCCTTTCCCAGCTCAAGCGGGTCAGGGACAGCTGGGAGGCTACTTGTCCCACCCTGCGTGCAGTGTTTTAGCTGCTCGTGGCTCATCTATGGACCAGGGCACTGGGAGTGCAGAGCATTACCTACCAGTCCTGCTTCTTGCAACATCTAGGTCTGTTTCCTTTCTGGATCGCATCTGGTATTACTCCTTGCACCCAAAACACTCCTAAACTAGTTGCCTGCCCAGCAGCTTTCCTGCAGCCGCCCGTCAGTGCCACGCCTGCCCTGTGCCGTTCAGGAGAACCGACGGTAGCATCCTCCGACTGTAGCCTGACTGTCCACAAGCAGTGGAACAAGTGGCTTCCTGCAAAAACCACGCACAGAGCCTTCAAGCAATGGCGGCAGGAGAGATAAGTCTCTTTCCAGCAGCAATTTAGCAGCTATACATTCAGGGTGAAGTTCTCCAGCCCAGCCTCAACTGACCGAGCTTCCTCATTCCTCTCAAGGTGCCCAAGCAGTGAGCTGAACTGGCAGCACCCTCACTGCAGCAAACGTCTGCAGCTTTGGCTTGTGGGGAGCGGCTGAGAACAAAACCACTTCCCCAGGGAAGATGAGGTCCCCAAAGTAAGGGCATTGCTCAGAAAAGATCTGGCTGACATGGGTGCATGCATATTCCCCACATCCCAGCGCAGAGCCCTGCCCCATCCAAACCTCCCTGGAGGGGCTAATGTCATCAAAAGTGTCTTCAACATTATGGTTTCTGGCCAGAAACCCTCCCAGTTCCAGTGTGATCTTCAGGCCAACTTTGTAATCCCTGAGACACTGAGACAAACCAGAACAGCTTTCCCAACCATTTTGCCCAGTATTAAATTCAGTGACTTTTAGCACAATTATTTATTAACTGCCAGCACTGCACCTGGGAGTACTGTACATGACTGGGAGGGAAATTAACTGTTCCTGCACCTGCAAAGTGAAGGGAAAACATTATTTCCTCCAGATTTGTGTGACAAGGCTAGAAAACACAAAATCTGAAAAATTCAAACGAAGCAAGAAGTCAGCAGTGCCCGTTCAGGATTTAGCCATGTCCCTTACCCTGGGGACTTCACTCTGCATGAGGAACTAGACAGGAAGAGCCAGAGCCCCCTGAGACAGGAGCTGGCAGTCCCAGAGACCCCTTCGTTTCAGCAAACCTGTCTGCTGCTCTCCTCTGACCTTCTTCTGCTTTGCTCAGCTCCGTGTGACAGTCTCCCAGGAAAGCCTAATGAAATTGCCTGATTCCTCCAGCTGTTCCCCCATTACCCACCCGCCACGCCAAGGCTGCTGTATTTCCACCTGCCACTGAGAACGCAGAGAGTGCTTAATGGATTATGGCTGGATAAACAGTAAAACTGAGCATATGCGAACACTTCAGCCTCCCCTGTGCCTGCCGTGCTCCTGCTCATTGGAGGGAGGGAGGTCTGTTAGGCAAATCTTTCAGGGTCTGAGGCTGCAGTGCCAGGCATTCCTGGATGCAGCTCACATTGGAGAGCCTGGCTGCATCGAGGGGGACTGGGGAGGGCAGAGGTGATGTGGATCGATGGACCGAACCCGGGAGCTGCTGCTGTGTATTGACTCACGCTCACCGATCTGTTCAGGGGCCCCCGGGAGGAGCTGGCTGGAGGGCTGGCAAAAGTGGGACTCTGCTCGAATCCTGAGTGCTTTTGAGTCAGGAGAGAAGGCAGGGCTCTCTGAATCAGGCTGTTAGCGACATGTGACAGCCAAGATGTGTCTCAGAGGGGTAGGCATGGGGACTGAGCCAAAGGAGAGAAGCAGCAGCCCATCCCCCTGCATACTCTGTCCTCCAGGGCTCCTCAACCAGCACATCAACTCCTACATTTTTGTATCAACAGACACATAATGGATTGATTTCTCATTCTTTAAAACTCAGTACTCATTCAACAGTTTCACACACAAAAATGTAGACACAGGAATGTACACAAAAGTATTAAATGAGATAGATCTTTATTAGAAGCTTCCAGCATATTTTATCTGTTCTCCTCCACAAAACTCCTCTTACTGGATATACAGCTCCTATAGTCCATATAGAGCCTGTACATCTCTCTCTTGCTATTTACTGCTACATATCTCACTGTACAGTTGTACAGTGTGCTCTCTTATCAGCAATAATACATGGTCTTAAGTACAACCCCACACACATTAAAATTGCATGTCACTCTGCATTACAAGGAAAGAGCTAAACCTCTTCTCTCCCATTTCGTAAGACAAACATTGCCACAGACTGTTCCTATAAAGCTCATAGGCAGATCTGCACAGGTATGCTGGGCAGATTTCCCCCAGTACCTTTGTGGATCTGGTCCCTAAGTGCTTAACAAATCTCACATTCGTGCTGTTATCAGACTTGGGAGTGAAGAAAAACCCTCATGAATAATGCCCTTCAGTAATCAGGAAGGCACTAGAGACAGGGAAGAACCTGAACCACTTCCTTTTCATTTTTCACCCCATCTTACATTCTGGGTCCCCTCCAGCCCCACAAGGTTAAACACTCAGCCACGTACCTCCTCGCTCGACATCTCCCAGCCAACTCTGTCTCTAGGATGGGAGGCAGCAGAGGGACCAAGTGATATACCTAGATATCTGGTGACCGTCAGAGCCAAACATGTACATGTGCCTCTTCCTCCTCCCCAACATGCTCCTGTCCTTGTCAGGGCTCTTTCCTGAGGCTTCCCTGAGCTCAGCCCCTTTCCCCGCTGCCCCTGCAGCCCCTTTCTGTCCTGTGCAGCCTCCTGCCGGGCCCCTCCCGGCTGCCCCTTCCCCTGGCTCTGGCTGCGTGACACCTGCCCATCCACTGCCGACAGGAGGGAGATGTGTCCTTGCAGCGGGTGCTCCTCGCCTGCAGGGACAGACACCACATCCGCGGCTCTGGCTCAGCAGGGCTGAGGCGGCCACGTGCAACAGAAACCCCATCTCAGCCTCCTGAACTGTTAGACTGAGCCGTGACTTCTTGGAGTGAAATCCAAGAGGATGAGTCTTCCTGCAGTGAGCCAAACCGGTCATGGGAGACCTGGGCCTTGCCAAGTGAGTGGCCCCTCCGTCCCCCTCTAGCTGCTGCCCAGCTAGCTGCACACAGCCAGCACACGCTTAGCAAAGCACCATGTTTGGACAGAGACAGCTCTTCCCCAAAGCTCTCTCCTCTCTTCCTTCACAGATACCTCAACCCTTTCATAGGAACGAAGCACTTTCCTGGTTTCCTTTGATCTCTCCTCCCTCTACTACCTCAGTGCCTTCCTTTGTCACCAGGTGACTTCACCAGGGAGGACAGACAAACAGCGCCCTGGAACAGACACTGTGACTACTCCTAGGAGACAGCACAAGTATGCAAGAAGTGTGCAAAGAAAGAACAGAGCCAGCCCACACTGGGCTCCTCTTCTCTCCAGTACAGGTACAAACTGCCTACCGTATTGTAAATGACTGTCACCGGAAGGATCCTGCTTCCCGTGACATCCTGTCCTGTTTAGGGATGGGTCCAGAGAAGTCTTGGTGCTGGGATCCAGGCTTCTCACACTGCCCAAGAACAAAGTCCCCGGCCTCTGCCTCCACCATCCTTGCCTGTCCTCAGGAAGCACCTCTGGTGTGCGCTGAGCCTAGGTCCGGTGGTGGCCTTCTCTGACCTGCCTTCGGAAGTAGCGGATGGCAGAAAGCGTGCCAAAAGTTGCCAGGAACACTGGAAAAGAGCCCAACACATTTCCAGAGTGAGTCTGGGTGCTTCTTCCAAACCTGAAGATCTTTTTCCAAACTTGAAGATCACAAGCTACTTGGCTCACTCCAGTCTATGAGACCTAGGGGGTCGCTCCCCTCCCTTTCTCAGACCCCTCCTGCCTTTGGTCTTCATCCCCACCACACTGTGCTTGTTCCCAGTGTAGTCAGTCCTGAGCGCCCACAGCCTGGCCGACCACATCTAGTCCTATAGTTTGGGCACACGGATCACACCACCATTTCACAAGAAACGTCTGTTTTAAGGGAAACACAACATAGACTTCATGCATGTGGTAGAGATGGGTGGTGGATAGATATACAGGTTCATGTAGAGATCTAATGGGTCTAATCTTGGATGAGAAGGCCACAGCAGGAAATCTCACCAAGGCTTCAGGACAGTCCCTTCATTTTCTGCTTCCGCTTGGATCAGGAAGATGCCAAGAAAAATATCATTTTGCGGGTTATTGGTGGATACTTTGATCCCAGCCAAAAGCAGAAAATACCCAAAACCCAGAATCAGAAAATGTAGAGATACAAAAAATAACTAATGGAGATTATACACAGAATCAAGCTCTTTTCTGTACTTTCAGTTAATGTTTTTAGCTTGGCTTATAAGGGAGGTCAAATTCCCCTGATCTGTTCCCAAGCAAAACTGGGAATTCAAGCTGTGCCTTTGGACTTCCCAGTTTAAATTCAGACTTGATTTTGATTTATATGTTAGAGCCTGGGACATAGACAGGGAAATTCAACTTGTTAGAACCTAAAATGCCAAAAGAGAATCACTAGTCCAGGATGTCAGACTGTCTATTGCGTCTCCTCCTCGCCAGCGTGCTTTCTGCACACTGGGTTATGCAATCCTGAGGGCACGAGGCCCATATCCCGTTTTTTGCACCCTCTCTGAGGCCACAGCTACCATCTAATACTAAGAAGGCAAGAAGGAGCAGGCCAAAAGCTCCTTGTGATGATTGCACTGAGCAACTTTAGCTAATGAGCTATTCTCAGCCCGAGGTGTCAGCTTCCTGTGTGACCTTAGTGGGGAACATTCCTCCCCCGGACAAGCAGCAGGAAGCCCTGGCCCCGGTGTCTCGCCCCGCGGCGGGGGGTCTCCTGTGCCCGCGGGACAGACCCCATGGGCAGCTGCTGCAGCCAGGGCAGGGCTGCTGCACTTGCTGTCTAACACCCTCCTCATCCAGCGACCCGCACCCCTTGGACCACAGCTCAGCTAATTCATGCTGCCCGAGCTTCCTCCCTCCCCACCAGTTATTCAAATGCTGTGGTTGGAGAGGAGAGGGACTGACAGAGCTCTGTTTATTCACAGGACTCAGTGTACCAGGATAATACTTCAGCTAAGCTGTATTTAGAAAGGAGATTATACCTTTACAGCACGTTAGAAAAATATGTGCATTTGTTCCAGCTGAGACGGAGTATAAACCTGCATACTCGAGGTCCTGATTCAGCTTCTAGGATCCTAAAGAAGCCTCTTTTCCCCTGACACACTGGTACTGGTCCCTGTCAGAGGCTGGATGGAGCAGGGCCAAAGCTAGGAATACAGACTTGTCCTATAGCTCAGTTCAAGTGAGCAGTCACTTTGTATGGGGGAAAGGACAACCTAAGTGAGTAGGAATGAGGACTGTCATTTCTATAGGAGAGAGAAGATATTAGAAAGTAACAGGACACTTTGGAAAAGCAGGAAAATGACTGCATTTTCCCACAAGCACTGTTAGGTGTGTTAGCATCCCTGCCTTTCTCCCTGCTATGTCTTCTACGAGGTCCTTCCCACCCCTTTCCCACCAGGCTGGGCACCGTACGTACTGGTCTTCCAGGCATCTGGAGCCTGCAGGTCGGAGGTCTTCACTGCCCAGGATGCAAAGGCACAGAAGACGAGGCACATGTCTTTGTGGGTCAGTGCCAGAGGAGCCTCGGGCCTCCCTGCGAGAAGAAGAGCACAAGGCTTGGGGTTTTATGACGCCTCCTCTGCCACAGCAGGCTCCAGTCCCTCTGGGGCAGTGACTCTCTTGCACTCCCAGAGAAATACATCTTTGTCACACATTTTCCCTCCCAGAAGACCTTTTTTCACCCTTGGACAAGTCAAACATGTTTCTTTAGGACTCAGGGACGTTTCCTAAGGAGAGGGGCGCATTTTTCACCCCTCTCAGTTTTACACTTCAAGAGCCTGAGGCAAATATTTGTTGATGCTACCCATGGGCCTGGGAGGCACCGCCAGCTGACATGCGCCTCCAGGACCTCTGCCTGCCTCACCACCTCCCTGCATTTCTTCCCAGCGCACTCCTGTGGGGTGGCTGGAAGCAGGGAGTAGCTTGAGGGGAGAGCAATTCCTGGGCTGGCTGCTGATGCACTGGGGCTGCAGGCAGGCCCCTCTGGGCAGGGTCCCCTTCCTGCAAGACAATGCCCCGAGATGCATGCAGCTCTAGTCCAACACACAGCTCCCTGAGAAGCACCAGTGCTCAGCATCTCTCCAGGGATCCCACCTCACTGCCTGCTAGGACCAAGGAGGGAGACAGCCCTGAGTGCTCTGCATTTCTTTCTCTGCTGGAGTTCCAGTCTAGCACAACTTGAAGGCATGTTGCAAGAGTAGGTTATTTTTGCTCCTATGTTTATTTGATCAGGATTTTAATTAAAGCTGGCTTATTAATTAGCTATGACCATGGCAAAGGGGTTTCTCCTCTGTGCAAACAGACTGGAAGCTCTATTTTGAGGCACCCTTTGGGATGACTCATTCATTGTTTGGTTTTAATATTAACTGTGAGGCACTGTGGCTGTAAGCATTATACAAGCTTTAAGATTAATATGCTGGCTGTCCTGTGGGTCAGACTTGCTCTCCCTTTATTCCTGTTTCTCTTACCTGCCTCCAGTAACAGTCAATGTTCAGCTAACTTCTGAGGTCTCTGGAGGGTGTTTTTCAAATTAGCATGTGTTTTAAAGTCCCCCTCCTCTCAGCTGGAAGCCTTGGACATGTTCCACTCTGTGCACACCTTTTCCCCCACCAATATTAGATCGATTAGCAGCCCAGCCATAACAGGACAGCAGCCATTGCCTCAGGGGCATGAGTTCTCTGGTGCAGAAAGATTTTGCTGCTTTGCCTCCCATTCCCTCATCAGAAATACAGGTAAGTGGTTCTGCAGGCAGTTGGATGGCACTGGGATGGGGAATTCCTATCTCTACCAGACCTTGCAATAACACCAGCCATGTTTAATGCACCTGTCTGTTTCAGTAAGTTTTGCTTGGCCGGAATGCAGAAGAATAGATTAGATCCACAATAAGTTACATCCATTCAGGGGGACAACTGAATTAACTAGGACAGGGACTTGGGCCAGACTGAGTTTCAGCCTGTTGCATGCACGCTGTCATGACCATCTCTACCCCAGGACTGGAGTTCATGGGGAGCAAAGCAAGTTATGCCCAGAATATACCCAGATTCCCTGTCCATGCCTCCTGCAGCACTGGGAGCTAGCCTGCAGGGCCTGGCCAGCACCACTCGCTTGGCACAGGGACAGCGTGAGCATCACGAGAGAGAGCCAACGTGACACAGCATGTCATGGAGGTGGCTTTAGCCACGCTTCCAAAGATCCCTGCTAAAGCCCAGGGCTGCTGTGTGGCAAGGCAACAAGCCGAGAGTGTGATTTCAGACCAGCTACACCTGGCGGAGCCCACCAAAATGCTCCCACCTGTACGGTGACCTTAATGCTGCTGTGGCTGGAGTGGAGATGGCTGCAGCAGGGCCAGAGCTGGCTGCCAGGCTTCCCAAGGGGCAGTGGGAGCAGGGGAGACCACCCAAGGCAGAGGCATATCTCTACGTGCAGCACCGAGCCGGGGCTGTTGGGCAGCGGGCAGGGGGTAACAGTGCTTTACCTGTCAGTGCAAGGGCCATGTCCAAACCTTCTGGCTGTGCCTGGCTTCTTCCCAGCGGAGCCAGTGGGACAAGGGGGAGCTTCTCTCCAGATGGTCTCCGCACGAGAGTCTGGGGGGCTGGGGCTTGGCCTCGGATGAGACGCATTGGCCTTTGCAGGAGGGACTTCAAAGTCCCCACAGCTTTCTTCACCTCGGAGGCTGGAGTGATTGAGAAAATCCCTCTCCAGCCTGCCCTGTCCCCAGGCCTGTCTGGAAAGAAGTATTCATACACCTCAGGGCCCGAGATAACCAGGGAGTCTTTGACTGGGACCAAGGCTGAATCCTCATTTTGCAGCTGAGCATGGTCCAAGCTGCTGAACTTCTTTCGCTTCCTGTCTTTACCCTTGACTTTTTTCTTGTTTTCTTCCGGTTCGTTGAAAAAATATTCATACAGTTCAGGCAAGGATATTTCCCTTTCCAAGGGTGTTTTCTCCCCCTCCACCGAGTTCCCCATTCCTTCTTCTTCCCCTTGGGAGTCACAGAAAAAATAGTCGTACATCTCAGGCCAGGTCACATCCAGGGTGTCTGCCCTTGCAGAGGCCCCGGCTGTGAAGCAAGGGGGGCCCAGGTCCCTGGGGGTTTCAGCTGCAGGCCCCCCATGAGCTCCCCCAGCATCATCCCCTCCAAAAGCTGCCATGCTCTTGGGATGGAGAGGCTTCCCCGGCGTCTCCTGGCATGCCTCCCCCGAAGGAGCTGTGGCTCCGCTGGCAGGGATTGCCGGCACATTGTCACGTATGCCCAAGGCACCAGCCTGCCCTGGCTTTGAATGCCTGGTGGCCTTCACCTTCCCCAGGGGCTGTACCCCCGGCTCCTTCACCTTCTGCTTCGGGGGAGTGCTCACGGCTGGATCACCCTCGTCCGCGCCAGGGCTGGGCACCGGCCGTTTGCTCTCCCCTGCCTCCTCGCTCCCCAGCTTCACAGGGGCTGGCTTGGCTGCCTTCTCCTTCCCTTTGCTCTTTCGTGAGGACAGTGGCGAGCTTAAAGGTGCCTTTGCGGGTATGCCAGTCCCCTGTGCCACAGCCCCCGCAGGCTCCCTGTCCCCCTGGACCGCCTCGGCGGCACTGGCTCCACGTTGCTTGCGGCTCTTTCTCAGCTGTCCTGGCACCTTGGGCCTCACAACGTCCGGGGATCCAGCCGGGGAGCTCGGCTCGGCACCCGCTCTCTCCCCGCTCACCTCCTCCCGCGCCGGGCAGCTGGGTGCTCTGGGTGCAGTCTCCAGGGCTGGGCTCAGGGGGTGGTCACGCAGGGGTCCCCGTAGCCCCGGCTCCGAGCGGGAAGCGCTGCTAGGACTTTTCCTCGCCAAACCCTCTGGGGACGTAGCCAGCACCGGGAAGCTGCCCTGCACCGGAGCCCCCAGCTGTGCCGCCACCAGGCTGCCACGGGGCTGTTCCCCTCCTGCGTCCCCTCCCTGTTCAGGGGTGCTTGTTCCAGCTGGGTGCCTGGGAGGCTCCATGGCCTGATTGCTGCTGGCTGCTCCTTTCTCCGATGCCGATGCCAATGCTGGCTGCGGTGGTGCTGCTTCACATGCTGTGTCCTGCCCTGGGCTGCTCTCGGCTGTGCCGCCAGCTGGGCCGGCAAGGGTTGCTGCGGGGGGACAGGGGGGCTGCCTCCCCTGTGTGCTGGGCATTGGAGCGTATGAAGGGCAGCCGGGCTTGTCGCTCTCGCACAGAAACCTGCCGACCGAGCCCAGGTCCGCTTCGTCCTCGCTGCCCGAGAGAAGCTCCGGCAGGGCAAGGTGCCCGCCGGCGGGCCAGCGCAGGGAGGCGTCTCCAGGCACCCCACGTGGGGCAGAGGTTCCAGTGCCAGGCCCTGGCCTGCTGCCCACCCTCGCTGCGATCTGCCCGTTTGTGCTGGCGCGGCAGTCCCTCCCCGGCACGCCGTCCCCTTGTTCAATGTCACTGAGACACTGCTCCTCGGCCGTGGCCAGGGTGACGGGCGCTAGGTTGCATTCCTCCGACGCCAAGTAGAACTCAGCCCAGTCCCTGTCGTTCAGCTGGATGCTGTACTCGAAGTTATCCATGTCTGCAGCAGCAAAGCAAGGGGAGGGGGCCGGAGAGATCAGGGCATGAGGAAGAGGCACCAGCATCAGCAGACATAGCCGAGGTGTGTGCCCCTAGCCCTTTCCCCCCAGGTTCCTGCCCTGCTTCCCTGCCATCCGCATTCACTCATCCTCACTTGTTTCCAGCTGAAATCGGTGGGAGGCAAGGGCAGCCCCTGGCAGACTCAGCAGGACAGGTATCGCTGCGCTAGACCATAACCCAGCCAGCAGTGAGAGAGACCACCACTACCCCCCTCAGGTCCCTTCTGCCTCTGCTCCCCGAGCACAGCAGCACAGAGGGTTTGGGAGTCTCTCCACAGCAGTATCACACCTCACATACCCCTTTCCTACTCCTTTTGCCTACAACCCATTTAAAAAAGTGGAGCATTTACGCTCTTGAGCATTCCTGCTGCCACAGCATCATGCATGAAGGTAGCATGAAGCACAGTCCAAACAAGGACATTTCAGCAAGCCACAGCAGCCCCTTCCATACCCATGGCTCTGGGGAGGGAGATGCAACAGAGCCCAAAACCAGCAGGGGGGATCCAGCGGTAGGAGAAGAAGCAGAGAGATCACAAAGCTGCATCCTACCTGTACCACAATCTAAGCCGGTGATGGAGCCATTCAAAGAGCCACGCAGGAAAATCTTCCCAGCACAACATGATGCTGTACCCTTGACGGGGGCAGAGAGCTCGGCTCCAGC
Organism: Morus bassanus; assembly: GCA_031468815.1. Taxonomy (NCBI): domain Eukaryota; kingdom Metazoa; phylum Chordata; class Aves; order Suliformes; family Sulidae; genus Morus; species Morus bassanus. The sequence continues at coordinate 5,888,395 of CM062587.1, forward strand.
ACTGATCCATTCAGGGGCTAAAAATAGACACACACCCCCTCCCTCCCCAGTGTGTCACTTGAGATCCAAGTGCGATGGGTTCAGAGAGGGCAGGCCCATATATAGAAGCTGGTGAGGAAGATGTGAGGGTGCCAGCCAATGTTTCTGTCCCACAGCCTCTGGGGTCGCTGGGACCACTCCTGATGCCCACTGCTCACTTCTGCCCTCTGCCTGGGGTTGCTCCGTGGGATGGCCAGCAGAGAAGGGGCCCGGGCCTCGGCCACAGAGCTCACAGCCTTTAGCACAAGGTGGAGCGTGACATCGGGGTGGCAATGACTGTTCTTTTTTCAACATACCCACCTCTTTGCCTCAGTCTGTAGGTTAGCCATTTCTAGGGTGACAAAAACATGCCTCAGGGGCATCGTTCGCCTGTTGATAGCACTCCTAGGGCACTTATTGCCAGCCTACTGCAGGTTTACATCAAAAGATCACAGCCAGCGTCATGGTCTTGTGACAAAGCTTGCATGGTGCGTGGCAGGCGTCCCACACCGCCCAGGAGCATCTGGTGTGGGTGGAAGAGGGAGCCTTGGGTTGGAGACTCAGGGTGAGCCTGGTACGAGGGAGTTACAGGGGAAGCAACCGGCCAAGGGTGGCCTGGTGGGTCAGCAACCAGAGCTAGAAATAGCCCTCAGCTCCTGCGAGTCCCCAAGCCTGCCTCCCACTGCATGCCCTCCCCTGTCCCAGGGGCCAGAAATAGATGCCCTAAAGTAGCTGCCTGCAGCACAGTGCCTGTGAGTGGGAGCCCAAGCCCAGCTCCAGGCCCTGCTGCCCCGAGGGGGGCGAGCACTGCCCCGAGGCTCCGGCCACCCTTTTGGTCACCAGGCTGCTGTAGACCCCAAACTATTGGAGACGGCCAGCCATGGAGATGCTGTGGGAGCCAAGAGGGACCCACACGCTCTGCAGCCACCTCGGGGGCCCTCGGTGGGGCCGGGGTGTTGGGCATGCCGCGCTGCACGCCCCGGGGAGCTGGGGGCCAGCACCCAGCTCCTGCCCCACAGGCCAGAGGGCAGCTGGGCCTCTTGCCCTGTCCTGCCCTGCCCTGCCAGCACCGGCCATCCTGCGGGAAGGAAGCTCCCCGTCGTGGCTGCCTTCACGCACTGCACTGCCAGGGAGCGAGCCAGACGCACGCAGCCCACCAGCAGCTGGAGCTGAAGCGCATTGCCCCACGCTGCCGGGTAAATATTGACCAGGACATGCTTCCTTTCTCCATGCTCCAGGCTGACGCACGCAGGGAGATTGTCGAGCCGAGAAAATATGGAAGGAAAGAGGTCTGCTGTCTTCCCATCCTATCTCATTTCTGATCTGGCTACACCCTTCTCCCTCTCCCCCTCACACGCGCTCGCAGACACAGAAGGGAAACCAACTGGCTTCCTTTTCTTGGCTGCAGTCGACTTCCTTCCCTTTGAGTCCAGCAGCCAGGGTTAGTCAGAGAAACCTTTAAACTCTGCCTTGCAAACCGCACCAGAGAACATAAAAGAGACAGAGGCAGCGAGACGGAACTGGAAGCCAGCAGCGGGCTGGCAGCCCGCGTTATCAGTGTCACATTTAAAACCAATGCTGGAGCAGCCACACACCAAACCCAACAGGAACTGCACACACCCCACCACATGTTCCACCCTGGCCTCAGAGACACAAACAAGTCTCAGAGCCGGAGACCTCCAAGTATTTATTTAGCTGTCCAGGGTGAAGCCCACACACTGTCCTTGGGGAAATTACGCATCTGCTAGCACTTCCCTGCCTTCCTCTGGGGGGGCCATAAAAGCGCAGCATGGACTTCAAGGGCAAGGCACGCTGCCCCAAGCCACGCAGGCTGCAGGAGGGGCATTATGCCATCTGCGAAGGACATCCAGCAGTTGGAGCCCGGACAGATCGTCTCCAATTACCTTCTGGCGTGTGGTGCGTGACCCTATGCCTCTCTGGGATACCTGGCTCTCCGGAGCCATCTCCAGAGGAGCTGATGGCAGATGCTGGGATGCTGAAGGGCTGCTCCAGCACCTCCGGACCAACGTGACCGGCAGACACCACCTGCCGAGCTGCGGGCAGGCGGGCACAGGCCTCCCCACCACCTCCCAGCACCTCCAGCATTGACGCTTTGGTATTAAGGACATTATATAAATAACTAATGTCAACATGTAATTAGAGAAGGGCCTGAAATAAAGCAGCAGATGAGGGCCCTTTCTGCCTGACGACATAGGACACAGCGTGGGAGAAAGAGCCAGAATCAAGGGCATGGAAAAGGGAGCTAGGCAAGAAAATCAGGAGTGCCATGGAGGGGCACTTCCTTTGGCATAAAGACCCCTTCTGTGGCTTCAGGCTCTGCATTTGTTATTCCCAGCGTAACGGGACTTCAACAGACTGGCAGGGGGGAAAGGAGCTATCAGACCTATATAGAATAATACTCTAAGCAATTTCCTATCCAGGAAAGTCCATTTGGGAAAAGTCTACCTTCACAGAGCTTTTAAAATCCACACTAAAACGTCACAAGCATGAGGGCTCTGGCTGAATTCGCTGCTGAGACAACGCAAACAATGCAGAGAAATGTGGGTCTGACTGCAAACACGTCCTCCCTGTCCTGTTCTAGGCCCATCGCATGCTGTGTGTTAGGGGAGGAAGAGGGTGATGAGTTTGCAGGAAAAGCAATGGGAAAAAAAAAAGCATAACGGGAAGAGAAATATGTCCACAGCTTCAGGAGCAAGATTACATTGGCCCTTGCTGCTTCCCACTGCCTGGGACAGACAGCTCTATTTGTGGCCATTTTCTCAGGCTTTCTTCCGCTTTGGCTTGATCATCATCCTTCAACCTTGGTCACTGATACAGCATGGCCTGCCTGTCCATCTCTGGCTGATCCCTGGACTCTGGTCTTCTGCTCTCACAGCACCAGCCTTTCCATCTTGTGATCTCCCCCCAATCTGATTAATTTCTCCCCTTCCATAAATTCCTGGGAGGTACAAACTGCCATACAGATAGCTCAGCCCTTTGTGTCCAGGAGCAGGGAATGCTGTGCTGCTCAGGTACAGCTTCGAGCTTGCACTGCTAACAGCCATGAGACCTCCCTTGTGACAGGGAGAGAGCAAACAGGGAATTTAGATCTACCCCAGAGAAAGCCTGGAAGTAGTTTACTCCATGCTGAGGAAGGGGTTAAATCTGAATTGAAACTCAGAGTGCAATGAAGCTGTAACCACCAGTCTGGTTTTGCTGGTTTGGGGGCAGGTGAGTGGCTAGGAATTATCACCCCCAAACCATAAAAGGTCTGCATTGTTTTTGCCTAAACCCTTTAACTGTTTTGGGTTTTTTTCGCCTGAAACTCACTCCCCAGCCTCTCTTAAAATTCAGGCCCATGCTTCCCGAGCAGCCAGCAGCGGGCTCACTCAAAGGTCAGCCTTAGCTGACTTGAAACTAAGCCCACACTTGCCTGAAACTCTGCCAAGCTCTTCCAAAAGGCTTGTATCCTGGCCTGAGTTTCGGGTTGCTAATCCAAGTCTCACTGGGTTTCAGGTTTCCCTGCAAGCTTTGGCTTTGCTCTACACAAGAATAGCCTCAGGCCGCATCTATTCTGCTGGCTGGACCCTGCCTGCCGGGGCAGGGGTGGCAGCAGGCGGCCACCTCCAATGCCAAGAAAGATGATGCAGGGCAAACAGGGCACACAGCTGCCTCAGAGGCAGAGGATACAGACAGGCCTCAAATCCATGACCCTGGACTCACTGTCCCTGAGGGGCAGGTTCTGCAACTCCCCAGCATTGCCTCTCTCCAGGCGCTGCCAGCCAGAATAGCCAAGGGGCTGTGAGGCCACCATCCCCTGCCCCAGTGCGGTGCACAGCCAGAGACCCCAGCAGGACGGGCTACAGCCGTATGAGCCACAGGAGCAGTTTCTAGCTGTTGAAGGACAGGCAAGACCTGAACTGGCCTGAAGCTTAGCAGTGCAAAGTTAACCCACTGCATTGTTTTAATCTGAAGTACAGCACAGTAATACCAGACCAGTGCATGGTCTGTTGTGGCTGTAGTGTTTCTGGCTCGGGACCAGCAGCTGTAAGGCCAGGTGACCACTGTCATGTCACAGCCATCTCGCTTTTCACGTTGCTCACTGATGTGAGACAAACCAAGCACGCCAAGCTCTCTGCAAGTCATACCCAGACAGAGCTATCCTGTTTTTTCACAAGTCCTGAAAAGAGGCTGCTGGGCTGAAGTTCCAGCTCACAGGAATCGGAGTTCCACCGCTGAATCCAATAGGATCGGTATTGTACCTGTGGAACTAATTTTTCCTGCCATTTCCACTAGATGTCACTTACAGCCAGAAAGTTAGCAGTTTCCCTAGATTTTTAACCTCCTCCCGATGCACACAGGTTTATGCTAATCCTAAAAAGGGGCTTTAGATGTCCAGGACATTAGGACTGTAATGGTATTAGAGCAGTCAGGATTGCAGGCTGTAAGGGAGGGGTGTAGGGGAAGCTAACAGCCCCTGAGCATCCCATCCAGCTGGTGTTGTGCCTCTAGGGGAAAGGAAAAAGCCGTGTTCTGTAAGGCTGGAAGAGCAGGGTCTTTGCTAACACTGGCTTGTGCATGTTGGGAGTCTCTACAGCAAACCTGTCCTGCTTTGTGCTGCAACGTTAGATGTTCAGTGATCCACGCAGGTAGGTCACCAGCTGCCACGTGTGGGTGTCCAAATCTCCGAGCCAGCAGGCAGCTCTATCTCCGCAGTCAGCAACCTGTCCTAAGTGCTTTGGGGTAAGACCAGTAGTCTCCCGACCCTGGGGTCACAGCACGGCCCAGGGGCCCATTCCAAGCCCCCTGGAAAGCAACAAAAACCATTTGCATCTCCATCCTAGTGCCAAAGCTGCTGCCCTCCCTCACCCCACAAGGCTGGCACCACACCCAAGTGCTGGCTCAGATCTTTCCTTCAGGGCTCTTCTTCATATGCAAAGCAGAGGGGTGCAGGCACCCCAGGGCATTGCTGAGCCACCCCGTACACCTACCCCACCCACAGCAGGACCTGCCTCCCCTCCCCACAACCTGGTCTCCTTCACAGTCCCACCAGCAGGCTGAGCTGGGGGGCAGCTCCTCTCCTGGCCTTCCCGGGAGGCTGCGAGGGCTCAAGGGCAGGACCAAAGGCCCCTCTGTGTGCGCTTCCCATCCTGCTGCTCCTGCTGCCCCTGTCCCAGCACGCTCCACCTCCACTCCCTCCGCTGCTGGGGAGGTAGCACTGAAAGGAGGGAGGGCTGCCCGAGCTCAGCATGGGAGCAGGTGAGATTGCACCTCTCACTTCTGGGATCAGGCTCTCTGCAAGACAGATGCCATTGTATCAGCTCCTTTCAGCTTGCCACTAAAGGTTTAACCAGCTATTTTATCCGTGCTTAGCAAAAAAAGGGTATTTTGGGCAATCCCAGCTGAGGATGAGGAGGTCCTCAGACCCACGTGGTAAAGGCATAAAGCAAAACTCACAGAAGCATGAGCTGATGTCTTGGGCCACCTCTTTGGTGTTCTTTTTCTCCTGCACCCAGCATTGTGACGTGAGGGGGAGAGGCTGCTTTGGGCTGGAACAGTGGAGGGGAAGGCACTGCTGGCCAGCACGCTGACCCTGGCTCTTGGGAGCCAGAGCGAGCTCTGGAATGAGAGGCAGAAAGAGAGAAGGACCCGAGACTTTCTCATCGAGTGTCAACTTGGCGAAGCTCTCCCCTCCCCATTCTGGCTGTGGGCCTGGAAAGGGCAACGGTAGCTGGACCTGCAGCCACAGCTCCGTTTTCTGTCCAAGTCACTGATTAATTATGTTTTGGGTTGAAAGGGCCTCCCCTCCCACCCCAGCCCCAAATGCAAGCTGTTCCACATCTGCAGGACTCTGTCAGTCCTCAAGGTCCTGGTTTCTTCGCCCCTGCCCTGCCCACCCCCTTCCAAACAGATCCTATTCCCAGCTGAACAGGGCATCGCGGTTGTGTTATTCTAACTCGCAGCAGATCGGCCACTGCACTGATCTCAGCCCACCCACTGTCAGCGGCTTCAAAGAGCAGAGGAGAGGTCAGGTTGCAAGCACAACAGACACCGGTAGCTCCTTGCACACGGCTGCTCTGCTCACCCTCTCTCCCAAGGGCGGGTGGGCGAGTCCTGGAGCAAAGACTCCAGCTCCAGGGGAGGCTGCCTTGTGCTGCACTCCAGTCTGGCTTGAATTAAATCAGCCTTGAAGAGCTGATGACATTAACCCTCTGAAGGCTGGGGCTGTAAAATGGGAATCCCAAAATACTTGTTTGTTATGGACAGCTGCACTCCCCTCTGTCTGCGGGCAAGTGGTTTCAAAGCACCCACAGACATGCCAGCACTGCTTACTGCAGCAAGGGACAGTGGAGCTTGTGCCAGCTGTTGAGGAGCGAGCTGTGCCAAGAAGCAGCACTGCAGAGCATTGCACTGTGCAGACTGATCCCCAAAGCCTGAGGAGTCCAAATGCCACTGTCAAAAAAGCTAAGCTCTCTGCAAGTTGAAGGCTCCCAAGGACCTGACTACATCATTCACCTGCTTTTGAAATACGCTGCCATCCGTCACTTGTGAATTAAAAGCCCCAATCCTCTGATTAGCTCTTTCCAGGGAGTTAATTTGTTTCCACATTTTGAATATAAAAGCCCCACAGAGAATCACAGCCAGGAGAATAACAACCAGTGGTCCTTATCTCCTCCGGTTGAAGATTATTAAAGAGGTTTCTGAGACAAAATTAGGATTAGAGCTGGGCCAGTACCACAACAACAATTCTTGATTATCTATTCGAATGCCTAAGGCAGTGTGTGTGCTTGGAGGCCTCCCAGCAGCCAGGGTAGAGCAGCAAGTGCAAAGCCTGAGTCAGGACAAAGGAAGGAGCTTTATTTACATCCCAGTAACACCTGAGCTCCTGCCTGCCTGCAAGGGGGCTGATTCTGCTGGGGGAGCCCAGAGCAAGGGAGAAAAGCTGCGCAGGACACGAAGAGAACAGTCAAACACGAGGTGACAGGAAATGCAGAAGCACAGGGCTGGGACGTGATGTTCCAGCAATCACTGGTGTCCCAGTTTTGCTGGCAAAATCAGAAATCAGAGCCTGGCTGGCTCCAGGGGCCCATACGCTGCTCTTGTCCACTGGACTGGGACGGCTCAACTGGCCTTCACAAGTTCTGATCTTAGCTGTAGGATGCCTTTGTAGTCCTGCAGTCAGGGAACAGAGACATCTGGGCATGATTCCTCTGCCCTATCTGCAAAGCATAAACAGTGATTAGGGACAGAGAGTTATTTGGGACCATTTAACTGTGCTGTGCACATGCAAGCGAGCACATCCAAACACAGTACCATCTTACAGAGAGGACAGGTCTTCACACAGCTCTCACCTTCAATTGCTCCCTGCTTATGACTGTTCAAACACAAGTCGGGTCAGTGCTGGCCACCCTAACAGGCTCTTACTCCCCTTAACCAGGTCTAGGAGCTCCCACACACACGTGCAGCTTGAGGTGGATGAGTATGCTGCCTTCATGAATGCAGAGCAGCTTCCTTAGAAGAGGCTCCTACACTCATCTCCAGTTGCACCACCCTATGTTCAGAGCTCCGTATTTTCCAGCACAAAGACCACCACCGCCCCTAAGCACACACATACTGTACACAGTTTGCTGGCCAGGGATCAATCTGCCTCTGAGCAGAACCAAACCAACCCACCTCCCTCTATCAGGCTATTATTGTCTTTTGAGGAAATGTTATTGTTCCAGTCTTTGAAATAATGCTTCAGCAAAACCCTTCCACAGCAGTGATTTCTTCCCATCTTCCTGCCTCCCCACGCCACATCTGGGAATCCTGTTTTAAGTGCACATTTTTTCCTCCCCTTCTTACTGAAAGTAAGATATTTCTTCCCCCTATTCCTTGTGAGTGGGGTGGATGTGTAGCTTGCATCTGTATTTGCATACCAGTTATTTGGGTTCTAACTGGGGACTGGGTGTTTCTGAGCTATTAAGTTCCTTTGCATGCTGCAAAAATTCTTGTGCTTCTTTGAAAAGAACTTAAGGTAGCAAATCCGGCCTGGGGTGACAAGGAAGTCTATCTTTTTCAGATCCAGTCAGGCTTTTTACTGGCAAGGGCAGAGAAGACAGTTCCAGGACCCATGCACTAGAAAGTAGATGGGGAGGTCTGGGGTGTATTTTAGGTCACCCCAGCCTTTCTGCGTGACCTTGCTTGGGACTCACTCTCTCTACTTGTTTTTCAGTGCCCTGGCTGTAAAACAGGGATGCAATAGCTCCTTTGCCTGTTCAGCACATCAGCACTAGCACCCTTTCCCCTTCTGCACTGTGCCAAGCACAACAAAGTGCCACTCTGGACCGGAGCCTCCAGACGCTGTTGTAATAACACTGCTAATAATAATGACAGCCCAGATGCACAGTACTAATGGAAAGCTCTGTGCTACCTGGGGCTGCCAATGACTAATCTCTGGCCATTGATTTAGCAGCTGAGACCAAGCTGAAGAGACAATAACAACTGCAAAGACAGGAGCAGGCACCAGAATTACAGCTGGAGTGAGATGAAAGGCTTGGGAGGAGCATGGTCTATCCCTTCTCTCTTGCAGCCGTGCGTAGGACTCCTCTTTGCTTTGATAGCCAAGACGATTGTAGAAATATGGCATTTCTACCTTGCATCCACCCCATCTGAAGCTAGTCCTGTCCGCAGCTGTGACCATTACCTGACCTGAAAGCGGCACCCCGCCACTGCGTGCAGCTCTGGGGCCTCTGGAGGCCTCGAGCCTCCTCCAAGCCCTTTCCCCAGAGATACTCAAAGAGCTGCTCTTCCTCTTCCCTTTGCAAGCGAAAGGATCAGGCCTCGCTGTCGGTGCCACACAGCCTCGTCTCCCCCATCCCCACCCTTCCGTGGGGCAAGAGCCCCCATGGGCACTGCGGGCCGAGGGGGTACCCGCCGGGCAGGGACCCTCAGCCGAGCTCATCAGCTCTGCGTGGGGCAGCGGAGGTAATTGCCCAGGCAGCAGCCCGGAGTCCAGGGCGAGCAAGGGGCTGGTGAAAACAGAGGCTGAAACAAGTCAGGCAGCAGCTGACTGTTCATGCACCTTTTTATTTCTCCCCTGGGGGATAGAGGCTTAGAAAATCCCGGCATGGGACCAGGGCTCCCCAGTTCTGGCATCTTAACAAGAAGCAGCTGCTTGAGGCAGAGTGAGGAATCGCACAAGGAAAAGGCCCCATTGCATTAATTAAAGGTCACGGGGCCATTCCAGAGGCTTCCCAATTACCTCTGGAAGAGTGTCGCTAATGTGAGATAATGATGTCATACAGCCACTAATGAGGCAGGTTATCCAAACCCCAGGCCCCCCATGGCCCCCCTCCCCGAGAGGATGTGCTATCACCAGCAGACGAGCCAGAGGGAAAATGGCCACTCTTCCCCCTCTCGCTCCCCTCCACCTCTTCCTTAACGACGCGCCTCACGGCGGCCCTGCCAGATAATGGAGCCCAGGGAGGCAGGAGGAGAGGCCAAAGCCCTCTTTGAGGTTTTTGTGCTGAGGAGCGTCTCAGCAAGGCCCCTTCTCCTCTTGCGCGGTGAATTGCTCCTCAGAAGCAATGTCAACAGGATATTGTTCGGTACTGACCCCGCTCCCTTATTGCTCGGGCCAAATCCAGCCCCATTAGCGCTCCTTAATTGAACGTAATTTGGAGCTGAAAATCTCCCTCCCGGTATGGAGGGCTCCAGCGCCTCGAATCCTTGCGCCCCCGAGCAGGGGGATCTCCAGCAAGCAGGGTGGATCGGCCCTGGCTGGGGAGAAAGGCCACCGGCCCTCCTCTCGTGTGGCCCCGCTCAGCACTGGCCCCATGGCACCGGCTCCTTCATGCCAGGAGGCAAAGTGCCCCGCAGGCTCTGCCCGGGCAAGGGACACGCCATCCTGATGGGACAGTCCCCTCTGGGGAGCAGCCAGGTCCTCACCCCCCCTCAGACCTGAGCTCCAGGGGGCTGCGCTCCCAAGAGCTGCTTTGGCTGGTAAAACTTTGACTAAAGCAGCCGCACAGGGGTCTTGGGTCAATATTGGTTTTGGGGACAGATGGAAAAAATGTTGAAATGTTCAATTCTATCCACCCTCCGCTGTGCTGCTTGTCTCCGACCTCAATGCCTGGGCAGTCTAGGAGTGTAAACACCTCTTTGTCTTACGGCTCAGGGACCAGGCAGGAGGTAAGGAGACAAAACGCTGTAACAGAGATTAAAGTAAGCCCACAAATGGAAAAAAGCCACAGGGCCCCAAGTTCTTTGAATGGGAAGAGGAAAGGGGACACAGAGCGAGAGAAGCGCCCAAAATAAAACAAACAGTGCGTACATCTGGAGTTGAGAGAGTTGTCCATCCCGAGCTTCAAAACCAATGGGGAAGGGGGACAGCTCAGGAGGGGCTGCAAGACCTACACTCTTTCTGCCCTAATTCTCCCGCGGCCAGCGAGGGCAGTGGCGGGCAGCATCGCACAGGATCTGTGCCCCTCCTGGGAGCAATCAGCCGGTCTCAGCCTCTCTCCCAGCGAGGAGGAACGTAGCGAAGCAAGCAGTCCAGCAGCCCGAAAGGCTCACACCACCGCTCTCAGCAACTTCGCAGTCCTGCTCACCAACATGGCCCCAGGGAACACACACCTTCTCCCCCCCCGGCCCTGGAGCAAAGGGGTGCTTGCCTTGCAGCTGTGTGGATCAAGCCTCATGGGCCAGGATGTTTCTGAACCAAAGGGGGACCTTACCCAGCATCCCCCACCCCGCAGGAATGCCAGAGGCTCCTTTTCTGTCCATGCAACATTCGCCTTAAGAACATCAAACCTCTGCGCCGCAGCCGAATTGATCTGGCTACACTGGAGGGAATGATGGAGGAGAAGCTGCACAGTTGCATGAAAGCTGTGGCCTCAGCCTCAGCTGCAAAAGGCAGTGGCATCCACACAGTTCAGGAGCACTGACTCAGTCCCTGAGTGTATTCTCCAGGGTTTTGCAAAACAGGCAAGGTTTCTGGTGACCAGGCTTCTGCCAAATTGATGCTTAGGAGAAATCATGCTTCAGAGACAGAGAGCGAGAGCAGTTCGGCACCCGCCTGGCTGCTCCCTCTTGAACACAAACGGATCCAGCACTGAATTTACCATGCAGCTCTTGGGAGATGATTAGATGTTATCAGCAGCTTCTCCTTGGCCTCCCCCTTTTGTGTTTCCTGCCATTTGGTCAGGTAGTTTCTGCAGCAGCGCTGATTTGCTCCCCCTATGAGGCACTGTCCCAAGCCTCCTCTTTCTTTATGTCCTGTCTTTTGCCTTTCCAGGTAATCTCTCTTTCAAGGCAAAGTACTTATTTCCATCTGACTCAACAGTAGGGAAGCACAGGAGGAATCAAGAAAGAAAGAACAGGAACTAGCAAATAGGCAGAGCTGTTGCCGTTGCCCTAAGCCTGAACGACCCGCAGAGCTGCTGGAAACCAGCTGGAAGGGGCAGAAGGGGTGGGGAGGAGAAGCAATTCCTGCTAGCCTTGGAGGTAGGAAGTCTCTACCACCTCACTGTGGCTTTACCCAAGATCTTGGCAAAGCCCTGAGAGACCCACATCAAGAAGCTGCTTCTGTAAATGGGGGTTGCCTACAGATAAACTGTAGTGACACCCATCTCCAGAAGAGCTGCTAAGCCATCCCCTGTCCCTAGCACAAACTGAATCCTTACCCATGAGCACACACAGAAGTGAAGTCTTTTGGAGCAAGAGCTGCCAGCTGCAATTTATCAGGCAATGGGAACAGACAGCACATGACTGGAAGTGAGAGAGCATTTGCAGTGGGAGGCAGAGGTGGAGGGAGCAGGAATCTCTGAGTTCTCCCAGGAAGACAGAGCTGAGAAGTGCTGGGGTTATTAATTATCTGCAGCTTTCATCCCTCCCACATTCTGCAAGGAAAAAAAAGTTGTCAGGGCAAAATGAAAATGGGTGGGAGAGAGAAAAGAGATGAAAAGACTAAAGGCAGAAAAAGAAGAGTGGAGGGTATGGTGGGATCAAGCTTTCCTAGAGAGAGGGTGCCAGGACCAGGAGAACACAGCGTTTGCTGATAAGGAACTTTCTTGCCTATAGGGATCCTATTAATTCCCCTAACACGCTGCAGCGGCCAAGGGGTGGGGTATTTTCCATTTGCCAGTATGATTACATCTGCTCTAGGAATTCTGCTCCCATGGCTCCCCCAGACTGGGTGGGATTTTTCCATGCACTTACAAATCAGGCTAAATCAACAAAAATTTCAAGTGTAGCCCTAACCTGCAGTAAAGGAAGAGACTGGGAAGGGCTGGAGCACTAAACCCTGACCTTTGCTAATCCACAGGCAATAACTCCAGGCGAGAAGTATGCTGCAGGCAATGTCAGACTTTGCTCTCCCTATGGGCAACATTTTTAACCTTAATAGCAGACGGGCTTTCCTGTCAACTGGTAGGCAGCAGCTGTGGGTCAGGGAGTTACTGCAGAGCTGTGAAGCTGTCAGCCGCCCTGTGAGCGATGGGGTTGCTCACAGGACAATTCCAGCAGTGTCTGGCGGGAAGGCCACAAGGCTGGGACCTGCAGGAAAGCTGTGATGTGCTGCTGGCCTCCCAGGAGACCTTATTCAAAACAGCACCTCCCTTTGCTTACTTCTTCATTTCTAAAGTGGGGATAATGAGGCTGAGACCTTGGAGATGTTACTATAAAAAACAACCACTGTGTAGCAACTGAAGTTGTTACAGCAGATTGAGGAGATGCTCTTGGTTCCAACCAAAATATGCATGTTCTGAGCAAATTCCTTTAATCATCTGTTAGCATCAGGACCCTTACTGGTGAGCCAGAGCCCCATTTTTGGTTCAAGTTTTCTGGTCCCCAGTGTCCCTCCTCACTCATAATGCAAATACAGGCTGTCACCAAGCTCCAGTTTTATGCAAAAACATGCCTGCTGCAGCATACAGAGTATCTCCTAGCTAAAAAAAAAAATTAAACAGATAGCTGCAAAGATGATTAACACCTGCATGCAAATCCATCCTCAGCCCTCGTCCCTTCTTGCCCAGTCCCCATCATGGGGTAGCCACTGGCCCATGGCAGAGGCCGAAGCAGGGCTTTCTGCTTTCTGTTGGGATCATTGCTGTCCAGATACATGTTGATCTGTCTGCTTTGGCACATTCTCTTGCGGCAGGGAAGGGGTGCAGAGAAGTTTACATTATAAACAAGAGGCAGATGGAGCGATCTGACGGTGTCCTAGGGCTCATTCCAGCAGGACGCATGCAGTTCCCGGCTCTGTGCTGCCTAATGACAAAATCAAAGGCCCTCTCCCAGCTGGGAGCATGGATGCAGGATTCCCACTGGACGCATTGCAAGTTATGGTCCCTGCCCCCCAAATACTTAAAAAGGTAAGAAGACAATCTGTGACAGATGAGCAGATGTGCCTTGCTCATGGGGCTCCAGGACACAGCAAGACTTAACCTGGTTTTAACCATGCCCTGAGACTGTCACATTATAATTGGCACTGCTGCCCTTTACATGCAGTTCCTGCTCCATCCAGGCAGGGACAAAGATGGTGACTCGAGAAAGAAAATGACTCATACAAGGCCTGGACCAGATCTGTGCTGTTAGAATTGCTTCCTTGATGCCAGTTTCTGCAGACAAGGACCTGGCCTTCAGCTTTTAAAACTGACGGGCTCCTTTGTCCTACTATCTGCCTTGAAGTCTGCCTATAAATCTGGGGAATGGTTGTTTTCCTTTGGAACCTGCAACTGACTTCTCTTTAAGCAGAAAATAAACACTGAGTCTGTCGCCTCTGAGTTATGGGGGAATTTAGAGGCTACAAGTGTGAAAAAGTTAATTGCCTAACACTCCAGTTAATCACCCTCAGCCTACAGTGGCAAACTGCTTTGGTTCATTTGCAGTGCTCAGCGTGCCACAGAGCACCACTGCGAGCTGTGCCAGGGCCACCTCCCAAGGGGTGGCCTGTGTTAGACCTTGCATGGTCACTGTATCAAGGGCTCAGTGCTGGCTGCAGCATGGCTGCCAAGAGGTGCCACTGAAGGATGCTAACCTCTGCCTGCCTCTGCTCACTGCGGCACGTGCTAGCCGGACTGTGCAACCATCCAGATTTTGCAATCCCACCCATTGCTGATCTCAGCTCCAGACACAGAAGCTTGGAGGCTTTTGTGCTCATGCGGATTTGCACGAATGGGGGTGTGGTGGGGAGAAAAAACACTTGGTGGCTTGCTTTCAACTCCCTCAGATATTAGCAAAGCCATCAGAGAGCGGTGCTTGCCAGGGACCCTGGGGGCTAGCACTGTGCTGGCCGTTATCGTATGTGGAGCACAGGTAGTTCCCATCCATAAAGTAAAAAGCAAGCACTTGATGGCAGTGAGTTGCCCCAGGTGGCTTCCCCCTTCCCAAGCAACATTTTTCACCTGGCCCCTGCCTTCCCTCCTTGCACACAGGGCTCTGGAGGCAGGCGCGGCAGTGCTTTGGCCTGATTTCATAGGGAGATTTTTGCTGTGCAGCGTCTCTGACAGAGCCAGGGTTGGGGGTGGCGCTGGTGGTTGTTTCTGGTTCTGGTTCATGTTAAGCAAAGGGCTAATGGGATCCATGTGACTCCACTATTTCTCTGGAGGAAGAGCTCCTTTGCCGATAGGAGCACAACTGTCAGGGAGCCTGCCTGCAGTTTGTAACTCCCGGGAGGCCGCAGCTGCGAGTGCCAGACACGCAGAGCCAGCGGTAATGCCTCCGGAGGCAGGCAGCTCATTAACGTCCCTCTGCGCGGCTCCCCTGGAGAAGGTGCGTCACCGGGAGCTGTCATGCTCTCTGCTTGCCCTGGGTGGGATTAGCGGCTCCCTGAGGAGCTGCTGTGGTTCAGAGCCAGGAACGCATCCTTCTTTTGAAGCTCCCCTTTGCAGTGCGCCTGTGCGCGTGCGGACGCGTGTGTGCACACGTGAGGAGGAGAGAGCACGCATTGCAGCTCTTCTAATCACGGAGGCTGGCGACGCGGATGGGGAGCCGGGGGAGGAGGGCGCCCGGAGGAGGGCAGACAGGACTTGCTGCTGCCAGGCTCCAGAAGGAGAACGTCTGCCTTTTAATCGTGTTGACAAAGCGCCTTTGTGCGACGCTGCGTGGAGCCAGGTGCTGCCCTGTGCAGCTCAAGGCTGGAGGAAAAGAGGGGCAGTCCTTCCACTGGCTTCAAGAGCTTCAGCAGGGGTGATTTTCAGGAGAGACGTGTACCTGAGCTGGTGTTGCCACAGCACAGCCCGACCCCAGCAGCTACAATGCCTACAGCCTCTCTCCACTCAGCACTGAGATCCTTTGCTCTCCCAAGAAAGACAGCCTAGTCCAGGAGCAGCAGATGAGCTGCTCTCGCAGATGGAGCCAGTCAGCCTCTGCCACTCGCCAAGAAGGAAGACATTCTGGTTCAGTCTCCCCCAGTGACTCCGGGAGCTACCTAGGCTGGACTAGGGGATGGAGTCAGACCCTCTTCTCCTGCGAGGTCTGGCCACTTACCCACTGACACTCATAATTTCAGCTTCAGTTTCTCTGGGCCTCTGCTCCTCAGTGCTGAAACAAGGATAAATATTCATTTCGTTGCCCAGTTTGTCTGACTGGATGGCAGGGGCTTGCCCCTGTAGCAGTGCTTGGACAGCATCTGGCAAAGCAGAACTTTTATCTACCAGTGCCAGAAGGAAATGTGAGCAATACCCCAGCAACAGTGGCGGTGGGGATGCTGGAAGGAAGAGATATTTATTTCCACACGTGGTAAGGTGGCAGCTCCTTTGTACCGGGGAGCTGCCTTCTAAGCCCACCACCTGGGCCTGCGTTGCTCCGCACATGGTCCATGGGGCTTCACCACGTAGCCTACAAAATGCTTTCAAAAGCATTCCCAGACCCCACACTTGCACGCATCCTACCGCAGTTAGCAGGACTGCGAGAGACCCTGCCAGCTGGTGTGACTGGGAACTGGAGCCCAGTCCTGCCAGCTCCTGATAAAAAGGCTGGTCACTATAGTAGCAAAATGCCAGTTCTGTGGAATCCTAACATCCCACCTCCCTAAATGCTAAGCATCTATTCTTCTTTTCATCACACAAGTGCCAAGCAGGAGCAAGCCAGCCACGGACCATGGACACTGTCAGAAGCGACAGGAGAACTTTGAAAGCAAAACTTGCATCAGTTCAACCAGAAGGAGGATGGCAAATTGGCTTACTGAGAATGTGCATTTGCCCTTGCACATATACCTCCTCTCATGCTAGTTTAATCGTACCTGCGCCACACTCCCAGGACAGAAAAGGGAGGCTGTTTGTTGTACCTGATGCAAGGCACCATTCAAGATAGGCTCATCTCAGTTCCGCCTTACGTGATTCCTGCTCAGGAGCAGCTGGGTTGGTGTGGCTGTAAGAGCGCTCCCACAGCCTTTTGCACTGGTTTAGCTAAGCTCACGCTACATTGGCTTCCCTCTGAAGTGATGCAGCTTTGCATGGAGCTAAGCACTAATGCCTGGGGCCTCCCCAATCAGTAACTGCAAAGCAACGAGGGGGAGACAAGAAAATGTGTGGGATGGAGCATCTTTCCCACCAAGCTGCAAACTTCTCTTGACAAAGCAATGGCATTAGAAGGCATTGTTCTGCTTCCTCCCCTCCTCCCTGTCTGGCACTCTTTCCCAGGCAGCCCAGCACTGCTTGGTTACTTGTGAATGTTTATCCCCCTCTCAGGCCAAGTGTGAAACACTAATTGCTGTTGACACTTGCCAGGCTGGGATATTTAGCTCCCCCCCTTCAACACACATGTTGGGTGCTGAAAATTCCCCTGGAAGTGGCAACACTGAGTGCAAAGTCTGACCCTGCCCTCACCCACTCACATCTCTTGGGCAAGAGTTGGACCTGGTCTCCTTTGGCCTTCTCCAAAGCACGTGGCAGTTTTAGCTGGGCTTTTCCCCGCCTATGCTTCTTGCAAGCTGAGCTTTCCCTGGAGAGCAGCACGGTGCTCCCTGCCATGTCCTTTGTGCAGAGATACCCAGCTGCACTAGGGGCTGGTTGCTGCACCTGGAGGTGTATGGGTACGTACCTGGAGGAAAGGCTGGTACTTCCCTTGGCCTTCCAGAGCCTGGTGTTTGGTCTGTGGATGTGCCCACACCTCTCCGTGGCTCCTATTCAGTGTGTATCACGACTTTCTGGCACACACAGAACCTCTGCTTGTGCTTCCCCGAGACTGACTGCACCTTAGCTTGCACATGGTGAGACACAGGTTTTTCCTTATCCTGCGTATGCCCGGGAATGATGTTCTGCTTTGGATATGAGAGTGTTTTCAAATGTCTCCATCCACCCTGCTCCCACAGAGCTCCCTGTGTCCGCAGTCTGCATGCACAGCTCAGCCCTGGTTTGGACTGCGTGTTTCTCCTACAACCAGAAATGTCATCTGGGGATGAGACATCGTGACAGAAGGGACAGTGGTGGCAGAGTGGATGGGAGAGTGCTGAAGTAGGACTGGGATGCAGTGGGCTGATGCCAGGGGGAGGAAACGGGCACAGCTGAGGCAAAGGGGCAGAAGAGTTAAGCCACCTCTCAAAGCATCAAGTGTGGAAGGAGCTAGCCCCATCGCTTCACAGCCCTGCACTCAATCCATGAACAAAAAGTCTTTCAGAGCCCTTTAAAGAGGAGCCAAGGGTAGCAGTTGGTGTCTGGAGGCAACACCCACAGCATGAGGGTGGCCAAGCTGTTGCTTGGGCTGGACCCATTGTCTCCTTCAGAGACATTGTCCCCTGCTGATGGAGAGGCCAGTCCCAGGAGGGGAGATCAGGCCTCCAGAGCAGGCCCCAAGGGATGTGCTTCACTGGGAAGGGTCTGTTTCACAGCCACGCATCTGCATGACTGGCAGTCCTGTTGGACGCAGGAGATGCACTTGAAGCCATGCCAACTGCCCTCCAGTCCAGCTCTCTAGGGGCCAGCCAAGTGCAAGGAGCCTGCTTCTGCAGCGGAGAGGAGAAAGGCAGCAGCGCCGGGGAAGTGGAGTGACCTCTGGGACCAGCGGCGCTGCCCAGGTCCATCCTGTCTGAAACAAAGGGGTGATGGCTCTGCCCTGCCTCCCTGAGCTGCTGCCCTCCCTCCTGTCACCGAAACGGTTAAGTGCTTGCAGATGAAAGGCATCCTGGGGATAGGCGAAGTGTTATAAACAAATAAATAAAATCTCTGTGTGCGAGAGAGAAAGGGGAGAGGAAGGGGGCTCCCGGGGAATGATGCAGCCTCATAAAATGATGACGCATGCACTGAGAGCGGTGGAAGGATGCCAGGGGATCTGGAAAACAGGTTCTCCGGAAATACACCCTCTTGCTGATTCCTTCTGACGTAGGCAGGAGTGGGAGGCGGAGGGGCCCTGGCTGATGGGCTCCCCCGCCGCCCCTTCGGCTACCCCTGTCTGTGATGCGGAGCCTCCCCATCGAGTCTCAGCCTTTCTGTGCTGCCCAGAGCCTGAAGTAGCCAGTATGCCTCCCACCGCAGGACCCAACAAGGAGAGTGCAAAACACTTCAAACAGCAGCTCAGCAGTGAGCAAAACGGCCTTTCTCCACTGTGGTGGAGAAAGCCAAGCCCTTTCCCACCCAGCTGTGCCCTCAGTGCTGAGGTGCTAATCCCCAAGTGCCTGATTAAACCTTGAAACAATGACGATAATGACTCCAACTTCCTTCCCACCATTGTGTCCCTGCCCAGGGATGGGGAAATCTTCACTGAAATGCCTCTATAGGAGGTTTTTCTTTATGAGGCTGCTCCTTGTTTTTCAGGAGTATCTCCCAGCCCATTGAACATCCCCAAGTCTGGGAGGGAGCAAGAACCAGAGCAGGGAGGACGTCAGGCCATGGGCCCAGCATCGCTGATCCTGGCTGGGACAGAGCTACCTACCTTGGCAATATAAAGTTGATCTGGATGCAGCATGTGTGTGCAGAACTCTGTGTGTACACGAGCCTGGTGTGTCCATCTCTTCTACTCCAAAACTAACAGAGAAAATGTCTGGTAGCTAGAAATCGCTCCCATCGGGGCGGGGAGAAGAAGAAGAGAGGTTAGGGAATTGTCATGGTATGTTCTAAACTTTGTCCTGTCAGTTTTGGTGTGGCTGGTTTTTTCCTAGGTACGTCAGACCTGTGGTTCAGCTGGTGCAGCATCCAGCAACCAAGAATGGGCAGGATCAGGCTGCAAAAAAGGCACATGTAAACTGCTGCCAGCAGTTACCTGAGAGGAGAGGTTTCTTCCTGAGCCTTCTGAATCACCTCTTGTCTATTCATCTGTTAAGGCCAGATACAGTAAATCTGTCTGAAGGGCTGAAAGACATGAGCAAGTCCTGAAGCTTTCTGTGTTACCATGCACCAGCTGAGCCTTGGCAACTGTCTGCCCATCAGCTCTGCCCCTGCGGCAAACACTGTGTAACACAACCCAGCTTCGGTTGCTAGCGCTGCCAGCTAAGCTAAACTGAATTAACCTGTGTTTGCTGCTGAATAAGAGCATGCACACGTCAGTTACCTCGGCTCAGCCGAGCAGGGGATTTATCTCGCGGTGGTAATTTGAGTGTGGTTCCGAGCCCTCTCCTGTCTGTGAGACACTAAGCGGCAGAAAAGCAGAATTAAGATGCTGACAGCATGTGCATAGCTCTCCTCTTCCAGGATCCCAAACTGCCCAGAGAATTGCTGTATACACAGGGTAAGCACATGGGCACTGCGCCAGCCCCTGCAGAAATGCAGGCAGCTCTGGGGCTGAAATGCACCAGTTACGTCCCTTTGGAAGCAGAGGAGGAACTGGCTAGCCAAAGACAGAGCTGCCCTCAATCTCGCAAGTGCCTGTGGTAGCCTCGCTGGTGCAAATTCCATGGGAAGGCCTGCAGAGCTGGGATTTACATCTTGGAGGGGGAACTGGTTTTGCAGTTTAGTCCCTGGAGATCTGGGTTTAATCCTAGCTCTGATGCTGACTCACTGCATGCCCCTGGGCAAGTCCCTAAGCACCTCACATGTCAATAAAAGGAGAAGAATAATCATTTGTATGTCTGCATTGTCCAAGCTCTTTAGGCCAGGGACTTTTCCGTGTTCTGTATGTGCAATGCCAGGCACAACGGAGGCCTGGTTTTGGACAGGTGCCTGTAATCCAGATAAATGCTGGAACGAACTCCCGATGCTCTGCCCATGTGGCCCTGAGATTCAGAGCCCAAGAAGCTGCGTACTCTGAAACCAGAATGACATTGTTGGGGGGTGGGGTGGTTATTCATCGTTATTTAATGAGGACATTAAACTGTAGTGTTCAGCGGTGGCCTGTGCATTTGATGAGTCTTTGGGGAGTAATTGTGCTGAGAAATGCTTGCTCCTAGGGACAGACATTTGATGTATTAACTTTGGCAATACTTGCAAACCATGTCATGCCAATAAGGCTACTGAGATTGAAAAAGAACTGAACTGGAAAGGTGGGTGAGAGCAGAAAGTCCTGGAGACAATTGACAGAGACAGGGCAGGGGGAAGGTCCTGGTGACTCCCCACTCCATCCAGATGACACCGATTTAGGACTTAAGGAAAATTGACAGCCAAAATAAGTCTTCCCTGTCGTCCAGCACCACGCCCTGGGAAGCCCTCAGCAGAACCACAAATGAGCTGTAAAAGGCCTTTGTGTTAAAAGGGGTGGGATCAGCATCTCTGAGCTCTGCCTCACTGCCCCGCACGATGATGCAAAGCCAAGCGGCTCAAGGGCTGCGACTCACATGCCCGTTAGCAGCCGATGCAGGCTGTGGAGAGCACCCGTCACTCCTGCCTGGGGCCCAGGGTCTGGACAGGACTGAAGGACAGCTGCCAGCTCCCCATGGAAATGCTCAGGTCTTCCAGAGGCTTTTATCTGCTCCAACTGGGAGAACAGAAACCGGTTGCTGTTTAACCGCTTCAGAAGCACCACCGATGTTTCCGAAGTAGTCCAGTTCACTGCAAGAAGTCCAGCTGCTCAATAACCCTCCCTTCTCCTGGCACCCTGACGGGCAGGCGCAAATCAGCCTTCCTTCTGTGATTATTTTTCGTCACAAATTAGAAGTGGGTTAGCAAAACCCATCCGTATCCCCCTTAGAGAGTAGTAGCCTGTCCTTGCTGTTGATCTTGGCTGCTGTGGGATCTTGCAGTATTTTTTCAGCTGCAGAGTTTGGAGTTTGCTCTTTCTGTCTTTCTTTCCTTTTTTATTTTTTTTCAAACCAGATTCATATCAAGTTGTGTTATTCTGTATGCAAAGTGTAAACATCATCCCGGGTACCAAAGGCAAAACCACACACACACACACAAAAGGAAATAAAGCAGAGGCAACGTGTGGCAGGGCAGGCAGCATGAGCCAAACGCTGGAATGTGCAGGCACCCTGGCTTCCTTCTTCTCTGGACATGAACTCCCTGACACGGAAACCACCGCCACTGCGCGAGGACACGGACGCAGAGGCTGCCTTCTGCGTCTCTCTTCTTCTCTGCCTGCTTCCCCATCCTCTGCAGGTCACGGCAAGGGAGTGAGGAGGGGATCTGGTCGGAGCTCAGAGGAGTGCACTGGGGTTGTTGACTCTGAAGCATAAGGAGGAACAATGCAGGGCACTTGTAATTAACCATTGCATTCCTGGATATTTTTTCTGAGACATCAGCCTGCGTGGTCAGAGTGGCAATCTGGGCTTCAGCAAGAAACAGCTGAGGGCCTGGCTCCATCCCAACTTCTATACAATTGCTCTATGCTCATGTTTCCTTTTATAAAAAATTGCAGAAAGGACCATGATACTTCACCTATCCTCTTGTATGCTGGCCTAGCTGAGTCCTCCATGCTCACTAGCAGGAGCTCCGACAGAGCCCTGGCCCATAGCTTGCCACCGTAGCAGCAAAGCAAAGCGGATCTTTATGCCCACCAAGAACAGGCTCTGTGCAGAGCAGGCTCTCAGCACGGGTGTAACTGCCAGCCCCAAACCATCTCTGTGAATGCCCAGGGAGCTGGCAGGCTGGCCGGAGGCCAGCTAGTGAAGTCATGCCTGGCCCCTCCAGGCTCCGAGTCGCTCTGCCCTGGGGGCTGCGGGGAGCATGAGGCAGCCCCGGGAGCTGCAACAGCCTGCAGTGTCTCACAGCCTGCCCCGCGGCTGCAGACACGGCTCTGGACCCCACGCCGCAGCCGCCTCTGCTTGCCTTCCCCCAGTGACCCCTTTGAGGACCTGTCTCGTGGCACGCCGATTACAATAAATTAGCAACGCCTACTGCTGTACTCAGGGTGGAGCGCCCAGCCCTTGGGTGGATGTTGGAGACAAGCTCGCCTCTATTACTCCATCCTCCTATTTTTGCCTCAGGGTCTCAGGGGCAGGCCCTGATGAGCCACATGCATTTTCAAGCAGTCTCCTCAGTCAGCTGGATGGCTCGGAGACGTCTGGGGCCGTCGGGGTCTTGCCATTGCACCAGCAACCCTTGGACTAGGCCCACGGGGCACAAGGCAGAAGTCTCAGGCTGCCTACCAGGTCGCTGTCGGCTCGCACCACGGAAAAGGGTGCGGGTCTGCAGGCAGGGCGATCCTGCCCTTTTACGGCTGACTTCAGACTGGGGCCACAAATAAGGCTGAATGGAAAAGCTGCACCCGAACAACTCAAAGGGCAAGGAAAATTCAGAGATACTTGTTGCACGGCTTGGATGCCTCTGCAGCTAGACGCTCCTCACTTTGGTTCGTAAGGACATCCAAGGAGGAGCAGGAGGGGAAAAGGAAGGTGAGGGGAGAAGTGTGGCTGCAGGATGCGATCTGCCTCTCGGTTCTCTGTGGGTCGTTTATGGCTTCAGGTAGAGCCGTGCGTGTTCTGCGGCACTTTGAAAGCTGAACCTTGGAGAAATCAGCCGTTTCAGCTGAGTTTGTTTCAAGTGGATTTCCATAGCGGTCGGAGGGTTTTAAAACCCTATGGTTGCAACCAAAATGCTCCCGTTGATACTCACAGCTCTGGTTACAAGTCCTCTGTTGCTCTTTGAGATTGCAGTGCCTTTGGCCTGGGACAGACAGTTCCCATTAACATCTTCTGCTCTAGCCCGCGCAGCACAAGGGCATCTTTGTCATGAGAAGAATACACCGCCACCCGCCCACCTCTCATCAGCTGTGACAGTCTTCCTCTCCCGCGCATGGCTGCCACTGCCCCTTCTCCCAGCCTGCCCCTGAGCCTGCCTACGTGCCCCTGCCGCACTCCGGACCGATGGTGGCTGAAACCGCCCCGGAGCAGGCAGATTTCTCTCCCTTTTCACAGGGTTAGGCAACTTCTGCTGGGAGACAGGACCGCTGATAAGAGACAGGACGTAAAATGTGTTTAAGGGCCTCACACACTCAACTCCCTCGAGCAGTCCCTTTCTTTCCCCCCGCCCTTGCTGCTGGGTGCAATTCATTAACCTGGGTGTCCGGGCCCAGCCCCAGGACTGACGGGCGGTCTGGCGGCGGGCGAGCGGAAGGGTGGAGAGTTCCCACGGCGTGGCCCCACGCCTCCCGGCAGGTGAGGGCTGGGGTGGCCAGCAGCACCGGCGTCCGTGCCGGCGTGGCGGGGGCCGGAGGCCGCGGACACAGGTGCAGCCCAGCGAGGAACCCGGCCATTTCCGTCCTCCGCGGCGGCGGCGCCCGCCCCCGCCCTTTGTGCCGGGGAGGACAATTCCCCTTGTGTTAGGTCAGCCAGTCTGCTGGGAAGAAAGGCGCTTTGTTCAATAGATACTCGCAAAAAAAGAGAAAGCCCAGCACCGCGTTTCCTCTCTAAAGCAGCACGACCAGGGTGCTCCGTGAGCCGGTTAAACCAGATTAGCCATGGTACCAGACCCCTGCTCAGCAGCCCGGTTGCAGAGGAAGTCTTGCCTCTTGCAGGAGTCAGTGACTGCCATGGACACGAGCAGCCACGGCGGCAGTCTCAGCTCTTCGCCGTGGCTAAGGGGTGGATGCAGTGCAGCATCTAGGGCGCATCTCCTTCTGGTGTCGCCGCTCAGCGTAGCCATACTGGCTGGCAGGGCTGGGAAAGGAAGCCTGGCTCTCGGGTCATAACCCCACGGGTTGAGGGAGCCGCAGATCCGGTCACATACCAGGGACTGGCAGCAGGTCCTAGCCTAGGGCCACGGTTCCACCGGGACTGGACGTCACCGGCTGCTTCAGGTTTCCTACCCATTAGTAATATTGCTAATTACTCAGTGACCCACTCCCAAGAGCTGTAGCCTGCTATGGCAGGCAGACTGCTGATACCTGGAGTATCAACAACCTTTGCGGTTTTGGCAGCCGGGTAGACTTTGAGGAGATAGCAGCACATGGGCGACCAGGCCCTGTCACCTAACATGAAACAAGCAGGGCCTTCCAGCACCTGGGATGTTTACAGTAATTATCAGCTTTATTCAGAAAGAGGGTACTTACACCAAGATGCCTTTTATTTGTTGTAATAGCCAGATAAACATCTCCATATGAATGCAAGCAAACACACAGGCAGATACACACACACACATACAATATATATATACGGACTTCATATGCTGTCTTAGTGAGATATGCTCTATTGATGTTCACACATGCAGACGTGGTGTATGTTATGCAAGTTCTTATCAGACAGGCGGGAATGTAAGAAGGTCCCATTTCAAGAAAGTGCTTAAACAGGCGCTTAACTTAAAACATGGTCTTAAGTGCTTTGTTGAAGCTAAAAGCACTTAAGAAAATATTTAAATGCCATCTTAAAGAAGGCTGCTTTTCAGAATTGCAGACAAATGGCAGAGCTAGCAGAGAGGAAACTGTTGTGTTAATGTAAAAACTGAATTATTTATTTTGTCTGACTTCAAATGCTTTCCTATCCTCTAACATCTGAGATACTAAGAGCAAAGATACTCTTGACTTCCTGAGGATGCCAAATCCCTTACTATTTCTATTTGAAAAATCTAAGCTCCCATCCTCACCCCAGTGAGGATGCCACTCACTGTAAATAGTATTTACAGAAAGATTCATTGTTTTGGTGCTGAACCTGAGTAATGGGGGGAAGTTAAGACTTCAGCAGTTTCTGTTCATTTCAGAGCTCTCTGTGAGGTCCTGCGCTCCAGGAAAGAAGGTTCTTGCACAGCTGTTTGTTTCCCAGGTGCTGCAAAGGTTTGCCCAGCAGTTTTGCTGCCCTGGTTTATATCGTCCCTAATTTGAGGCACGTTGGTTTGCTTTGGTTTGGTTTGTCTAGCCCTCAACAAACTAATGCTCATTATTTTCCACCTGTAAAATAAAGCCAATGTAGAAAGAGCTACAGTGAGAAGGGATAGAGAAGGACTGAAGGTAGGTACTAAGATTGTCAAAAAACCTCATGCAAAAATGACGGCATATAAAACCCTGATTACTTGAAAATCTGAAGGAGCACATTCGTCTCCCTTTGCCACATGCTATGTGGTGAGGAGTGTTTTGCAGGGAGAGCACTCTAAAACACAATGGACAGCTCTTCAAGGGGTATAAACCCTCCCTCAAATGCTGGGGCATGGGTTCCTACCAGCAACGACATTTAACCCTTCGAAGTACCCTGGTATCACACCGATGGAAACGCTGCCTGGAGCTGTATGTGGAGGCAGCTCATTAAGGGTCGGAGAGCTCAGAGAAGTGCCCTGTCAGCCAATGCGCAGGGCTATTCTGCCTTTCTAGTTTCAGATCCTTAGGTGGCATTGATGCCTGTTTACACCATACAAGTCCCTGGTGCTGACTGGGTTTTGGTCTACTTCTAAAAAATCTTTAGCAAAAGATGCTCTACCGCTTCTTCAAAAGAAAGTTGATCGTAGGCAAGGGGATCTCAGTGACAAGAGGTTCTTCTGCCCTTCACTACAGATGTTTCCATTCTTCATTTGAAACTCTCAGGAAAAATGTAAGCATGAGGAATTTGATGAGGACTTTCCTAACCTCAAGTAAGCAGCCCACAGAGAGGTGATGGAAAGCACACAGCACACTGGGGGAGCCTGGGGTGCTTAGCAAGGAGTTAAATTGCACAGACATAATCAGAAAGCAAGTGGATAATGGTGGGTTTGGTTGGTGTGTCTGCCGTCCTTCCTCTCCACTGCAAAGTATTCCACCTGCTAGCTCCAGCCATAAAGTCATTCCCAGGGCCACAAGGAGCACTTGTAAAATCAACAGGGCTTATCGGACCTAAACTTTGGTAAATACTCGGACAATCACCCGCCTTGTGCTTTCATCCCAGGAGCGTGTTAGAAGCCAACAGGCTCGATAATGTACCAGTAAAGATGAAGTCTCTCAACAGCAAGAACCTAATCCCTGAGCTCTGTGCTCCCAGTGCCCCTCCCTGCTGTCAGCCTGGTGCTAATCCTGCTGCATGGGTCCGACCCACGGCGGTGGTGCCCCACGCAGCCTGCTGCACCCCTCTTAGCAGCTGAGCCACTGCAGGTCCCCGCCCCACAGAGGAAAGGAGCTGGTTGGGGAAGGAGAGAGGTGCTGGTGGGTGCCTCCGAGGAAATGATGGAGTGTCACAGTCAGCTGTGCACGATGTGGGGGTGACTTTGTCCCCTGAATTACAGTGGGCTGCTGCCACTCAGCTGCTTTGGCCATGGAGAGTGAGGTGACCTGTGCTAAACACCCGGTGTGCCTACTCCCAGAGCTGGGCAGGGTGGGGAAGCGGGCTTACGGTACAGAAGGGCTGCTCCTTTGAGAGGCTGCTGCCGTTCACCACAGCTCCCAGGTTCAATCTGTGCATGCAGTCTGTGCATTCGGCTGCACGGCTTTGCACGCATCCTGTACCAGAGCTTATTCCAGAACCAAAACATCTGCACTCGCTCCTCAGTGCTATGAGGAGTATTCATGCCATGAGGGGATGTAGAGGATGGAAACATCTGGGAGAGGATGGAGTGAGTCCACAGAGCCTGGAAAACGAGGATGGTGATGTGGAACAGATGCTGAAAAGGCTGGAGATCCAGCAGAGCCTTTGGAAGGGCCAGGCGAGGGGTGCGTGCCTGCATGCACGTGTGCAATATCTTTGTGGCTTCTCCCAAGGCAGCGCTGAGAGAACCATATTTATTCGATACCTGCCACCCAGGGAGGAAGTTGCCCTCCTGCAGACAGCTGTGCCAGGCAGTGATTCAGGAGCTAGGGCTGTTTTGCCAAGAGCACACGTTTCTCAGAGCAACTCATGCCACTGCTGGAAAAGAAAGACAGCTTTGTGGCTGAGCAGATGCTGCACGTGCTGTGCTCAGCCAGCCCCTGGAAAGCTCCAGGAAGACAGCTGGGTGCTCTCCTCAGTCAAACTACAGTTGCTGAAAGAGAAGAGCTCCATCCTGGATGCAGTTAGCTCTGTCTGAGGGTATGCTTAGCAGCTGGACAGAGTGCCCTGCTTCTGGGCAGCAGTCATCTGATCTATGACTTGACTGGACTGGCGTCAGCAGGAGAGCTGCATGTTCCAAAGCAACCAGCTGTTTTGTTTGCAGGGCTCCAGACAGGGTTGCATAACGTGGCGAGGTCTGGCTTGGGCTCTGGGGAAGAAGAGAGGAGGACAAAGGAGAGGACTCCGCACCTCCTGCCGCCTGCCCTGCTGGGAGTGCTTGTGGCGGGGGGGGGGGGGGGGGACGGGACGGGACGACATACACTTTATTTGTAGGTCCTACTTGCAGATTCAGTGCCCCTACTACTCTGTCCCTTTCACAGCTCCTGGAGCCTGGCCTAAGCTAGTCACAGCTGTACTTATTCTGCAGACCTAAGACTGCATTTCTCATTCTAAGCAAAACATTTCCCTCTCCAAGCAATCTTTATGCCTCCCTTCAAACTTACGTGTGGGTTTTGAACACATCCAGTGTAACACTAGGGAGCAACTCTGCATCTTCCCAATGTCTTTACTGTGGCGCCTGAACGGCTTTCCCATCAGTTGCCATCCCTGGCTCCCTGTTCCCCTGCTGTAACGACTGGAGTTGCAATACAGCACACGTTTATATAGGATTGCCTGGCAGCTAGAATCCTGGCTCTGTTGCCCTTTCGGTGCTACCCAGTTCAGAGGCACCTCACTGAAATAACGCCAAAGAGCTGAGGTTGACACAGGACACTACATCAGAGAGAGGGAGAGAGAACGAGCCAGTGCAAAGACAGCAACTCCTTTGAGGTTGTGGAGAGGCTGCTCCCCCTGAGCAAACCGGTAATGGAGGGCCCTTACAGGCCAAGCAGGACCAAGTCAGGACAAAATGTCCTTCTTTAATTGCAGGTGAAACCACAGATGCTGCAAAGGATCAATATCGGGGGTCAGAGAAGGCAGGTTAAGGCTAAGAGCTAAGACTGATTCTGTCTAAAAGCAAAGAGCCAGCTTTCCTTTCCCAGCTGGGGCACCACCTGTAATTGCAATCCTGAAGACACCAAACAGCAAGACCAGGGAAGCTCTACTATACCAGGGCTCGTATTTTCAGAGGAATGGCTTCCTTCATATCCGCCAAACCCAGGTCCAAACGTTAGAGCCAAGTGCAAGCCAGAAAGAGGCAGCAATCCAGACACTTGAATTTGCTCTCTGTTACAAATTACACACACCCAAACGAGGCAGGGCCCCTGCTCTTTGAAAATCTATCCCGGAGTGTTTATTATAGAAACCAGTTGCCCTCTTTGTTGACAGCCAAATTGCAAAGGCCTGTTGGAACTGTAAGGTCCATGCAGAGCCACGGCCTCAGCCGAAACACCCACAAAACTCCCTCTCTGCATCTAGCAACACGAAGCTCTCATTAGGTCCTGCTGGGATTTGAACCTAACACTTGAGAAAGTCTAGCTGTTTCGGGCGTGAGGCTAAAACCACCCCCTCCAGCACCGCAGAATACTCTCACTGTAGAGAAAACACTTTGTATTAATATGGGCAGTAAGCCGCCAAGTTCCCAAACGTTTGCAATGCCAGAAAGAACACAGACGGTAATAATTAAATAAGAGAGGCGATGCAAGTTCCCTTTTATCCCAGCAATGCTAGCTAGCCACATTTTTCTATGCCTCTATTGCCTTCAGCTACCTGACTGCCAAGGCTAAGAGATACGTGTCTCCCTGGCTGTTGAGTACAAGACTGAAGGTTATCTTGGGAAGGATTTTCCTTGAAGCATTTTTTTTGTTAAAACAGCAACAACGGCCCTCCCGAGGTAAGCACTGCGCTGCGCTGCACGAAAGACCCTGGGCTCTGCCATTAAGTGGCTTTGCACCCTGGTAAAACCAGAGTGGAGCCTCTCAGGGCTTGCAGAAGGGGAGTCCTAATGCCATGTTCCTTAATGCACATATCACGTAGCTGCTTGCTGGGCTGAACGTATGTGCTGGCACATAAAGCCCATCGGTTATCACGAGCAGAGAGTCAGAAAGGTTGGTTCCTGGCTGTGCCTCTGCCTGGTGTGTGAGTCACTTCCCTTCTATCTCGTGCATTTCCCACTGGGAAAACGGACTTGATAATCACAGGTGTGTTTACGGGGTTTAACTCTCGAGTGACCACAAAGTACTGTGGGACGGTAGGAAAGTGCAAAGTGCCTCGCTGGAACTGCTGGCCTTTCTCATGGGTGCTTCCCCGGTCTCTTCCTTGCTTTTATCTGCCAGGGTTTTGTTAAAGAAAACAGAAGGGGAAACCTACACTTGGCCTGAGTGGGCCAGTGACTCAGTGGCCAGTGAAGTGGTACTGCTAGTGGCACGGAACTCTCTCACAGGGCATTTTCTTTATCCCTAGGCACCACAAGCCGGGCCGCCTGAACTAGACCTGCAGCAATGCCTTTAAGCAAGACCTCACTGCCATCATCTTCCTCCCGCCTTTCCACGAAAAACATAATTTATCCCAGTGCGTCCAGTGCAGCCTGCTAGAAACACCCCAGAGCAGCTCAAGCAGCAAGCCTCTTGCTGCCCTTCTCAGCTTTGCGTTTGCTAGACCGGGGAATTATCCAAAGCTAAACAGTCAAAGGGCGGTGGCGAAGAGGGAGGTGAAGCAACTTGCCCAGCGGGCCAGGGGTGGAGCGCGGCACAGGCCCCCCGCCCCGGAGGTGGCCAGCTCAGCCAGGGTGCTTCACCCAGGACACTGTCTCCCTGGGGGACCGGTGCCCAGCCCATCCCACGGCCACATCCCTGACCTCGCCGGGGCCGGGCGAGGAAGCACGCCGGCTTCACTCCCCGGCGATTCCCACACCAGGGAGTCCTGCACACCTGCAAGGCACACCCTCCGCTCCGCCTGGCAGGGATGCGTGCTCAGGCACCTGGCGAAAGGGGCCCGAAAGCCCGGCTCTAGCCCTTGTTGTTAACCGAGGTGGAGACCCCAGCCCACCCCCGGGAAATGCAGAGCCTGTGCCCTGTCCAGGCAAGGTGCTGGGATCACTCTTCCCTCCTCTGCGACTTGGGAGTCTCTCTCCCCCTCTCCCCCAGCTTTGCTGGTGTCTGCCTGCTGACTGAAGCTGTCATTATCAGCTCAATAAATCTCTGGCGCGGGTTTTATTGAATCACTGCCTGAGGGGGAACAAGCCTGTAAAGGTTGAGGAGAGCAGAGCTTTCCCACGCCTAAGACACGCTGCCGGAGCTCTTGCACACATTCCGGGCCCGCCAGCGCTCCGCAAATGTTTGGACAGCCTTGAACAAATAACACACCTTTAAAGAGGCCAGCATGAAATTTTTCCTCACCACCCAGCCACCCTCCCACCGCCGCTTCCCCCTCTGCCTCCCCCGAACATCACAGCGCTGTGTGTGTGCATGCGTGTGTGCGCTTGTGTGCGTGCGTGTTTATTTTAGGCTTGTCTTCCCCTTTGTGTTTAGGTTGAGCAGTTCGTGGCTGCGTTCCAGCCGTATTTTGTGGGAGGAATTCTGGCCTCCGCTGGGGTGCTTGCGAGCGCCGACTCCGGGCGGTGGGGGAGGCGGGGGCCGGGATGGGACAGAGCGTGGAAAAGGGAGGAGGTTTGGCTTTCCTCCTGCCCAGATTTCCTTCAGCAGGTAGAAACCAGCCAGCAGGGATTTTCTGCTGACAGTGTGCCAGGCTGCAGTGGTAACCTCTGGATGCCAAGATTTTTCCACCGAGGCCTGTCTGCCTTGCACGCTGGTGTAAGGTTCCAGTGACAGTCTGCTGGGCCTGGCACGCTCCGCTTACCCACAAAACTCCTCTAATTAATGCAGTGGCTTCCTTCACACAGCCCTGCTGATGTGTCTTGACCCTGACCTGAAAGGAACTTCCCTAGGGCACAAGGGTCTGCGGGTGGAGGTGGAGGCAGTTTCTCTGCAACACACTGATGCTTGCGCTGTCCAAATGGCCTCTGGAGGGGTGCTGTGCTCCAAAGCTTTCTTGGAGACAGGCCCTGGGATGCACTCAGCTAGCTTTCGCACGGGGCAAGGAGACAGTCCTGCGAAGTATCCAAGTTTGCTCAGGGGGTCTGGAAAGCAGCTTCAGCAGCTGGGCCAAGGAGGAAGAAAAACATGGATGTAACAGCAACATCCAGCTGAGAAAAGCGCAGCGCTGCTCACTCTGACTCGGGGAGGCTTTCCTGTGCCTTCCTGAGGAAAAATGGCATCTCTCTCCGAGCTTTTTCCTTCAGCTCTGCACAGCCTGCTGCCACAGGAAATCCAGCTGGGAGTAGGGAACCCTGAAAATGCTCAGGCTTAATCCAAGTCTGTGGTAGGCAAGCACAACAGGCTCACAGGTCCGGTTTTGCCTTTCAGCGAGATGGAACACAGCTGCTGGTGTTTCCCCATCGCGGTGTGCAAGGGGATAACACCAGGATGGGACCATGCCTTGCATGTCCTACGGGCATAATAGGAATGCATTCGTGGGGCAAAAGAGAAACTTGGAAAGGATTAATAGACCAGACAGCTGCCTGCCTGCTGAGTTCTGGGAATGTAAAACACTGCAGCCATCTCAACAGCTCCTAAAATTCCCCCTGACTCGTTTCCTGTTGCTGCTTTCCCAATGCTGAAAGGCTTGGGCTCCCGTGGATAAAAAATTGGAGAGAATCCAGAATTTAGATTTCTGCCTACTCCATCTTTCCTGTCAACGGATCGTTAAATAAGAAGCAGAAACATTGTATTCACCATACGCTCATCACCAATGAGCTAAGTGAAAATCCTGCTTTAGGAAACAAGTGACAATTAGTTTGATGGTTCCATGCTCCTTAGGTTATGTCGGCCGACTTAACAGAGTCATTGCACACGCTAGGTAGCGAGGCACCAAGGTCATGCCTGCTTTGAAGGGAATAGTATGAGCAGAGGGTAGAAGGAGCTGCAAAGATAAACGTTTAGCTCTCTTCGGGGAAATAAAGACACGGAATTTATCCACACATGAAACACAGATGCTGCAAGTCACAGTGGCAAAAAGCAAGCTGTTGCATGTACCGGTTGACAACCCCACCTTGGACATGCTGGCGAAGGAGCTAAAAAGATAACAGGATAAACACCAAAGTGCAGAAATACATTAGCTGACACATGGAGAGAGCCAGGGCTAGACGGCAGGGGCAAAGCAGATGAGGAAAGAGTCACGCGGGAGGCGCGGACTGGGGTATCTGCTCCGCAGAGGCACACGGAGCAGAGGGCTGGCTGGAAGCTGTAGAGCCAGGGCACTGTCAGGCGAGAACGAAGGTTGAGGTACGTCGGCACAGCATAACACAGAGCTCGGTACAAAGTTCATTGCCACCACACTCATAAACCACGGATAAGGAAGCTCAGAAAATCTCTGAAATGGATTTAGGTTCCACTGAAATGTCCCCGATTTGGACACAGGGCGCAGGGTGAGCCCCGGCCCAGCCTTCCCCAAGGCTGTGCCCTGCAGCCCTGTCGTGAATGGAGGGACTCGTGGCTTCGGGCTTGGCGTCCTGGCTCGCCCCACCCCGCCGGCAGCACGCAGGCACACGCCCGGCACGGGGCTGCCAGCCACGCCATGCACCGCGCTCCAGGCTGCGTGTGCCCCGGCGTGGGCTGCGTGTGCCCCGGCGTGGGCTGCGTGTGCCCCGGCGTGGGCTGCCTGCTCCGTGTGCATCAAACCCCGTGGCACGCCGGAGCCGTGCATGCCTTGCGCCGCTCCACGCCGCCTCGCGTGCGTGCATCACCGCCGTCACGCATGTACGGGTGCTGCCACGTGTGCGTCCCCCTGCATCACGCAGGGGCTGTGCTCATAGCCTCTGGCACTGCACCCCTGAGGAATTGCATCCTTGTCCCCTGCCCCATGCTGGAGGGACCCTGGGTAAAAGAGGAGGCATGAGAAAACCCCTGCTTGCGTGTCCTGTGAGCTACAGAGCCCATGCTGGGGCAGATAGGCTGCGTGGCCAGAGCCTAAGGGCTGCAGGCACTTCTCCTCCTTCACTTGTGAGAGATTTGCTTGAAGTAACCTGATGCCAAGAGCTGGGCCCCAGGGACGATGCCCGCTGGGGGCAGTTGTGCCACTGGTGATGCCCACACTGGACCAGGAGTGCCGTCACTGCAGCGGCTCCCTAGACAAGGACTGGGAGCGATGTGCTGCCAGGCAAGGGCTGGCTGCAGGGCTTCCAGAGGTGTTGGCCTTCTCTCTTGCCCCTGGCTTGGTGAGCCGTGGTACCTGGCTGCGCTCTGCTTTGCTCTGTTTTAAACCTTGCATGCTGGTCTGATTCCCAGACTGTTTTTAGCAGAGCAGACTGCCCTCTCCTCCTCCTTTCCGTATCAAGTCTAGTGGACACTGACCTTCACTCGCAAGTGCTGAAATTCTGCCATAGGTTTGGTTACACCTTTTAAGCCTCCGTAGAAGGCAAGGCACATGTCTTAGAGGGGGTTAATACTTCCTTCCTCTGCCGGCCTGCCTGTGGAGGGACCAGCACATGCAGCTTTTAAGTTGCTTTTGAGTGATGATGCTGAGTGGAGGTTGGGCTGCTTACTTCTGAGCCCGGGGTTTGGAGCATCCCAGAAACCACCCTGGGCTGAAACTCGAAAGGTTCAGACAAGGTCTCGGTCTGGTTAACTGGTGCAGCTGCCCCCAAAAAAGCACAGGAACCACTAATTTACAACAGGAGGCAGACAAAATCGTCTGTTTACTTTCAAGCCTTAAATTGTCTGTTAGCAAAGTGCAGACCACAAAATGGGTGGCCCCTTTCCTGGAGAAGCTGTGAAAACCTGCTTAGTTCCTGCGCTAGTAAAGCAAACAAACAAACATGACCCGGAGTTGGGTTTCAGCATGCCTTGCCGCTCACCAGTACATGAGAGCATCTGAAAACAAACTAAGAGAACCCTGCCTTGCTGATAAGAACCAGCCATGACAACAACTGATGGGAGAACCCGGAGATGCAATTAGGAATTTGAAATGTTTTAAACAAAGGGCAAAAGCAATCAGCAAAAGGTAATTAAAATGGATTAAATGAAGCAAAATCATCTGAGCAAAATGCTGGGAACCAGTCCAGCCAGGCAGGGTAGATAACTATGTGAAATGTGTGCTCTGAGTTTGTGCATTAATATTACTTTGCGCTTCTGCAAATCTTTGAGGACCTCAGAGCAGCCTGCAAGCAATTAAACCTCACAACACCCTAGGGAAGCAGAGGTTATTGTATGCACTTACAAGGTGGCTGTACAGAGAGGGTAGAAGTGATTTATGCTGGGCCCACATGGCAAGTTAGAGACAGAGTGGGAATAAACCTAGGAGTCCCAAGTCCTAGCAGTTTGTTTTACCAGCGAGGCGGGGGGATGGTGCCATGTGAAGAGAGTATTTTGGCTTCCACAGTAGGCATGGTGGGAGTTCATTCCTCTAAGCCGTCTTGTTTATTTTTAGCACCTAAGTTTATATCAGGAATGACAAATTTGGCATTCATGCTCGGATGTGGCTAGGACAGGAGCAGCTTGCAACAATAAAATCTTAAACACAGTGTGGCTGCCTCTTCCTCTCCCCTTCAGTGAGCTCTCTGCATTGCACACCTCTGGAACAGGTCTGGTGTGGCCATAGGGAGTCAGGCACTGCTTGCCTGTGCTTAAGAGTAGTGGGAAATCCACTGGAGACACTTGGACAGAAAGCTTTGACATTCAACACTAACAAACAGATGTAAGTGACGAGAGGTAGGTTTCACTTGTTCTTAGGAAAAAAAAAAAAATCTATCTTATATCTGTATTTAAAAAGCAAACTCATGCTGTTGGAAAATGAAACGGGTTTCTGGGATACCGGCTGATGCATTCACTCCAAGGGCTTAACTTCAGAAAATAAAAGAAGGGATAGAAAAAGAAAAAAAAAAACAAACCCCAAGGCTTCCCTTTTCCCGTGGGACAGCATTGAAGCGAAGCGTAAAGAGCTCCGCTTGCCAAGGTTCTCTGACTCCGTATGCTTTGGGCTTTACTTCTTCAGGGGGCAGGTTCTTCGAATGCGGGGCAAAGCGGCATCGCCGTAGAGCCTCTCCTGTCCTTCAGACCAGCTCACTGGCTTCTTTTTAAAAGTAATTTGTTTAATTGGTTGTCATATTTATTTCAACACGCCTGATGAAACGGAGGGCTGGGCAGTGTCCTGTCTGTTGG
Organism: Morus bassanus; assembly: GCA_031468815.1. Lineage (NCBI taxonomy): Eukaryota > Metazoa > Chordata > Aves > Suliformes > Sulidae > Morus > Morus bassanus. The sequence goes on from CM062587.1 coordinate 5,923,771, forward strand.
GAAGGGGAGATTAGACAGCGATTAAAGGGGGACTCCTACTCTGACCTCTTCAGAGTGCAGCCGAAACAGGCGATTGATCAATCACTCGGGGCTGAGGCCGCTAGCCTCTAGCTGGCCATGCATGAGCTGATCCTTGTACTGTGTCAGATGAGGGCTGATGAGTTTCAGTTCCCCATTCTTTGAGTACCTTGAGGGACACAGAGATCTGAATCTCCCCTCCCTTTGAAGATAGCTACCGCTATTTGCATCCAGCTCTTTTAAGAATTAGCCTCCCCTGCCTAGACCTATTACGCCTCATGTTCTCAGTGTGAGACTTGTGCATTTGGCCTCCATTTCTTGTTCGCCAGGTAGCAGCATAGGCAGCCGAGCATGCCCTGGGTTGCACAAGGTGTTTAAAATCCCACAGCTGGAGGGGCACCGTGGCAGCCATCGCTGCGTTGCAGGAAAGCAGACTGAACTGTTAGCATCCTCATCCTGCATTCCATGGGTACCTGGATGCCCCCATGAGTCACAAGACTGCAGGGTCTCAGTCGCGCAGGTCTGTACAGTGCGTCCAGTCAGGTGCCCAGAATGAAGGGACCCTTGGGAACGCATCATCCAACATCTAGGAATAACCTGAAGCAGCCAAGCTGGGCCCGTACAGGATGCGTTTCACTTATGCCTAGGTGGTTCTTTGGCTTTGGTTTCCACTTAAGATGCTCCATGCAGGATTGTTGAGCACAAGGCAGGCAGTGAGCAGTTGGGATTAAACGGAGCAAGGATTAGGTACTCATAGGCAATCACCAGGATTAGGCATTTGCTTGAATAACAAGGAAACATCCAGTTACAGTAAGCAGGATGAAGCACCGTGCTTGGGGCATGAACTAATCCAGCACTGTCTGTGTGTAGGAAGACTTTTTACTCGAGGGCAGTAGGTTATCCGGGAGAAGGCTGCTGTTCTGAAAGGGTATTTTAGGGGCACTCCATCCTCAGTAGTGACTTGTGCTGCTCACTGTCAGAGATAGGAGACTGCACTGAACAGACCATTAGTCTTATCCAGCCTAGCAGCTCCCTGTGTTTTGGCTAGAGCACACAGATAGGAATTAGCGACTGTGCAATGTTTGTTCTCACAAAGCAGGAGGGGAGGCTGACAGAAAGAAATACAGAGCAAGAGAAAAAATAGCAAAGGAGAGAAGGAAGGAAGGGGAGGGGATGTGTGCAAACATAAATACACATCACATCACGCTTTCAGGATGAGCTGGGCACAATGGAGAAGTCCCCCCGACTCCATCCCACACTGAAATTTCAGTGCAAACAATTTTGGGAAGGGGGATGTGCCCAGCTCTGCGGACCTTGGCAGGTCTAAGTGCCAAGTAGGTGCTGCACCCCCCGGCGTGTGCTGCACCCCCCGGCGTGTGCTGCAGGAGTGACAGCGATGGCAAGGGAGGAGAGCGGGAGGCACAGCGCTGAGTGAGGAGGGAGCAGAGGAGGAGGAGGTGGGGTAAGCGGGGAGGTTGACGAGGTGCTCCTCTGACACACGACAGCAGCTCCAGTCCCGGGCTGCGTGGGTGGCAGCGCAGGCTGCGTGCCTGGCTTGCCTTTCCCAGGCACGAAGCAGCCAGCCTACTGCACAAAGAAAGTGGTCATTATGTGACTGGTGCTCCCACCTCGCTCTCCCCGCTCAGCTCCCCTCCCTGCCGGAGCAGTCACAGTTCCTCTTTCAGTGCCTTTTCAAAGCACTTGAGCCACCCGATTCATTACTGCGTTTGCACCGGGATGGGACGGGATGGGCTGGGATGGTGACTGGGCAGCCAGACAAGGAACATGACATCATTAATTCCCAACACATGGGCAGGAGCCAGGCCTGCTCAGGAAAAGGTATTGGGGCAGAGCACACTTTGCTCAGAGCATCAGTGATTCGGGCAAAAGTTTTGCTGAGGGGTACTTCTTTCCAGTCAATGTACAAACTGGTATAACCTTGCTGCCTTGGCACTAAGGTGAGGACAAGAAGTCCAAGCCAGGGGTAAACAGTGTGTCTGGCTTATAGGACACTGAATACAAATGTTTTCTGGATGGCAGGGTGAGGTTAGAGCCTCTACAGTTAGTTTAGTGTGTGGGTTTTAAATAAACTTCACCCTCCAGATTACAGCCTATCTGTAACTGCCAAGTGTGGCCTCACTTTGAGAAATGCATTTTTCGTGTTCATCCTGAAGTCCCCTGCTTGCCAGATGCACCTCATCAAAAGTGGGGTGTGGGATTGTCCAAGCGGCAGCACGGTGGCTCTAAAAGCTTTGGCTGTCTTTGCCAGCCTTGAGAGAGAGCCTGTTCAAGGTATCGATTCGATAATATAGGTCAGCTTTAGTCATTATGCAGAAGGATCAATCACACCAGCCAGCTCAGTGCAACTTTAATCAGTGTGACAAAATCAGAGGTGAGGGGGAGTTTGAGGTTGGTTTTGCCCTAGATTTTTTTTCCCTTTATCTCCAACTCTGCTCCCATCGGTTGGTGAAACAGTATATAAGCTGAAGCAGCAAAATGCGTTGGGTTTCTTAATGCTATAGCACTGGATGGGCAGGAGAGGTCCAATGATTACTCCACAGCCTCTGAAACAAATCCCAGTTACTGTATGAGGAGACTTCGATTCTTAAAATAAAGGGTTTGTTCAAATTCTCTTCTTTGCGCTCCTTGAGGGTGGGAATGCCACCTCTTTGCCCTCTGAAGGATCAGATCTGAGGATCTGGGGGTCTGGGAGGGCACTGTAAAAACTGCATCTTGGGTCCCCAAGACCCAAGATGCATGTTACAGTACTCATGCTCCTTTGGCAGACGTGGAGGGATTTTTTTCAACCCGTGGTTCCTGGAAGCAGCTTGCGCTGTAGGGTCTTTCCCTCTTTCTCTGTTGCACTAGCCAGCAGCGTATATCCTATAGGGCCTCTGTGAGTGAGCTCTGAGCCAGGCAGACACGAGCTAGCTCCAAACCGCAAGTTTTGTGGCCTCAGTTAGCACAGCACTAAGCAAAAGACCATGCAGATGTGCTCTCAGAGGGACATGTGCTACTCTCATGTCGTTCACACTCTGCCCTGAGTGCTCCTGAAGCAAACAATAACTCTTAGAAGTTGCACAAGGAGCAACTGAATTCCCCTTCCATCCCTCCTTCACGCTTTTCTGTAATCTGCTCCAGCTCTGCCAGGCTGACGGGTGAAAAGCAGAAAAAAACCTGCTCCTGCTCATAGACTAGGATGTGCAGCTCTGGATACACATAATTTCCAGGCTTCTTGAGGAGAAAGGTCCCATTTCCACGTAGTCCCTGTGCAGAAGAGAGCTGGTGGGAGACAGCACGTTTCCTTTGCATGGGGCTTATCATTCCCATTGCCTTTCTGCCCCTCCCTGTCTGTCTGGCAGGCTACCTGGACTGCAAGCAGAGATGGTATCACATAAGAGACTGATAAGGGCAATGGGGATGTGGCAATCAATGGTCAGAACCTCCTCTTTAATTGGATCTGCTAGGACTGCCCATTGGTAAACAGACTGATGTTTCACAGGCTTCCCCCACACCCTGTCTGCATTGCTTTCTGTACCAAAATATGGTGTTTAAGCCATGCGTTTCCTTTGGAAAGCTCCAAGCAGGTGACATGCCATGTACCTTGACTTCTCTTTTTGCACTGCTAACACTGATGCGCTTTTTTTTTTTTTTTTTTTTTTTTTTTTTTTTATGGCTGGAATTTGTCCCCTTTGCTTTGACCCTGACACAGACAAACACCACCCCCATGACCCTGGCTTGCCAGTGATTTTATGGGAGGTCAACTCTTTTCTGCACGCTGGGTATATGGTTAAGAGGCACAGTGGCCACTGCTCTCACCCTCCTGCGCCAGAGCTTGACCAAAGGCTTTTGCTGGCTGATGCCTGTTTGGTTGCATGTAGGAAATGGGCAGATAGCTGCTGTCCCATTTCCCAGTGGACACGTGTCTTTCTGATGGAGAAGGGTGATTTCAGGGGCTGCTAATGGGCTCCGTGATGGTCTGTCCCAGCAGAGGAGCCAAAGGCAGAGAGAGGCAGAGAGCCTGAGACCCCACTCTCATCCCTGGAGGTGGCCTCTTTCACAGCAGGGCTTCAGCTGGAAAAGCTTCTTCTCTGCCTTTGTTACTTGTTCTGCATACAAAGGGACAGGTTGGGTATGTAGCGCTGTCAACGCAACACATCTCCCCAGTCCTTAGACAACACTTTACGCAGGTCTTTTTTCTTTTTCTTACAGTCTTTATAGTATTTCTGGAAATAAACACATCTTTCTGTTTTAGATCTGCAGCCTGGCAAACGGTTGGTAGCCTGTAGAAAGCTCTGCTAATGCCACTGCTGTCAGGCTTGTTTCACTGGATTTAATGTGACTTAACTGAGGAGTACTAGAAGACAGAGGGGCAAAATGTGGCTGGGATGGGCAAATAACTATTTCTGAGGCATCTCACCTTCAGCAACAACTTGATGATGGCCATGGTTGTCGTGGCACACATTTACTAACTCTGAGAAATCAGTTTGATATTGACAGAGCATACGCAGAAGTAAAAACCACTGCAATGGAAGTCTGTCTCAGATTTATGGCCCCTCTTACATTAGCTAGTTAAAAAAGTAGTACAAACATTTAAACACCAGTGGCAGTAAAGATAAAAATGTAAGCTCGATTAGATAAAGAATAAAGATATGTGTTTTATGTTTACACCTGAACTGTAACCTTTGTTTGCTTCAAGTTAAGGCTACTCAAGTGCACAAGTATTAAACAGAGATTTCCTGGAGGCCCAAACACCTCCTAGTGTAAATCCACTTTTGGGGTGTGGGTGCACAATCACTTTGAAAACAACCTAAGCGCTTGTGACTTCCCTCCTGCCGGAGAAGAGGGGCAGAAAGGAGAATGTGAGCTCTCTTTGGGACAGAGCCAGAGGTGTTAGAGTAAGCCCCTCCAGCAGGGAATTCAACCTGGCTGTGGGGATAGCGTCCTCCCACAGAGAGGCAGCCTGGGGACGGGGACACTTTTAGCAGGTGCAGCTACCTGTGACAGACTGCCTACTGCAAAGCGATGGGGTCGTTAATGAAGTCTGTGGACTCTTTTGGCTGAGAATTGCTCCGGAAGAAGCAAGGCACGGGTTGCTGTGCTGCTGGGTCTCCGATGCTGGGTCTCTGCCACTGGGACGGCAGTCATCTTGTGTCACCACTCCCCACAGGCCCGGGAGGGTGATAAGACGTACGGGACCTCCCAGGAGGAAGGTGTGAGTTATCACATGCCTGGAGCTGTGGCAAGGTGGGTGCAAAGAGCACTTCCCCTCAGATCCACATCACAGCCTGCTGGGTGCAAAGCTGAGGTCGCATCAGACTCCTCACCCACGTAGCAATCTCCTGCGTGCGCTGATGTGCAATTAGCGGTGTCCTCCCCACCGTCATCACCACAGCTACTGGAACAACCAGCCAAGCCCAGCTCAGACCCACGGTCTGACAGGTCTGGTGTCCCTCCTATCTGCCAGGACCAGGTGTTGTAGGAGGGACAGACCCTTGCATCTGCTTTCACAATGGATGCAATTGCCACTTGTACTGCAGAAGTCCCGATTTTTTGGGTCTGTCCTCTGTTGACATCGAGGTTAAGTTAGTGCAGCTCCGTGGACTTGGTCACACTGCCCGCTTCCAAGACACGTGTCAAGGGCATAAAGAAGCAGGCCTTGGGGACATGGTGGCACATGCCTCTTTTTTTTTTTTTTTTTTTTTTGCACACGTCAACTGAGCAGATTCCATTTTAATGTCATGCCTGTGCGGTGGTGGTGCATTCCTTTGAGCGTTGCCATGTGAGGCCAGGATGGTGCTTGGCTGCGGTTAAAGTGCTTTATCAGTTTCTGAAGTCACTTTGTAAATAGTGGCAGCCAAGAAGCCCGGGGCGGGGGGGGGGGGGGGGGGGGGGAAGGGAGAAAAATAAAAGCAGGAAGAAAAAGGGCTTTGTTAATTTTAATAGGGTGTGTTATGTTCCTCCTTCATCTCCCAGATATGCCACACTTGGCGATGACAACCCTGCTTTATGGAGACCTCGGTCTCCCCTAGCCCCCCCCAGCCTAGTTAAAAATCCCACACTGCATAGCAGAGAACAACTTGCATTGCACTTCTGGCAGGCGAGGGTAAAACGCGGCTCTGTTTTCATCACGGAAAAGCCTCCGGGCGCATATTTTTGTAATTAGGCTTTTCTGCTCAGCAGTTTTTGCAGCTGTGATGACACTTGGGTGTCGCCCCCTGGTTTCTCACGCTCTCCCTGCCAAGGCGCAGAGCGGCTGGGCTGCAGCCAGCACCGAGGTCGGCCGGCCTGACGGCCCCCGCGCCGCCTGCACGCGCTCAGGAGAAGGTGCTTTGCTCTGCAGCTCGTGGAAATGGGCCACGGTTCCTCCTCAAGGTCACTGCTAATGCCTTCGCTCGCTCGGCTCGGTCTGGCAGCGGGGAACGGCAGCGGGGTGGCAAGCTGCAAGCTGGGGGCTTTGGGGCTGGGGGCTTTGCTCCCTCCTCTGCCTTGGCGTATGCTACCATTTCTCCCTTTCCTTCCAGCAAAGAAGAGGTTTCCTCTTCCCCTTCCACTGACATCCCCCCTAGCGCCTGGCTTTTAAACAGGCTTTTCTTAGCCCGCAGAGCCCCTGGGGAGCCTTCCCTCCCCTGCCTGCCCAGGGATGAGGAAGGAGGAGGAGACAGGAGGGCCTGGAGCGTGTCCCACGCCTGGGGGGCTGCGAGGCTCCTTCCTCCCCGCCAGCCCCGGCTCCGGGAAACGGCAGGCGTGAGCTGGACACCGGCAGGCTCCACGCCGCCTGCCCGTCCGCCCGCCCGCACTCCCTCTCCCCCTCAGCTGCCGGCCCGGAAACCTCGCTCCAGCTGTGGCTTATTAAAGCCGGAATGTCTCTGCGGGACCGGAGAGAGCCAGAAGGATCATTAATAACAACTAACTATGCTGCCTTGCGTGCCAGCCCAGGCCTGAAACAGCAGCTCACACACAAGAGGCAAGAAACGCACCCCCCCAACAGCATCGCTTTATGACTGTGCACCCACCTCCCCAGCCCGACTGTTTGCCACCATGCCCCCTTCCCATCCAGGGGCAAGGCAGACGGACATGCTCCTTCCTGCCAGAGCCGAGAGCATGACAGGGATCCCTTTGCTGGGATCCCACGCTCATTAAATGCATGCAGCTTTAGTGAGAGATGAAATCTGGTAGGAGCCTGACCCCTCTCCGCTCGCCCTCCCCCAGGGGTAAGAGCTGACCCGAGCAATGCTTTGTGATGTGTCTGGAGCAGCAAAACCTCTGACTGGATTCATTTTCTGTCCTAAGAAGTGCTTTAGCCCCAAAGATTGGGCTCTGCACTCAGATGTTGACCTACCAAGTGATCACAGGCGAGCAAATTCATTTCCGGCCTCAGTTTCTCCTCTGCCTTGCTTATTCAATGGTGCGTTATTTGGAGGAGGGATGGCTTCTCTCTACTTGCAGGGGCCCTGATGTTTCTTGTGTTCCTAGCCTCTACCACAATTAACATTTAGTAGTGGTCATAAAGCATTCAGTGAATTTGCGCTTTTTTTCCTCTTTGTGAGTATATCGGAACTAGATCCTTAGTTCTGTGATTGCAGACACTGGCCCAGAGCCAGTTCTCATGCAAGTGGGTGGATGTCGTCTCACTGAGGCCACTTAGCTCTGCATTTCAGCATCCATTGCAACAATTGACTGCCTATGCTTTGGTGAGCTGCTGAGCTTCCCCATTTAAAAAAAAAAGATTATAAAGAGCAACGTGGCGAGTCTACCTTGTGTGAATACCATATGCCGCTAAGCAAGTGGAGACTCTGGCCATCCTTTTCAAGAAATAGGGATATACTCCTTTTCAATAGCTCTTTGATGCACTCCATGAAGTGGAGCTGAAGTTCACAGCCCAGTTCTTGTCAGGTAGTTTTTCATGTCACTTGTTTTACAGTTGCCATCACACCATCCAATACTGATGGCAGCAACAAAGAATCAGATCACAGAATGGGCTTTGGGGACCAGTGTGATTTCACCTCCTCTAGCACAGCTTTCATCCCTGAGAATTTTCCTGGTGATTTGTCTGCTATATCTAAGCACCTATTATATAGGAAAATACAGGTTTGCATTTTACATGGGACTTTCCTTCTGGTGTCGCTTGCAGAATGGTAGATTGAGCAGCCAGACGCACCAAAAAAACACCTTAAAAAGCACAGCATTTAAAAAGCAGATTGTCTTTTGACACTGGGCTATTTGTTATAAAAATGAAGGCTCTAGACATGCTTTTTTTTTTCTTTCAAACGAAAGCTGATTTTTCTGAGATCACTTGACTCCGGGAGCTGCAACCTGGAGTAAAACCACTTCATACTGTAAAATGCTCTGCTGAAACAAGACTTAGCAGCAGCATGCTTTCCCTGAAAACTCGGTCTTCTGATAATCAGGAAGAGGAAAGAAGCCAGCAGCTTTGAAAGAGCTTACTAAAGTGCTCTCGTTTATTCTTACTACTAAGTGTTGCATGCCAGCTTCCTTGTAAAACTCTTCTGTAAAAAATATCTAGAAGGAAATTAGATTTAAAAAAAAAAATATCAAAAACCCCTCTTTCATACCAATGCACAAGACAGCTTGTTCAGAACCAAAGCAATAAGATGCGTTTCTGGCCTTGGTTTTATTAAGTGACAGGGTGGCTTTATTCAGAGCAGAACAAAACAGCAGTTTCTGTTCAGGAGCCACATAATCTGCCCCCTGGGTGGAATTTGCACTTGAGACATTGCTGGGTCTAGAGCTTGTGCTGTCCTTTGGCATGAGGGATTTCACCCTCTGAGCTGCATCTCCACATGTTTTGGCATATTGCTCAATTGTGTATTCTCCTCCTTCTCACATTATACCAGCAGCTCAGGCCAGCTCCATCCTTGTTCAACCAGCCCCAGAGAACTCAGAGCAGAGTTAATTTGGCCCCTCTGGCTTTTCCATTACTATTTTAGTCAACTGGCTTCAGCTGTAGCTGTTTCCTGCTCTGTCCCTGAGAGTGGAGACTCTGTTTGTGGGCTGTGGTGGCCAGCCATTGGAACCAGGCCCATGTTAAGCACTGTCAGAAAACTGTGCTGGCACCATCAGCGACTGCTACGATTCCCGTAAAATCCGTTTGGCATCTGACTCAAGAAGTCCACCCCTGACGCACTAGAGGCAAGTTTAAACCCAGGGGCTGGTGAGGGAGGAGTTGAGGGTTTTGTTTGGGATGAAAGATGTTTGGTTAGGTCTGTTGTGGGTCTGTGTGCTGTTGTTCCTCCAATGTACCCCCGGGTGGTTTGGGGTAGATTGCAGGGGAGTTGTTGCGGTGTGGTTGGTGGCTGAGTACCATGAGCAGCTCTTCCAGCTGCAGCACAAGTTCACCTCTGGTGCACGCACTGTGCGTGTCAGTACGATGCTCGCCACATTGTAAGTGGGGAAACTGAGGCAGGGAGCGGTGCTGGCACGTGCTGAACCTGAAACAGGCTGGGAGGACAGCATGGCGCGAGGAGGTCGCCTGGGGCAAGGCAGAGCCCTGTACCTGCAGCCCTTCCACCAGTCTGTTCACATGGACCGGAGTCAAACGCTGCTGTTCATGTTGCGGAGTGTGGCTCGCAGACATGTTTTAGTGTCATCCTCCAAAACAAGTTCTCTCTTCTGCACCCTGGTCCCTCAGGGTCACAGCTGGGCTCCCCAGGGACAGGTTGTTACTGTGCAGAGCCCTTCCAGCCCTGCCAACACTCTGCTGCTTGGATTTTGGGCAGTCGTGCAATGTGTGGATGCCTCAGCTCCTTGTCTGGCCTGTGGCACTCCCGTGAGGAGAATACAGTGCCTGAAAACCAAACAACTTGCATATACTGAAATACCAGGATCGGGCAAAATAAGCAGTTCGCTTAGAGAGGGGAAGAGTTGGGGACTGGGATGGGGACAGTGCCAAGGTAACAGCAGCATACTTGATTTGACCACGGTGCTCAAAGCGACTGGTGGTTTTGGCACAGCTCATGCACATCAGGCTTTTGCAAGATCCCTGTATCGCTTCTGCAGGTCTCGGTCAGGGAAGATCCACTCTGACCACTTTAATGTCTACTGTTGGGGATCTGTTTCCAAATCCCCGGTGCAGCAAGGGGGGGTCAGTGACAGAGAGCTGATGAGGCCAGGCGCTGTGGCTCAGTCCGCATTTTTGTGGAAAGGCTATATTATATTACTTAGGCCGAACGCTGCTTACGTTGGTTTGTGCAAATTCATGAATGTCTTTAAACCCCAACAGACCCAAAGCTCTGTAAATGAACACACCGCTCGAAACTGGCGGCTCCCAACCCTGACACAATTATGTAAAATTAAGTTCCAAATAAATTACGAAGGGAGAGGATGGGCGATCAAGGAAGAGAAGATTTTGGGAAAGCCTGTATAATTGGCCTAGGCCTTTTGACCCTGTCTATTATAGAAGATCTGAGGCTCCTTCATTACCCAGCTCCACGTGCATTGTAAGTGTCAGCTCTCTCCATGAGCAAGCTTTTGGAGGCATTTAGAATCAGACAAGTGTAGAAAATCCTCCGAGCTCTCCCAGATAAAGTCCCTGGAGGATTCAGGTCTCCAGGCCACTCTTAGGCCTTGCGTTTGGCCTTTTCATTTTGGCGCACAAACCTGCCATTAGTCACTGACCCTTCAATAAAGCTTAGTCAGAGTTCATTGGAGGCGAAGGAAATCACACAGCCTGCTCGCTGCTGCTGCAGCCGTGGGGAGGTGGGGGCAAAGAGTGCCAGCGCCAGGAGACACTGTGAATTGTCCTCTTACAAAAGGAATATTTAGCTGATGCCATTTCTATGAAATTCCTTTGTCTCTTTTTTGGTCAGAGTGCAGCTTTTTGGGGGAAGGGTGGTGCAGACAGCAGAGGTTCTTATGCATCCTGCATCTAAGAAGCACTGGCTGCAGGAGGGGTGAGGAGAGCATGGAGCAGGGTCTGGATCCTTCCCATACAAATTGGCTGTGAAGTTTCCCGCACGCGGTGAAGTCCAGGCCTTCCTCCACCAGTGGGGAACCGTGTTATTAACAAACTCGGATCCCAGACAGCATCCTTACTGCTAGTGCCTCCAAACCATTTCCTCTGAACGGTGCTGGCCCTGCTGGACTCGAGCGCTGTGAGGAAGAGGAGGCGGTGTCCCTTCTGAGGCCCTCTTAGGCTCTTCAAGATATCTTGAAAAACATTCACAGGTTTTGCTCGTGAGTCTGTCAATAGGAAAGAGCCTGTGGAAGGAACCTGTCCAACGCATGTGCCTTTTCCTATTTTGAACCATGCCATACTCATATTAATGGGAATAATGGGTGTTTGGACCAGCCTCAGGGATAATGTGATTAGAAAGGAGTAGTGTCACAGGATTCACTACGGAACAAGGACCAAAATGAACGGTTTTGTGTTTTTTTTTTTTCTGAGCCCAAATCTTAAAATATTCTCAGGGTACATTAATTTTCTCTGTGCAGTGCAGCTGAGTCCTTGGGACAGTCTGTCATAATAAGCAGGTATGACAGGTAATAATACGGATCAGACTTCCTGCATTTCGCTGTCATTAGCCGATGGTTTAACAATGGTGCATCTTTTCTGCTTAAATGGCACACAGGGATGCAGTTGCATTTTCCAGACTGATCCACAGCTGTTAGCAGGTGAGAGCTGGTGTTTGTGAGCAATGTTTAGTTTCCTTCAGACTTCTTTCTCTCTCTTGTGATTGCTAAATATTTCCAAGTGATTTTTACAACTGGCTGATGCCATTTTTAAAAATAGCCTTTTTATGCATTTAATATTGCCTACTTCTGAGGCAGTATGTGACACAGACCTGTCTGTTTCCAGCTCAGAGTGTTTCTCCAAATTTCTAATAAATCAGCAATCCTGCTGCAGCTGACACAATTTTAGCTCATTGCCAAATGGGGATGAATTATGATATATCCACATTTAGAAAGAACTTTGAGATCTTCCAGTTACAAATAGCTCCCAGAGAAGGAAAACGATTCAGTGAACCTGACAGGCACTATTTATGGAGGTTACAGAAAAGTACTATAGACTGATCTGGACCATTTTTATGATGACATATGTTTCTAGGGTATCTCTGCTTTGTTTTTGCCAGCAATGGTTTGGGGGTTCCTTCCTTTGGTTTCTTTTGATTTTCTTCTGCCTTTGCACTTTTCTTCCTTGTCTTCACTAACTATTGTGTTTTATTACTCATGGTTGAATTCTGTGCTTCAAACTGTGAACAAGATGACCAGAATGTAGCAGAAAGTGTCTCTCGATATTGTTTATTGGAAAGCATATGTCGCATACCCAGTTGTGGGAAATCCTGTGCTTGATTCATTTAAAACTAGCGTGAAAACAGCACAGGAGCAAATTCAGTAAAGGGTAACCCCCTGTGTTTTGCAGTGATCTCACAGGAATTCTCCTACCATTCTATGTGTTGGCCCTCAAGGCACTTAATGCCTGTGTGTCCCCAGACACTCAGAAAATCACGAGTCAGCCCTATATGTACACAAAGATCAGGAAATGAAATATAAAGTCGTGAGACTTAGAAAAAAGAAATGTGGGGTTCGATTGGCCTTGCAGTTTTTTAGCCTCTGGTGTTTCCTCAAATTACATTTTCAAGCTTTCCTCTGTAGCCACAAGGGCCGTATTTTGATCACTTTTTAAACAAAAACTAGGGTTCTCACACAATCATATGACTGCAGAAACTATGTCTTTACACAAAATAGAGCATGAACTGTAGTAAAATGTGAGTTTGCCTACCGTGAGAGCTCAGGATTTTCAACAAATGAGCAGTAATGACTGATTTAAATGTGTTGGAGGTGTAGTAGCAAACAGGCTGAATATGTCGTAGGAAATTTCAAGCCGATTTCATTAAAGCCTGAGTGTATGCTTGAAGCTGTACCTGCTGCAAAGTCAAGACAGTCTTTGCCAGGACCTGCTAGATGCCATGGAGTGATCTTTCCATGTAGGATTTGAGACCTGATGTCTGCGTGGTTGTCAAAGGGGAGGAAAAGAGCTGGCCCTTCTCTTTGGCTGAGCTGTAAAGGTTCGCAGGTTTGCAGAGCCCAGCCATTGCAGTTCAGTGCTTTTGAATATTCAGAGCTGTAGCTGAGGGTTGGGTCTTGGGCTGTGTTTGGATGAAGGCTTGGCTTAGGTGTATGGCCAGCAAGTAAGTACAGGTGCTTAGGAATTCTCGTCTTGCTCCCAAAGTCAATTCTGAACAGAGAGCTTTGGCATGATAAGGTGAAAAGGGTCTCCATGCCTCAGTGTCCCCATCTCAGCAGCAATCCTCCATCACCTGCTGTCGCAAGAAGTGCCTGGTGTAAAGTATGCTGCAGAGGAGTGCCAGATGCAGGATGAGTAAAAGGCCAGATTCTCCATTTTTGGTTGTAGGCTCTCGGTTGCCTTTGGTCAGGAGCTGCCACTCGGCTTATTTACAGTGATGCTTTGAAAGCACACACGTGAAGGTTTATCGCTGTCAGACTGACTTGTTCAATAACACTTTTGTTTAGTTTCTTTTCCAAGGTGAAATGTGACACAGTATAAAGGGGTCAAGGCAGCAGGGGACCCCACTAGAGAGGAGGGCGGGAAAACACGGGCCAGAAGCCATGGCCATCCATATATTATGAGCAAAAAGAGAAAATAGCCTGGGTTTTGGTGACTGCCCCCTCCCTAGCTGCACCATCCTCCCCTAGAAATAGGTCTCCCTACTCTTGTGGAGCGAGGGGCGAGACCCAGAATTCGGCTCTGCTCTGCCATTGCTAAGCCCCGTGGCCTTAGAGGAGCCCCTTTCCTTCCTGGCAGCTCAGCTCTCAGTGCAGAGAAGTGCCCCTGAGGGCTGACAGGCAGACGAGCTGCAGCAAGGACTGTAATGCACAGATATCCTTGATGGAAAGGGCAGCCGAGGACTGCGCTTTGCTGCTGCGGCGCGGGATGGGGACCCGCGGTGCTGATGCTGCACGGAGAGCTGGGCGCCCTCCTCGCCCCATCCACTCGCATGAGAGATGCTCAAGGTCCCTGCCTGCGTTGCCGCTGCATCCAGGGGAGTGCAGTGGGAGAAGGGAGGGGATAGCTACATGTGTTTCTTCTGCAGCTCGGTTTCAAGGAAAATTTGCCCTTTCACAGTTGCTTAAGCGAAATGTCAGCGAATGCCAAATGCCCGGAGCCACATATGCTCTACACAAGAGAGGCTCCATAAATCAGGGAGCAGTTAGTGGGAAAAAATCAGGTTCCAAGGAGGAAAGCAGTGGGATACGATTTTTTTTTTTTCTTAAAGCTAGGGCAGCAGTGTTTCAGTTTATTATGCGGCCCAGCAGTGAAGGAATTCATCACATTGTCACTCCCCTTCTTTTTTTATCCGAGAAGAGAGTGAGAGTATGTGTGTGTGTGTGTGTACGTGTGTGAGGTGGGGGAGGAACAAAGCGGCCGTGCAATCAACTTTGTATAAAATTGGCGCCGTGTCCCGCTCACAATACGGGACAAAGGCTGGGGGGCTGGTGGCTCAGCTGGGAGTCAAGGCAGCACAGCTGTGACCAATGCCAACACAGTTCCCGTCAATATGGAGTGACCCTGGCTCTTTTTGCAACCTGCTTCCAGGCTCATCTCCAATAATTCTCACAAAAGACGGGAACAAACAAAACCTTTGTCAGCACTTCCAAGACTTTCCCTGGAAAATCTTAAATATTTCATTAGACTCTTCTTGTTCTTTTCTTTCTCTTTTACATGATCTGGGCTTAAAAAAGCAAACGTGGACACTAAAACTCTTGGTCAACAAATGATTAAAGGAAAGGCTTAAAAGGAGAAGGGATGGGTTTAGTAGTGGGGGAAGCTACTCGTGCTGCTGTCCAGTGTGGAATAGTACAAAGACAAGAAAGAAAGAAAAGAAACTCTCCTGCTTGTTAGTTAGCACTCGAGGCAGGTACAGTAGTTTTTTAAACCTGTTTACTTAGAGAGGCCCGGACTGAAATACAGTAGCCAGTGGGGCCGGGAGGGCTGGGGATGTGCGGTGGCATGGGGCCTGGGGCGAGGGCAGGCGGTGAGGCCAGCAGAGAAACGGGGCGCCGGGTTCTTCAGCCCACCGGCTGGCGGGCACCGCGCCGCCTGCCCTGGTACCCCGTGGAGAGCAGCACCGCCGAGCCGCGACACCGGCTGTGGTGAGGGAGCGCTTCTGGGGCTCCTTCTCTGGCGTAGGTCTTCTAGCCGGCAGCACTTCCAACTCTGCCTGTCTTTGACAGACCCAAAGATGTGCTGAGAAGCTATGGCAATACCTATGCGAATCAGCGCCAGCCTCCCTACTTGCCCTCCGCCTTGCAACAGCTCTGAGGAAAACACAGCGCCGCTCCTTTGCAACCCGAATAAGCTTGGGCCCAGTTGGGTCAGGAAAAAAATCAAAGCGTTGCCCCTCATCTGGGAAGAAAGTTTGGGGAAAGCAGCATTTGGCCTGTCACCATCATGCATCCTCTTCGACGTGACCGGGTTGCTCGCTCACACCGGCCGGGAGCAAAACTAGAGAAACCGTGCATCTGAAAACGATCCTGCATGCCAACACTTAGGATGACGAGCTCTAACTCCTTCTGAGACAGACTTGGCCAAAGGATGTAAATGTTTCAGAAAGAGGAGGTGGAGAAGGGAAAGAAAGAAGTCAAATCCTGCCTCCCCTAACCTTGACCAAGTCTGTAAAATGACCCTTTGCCTAGGTTATGAGGGCTCTGATTTGCTCCACAGGCTCTCCCAGGCATCCCTGAGCTAACAAAAGGATCTGGTTACAAATATTAAACACTTCTTAATAACTCTGCCGTGCCATGAAACAGAGTCCATTCTGGTTTGCTAAATGACTCTGAAAGGACTTTTTTCCTCCCCTGCTTCCCTTCTCTTGCTTGGTTTTAAATAGGCCCCGAGTGGTAGGAGCCAGCACAATGGCATCACTCTGGCTTTGTTTCAGCCTTGATTTAGCCACCCTTTTAAGGACCCTACTGAATAATTCAGTGTTATCATTCAGGATGATGCTGGATTATTACAAGGGTTTCTTCCCTCCATTCCCCCTCCTCCTTTCCCCCCATAACCTTTAAATTCTTTTCACACGTGAATGGGTTCAAAGGAAGTCGTGTAAGGAAAACACACAACGAGGAGGTTGCTGCTCTCCCCCTCTGCTGTCAGTTTGATAAATATAATGTGTCACCAATTAAAAACTCATTGCCATTCTCCTGCTGCAGCCATTGCCTCGTTAAGGTCCTCCTCCTGGGGTGGCTCCCAGGATCCACTGCTATCATTGTTGATAACAGAGGGCCTGTTTTTTTCCCATCCTGGGCCATTTCAGTGCTACACATTGGCATGTAAATAAGTTATTCACTCGACATCACTTTCTGATAGAAAAATGACCATGAAACTCTTTGATTTTGGGTTTGCTCTTGTCACAAGCGCACAATGAAATCAAGAGTTTCAGTTTTGTGTCTGTGGCTTGTGGAGGGCTTTCTTTTTTCTTCCTTTTTTTTGGCTTTTCTCTTTTGCAACTGCCTCTTTTCAGCATTTGTATGGAAATTGTCCCACCACACAATTTAATGCGGGCATAGTTTGACCTGGTAGGTGTCCCGACTTCAATATAGCAGATTGTTGTTTATTTTTGCCCTCCCCGGGAACATTAAAAAACAATCCGGGTCATCAATAAAAAGTTGTTTTCTTTTTTCTTTTGCACTATTAATGCCTTTGAAGAAGAGAGGTGTGGCTGGCACCAGAGACCCCCTGACTCTTTCCCATCAGGGATACATGGAAGGGACCTGACTGGGACAGTCCCACAGCTCTGCTTTGCTGCAGGGTGCAGCAAGGGGGAGTAAATTCCAGGGAAGGCCAGTGGTTATGGAGGGCAACCTCTCCCTGGAATATTAATGCCTGCCTTCAGTCTCCCTGCCTCTCTCTAGCTGCTTTTCCCCTAGATATTTGAGTTTGTTGCATTCCGGTTTGCTTCTTGGAGCAGTTCACAAACCAAATGCATTTTGCTCTGTTTCCCTCTATTTTTGCCTCAATTCCTGGCTGCTGGGCACCTTCCCCAGCAGCCAGCTCCAGCGGCCAGAGCCAGCCTGCTCTGGAAACCTGATCCCCCCAGCCACCAAAATCAGTGGGAGGCTTCCCGCAGGCCAACGCATGGCAGTGAAACTGGGACTGCGGTCCCGTCTTTCCTTCTGGATCCCAACACGTGCTCCTGAAGTTTTGTGTATAGCAGCCAGGCGAAGAGGACTGAGGGTTTTGTAAGAAGCATTAAACAGCACTTCTTCAAATGCCTCAGTCTGGCTGAAAAGTTTCCTTCCAAACTTCTTTGTATCGGGAGTTGGTGCTGTTACCAATACCAATTTTGGTGAGGCTGCCTTTGTGTTTCCCTTTCTGTGTTTCTGTTTTGAGGTGACCGAAATCTTTGCTCTTTTCTCACTGGAAAAGCTCTAGTCTGTGTGGTTTTCATCACAATGCCACCGACTGCCTTTTCATTTGCTTGCTTGTTTTTTGGCAAAAAGCTATTCTGTTATAGTTGGAAAACTGTCCAGGACACTGGTAAAAGGAAGAAGGTCTGGGTCGTTGGCTGCTATGTGCCTAGGTTTCAGGCTGAACACTAGGACCGGCTTCTGGGAATCCAGCTGGACTGAAATGTGGGCATCTGATCAGCTCTGCTGTGGTCAGAGCTCCTCATTTCATCACCTTGAGAGCTTCTGTGCTTTGCTCTCGAGTCACAGTAACCTGGCATGGAACATTTCCAGGCAGGGAACACCATGACTAGGTTTTGGGGCTTCCTTTTATGCCACTTTTTTTTTTTTAATTTATTTTTTTTTTAAACTTCAACAGAGCTTTTGGAGAGAAATTGGAGAAGCTTTCATTTTGAGGAGCTGGGACACTGGTTTTAGTAATAAGGATGATTCTGTGTAGCATTTGAAGTGGAAATGCATGCAGATTTGAAGCATGTATGCTCCCAGCAACATTCTGGAAAGCCTTGATTGTTAGAAAAATTTAATAAAGCAATGAGTTTCTCCCACCCACCCCACCCCCTGCTTGCCCGTCCTCTCTCCAGGGCTCAGCCTGAAATCTCTGCTGTGAAGTTCCCCCTCATCTGCCAAGCACTACCTTCAAGATGGGGAGTTCCCTGGAGCTGAAAGACAAAAGGGTTTGCAATCAAAGCCTTGGAATAGGAAAAAAAAGAAAAAAGGCTTCAAAAAGTTCTTCCGTTTACAGCCATGCTGTCTGGATAGCTTGGAAGTGGAAGGGGAAGAACTGTGGATTCTTCTTGCCCCATTTACAGTGAGGATACATGAACACAACCATGGGGGCACGGTTGTCTCCCATGACCCTGGATCCCCCAGCCAATGGATCTACTAAGGCACATGAGTGGTGGCTGCCAAAGTCTCTTACCTACTTTTGTGGCCCCATGATGTCAAGAGGATGATAGAGTTTAATCGTGTGGGGCACGAACTTGCCTTTGTATGCACTGTTGTGCCTGCCTGACTTTCAAGAGAACATACTCTCTACTTTGGTGCAAACAAAATAAGGATCAAGCTCTGTGGGTGAAGCAGAAGGGAGAGGAACAAGGTGTGCGTGAGAGGTGGAACTCTATATGCCCAGTCTCATTCTCCTTTTTAAACTAAATGCATTTTGAGAGAGTATAGAAGTAAAAAACATTCCACAGCAAAAGTCTGCAACTAAAGACAACTGTATTTTCGAAAGGCCCTAAAAGCGAGGGGGGGCAATAACCACAGCCTTGTTGGTGAAATGAGAGAGAAGACGCAGCGTAAGAAAAGCAATCTAGAGATTAGTGGAAAGAGAGCAGGACAATCTTGTTTCATTCTCGCAGATCTGCAGTGCGGTGGTAAATCTGTCCCCAGCAGCTTGGTGGCTGGCTGGAGCAGGGAAGACAACAAAGCTTGGGGCATCCATGAAAATGATTGCAGAGTGTCTTAAAAAACTACAGCCCTCATGGCATCTATGAAAGGCCTTTATGAGGTTTGTCTCCTTGCGTGAAAGGAAGCGCTGATTGCTGACACAGCTGAAAAGCCACCTCAGTAACCAGCGTGATGACTTTTGCCTTTCTCCCTTCTGATATTATTTACCTCGCTCTTGGTTTGAAGTCCCCAAAGCCAGGATGAAGCCCCGCGTTTCTGCCCACCCCTCCTCCACCCTCGTTATTCTTTAACTTTCTAAGGCGACTGTCCTCTCTGTTTACCCGGCTGCAGTGCCAAAGGCGAGGGTGCTCGGAGACTGTTTATCTGCTGTCAGTCTATAACGCAGCATCCCTCACCCCCGGGGTCACCCGAGGGATTGACACCTTAACCCAGGGGCCTGGATTCCGCACTGCCCTCCTTAGAGATGCACCAGGCTGTCAGTAACAAGGCCACAGGTTTATTCAACTCAGATCTCCAGATCTCAAAAGATAATCTGGGAATAATTGGGACTTAAGGAACTTGTGGGAATCTGATTTTTTTGCAGCGCTGCCATTCATGAAACAGATGGACATCTTATTTCTCTCTAATTTGATGGGCTTTCTTGACAAAATGGCAGAGGTTGCACTTTGCTACAATAATAACCTGCCACTCAGACTTTGTAAGGGGTTTGTGTAGATTTCTTCTTAATTAGACCGTGTCTTGCTATCAGCGAGGAGATGCGTGCGTGTGCGGAGCGGGGATATTCTGAGCAGCTTCTCTGCATGACGGAGCCTAGAAAAGAGTGGAGAAAAATCAGGGGGCTTTCATGTTTGTGTCAGTTTTTTTTTTTTTTAAGTCTCATTTGAAAAATAAAGATTGGGATGTGAGCTCATTGTCTGGATGATAATGTATTCATGGATTTGCTCCTTCTGGAGACTAAACAACAGTGAGGGGCAGCTTTCCATGGGCTGGGGGGCAAGTTTGAAAGCTTTGCAAACCATTGGGATTACTCTCAGGTTTGCAAAACCCACTTTTCACTTGCAAAAAACTTTCCAATCCTGCCATTTAACCCCTGACCTTCTCTCCTGCTTCCCTTTCCCTCCTCTCCCCCACCAAAGTGGATCCTCTGGTCAAAGCATGGGACCCGAGTCTCCTCTCAAGCACACTGGTGTAAGTCAGTAGCAGTATGCTTGTCTTGCTATCCACAATGCAAGTAAAAAGCAATTGGGAACTTTTTAAATGACTCAGATATTCGAGCTCCTTAATCAAGCTCCAAGTAGTGATGACTGGTTGAAGAATCAAGCAAAACCCAACCACTACCAAAAATAGACATATTTGGTGTTATTTTTGTTTATCTCATTTCATCATTTCAGTGCCTTTAGAGACTGGGTTTGGTTTTTTTTTTTTTTAGCTTTTCTCTGTGGCCAGATGAACTAGCGATTTTCTTGTCAAAAGCTGAGCTTATTGTGCAATCGCTTGGCTTCAGAGACTAGGATGTGAGAAGGATGCCCGGTACCGTGAGATGGTACCACTGCAAACTGTAGCCTATTCTGCATACAAGGAGATGCACCAACTTCGTGCTCTAAGGTGGGGTGAGCATAACATTAGCTTGACAACTTCATTAGCATTTCCCTCCCCTCATGTTCACCGCTCAGAAACAGGACATAACATTTGCAGGATGCACAAGTCCCCAAGGAAGGAGGAGCCAACAGAGGTGACAAGTAAGTCTAATCATACGCTCTGTCAATAGCACTGTGGCATCTTCATTCAATTTACCCTTTATTCAGCTTCCTGCATGTTTTGTCAGCTGTCATAACCAGGCGGCCCACAACAGGTCCTGCTCCTGGCAGGGCTGGCTCTGTGCTTCCTTCATCTATGGAAGGATGAAGGGCTTTCTGAAGAAGACCTGAAAAGTGCATGTCCCATGTGTTTTGTGCTGCGTTTTCAGACAACAAGCTGGCTAAAGCTGACTTCACGAGACATTGTCAGCCCCTGCTCTGAGGAAGCTGTTCCAGCAGGATCTATTGAATAGGAGATGCAGGGTGCACAGGCACCAGACTTGCACCAAGGGCTCATCTTTCGCCTTATTAACAGACAATTGTTCCAATCAAGAATCAAAAACTGGGCAGATGCAAGCTGTCCCCCTGCCCCCAACAGGAATTTTAACTTGATGACAGTAACTAGTACTGGGATAATGTCCCTTTGCCCCGCTTTGTGCATCTGTGCAGCAGACTGCACGAGGCGAGAGTTCTGGCCAGCATTTGTGGCCTGCTTTCGTGACTGGATGGCCCATGTGCTTTTTGCCACATGAGTTCCTTTCCTTAGCAGAGGATGATAGAGTAAATCTAGTAACGATTAGTTGAGTCACCATGTCTCCGCAGGACTTAGCTTTATCTTCTGCTGTCTATCTCAAGGGTCCAATTAATTTTTCTTCCCGGAGCTGCTTTGGGCTGGGAGCTTTGTCTGGGATGGTATTCCTGGGAGGTTTTCTGGAGGATGTTTTTTGATGTTTGGGTTATCTTTTGTAGAATAAAAGGTCTGCCACCTCCCCATCCTATCTAGCAAGTCTTGGCTATCCTAAGCCGTCATTAAGACGCCAGATTTCTTGGTGTTGAGGCAGCCTGGAGCAGTGTGTGAGAATGTACTGAGCTCTTTGTGCCTCTGTTGTCTGCAGCCTGGTAGCAGCCTGGTGCACCAAGGGGCATTAAGCAGCCCCTCCGTGCCTGTATGCTGCATAGCCATGCCAGCAGACTCTGAGCCTCTACACCACTTGATTCACCCCCATCGGTGCTCACTTCCCCTGGAAACAATCTAAAGAAACAAACCCTCCTCCTCCTCCATTGAGATCATTACTGCTAAAATAAGTTTTCTCCCTGCTTCCCATCAGCTTGGGCTCAAGACATTTTCTCTCTGACTCTTGGCCCTTTGCAAACCTCCAGGGCAACTGTGTTTAAACAAACCCCAGCACTCCTCCACGCTGCAGAGGGGCAAAAGTTTAAAACGAGGTCAGAGCCGTCATACCACCTTCTGCAAACACAGCCCTGACATGCCTAAATGGAGCCACGCTGCAGAATGGCTGCCAGGAGGCTCTTCCAGGATTACAGGCCTTTCCACGAGCGGGTACCAAAGCGAAGGATCTCAGCTTGATTTATTCCTTCCCAGAGATGAGGTGGCACGAAGGATTTAAAGAAGCCTATCTAATAGAGTGCTGGAAATTATAAATCAGTGGGGCTTTGTAAAGGTTATTACTTTAAACAAAGAGGGGGCTGAATGGAGCCAATTAAACGGCACCTGAATTGATAAACAAACTGGTTATTGTAGGGGGCTATTCTGCAGCTCTGGCGGTCCCCCCTTGCTCGGAGGCCAGCGATGAATACGGAGCAAGGCCTGGGGAGAAATTTACATGTGATTGGAGTTTAATGGGCCGCAACAGGCCTCCCATCCCATCGCCATGGAAACTGGCCCTTTCTCAAGATTTTAAACAGTCTGAAATGTCCTTTTATTGTCTGCTTCAAATGTGTCATGTGAGCCCAACGGGGTGGGCGCTTGTATGTATCAATTTGTTTCTGTCGCCCCGGCATGGCATTGCGAGGCCATGAATATATGTGGGGGGACGCGGGGACAAAGGGCCCAGCTGATGGGGCTCCATGGAGACCCCGCCGCCCCGCGCGCTGGAATGGTGACATATGGTCCGGCCTGACCCCGGGCATCCCCACAATAGGCAACCACGCTGCCCCGCTCAACCGCGCCATCCGTCCCCCCTTTAGCGCTGGCTATTCATCCCTTGGCCAAGTCAACTTGCCGAGCCCGCTCCCCTGCTTGTTTGGGGGTTTGTTGTTTTGTTTTGGTTTTTTTTAAATCTCAGCCGTTGATCACTAGAGTCTGGCAAAAGGAAGAATGAGAGAGAGAAAAGACATAAAGGCAGAAAGAAAAGACTCTCTATGTCCCAGAGATGTTTGCTTTCCACTTGATTGGAAGCTGAATGAACGTGAGCATTGGAGCCGCACATACACTGGGCGGGAGCGGAAGAAATGTTCTCCAGTATTTGAATGGTTAAGCTGGATCAGGCTGGGGGTCCACCTGGCCCTGGATCATATCTGTTACATTAGTCAACATTAAATATGTCTGACAAGGACGAGGAACCTGAGGGGATACTCAGCCCCACAACCAAATTTGAATTTTGCCAGGTGACTTGCGTGTCAAACCGGATCGTTTTGCATTGTTTTGCCTCCTCGACAAAAATGTGAACTGTGTAACTCTGAAACCTGTTCTCCTATGAACGCCCCACCTGTGAGCTCTGCTCAGCCCTTGGTTGGGATGGGCAGTGAATCCACAAGCCAAGGGTATTTGCACGTGGACATGTAATCCAGTTGCCCGTTGCGTTCTTCCCCCAGGAACATTTGTCTGAGGGAAAGCCATAGGTACGGATAATTTATAAACGAACCTGCAAGTCAGACACACAAAAGTCATCAGAAATACGCTGCCACACTAATGTCGTGCAGGCACTTGTCAGAGAAATGGAAGGGAACCAGGTGAGCAGGCACGCCAGTTGCAGCCAGTCGAACAGCTCACTGGCAAAAATACGCGGGGACTGGGCTGTGAACAAACAGGAACTGGCAAAACCGGGGAAAAAATACTTTCAAAATAATGAATCTACTGAAGAAAACCTTCCACAAGCAGGGAAAAATGAAAAACCTCTTCAACCATTCACTGCAACTTATTGGCCAAACTCTACATAATGCTCACAATATAATATGGTTACTATTTGTTTCTTACGAAGAGAATTTTTTCCAAATGTGACTACAAGACAGAATGCTGCCTGTGATATAAAAAGATCAGTCGGTTCTTCATTGCTTTCTACCCCTAGTTGTCTTCTGCTTTCAAAGCCATCCTGTATTCTGCTGTGGACATGGAACTGGTGTTAAAGGGGGACTGGAGATAAGCCACATTCCCCCTTTCATCTCTGGGGTGTGAGTTTGTCTACAGCTGCATGATGAGAGGGAGTTATTTCCTGACAGTTTGGTAGTCTGCATGCATCAAGTCCATCAGATCTGAGAGAGCAAAAAAATCTAGTGTCCCCTCTACATCTTGTCTCAGAAAAGTTACCGCAGTCGGAACATAAACTGAGAGGGAATTCCTGAAAGTCAAGACTGAAACTTTTGGCAGTGCAGTGTGACGTATCTATACCGGAGGCTTCTGGAGACCAGGAGATAGATCTGTTCTAATGTCTGCTTGAGGAGGAGCTGGGCTGTAGGAGATCTCCTGTCTTCTAGATCCCAGAGCAGGTCCTTCCTGCTGCATTTCAGGCGTTTGCAAATCACTTTATTTTACACGTTCTTGGTGTTACCCTCTCCCAACATTTTGCTTTCCCTACCAGAGGGTATGAGCAGACAGAGCAAACCAGCTAATAGCTGCTGAACTGAGCCACGTTAACAACTTGCAGCAATGCATATAGCTAATGAATAGAGATTAGCTCATCTGTGGTAACTCAGTAAGTTGCTCTACCCTATTCCTTGCAGGTGTTTGTGCATGTCTGAGATGCAGGTAAATGGCTTTGTATCAGGGTAACCATGTGGTTTTAAAACTGATTGAAATTAAACTGGTGCAATCGCCTTAGTTTGGGAGGCGGGGGGAGGGAGAAAAAAAAAAGGCTTCTTTTGTCTCCCTTTTCATATATTCCAGAGTTGAGCTTAGCTTGAAATTTAATGCCTTAATTTGAAAGCTCCCAGCTTCTCCTGGGGAAAAGTAGTTCTTATCCTTGGAAGACCTTACTGAAAAGTCTTTATTCATAGTATCTATTAGCCCATTTTGATTTGGCTTGATTTTTTTAAATCCCCTTTTAAAGGAGTCTGATCCTACTCTTAAGCTTGGATCCGTGGAGGTCAGGCAACCAGCAGTACATCCGCCCGTGACAGCAAAGCACCCTCTCTTTTGCATATAACGGGTTTACCATTTGCTTAGGAGTGATTTTCCTGCCAAGTTTATTGCCATTCCTTGCATTTGAAAGAAAATTGCTCTTATTTAGCTGGTGGCATCTAAGCAGGAAAATAACATAAAGCAAAAGGCAAGGTTAAAATCTTGCAAAAGGCATTCACCTGCAAGATGAAACTGTAGTGTAATGGATTTGTTTTCACATCATAGCCCATAAGTCCAGTCAGTTTCATTTTTAAACAGGATCTGGGTAATATACCATGTCACCAGCCCTCTGCAGAATGATTTAATTGTCGACTAAAGAGAAAAGGAAGGTTGTAAGGTGAGACTGAAAGAGAGGAAGTGACGCCAATACAACATCACATCCTGACATTTAGCACGCTCTGCCGCTTCAAAGTTCAGGAATGAATCCTTCTCTCTTGCTAGCTAATTACCCAAGGTACTTCCAACATCCCTTCTGCTAATCAAGAATAGTGCATGCTATAAATGTAGAGGGAGGAAATGGCTAGCATGCAATATGTGGGAATTGCACGGTTTAGTCTTTCCTTAGTCTCTGGAATTGCTGCCTGAAAGTAGAGAAGCAACAGCACCCGGCCAGGCATACTCTTTAAGGGATGGATGAGGGGAGATTTTCTGATGGAAAAGGGATGGAAATTTGTACAGTGAGGAAAATACTGTCATAAGAAACTTCTTCCTTAGTGAAGTCTGATTTACAAAGCCTGTGCAGAGGGCTAAGACTTAGTTTCTCCTTCGCAGGCTGGGCAAATGCTCCGTAACGTGGAGTTATAATCAAAGTGATACGAATAAAACAAAAATTCCTGGTTTATGGCATCCATTTGGTCCTTAATGGATTAATGTTCTCTGTGTTTCTCGCAGGCTTTAACATTTGTGCCCGTCGTAAACTGCATTTTTCTCTCTTCTGCTCTTGTTTGCTCTCCAAATGGCTGCCCTCACCCTCCCACACTGGGTCGCAGTCCCTTCAGAAAGTCATTTAACAAAGCTGCTGCCTTGTGGACTCTGTGTCTTGACAATGTCAGTAAAGTTCAAACGCTGCGAACAGGCCTGGGACAGAGTGGGACTGGAGGATGTGTTCACCCAGGCCTGGACAGACAGAGGTTGACACTGATGCTGCTGAGGGTTATAGCTGAGGGATCAAGACTTATTTATTTTAAAGTCTGTAAGCAGCACAATACCCCTGGTGGGCCCCAGGCTGCTGAACACATCTCCCCTTGTAGTGAAGAAAGTCATTCTGCAAAGAGATGACAATGCGGCCACACAGATGCTTATTCCCTCTGTGAGGTCCATATCAGCTTGGCTCCATTTAACACTGAAAATGCACATAGGGGTGCTAGCACTTGAAGATAATATTGGCCATCTTTCCCTTAGTTATGTCACTGTAATCCTCACCTGGGACAGAAAGGAATCCAAATTCAGCTCCGAACTCATGGTGGTCAGTCGCTGATGAGTCAGCTTTCTTCCCAGTGGGTGAAGATGCAGAGTCCCTTGCCCCTAACATATGCTGTACCCGCCACAGTCAGGATGGCACTCTGGTGGGCACTCAGTGGATGTACTTGCGGTTTAGCAAAAGTGGTTTGGCCCAGGTACCACTATAGAAGCTGTGAAAATTGCTCAGGATGTGCACCTATACAGCAATTCGGGGCAGGGGGGGGGAACCCCAGAGCATTGAAGAAGCCAGTGCAGGGGCTGGAAGCATCTCCATGCTGCCTGCCTGTGTTACTGCACCTGGAAGGCTATTTGCTCAGACAGTGTTTAGCCCTAACACAGCTCTGTGCTGAGATAGCTACAATCTCTTAGCATGGCTCTGCATTTCATTGCTCCTTCCTTTCTGAAGTGCCCTCAAGAATGCCAGACCAGCCCCAGTCTTGCTGCCAGATTGGGTTGAAAGCTTTGTTAAAAGTGAATTAGCCAAGCTGTTAAACCCTAATAACTCAAGGATTGCTCCTCGCAGCAAATAGTAACTCCAACTACCTGCTGGGGGAGGAGAGTCCGTTGTTGGTGCTTCTTTGTGGGGTTTGTGGGCTGTGTGGCTGGGATGTTGCTGGGGATTCTCCAGTGAGCCTTCAGGCATTCTTACTGACCATTTCCTTCTCGTAGAGCTGAGGGAGGCAGCTCTTGCAGGGGCCACTAAAAGAAGTGATGTGGGATGTTGATGTCTATCCTCTTGCACTACTGTGATGAACAACTCTCCTCTGATGATCGGGGTACCTCTTATGTAGCTGCCTTTTCCAAAAAGGATGTCCCAGCAGGACTTGGGGATCTGGCTGAAATGCAGGCTGGGTCTATCGCACCTGCGCTGTAAGCTGATCACGTCGTGCTGGTCAGCACAGTGTGGCAGCCCTCTGGACAAGGCAGGGTATCGCTTGGCAGCAGGATCCCAGCTGCAGTGCAGTATTGCAACTTCTCTCCCCTTCTGGAGCCTCAAGCAGCACACACAGCAGCCTGGTGGAGCACAGATCAGGCCAGCATGCTGTGGCTGATACCTGGGATCCCGGTCTGGGCAAGAAGCCATGTGCAAATATGTGAGATGGAGGCAGATGAGTCGACTCCTGCTAGCTAGAACATATGTCAGATGGTGGCGAGTGTTTCCAGATCTCAGCTGGGGTGACTGGGTTCATTGCTAAGGAGTGGGCTAACAAAAGTTGGATTCAAACTTTCACAGCCAGCAGCGATGGTAACTGTGCTGGCAAAGGGCTTAAAATGCAAGCCAGGAAGTGGCCTCAGCCCCAAAGGATGGACATACCAAAAGAGAAGAAAGGGCTATTCAGAGTGCGTTGGGATTCCTCTAAAGCAAAGTGTGCACCTTCCCTCTCCAGCCTTGTTTTACAGTTTTGTACTTCTGGTGGAAAGTACTGCAAGTGAAAAAACATCTGGGCTGGAGATAGGAAAGCGTTCATTCAGATTCTGCATGAGAGACAGGCTGCACGGGAGACAGGTGAGGGTTTGAGGCAGAGCTGCTAGGGAGAGTCGGAGGCATAAAGGTGCTGAGTTCACTGAATGCAGTTGTCCTGCTCCCAGGACGTGTAGCTGAAAGAGGTGGACGAAGGCTTGTGTTCGTCCTGGGCCTAAACTGCAACGTGGAGATGGGAAAAAAGTGAGGTACCCACCCCTCAGTTCACGTGCAGCACTGTGTTGAAGCCTGTGGCAGGTTCACAGGTGGTTGGCAGATTTTATTCTTCAGTTTCGCTTCA
Organism: Morus bassanus; assembly: GCA_031468815.1. Classification (NCBI taxonomy): domain Eukaryota; kingdom Metazoa; phylum Chordata; class Aves; order Suliformes; family Sulidae; genus Morus; species Morus bassanus. The sequence continues at coordinate 5,951,805 of CM062587.1, forward strand.
TTGCTGTGCCAGTACCAACGAATACCCCAAACAGAAGTGTCCAGGGAGCTTAGCCAGGATTCACAACAGCCTGGCCAGGTCTCTGAAATCAGACGACGTGGTTCTTACCACATCCTAGTTTCACATTCAGGGAATTACACTGACCTCAGCAAACCTGCACCTGATTTACACTGTACTGTTAATTTTTACTACTCTGTGTGTCAAGTCATTTCTTCCTGTAACCAAGTAAAAGGGACTATGTGCCTAAACGCCTTTGGAGAGCTGCAGCTAACTGGCACTTGCACCAATGATGAGTGGCAGGAAAATGCTCTTTTGCTGAGCCTGAGTCCTGAGCTTTATCCACAGGAGCATCCTCCTCCTTGAAGACTCAGCACAAAACACTGGTTATATTTAGCAAACATTTGGCAAATTCCTGTCGCTAGTGCACCCCTCTAGTATAAACGGACGTGAACAGGCCTTGGGGAATCAAATACCGTGCTGCACAGTGAGTTTTTGCTAAGTTTAAAGCCACCAGCAAAACACAAATGTTCTTTTGTTTCCTCAAAGGATGGAATAGTGCGGGGTTATTTTTCCCCCTCTAGGAAAGGACGCTGGCAGAATATGTAGTGGAGGTCCCAGCTATTCTCATTCGTCATGAGATGGGAGATGAAGCAGGGAAATAGGGGAGACATACGCCCAATGTTCTGACATGTTGCCTTTAGGAAGAGCTGAGCTGCCCTGGGAATCAAAAGCTAAGCCAGAAATCCCAGGCATTTCCCAGCTCCCCATTGCATGGCTGCTCCCATTCAGAGAAGAATCCCTTCTCTTTAAAGAGAGGGCTTCAAGTGTGTCTAATTTAGTCTCCAAGGTGGGCACCGGAAATTGTGGATGAAGCAAGGCAAACTGGTGTCTGTGAAACTCATTTGCAGTCCTCCATAGAGTCTGCTAGATGTGCTGCCGTAGTCTTTGTCCAAACCACCAATTTGAGGGATTAAATACCTATTGATTCTATGGAAAATACTTTAATATTTGTTTCTGGTTCTAAGAGCAGTACAAATGATTGCTTTCCTCGTGAAAATCAGCTCAGTGCTGTTAACAATAATGGGTTTTGTCTCTGAATCTGGGCTCTCTCTGTGAGCTGGTTTAATTTAGGAGTATCTATGTTGCAAGCACTTGAACTGCTTCTTCCTCACACTTTCTTTTTCAGCTGCATACTGCTATCTCCATATCCATGTAAAAGCTTTATAGTCCAAATATTTTTTAGGTATCCTGCAGGACAATTCCTATAGCAAGTGCTCTCTCCAATAAAAATGTTTTCAGCATTAGGCTATGAGACCACTATGTGTGTGTGCGCTACAGGAAAAAACAAGTCCATACTTGTAAACAGGCAGACTTCCTACCCTCTTCTGAGCAAACAGTAGTTGTGACCCAAATTTCCCCTCTTTCCTAGAAAAATCCTTGTTTAATGTGTTTTAAACATAGTGTAAATGTCAGCTTGCTTTCTCTGGGACTTGAGTGTTCCAAGAGACTTTCCCAGCAAGATCCCATGGTGTCCCGCTTTTGAATTTCCATTGCTTCGGAGAGGCAGAATAAACTCTTTCATATACCTGAGCTGAATCTCTCGGGCTCCACATATTTGACATCATGATGAGTTGGCAGGAGAGCTCTGCCTCTCTCTGCAGCCACTAGAATGTCACAAGATGTTACAGTACCATACAGAAATAAAAGTGAGAAGGAATGGCTGCTTAGAAAGGACAAAATATCTGTTTTTCAAAAGAAAATCTTTCTGCAGAATGCCTGCAAATTAATCTCTGTGAGTTCTGTGATTTGTTTTTTTCCAGTGCCTGCCCAAAATACAATAAAAACTACATCAAAGGCAGAGAGAAGGGCTGTGTCTCCTTCTACCATATAATCTTTGTGTTTGGCTGCTGCCCGGGTGCTTGGCAGCATGTGAACAATATCGTAACCTCTGTCACTCCCATTGCCGGGTCCTTGTGTGCGTCACACTCAGACACGCGCCCGGCCAGGCGTGCACCGAGTGAGTCCAGCACCCTTTGTCTGTCCGTCTGGTCACTCACTCGGCCAGGGCACGGGGAGGCATTAGCGGTGGGGGTGTTTGGGGACAGTTCTCTGCTTTAGGGTTTCTCTGCTGTTATGAAGCAGAATCAGATGTTGCTGTGGCAGAGCTCGGTGGCTGGGCTGGAGGAGGTGAAAGAAAGCCAGTGCCAGTCTTTAGGACATGTGTTTCAGGACTGCTGTCACAGCTCCTACATGATGAGCTATATCACCCTAAAAGCTGCTTCCCCAGAAATTTTCCAGGATGTAGAGTGCATTTAGACTGCAAGAGCCTGCTGTCTGAGGAATATGATAAGCATGCCAATGCCAAAGCCCGCCACTGAACTTAGAGCTGCCGGCTTCGGTGAGTTGGAGGTCAGCTCCAAGCTCACTGAGTTGGAATATTGCATTTGTACAGCACCAAGCACAAATGCAGTAAGAGCTCTGAACTGGAAAACACAGGTGTGCCCTAATGGCTCTCTGTTTTGTTTTGAAGCTTAGCCTGAGTTTACATGGAATATATAGGTTTGAAAAATGTAATTTTTTTAACTTAGTTTGTTGCTCTCTCCTGCCCCCATTTCTAATAAAACAGGGGAGACGGAGCCAGTTTTGAGTCAATGCCTCCGGTACTCTGCAAGTCCCATCCTTCCTCCTCTCTTTTCTCCTTCCCAGCACCACTGGGACAGCTGCACTGTTCATGAATTGAAGGAAAAGGTGCAAACCTGGGGCGTGCAGGCATCAGAACTGCACTCTGAGCAGTGGCTCAGCCCCCAGGCTGCTCCTTGCTTGGACACAACACAATCCTACAGAGCAGCCGCTCCTTGGAGACATCCCTGACCTGGGAGGAACCAGTGTGGAGGTGGAGGAGCCTGCTCAAACATCAGAGAACTTCTTACTAGGAGTGGAGAGGGGAGCCTCGTACATGGCAAGGTGGAAGGAGTTGCTTTCAACGATGGTTTTATTTCAGTAATCATTGAGCAAATAATGCAGCCATGCTTGAGTAGGGACTGGATGGGCAAGATGAGCAGGTCTCTTCTGCTGGAGTGCTAGCACAAGTGAGTCAGCAGGTCAGAGAGATCAGTGTTTGGGCACTGGCATCTCACCTCCATGATCAGTTCAAGGAAGCTGCTGAGACAGGGGCTGTTTGGAGTCACTCAGAAACATGACAGACCTGGTACCCCACTGGGACACCTCTAAGTTCCCCCTCGCCCCCATATTTCTGTGCAGTGCCACTGTGTCTTTTGGATACCAGCAACACTTTGCATCAGTGGTGGCTGCATTTTACTGGTAGTCCCCCTGCATACTTCGTAAAGCTCTCTGGGTTATTCCTCTACAATCTTCAGTGTAATGCTGTAATGAGCAGGGTGAATGGGATGGGCGCCTTGACTGTTGTAAACCAGCAAATCTACAGTGAGGTCTCTGAGACTGTGACAGCTGATACCAGGCAAATCTGTGACTCTTGTGGTACGTTGCTTTGTCTAGGGACAGCTGAGGAGCACTGGAGACACTTTTGTGCAGCTCATAAGCAGAAAAGCCCTTTCCCTCTTCAGCCTTTCTCTTCTTCCTCATAGTTCCTTTCCACTGCTCCTGAGGGGACCTTCATGTAGAGATATAAATCATTCCTTTCTCCCTGGGAAACAAATCCCTCAGCAGATCAGATTCCCTTTTTTCATCTCCGTGGGCCAGACAGCCAAGAGAGGCCTGTGCATCCAAGCTGCAGTGGGGATAACTTTGGAATGTAGTGCTTTTCTGGCCCTTACTCTGGTACTTATACGTGAGCAGAGCTCTCTGGAAAATCTGGCCTCATGTATATATTTAGGTCTCCTGTGCTTCCTCATGAATCATTAAGTCCATTCCAGCAGTAGCCAGGATCACAGCCCGGCTTTGTGAGGTCTCATGAGGCTGTGCAGTGATATCCCAGGGAAGAGAGGGGATGGAGAGCGGGGCGGCTGAGGAGATGGCAGTTCAGCGCCTTGCTCGACTCTCTGCTTGGCTGTATGGGCGCGTAGCTGTCACTGCACTCCCTTGCAAGTCTTTGGCACCAGTGAAGTCCACGGCATTCACTGGACGTGTCCTCTTTGATATAAAGAGAATGACTGCTCTAAAGCAGCATCTCTCACCAATAGAAAAAAAAAACATCCTTTCAGTTCTGTCACCCTTTGAACAAGCCCTGTAGCTGCTTTGGACATTCTGTCTCAATGGCTAACACCAAGCGGGGAGGAAAATAAACAAGCAAACAGAGAGACAAGAAAAAAATAAAGCCCTGGAAGGAAAAAAAAGCAACATGTCTAGAAGACAACTCAAGGGCAGCCAGTGACGGGCAGGAGAAATCCTGCCACTTCCAGTCATATCAGGGGAGAGGAAAGCCATGCAGACACTGTGTTATCATCCTTAAAGTACTCAGGTTAGGAAGAATTATGACAGCCGAGTTCATAATGCATGTGAACATGGGCAAAGAGCTGATGAGGGCTCTGGCTTCTCCTGGCAAGTGCGTAGCGTGCTGCCTTTGGGCAGCAGGCGAGGCGAAGGAAGGTGTGGCTGCTGCATGAACTGCATTGTTCACCCTTGTGCTGCAGCAATGCAGCCCCGGCGTGGAGGGTTTGTTACCAGCCTGAAGGACGAGTGGGAAGCACAGCCACTGCCTGGATCCAGAGTGGTCTGCTTACCTTTTCTTGGGAGTGCGGCGGGTGCATGGCTTGAAAGCTTTCTATATCACTGTACTCTGTCAAGTGCTTGAACATCTCTCCTCTAGGTGAGATCCCCACCTGAGGGTGAAGACCCCTGTAATTGCAACAGTGTGCTTAGGAAAAATCACTAATTTCTGTGCAAATTAAGGGTCACTTCCTTTTTTTTAGGAGAGTCAAAAAGAATAAAATCCATTGTGATTCACTCCAGGGATGGTGAAAGTGAGCCGGGAAAGACATGAGCAACTACTTAATCCCCTTCCCATAGCTCCCAGGCAGTCAGATACCAGAGCTAATAAGTGCTCCCACAAAGAGCTTGGCCCCCAGGCTGGGATGGGGAGCAGAGGTGCTGGGCTCTGTCACACAGCCTGGCAGCAGCAACAGTGGGAGGAGGCTGGGACACGAGCAAGGCATGTCTGGAGGAGAGAGAGACCGCCCGAGCTGGGAAAGGTGCAGGAGATGTGGAGGAGCCAGCAGCACACCACACGTGCGATTTACCTGGTAATGCAAACCGTGGCTGCTCCTTATGCACAGTGCAGAGTAGCTATCGGCCCAGCAGTGCTTCCTCCTGCACGGACACAGTGGCAGGAGGAGCCCTTTCCCTGAAGGGCTTCTGAAGGAAGAGAAGTGATTTGCAGGAGGTCACCTGGCAGCGCAGAAGGGGGGAGTCAGGAAAGAGGACCGTGGAGGAGAGCACTTCATAGGTGGGCAACAGAAGGAAAAACCTGGGATGCAGAGAGGAGCGGAAAGAGCTAGAGATTCACAGGACTCCAAACGGGAAGCTGAAGCATCCAGCCAGTATCTGCTGTGTGAGCCCCAGCTCTGACTTGGGGGGAAAAGGCTCTGCTATCACATGCAAACAATTTAGCTCGAGAAACCCGGTTTTATTGCCTGCCGAGTGCTTTTCCAAATGGGACCTGGAGCTTTTGCACACTTCTCTGCCTCTTCTGCATTCTCTTATTCCTCAGAGGCAGAAGGATTTTTATCTTCATCCAGCATTAAAAAAAAATCCATAAAACCAGCTGCCTTAAAAAATAAAGCCCCTTTCCTAGTCTATGCTAATAATTTACTATTATTCCAGGTTTTATTACAAGCTCTTTCAAGGGCTGCCCAGAGCCCCATCCGTAAATAGCACATAACTCAGGCCATGAGGATTTCCTCCCCGGTGGGACTTTTAATGTCTAAACCAGAGGTGTCAAACAAGCATCTCAAAGACCCGTTCTGGCCCTGGAGAGTTCTACATCTGGACTATATCTCAGTGCTTAACACATTAGCTTTTGCCCCAAGCAGCTCCGGATTTCCCTCGTCAGTTTGCACTGAACCTGAGTTAGATTTGATTTAAGAGGCTAAGCATTCAAAGGAAAAGAAAAGGTATCTGCTTAAACATTCAAAGTGCTGCCCTGAAGGCTCCCAGGGTTTTGGAGCAGGGTGCAGGCACATATCTCCCCTGAAGCAATGCACATTGCACCCGGACCTGCTTGGAAGCGAGAGGGAGGAAGGGTTCTCTGTGCCAGGCGCTGGTCCCACGCACCATCCCTTACCCTCTGGTTATCGTTGCATCTACGCACAACCTGCAGGCTCGTGGCTGTGTGCGCTTGAGAGCTGTGGCTGCCCTCAACATCCGATTCATCTCTCTGGCGGAGGCTGACTCTGCTAGCCCGGCCTCTGGAGTGCCCAGCTGGCACAGGCAACACCACGAGCCCCAGCTGTGTGGGCAGAGAGAAGGCAGACCAGGGAGAGAAGTTGTAGCCCCTGTGTCCTGGCATGGGAAAGGGAGCGCTAGTGGTTCTGTGGCCTCCTTTTTCTCTCGCAGGAGATGGAGTGTGGCCTCAGAGTGGGAATTTGCGAGACTTGGACTCTCTTTCTGCCTCTTCTGTTACCTTTGTGGGTGGCACTAAGTTGTTTCCTTTTCTGCTTTCTCTCTTGCTCGATCTCTGCCTATTCTGACGGCTGGGACTGTCCCCTTCATCTGTCCACATACTGTCCAGCACAGTAAGGCTCTGGTCTCGGCTGGGCCATTAGGGTACGACAGTATAAGCAAGTAAAACATTGAAGCGCCACTTGCATGCAGAGAGATGGAGACTGTGCTGCATCCCTCCTCCTCCTGCTGCACAAATGTCTGTCGCCAATAGTAAAAGCTATTTTAATGTTTTGGGACTAATTCCTTTCTGTGGCTTGGTTAGAGCACTCTTTAGCTTGCTGATTCCGGTCCCAAACTGAGCAACTGGTCTGGAGTGTCAATGAAAAGGGTGCTGGGGGTAGATGATGTGGGTCTCACAGCCGCACAGCTCAGGACTCAGCCCTGGGATTTGTCATGCTGAGTCCTTTGGAATGCAAAGATCAGGCTTAGGGGAGAAAAAAGAAGCTCCATATTTCTGTGTTTTTTCCTGTCCTAATTCTTCTTGATGTGTGAAATCCTGAGCCCGTCCGTGGCCTGAACCTGCCCGAGGTACAGTATTTCATGAGACCACGACCATGGGATTGTACAGTGTCGGTTTAGAGGATGGGCAGTCGGTTGTAGCTCCTCTGAGCAGCCTGAATTCCTACAGCCCTTGCAGAAAGAGGCTCAGGTGCTCAGCACCAGCCAGGATCTGGCTCACCCCTTGGGGAGAGTGCTCCCCGGTTTCGCTGCAGCACAGCCCTGACAGCCGGCGGGGTGTGAATGGATTTACCTGCCACAAAGGGGCTGGGGAGAGTGCCCAGCCATCCCATACGCCCCGAGGAAGCCCGGTGCCTTTGTCTCTCTTCCGTTTGAGGCTTATGTTTCAGCACTCGCAGAGCCACAGGTGTGCTGGGGAAGCTGGCCCAGACAACCCGTCCCGTGCTCCTTCCACACAGCACCTGCTGCATTTCTAAAGCGCTTCTGCCCCAGATGCCTCCATGGGAGGTCTGGGTGGATCCGGTTAAACTACCCGGCAGAAGGCAGAAAGGGCACATGGCTGCTAGCTCCAGGTCTGCAGACACTCGAGCGACTCTCTGCCGCCTTTCTTCTCTGGACGCCCGCTCCCTTCCCCCTGCCCCCCTCCCCGTTCTCCTTCTCGTCTGCCTGCAGCAGGTTGATAGGCGAAACCTGCTGCTCCTGTGTAAGTGTTGTAATGACATTAACAATCTGCCACCGGCAAGTTTCCAGCGTGAGGCGAGCAGCCTCTGCTCCGAGCGTGCAATCTTGGCAGGCTGACACTTTCCCATGCCTTCTGCCCTCTGTCAGCGGGGAGGTGGGCCACTCCCAGCCTGACAGCTCCGACAGGATACCTTCACAATGACTGAAATAATAGACCTAGCGATGGGAAAATGAGGCCAAGAGAACCCAAGGGTGAATTACAAGATGAATAACTTCCCTGAAGCCATGTCCCAGAGCATGCCTTGGCCTGCTGTTGATTCACCAGCTGACTTCCCCTCCTTTGCCTTGCTCCACCGCCCTCTGCTCCCCTCCTGGGAGACAGACCTGTCTGGATTCCGTCACTCGCCTAAAATAACTGAGAGGGTTCAGAGAGGAGAGGAAAGGCAGCAGAGAGGACAGGCGCAGAAAAGCATAGAGCAAGCCCTGCAAAGTGTCAGCCCTGTGTGCTTGAAGAAATGCATTCTCTGAGTGGGACTTGTAGAAGTGGCAGCCAGGTGAGGGTGAGCATTTGGGCTATTGCCAGCCAAAACTGCAGAAGTTGCTTTAGTTGGCTGTCCATGTCCATCCTTTCTGGCCTTACGCTCCCTGCTTTAACCTAAAGCTTCAGGTGGAGTTCCTGAGCTGCATTTGCTCCGGTACCAGCTCTGGTGCCAGAAAGAAGCAGAAGGTCTATTACTCTAGAGAATTATGTGCTCTCCAAATTGGGAACCCCTGGCCATACAGCTGGCCCCAGACAGTGAAGTCAGACCTACTGACAGAGGTACAGGTGCAAAGAAGCAGAACAAAGAGGGCAGCACTACACCACATGCAAAAGTAAGTGTGGCAGCAGACACCAGAAGGGTCTCCTGCCCTCCATGGTGGAGAGGGATGACTGCTTCAGTTTTCGAGGAACCAGCCAGTCCTGGGGCTGAGCAGTGAGATTAGGAGACAGCTCATTATCAGGTGACTGATGTGAGGAACACTGCATATTGCAGCAGTCTGCAATGTCAGCACAGGACTGCCTTACAACGACACTGGGCTGGTGCTAGTCTGCCTACCACCTACAGCACTTGGACTTTCCATCAGGATGCTATTAGCAACTACGATGAAACAGTCCTAACAGAAAGCAATGAGCTTAATGTTCCCCAACAGGTAATCAAAGTGAGTGCCAGTGCAGCATTACGGCAAGGTGCTCTGCCCATGATACTTTAAAACTTGCTTGCTTTTTGCCCTGGGTTTTAAAATGCACAAGGGCTATGTCCAGTTGGAGATGAGTCCTGTTTCTATTCACATTCCATATTCTGCAATTCGTATACACGTCAATCAAAACTGTTGTTAGCCATAGCTGTCACATCAAGTCCATGTCTAACAACACGAGTGATTGACAGCAAAGTTTGTTATCTGTGAATGTGTCATCCCATCCAGAACCCAGTGCTGGAGTGCTGCCTGACAGGTCATCAGTGGGAGTCTTCCATCATCCATATATTATGAGATGGTTCGAACAAATAATTTTTCAGCTAGTCTCAGACACACGCGTTCTTCTGCATCCCTGTTAAGCTGAGATACAGGATTTGACAGTGGAAGGGAGTGGAGGCCGGTGGACCTCGGTCAGGCAAATCCTGGAGGGTCAGCAAATGAAAACAGGCTATATCCATTTCTGTCCTAACTCTTCTGAATGAATTTGAGGCAGCAGGTTCACAAAGAAACAGAGTATGGGAAGAAAATCACTGCAGAGGAGCAGACCTCTGAAGGCCTTTCATTAGAAAGCCCCAAGATACGGTGGCTTAGCAAATTTTTACACAGACTGTGAGAGCTCTCATTTGGCTTCTTGCTTTCTTATTTTCCATAAGAACCAGCCCAAATCTTCTTTTGCAAAGAACTGTGGGGGAAAAGGAAACGGTAAGTGGAGAGTGACCCATGCTTGTCAGCCAAAAGAAAGTCAGGATGAGTTCTGAACGAAAGTTTGGGTTACCACTTAATTGATTTCATATACTAGTTCACTGGCCATAGAAATCAGTGGAATGGAAAGACTCCAGTTAATCTTGATAAACTTTGAGTCAGGCCTTCAGTGCAATATGATCCCAAAGAGGTGCATGTTTCAGGACCGATAAATGTTAGTAGGGCAGTTCTCCTCTGAGAATAGCTGCATGCAAAACAAGAGTGAGAACTTGGGAATGAATCAGTCACAAGTCAATGTCCACAGTTAAAGTTTCAAGTGATATGAAAATACAGTGACTTGTTAAATGAATTGTTTTAAGCTTATTTTTCTTCTTTATACTATAAATATTACTTCATGTGAATGCTTTAATGCTGAGATGTATTATTAGGACAGATCTTAGACAAAAGGTTGTTTCCAAAACAGTATTTTTTGCAACTTTTTTCTTCCCAAGGACCTTTGAAAGTCCATCCTCTCTGTTCAGATTTGGAATGAAAATTACATCTAAAGGGTGGTAGAAAAGCTACATGTCCTCTGGGATAGAAATTATGTCCTCCAAGGAAGCATAGCCACTAGCAAATTCATGGCCTGGAGTCAATCAGGCTCAGGAAGAGTTTGATCTCAGCTCCCCTGCAAACTTTCCTACCCATTTTATAGTACTAGTGACTCTGGGCTGGATCTTCATTCTTGCTAAAGCCAGTGGAATTTTTGCACTAATATGTATCAGCCTCTTGCACAGTACCTGGGAGGTATCTCTGTCTGCATCCCTGCTTGGATACAACAGAGAAGTGATACCTATATCTGGACTGGTTTGTGACCCCAGGACTGGGATTGGACCACGGAGATACCTTTAGAAGCCAAGCATACATTAGTTTATGAACATAGACGTCAGCTTAGAACACCGTGCATCAAAGAAATATTAAGGGCAAATCATAAAATTAGCTTCCTTCGTCCCACACAACCCTCATGTTTTGATTTCCTGGTGAAGAGACCCAAAGGTTTGTTTGGACTGTAATTAGTGAGGTTTATACTTGCAACTCAATCGTAGCAACTTCATTTGGCTCAGGAGAAGTTTAAACCCAGAAAATGCAGAATTAAATCCACAACTGGCTTTAGAATTCTGCTCTACTCCACTTAAAAATAACATTCACAAACACTTTCATCTGCTACATTTTGAAAGCTACCAAATTTGGATACGTGGCTTTCCGGGGGGGTGGAGGGGAGGAAAGAGATACTTGACACTCTTCCAAACCACTCTAGTCAAACATGGCTGAACACTGAATAAGGGTGAGTTTTTATAAAATCCCATGTGCATTAGTATATCTATTAGATACATAAATACAGATGGATGGGTAGCTAGCTAGGTAAATAGATGAACAAACAGATAAAGAGATAGACAGAGGCTGGGAAAGAAGAGCAAATGGGCCAAAGTTTGACATTCAGCTCAGCCCATGCACTTCCCTTGTTCTCGAGGGCTCTCGGCCCCCACAGCAGGACATGGAGAGGACAGTGCCCTGGTCTATACTGCCCTGGGCATTAGCTGTCAGTCGTGCTTTTACCCTGCTTCCCCGCTCAATGAGCAGCCATTCATTCAGAAAGCCATTGGTATGGCAGACTTCTTGCCGGACAGATACCCATTAGCTGGCTGTAAACTACAAATCAGTGCTAGACCTGCCGACAGCAGCAGGCAAAGCTACGCCATCTCCCCTGGTGCTGAGGAGCGCGGTGCTCTGTGCGTTGCATACCGTGCTTAATGTGCACAGGGCTGCTAAAACCAGGCCCGGTATGAAATCCCCCTGCCTACGCCACAGAAGTGCTCACTTAGTCTGTGAGAACCTGTGCCTTTTAAATTGCTGCAAGTGCTGCAGGAACACGACAAGGCAGGCGCGCGCTAATCCACAGTAATTTCAGCCTGGCAGAGATCCCTTGTCACCTTTCTAGAGAAGCCATTTGCATGTTCTCACAAAGCAAAGCAGACACCTCTGGCAAAGCACATGTGGTCCCGGTCTCTGAGTGGGGGCACCTGATTGCTGTATTGATTTCCGCCACCACGCTGCAAGCGTTACGTGTTCTCTGCAAATTCAAATAGCATTGCAGAGAGACATTCCTCCGGGACACAAAATGGATAAGCGACCGTCCTTTGCAGAAGGTGAGGCATCCACCCATTCCTCAGCAGTTTCTTCTTTCATGCAGGACTCGTGGCTCCAGGGACCAGAGACCTGGTGCTGACAGGACTTAGTCCCTACTGAAAACAAAGGGCCAGTCTGCAGTACACCCTCCGTCTGGATGCAATTTGGTTGACACCTTTTCCATGGGCTAACCACCATGGTAGGAATACTGTAGACATTGGTGCCTTCTGTTTCTGAGGAGGTAAAGTAATTGCCTAAGGGCACAAGGATCAAACAGAGAGTAGGCGGCTTGAGCCCCTGTGCCTTCTGCAAAGAGGATATTGTGTGGAAAACTAACAGCAAGGGGTACCTTTCCTGGCAAGCCCTGAGCTGCAGGGAAAGGTACTTCAAACCCTGGCCCAACCAACAGTCTGAGCTCTTGCCCTGCTCTGCTTCAGAGCAGTAGGACTCTGCTTGAGAGCTTTGCTCTTAATGACAAATCAATCAATGTGGGAAATCAATTCTCCAACAGCAGGGCATAACGTCTCTCCAACTGGTCCTCTGAGATTTCACAGCAAAAGCTGCTGAAACCTTAGAGCTCAGAGAGAATCCCACAGTCTTGAGAGCATTTAGGATAAAAGTTAAGGTACAAGAGCTCAATTTATCTTGAGCAGCATCTGCCTTCAAAGCCACAATCAGTAATTCAGTAAGAGTGGGCCCTTTCTACCTTGTAGCCTCCACGTGAACTATTAGACACAAAAAAGTGAGCTGCCAGTTTCACTACTGAGAATTATCCATCCCAAGACAGACATTGATCTGTATCTTTTCATAAAACTTGCATCTCACCTAGGATGGGACTAATGTCACCGATATCTGACCTTAGACCAGACAAACTCCAAATAGCAATTCACATCTAGAAAACTGGATTCAGTCCCCCACTGCTATTGGAGTGATCCAGCTCCCATTTAGTATGTTTTCAGTGAAGCGGCCAGAAGGACCTCAACAGTGTGTAGCACCCTGGTTCTTGGGGAACAAATCTGCACGAATGTGTCTGTAATACATGAGCTAGCTTTCGTCTATTACCTTGGATGTAAACAGTAAAGCCACAACAGCCTGAGTTTCAACCACTGAATAGGCAGCCAGGATCCTGGACTTGCTGCACTACTGCTAGTCAGAGTAAAGCTAACCCGCGGGTATTCACGCAGGATGCGCGCTCACCTCCTGAGAGCAGCGCAGGTATTTCAGCCATGCCCCGTTACCTAGCTCTGGATAGGGATGCGCACACAAGTTACCAGCACGGGTCTGAATTTACAGTGCACCGCTTCTCCGTACTACGCAGTTACCTGTGCGCTCTCACACTGCAGAACGCACAGGGCAGGTTTCCCTGATGGCACTGGCATACTGCAGGTCAAGAGCACACATAGGTAGCGTGGACCTGGGGAGCAGCTCTGGTGCCACTGTTTGCTTGCAGGCGATAGCCCCTTTTGTGTCCGTACCACAGCTGCACGATGCATTAAGTAGCACTTTGTTTTTCCCTCCGGACTCGGCCCCTTGAAGTCCCACCCCTCAAAGGCCACGTATAGAAAAAGAAATTATGGAAACAAATCTTTCTACTTGTGTGTTTTCTGGGCTGCCTATTTTTAATTAAGTAGTCACTTTGCTTGCAGGATGCAAGCAAGATCCATAGCTGTGGGACTGAGTCACACTCCTCCGAGAGCAGACCTCCATTTTCAGCAAAGTTACATTACCTGGCCTTATATTAACACATGTTGTCAGCTATTTTAACAGTAGTAAGTGAATGGCAATGGGAAAGAAGAAAAAGCTTCTGAAGGATGTCGCTGTGTCTCTTGCTAGTGGGCTGACCTTGTGCTTCCAGAATCGCATGTGCAAGGAGCACAGTCAGCTTCAGTTCTCCTCTAGCCAGGGGCCAGGGCACTTCAAGACTTGTAAACACGCTGGTACTGAAGGATAGTCCACTTTGGCAGGAGGGGGAAAGACAGTGAGGTCTGCAGCACAGGTCACATTGGTAGGTGAAACAATCACCAGCCAGGATCGTTTCTAACAGCTTGCTCTTTCCAATCAAGTTGAGTTGCTCCAAGGCAGTTGAATTTACTCTCCTCACAGCCAGGTCACTGCATTTTGGTCCCCACTAAAAATAACCAGGCAAGAGATGTGTCTCAGTCTATTTGAATCTTAAATAGCAGTTTGTGTCATCTCATAGCTTTTGCGTACAGTTCTACGCTGTTGTCTTTCCAAAGTTGTTAGCAAAGAAAGCAATGAAGCATTTGATGGTCAGCAGTGATGGAAAGATAATTCCCATTTGGATTTAGAACGGGAAAAGCTGTTCACAGAGCAAAATATGCTAAAAAATTACTTGCTGGCTATGGCCATTCTTCACATCCTCTCTGATTTCTTTGGGTGTCAGTGTCTTGCGAAGCAGGGTCCCATTCCTTGACTGGAGGCTTAAGTTGATGCTAACGTACCACATGCAGATAACAGCAGCAATAACACGTCACTGCCTTTGCTATTAGCATCTGGATTTGTTCCACCTTCTCACTTCTTCATCTCTGGCCCCAGGACCTAGGATGCAGATGGACTGGAGGATACAAGAGGGGACCCTACAGAACCCAAGCAGCTCAGCCCTGAGCGCAGCCTTCCTCGCATTATACATGGCATCAGTGCAGTACCAAATAACGGCACGTGGCACGCTAGGAGCAGAGAGGGAAGAAGGTTATAGGGGAAATGGAAGGGGAATAGCAAGGATGCAAAATGCCCATATTCTGACTAGATCTGGGTGGGTCACTATGGCTTACACTGTTCCTCTTGTGAAAAATACTGCGATACGTATAGCGCATCACGGTGGGTCAGCACCTTATTTTATGATTCACAAAGAGAAGGTGGAACTTTGGTATAACTTTTGTCCTCCTCCTATATAAGGGGACAGGTTCTAAGCTCAATTATATCAAGTGCAAGAATCAGAATTTGACCCACTGCCTCCAAACTGATGCTTCTTTGTCTTCTGAGAGAAAATCTGTGCTCTAGCAATTGCCCCTTTGTGAACAGAGTACTTCATACTTGTTTTATCTTCTTCAGATTTGGGGGAGAGAACAAAATCTCTAGATATGTAAACAGCCTTAATGAGAAAACTGTAAACCAAGATCTGCCTGCTTTCAGAAGCAGAGTTAAATATAGCTTCTAAATGCTGCTAATTGATTTTAGATGTCTGGGGAAAGCTTTTGCCTTCACACCATCCCACCCACGCTGCTCAACAGTTCCTCACCTGCCCCTGTCGCTCCATAAGGCATGGGCAATTGGTAGCAGAGCCTCTGCACTCAGTATTTGTCAGCTGTTTTAGCACCCAAACGCTGTCAAAAAAATACAGGCTGCTCAGAGACCCTGACTTAGGCCTTTGTTAAACCTACGTGGATTCTCATGCCTTCTTTCCATCTGCTGCAGTCTATTTTTATGTTTCGGCCTTGAAATCTTTCTCTTCTTTCAAAACAAGTCTGTTTACAAATATTTGCCTCCGAAAAGTTCTGCTGTTTGAACAGGCAGAAAGAAAAACTGCTCATCTCTGCATGGACAACATATACATCCAGATGTGTATGATCCTGCAAGTAGCCAGAAAGGCCTAGTTTGTGAAAGAAAGGATGGCTCACCCAGAGCTGTCTGCTAACAAATCACAAAATAAAAAGAAGTGCAAAGACAGGTTGAGTTGTTTGCTGTCTGATGCAGTAAGGAATAATAAAGTCGATTTTTTTACTATGCAAGAAGTATAAACAACAGGGTAGTTACTGGTAGAAAATTACTGTGGAATACTGCATAGACTTTTCTGTGCTATCTCTGAAGTGAGACAGGTGGCTTAAAAGGATCTTAAGTAACCTTCTCCAGTTGAAACACTCGTGGAGGAGCCAGGAGTTTTGCCATTTCCCGGCCGGTTTGTGGCCAGCCCAGTGGGGTAGTCCCACCTCGCAAAGAGGTGTCTCCAACTGGTGGAGGAGCCCAGTGGGATTGGACTTGCTAAAAGCTAAAGCTGAAAACAGACTACCAAGGCTTTAAAAACTTACAGTAAGGACCGGTACCTTACCAAGGACTGACACTTTTTATGTTGCTGCTCAGTTTAAGATGCCTTAAAGAGGCTGATTTTTAAAGAGCAAAACTCAGCAGTTCTTGAGGATCAGACCTCCTTAAAGCCCGGTTAGCTTTTGCACAGCCTGGCTGTGACTGATAAAGATCCACATCTCATAGGTGTCTGTGATATAGACTACACTTTGTGGCTGTTGTCTTGAACTTTAGAGTCGTGAATGGGAAAGGGTTGGGAGGTTTTCAGGGGACACCCCCCCCCCCCATACCAGCCAGCATTACCAAGATCTCGGGCGTTCCTTAATTGCTTATGCAGCTCTGCCTAAAGATGCGATGCACATATATTGCACTTCTAATCCTGACACTGAAATTATAAACATCTTGCTATACAGCAAAATGGTGATACTGGCCCCACATCGTCTGACAGAATAAAAAAATAGGAACAATTACATTATTTTCAATCAATGCATTTGATTGTAAGAAACATCCTTCTGCTCACACGGGCTGAAGTAGGAATGGAAGAGCTCCACAGAAGTGTCCGTGCTAATTGGATATGCTAACTTCTGGCCAATCAGTTATTCAACGGACAAGCTTTTAGTGCTTTTAATGCATGTGGGATCTGTGGGATCTGGCTCGTCTGTTGTGTAAGAGCTGTTCCATAACCATACAGGAGTGATTTATCTCTGGGTAATATGATGGGCTCTTGAATTGCGACGAAAAACCCTTTCTTTAACAATAGTTCAGGGTAACCATATAATAACCTCCTCCACCTTCCCCAGAGAAATGCTTCAGTCAGATAAAGGAATTTGTTATCCACACAGAAACATCTGCCCCCTTCCTCCGAAAGGACCGACTTAGAGTGACGGTTACCCTTTCCACACCATTCTGCGTCGCTTTTTAAAACAACAGCAATATCAAGCTTGGACGGAGGGTGGGTTGTTTTTTTTTTTTTTACCTATCGGCTTTGGTTGTGGAGAGATCACCTGAGCTGGATTTGCAGAGTTGGGTTTTATTTCATAATGATGGATGTGCTGGTTAAATGTAATGGAAGAGGCAAGATAGCAGAGCAGAAATTTGGCGCCAACTGCCTTGCTTTGAAAGAGCCTGCATTCCAGCCTGCCTAAGAGGGGCTAAATGGAAAGATCTGATTAAGCGTCTCAGTGTTGTGACCCTGACCTCAAAGAACACGCCGATTCTCTGGAGGAACTTCATTTCAATTAATCAACTTAACAGCCTGAGTAAATCTGGCTGCATCCATTGAGCCAGAGGAACCGCTCCCTCTCCTCGGAGGGTCTCAGGGATGCACGACCCGAAAGGATGAGGCGGTGCGCGCCGGTCTGCCTGCCTTGGCCACCCCGGGTCGAGGGGCTGGGGTTGCCCGCGTCTCCCTCTTCCTGACCGGCGGCAGGCTGGCTGTGTAATAACAGGGAGACGACCCCGGAGCCCCCCCCTGCCCTCCGTAACACTGCCCGGGCCCTCACGCAGCCCTTGGCCTCCTTCCAGCAGGTCTGCTGCTGGAATGGGTCAGGATGGGGGGCAAGACCCCATGCGGAAAGGGAGGGACGAGCAGCTCCCACCCCTGTACCCCATGGGCTTTGCCCTCCCCCCAGCTTCTCCTGCGCTGGTGCTGCGGGCTGCATCACTCCCTCCTGGGCGGGGGAGGAAAACAGTTAATCAGCAGCAGAGAAGGAGACGTAGCTGTAGTCGGAGGGCGAGGAAACAGCTGTGTGAGGCAGGGAGCAGAGTGCAGGCAGGAGGATAACCCCGGAAAATTTCCTCTCTGGGAAACTCGTGAGCAGAAGAATGTAAAAGCACCAGGGCAGGAGATGGGGAGGGAAAAAGGGTTCAGCTGAAGCCTCGGGTGGTTTTCCCAGGTGGTTCTTTGCCAGCTGGTGAACTGGGCCAGCCCAGAGCTGAAAGGGGCTTTGCTTCTTGCCTGGGGCCTTGCGGGAGACTCTCTTTCCTTGCAACTGAACAGTACTTCTTAGGGGGTGCCTGTTGGGGCCACAGTGCTGGGAAGACATAGCTGAACTACTGCTAAACATTTCACTGGGTTTTTGGCTGGAACTAAATTCCCTGCCCTGGTCAGCCTTCTGTCGGCTCTGGAAATGGCCCGTTAACAGCTATCCCCGTATCGTTGCCCTTGGAACAGGGCAGAGCTGTTGCAGTTAAGTTCAGAAGAAGGCGGCATCACGGGCTAGCTGGGTTTCACTGCTGTCTTCCTCCCACCTCGCCTTGCTCCACCACACCCAGCTCATGCCATTACACCCAAGGACTTCTGGCTGCCTGCACTCTGCCTAACCATTATCGCTTTGGAGCTGTGTCCATCCCTTTGGACTTTTACCTTTCAGCAGCGGCATACTTTGCTCTTTTACTGCACCTTTAAAGGGATAAGACCAAATTTATTACAGTTTGGAAAAGTGGCTGTACAGAAAGCCTTGAAGGAGCGTGGCAGCCACCCAATTGTAGAGGAATAGCCTGGCAGAGCCAGAAGAGCAGTGGCAAAGTACAGGGTCTGGGTACAACCCAAGGGCAGACACAGCCATTGAACCCGAGTTGTACGTCTGGAGTTAAGGGCAACAACATCCCTTGCTGCAGAAGGATTTTGAGCTTTTGGCATGCAAGTTTGTTGGTGCCATGCACTTTGTGTCCAGCTTCTGTACCACCGGCCCTAGGCCCGGAGAAGTCTATGACTTGCCTGAGGCCAAAAAAAGAGAGCAGGTGGCAGTGCGGGACATAAAAGTAGGGTGCTGACCGCTGGGGCTCTGCTCCCTCACTACAGTGTTTATATGGAGGCTGAAATGACAGCGGTACCCTTATGCGCTTGCATCTCAGGGTCTCGCTTAAGAGGCAGAGCAGTGACTGACTGCTTCTCTCGCGCTGGGAGATGAGCATCCCAGAGGAACGCCACGGCATGTGTCATGTTTGCACTGCTGCAATCATTCAAAACCCACTCAGAAAAGAGTTTTTTCTGTGCCTGAACTCAGCGGTTGGCAGTCTCCCTTTTGGCCCAGGTGCCTCGTCAATAAAAGAAATTTGCTGAATCTAGGGGCGATCTGGAGGGGACTGGGCAGTGAGGGACAGATCCAGAGACCTGGTGCTGCCCCGGGGAGGTATACAGTTACACGCAGGCGACAGGCAGGCTTTCATCTGCTCTTCCAAGCCTTCTTCAGACAGAAGAGGAGGGGTAGTAACTGGCTGTGGGGGATGGAAGGGAATTGCTGTAACACGATTTTATGTCTGTGATTGCATAACAAAACCTCCTGGGAACCTCCTGATTCAAATGGATACCTAGTTCTGGTTCTGTGATGGAGGACTTTCAGCGCTGATCGATTGCCCACACTTTGGTGCAGAGGGATTGCTGGACTGGATCAGTACCAGGCTCGATGCAGCCTGCGCTCCTGTATCTAACCTTGGCCGAAATCTCATGAAGGCTTCAGAAGCGGATACCTGCCAGCACACACATACACAATGCCTTGTTCTCACAGAAGCTGCAACCTGATTGCTAATAGAACTAGACCTTGAAAGATGAAATTGCATTTCCATTCTAAAAAATCCCTAGGCCTGTTGAATTAATTGGATGTTCTGCAAACTCAAGTCATTCTCTGAACTGTGAAATGCTGCCCGTCCCACCGTGACCCAACCCACCTAGCCCGACTGCCAGGAAAAACCCTAGGTCTTGGGGAGGAGCGGGGGCAGGAGAATCAGCTTTGCCTATGAGGATCCCACAGACTCAAGGACCGAGGAAGCCCAGCCGAGATGGGTTATACCTTTAGACGGCAGCTCTGGCATGCACACATGTCATCTGTTGGCTTTGCTCTCCGAGATTACAGGATAGCCCCACCTCATAAATTTGGAGCAAAGCACACAAAGCTTTCCCTTCCATACTGTGCACTCACTCTTAATGGTCTTTCTCCACACCACAGCCTTATTAATTGGTGACAATTGGAAGTGGTTAATTCTGTGTGTGTGAGGCTGCAATTGCTTCCACTTGGCCAGGATTCAAGTACTGGGGGTGAGTCAGAATGGGTGGCAAAACTGTCTTTTCCTCAGTTCCCTTGCTTACTGGAAAAAAAAAAAAAAAAAAAAAAGCCACAACGCCGAGTTATTCTCTTTTATGAGGTAGGCATTGTGAGGCCAGGCAATTGAATTTACAACAGCATTGAGTATCAGAGTCTATCTGGCCCTGTCAATGAGAGTGGCGAGAAAAAAAAGACACACATTAACCCTCAGCTCCGAGTTCCCAGGCGTTTCAATAGGGTTCCCAACTTCCCAAAGAGCCCGCTGCATACTCGATGAGACCCTTTATACCTTCTAATTACCCTCCTCACAATAGGCACAGACTCTCTTGCCTCTTTTGTAGGCGAGATAGTAACTTTTGCGCACACCACCCCCACACTCGCAATCCCTATAGCAAGGTGGCAAGGAGGGAAATCTTAAGAGCAGCATTATTTCAGGGGCTCTCTGAGCAGGCAGCAAGCATTTCCTCAGGTTCCAGGAGATGTTTTTGGAATCTGTTTCTTCTGAGTGGGAACAACGACTCTTCCAAAGCTCTCACGAGATATTTAACGCTGCCAGACCCCCCTCAACCCCATCACCTTCCCCCCCAACTATTTTTCACAGGAATCCCTTCCAACAGCCTTATTTAAGGCCATAAAGTTCACTCCTACTTTGAGGGGGTTGCATGCACAGGATGAGCTTGTCCCTGCCCACTTTCACCCAACAAAATGAAAGGAAGGGGGGGGAAAAATTTTATCTATTTCAAAGAGTTTATTTATTTAAACACCTGCATATTTTTTTTTTTTTCTTTTTTTGGAAGTCTTCAACACAGGCACGCAAACACACACACAGACAAACGGGATACAAACAACTTTGGCATTATACTTTTGAATATTTGTTACAAAACTATTTCTCATTTATTTTTTTTTTAAAAAAGTATCTCAAATAAAGGCATTTTAAAGGAGTAAAAATACAAGTCGAGATCCCAACCTCTGAAAATAATAAATAGCACGTTCATAGTGAGGTCCTTCTTTCCTTTCTGTTCAAATCTGCTTAAAAAACCCAAACATAACAGGACTCCATACAACGGAGCCAACAGAAGAGTTTGTTGCTTTTTTTTTAGGGAGGGGGGGAAGGGGGGGGTTGGAAATCGCTCTAGGCAAGTCACCAAGGCCTCCACACCGATTCACTGCGCTCTCCGATGGGACTTCCCGCCTGGGACGCTGAAACAATGCTGCCCCCAAATGATGTCAAGCCCTGCACCGGGGATGCTGACGGGGTGGCGGCTGCGTTCCCCGAGCCGCTGCCTGCGGACACCGGGACGTTGGCGTTGGCGTACAGGGGAATAACTGGTCCGGAGCTGGGAGGGAAGGCTGGATTCGGGATGAGAAAAGCAAACTGGCCGTCGGTAGCAGGGACGAGCTGGAAGCCCCCGTAGACTTTGGGGGACAGGGCTTCAGCAGGGTTCAGTTTGCAGGGCACGGGCACCGCTCCGGCTGCTGCGGGGGGCAGCTGGACGTGCAGAGGCTGCTGCGCCAGATGTGCGGGCTGGCTGGACGGCGGTGGCGGCGGGTAGTTCATGGCCACGATCTGCCCCAGGCAAGCCGAGAGGTGACTGAGGAGTCGGGTGCGCACGTCGGTGTTCACCCCTTCGCAGGTGGACAGGAACCGCGTCACCTCGTTCATGCACTCGTTGAATCCAGCCCGGTACTTGCCAAGGACGGTGGGGTCGGCGCTGAGAGCAGCTGGAGGACAGAGGGGGTGGCAGGTGAGCTTGCAGGTCAGGAGCCTGATTCCCGGCTCCCGGTCCCCAGCCCCGGTTCCCGGTTCCCAGCCCCCGGTTCCCGGTGCGGAGCCGCCCCCCCCCCCGCCCCCGGGCGGGCAGCTTGCACTCACCCGTCATTTGTGCCCGCTGCAGGTTTCGCAGGTGTTTGACGGTCATCTCCAGGATGTCCGCCTTCTCCAGCTTGGAGTGCCGGGAGCTCTGCGGGAGGAGAGCGGCGCCGTCAGGGCTGCCCGCGGCCGGCCGGCGGACCCCCCCGGAGCCCCCCCGCCCCGATCCCGCCCCACTTACATCCTTCTTCAGCGCGTCCAGGATGAGGGTCTTCAGCTGCCCCAGGCTCTCGTTGATCCGCGCCCGGCGCCGTTTCTCCATGATGGGCTTGGAGGACTGCGGGGAGAGCGGAGGGCGGTGAGCTCCCCCCGGGCCGGCCCGGTCGCGCCCCCCCCCCCCTCCCCCGGTCCCCCCACCCCATCCCCATCACCGACCTCAGCACGGCCGCGGGCTCGCCGCCATCCAGCATCGCCGCTGCTGCTCCCCGATCGGCACCCGCCATTTACCTTCCGGTGCTCGCTAGCACTCCGCGGTTTGTCCGGCGTGTGGCTGGCGTTGGCCGGTGCCCCCGCGATGGGGGAAGCGGTCGGTTTCTCCATGCCCGTATCGGCGGGCATGGCGCGGCGGGCGGGCGGGCGCGTGGGGCGGCGGGCGCGGGGCGCGTGCGGCGGCGGCGGCGCGCGGCAGGACCGGCAGTACCGGCGGACGGCGCCCC
Source organism: Morus bassanus (assembly GCA_031468815.1). NCBI lineage: Eukaryota > Metazoa > Chordata > Aves > Suliformes > Sulidae > Morus > Morus bassanus. The sequence continues at coordinate 5,974,298 of CM062587.1, forward strand.
CCGCCTTTATACCCGCCGCCGGCTCCCCATTCGTGTGAAACCGCCGCCGCGGCCGTTCCCACACTCCCGGCGCCCAATCAGAGCCCGGCCCGGAGCCGACCGCCGCGCCGTCCGCTCTCCTATTGGTCGGTCCGCTACTCTACCGCCTGTCTGTCATGCGCCACGGCCCGCCCCCGCGTCGGCGGCCGCCGGGTGCGCGGCCACGTGGGGGGAAGGCGGGCGGGGCTGCCCCGGGCACCGCCGCTGTAACGGGGGGGGGGGGGGGGGGGGCTGTCCCGGGCACCGCCGCTGTAACGGGGGGGGGGGGGGGGGGGGGCTGTCCCGGGCACCGCCGCTCCCCGGGGGCCGCGTCCCGACCTGCCGGCTCTCCTCCCTCCCTCCCGCTGCTTGTGACACACGCACCGCACCCGCCGGCCACGGGGCTCGGGTCCCCGGGGGGGGCTGCGGTCGCGCCCGGGGCAGCCCCACCCGCGGCGTGGCCGTGCAGCCGGTGCCGTGCGGCGGGCGGGGGAGGCGGAGGCGGCGGCCCGGCCCCGGCGGCTGGCGCGGCACGCGAGGCCGCGGCCGGCGGGCGGCCAATAGGCGAGGGGAGGAGGGGGGGA